>OW240913.1:131120619-131467052 GCA_933207985.1 Pelobates cultripes | reverse complement strand
AGTGACAGAGGGAGGGAGGGGGTGACAAGTGAGAGTAAGGGAGGGGGTTACAGAGTGAGGGGTGACAAGTGACAGTTAAGGGATGGGATGACTAGGGAGGGAGGGGTGACAAATGAGAGTAAGGGAGGGAGGGGTGACAAGTGACAGAGGGAGGGGTGACAAGTGAGAGTAAGGGAGGGACACTATTAGAACATTTTTTGCATGACAGCTATACCTGTTCATATATACTATCACTTTATTTATAATAGGGGTTTTTAATCTCTTCTTTTTAATTGTCTTTCATCTTTAATCCCATCAAGTCCTAGTTAAAAGGACTAAATTTGGTTTACCCTATTACACCCTGTTCCAAATTATTATGTGTTGTGGAAATAAGGTCTACACATATTTCCTAGTTAGTGAAAAATGTCTATTTACTCATTTCACGATATATATATATATAGCTAAGCACACACATTATAATTAAAATGGCTGCTGGAAGCTTCTAGCGCCTTTCCCCCCCCCCTTCCCTTTCTCCTTCCTAACATCGACTAACTACCTCGTGCACCAAGATGGCGCCGGAAAACCGTGGGAGACCCTCATGGCCCCGGTGACATCACCTACAGTAGGCAGAGCATTGAAGCAACCACTTAACACCTAACCAATAACTGATGTATTATTCCATGTTATCTCTGACAATGCTTATGATGTAATTTTGCTTTAAAAGGGACTTGCCGTCCCCTCTGAATAAACTTTCCTCAAGTTATTCAACAACCTAGAACCTGTGTCTGGTGTGAATCACTTCAGGGAGCGTGCACGCATGGTTTCATTGATTTGGCCAGGGGCAGATACACAAAGAAATAATCAATACTTTAATTGATTTTTCCACTTCAATTGGCGCCCAACGTGGGGCCCACCGGAGAGCTGGTTCGGAGGGCCGGAACCAACGGACCGGAGCGGACCTCCGGAAAGTGGGACAAGCGGAGCCTGATCACCTCCATAATACAGCAGTTGCCTGTGTTATTCTCCTGTTTTGTGCCGGTCTGTCTCCGAGTCCACTTCCGGCTTCCAGAAGGCTACTAGAGACAGGTAATTAACTCATCCGGTGCGCCCTTTTTTAAGTGAACCTGTCGATTGTCTATCTGCCTCCTGTATTCATTCATGTGTGTGTGTTTATTATACCTTTAAGATATGGTTGCTTGACTGCCTAGCGGGCAGGGAACGCATTTTATATGTTTGCTTGACTGCCTAGCGGGCAGGGAACGCATTTTATATGTTTGCTTGACTGCCTAGCGGGCAGGGAACGCAATTTATGTCTGCTTGACTGCCTAGCGGGCAGGGAACGCATTTTATATGTTTGCTTGACTGCCTAGCGGGCAGGGAACGCGGTTTATATGTTTGCTTGACTGCCTAGCGGGCAGGGAACGCGGTTTATATGTTTGCTTGACTGCCTAGCGGGCAGGGAACGCGGTTTATATGTTTGCTTGACTGCCTAGCGGGCAGGGAACGCGGTTTATATGTTTGCTTGACTGCCTAGCGGGCAGGGAACGCGGTTTATATGTTTGCTTGACTGCCTAGCGGGCAGGGAACGCATTTTATATGTTTGCTTGACTGCCTAGCCGGCAGGGAAACGCATTTTATGTTTGCTTGACTGCCTAGCGGCAGGGAACGCGTTTATATGTTTGCTTAACGCCTAGCGCAGCAGGGAACGCGGTTTATATGTTTGCTTGACTGCCTAGCTGGCAGGAACGCTGTGGCTTATATGTTTGCTTGACTGCCTAGCTGGCAGGGAACGCTGGGTTATATGTTTGCTTGACTGCCTAGCTGGCAGGAACGCGGTTTATATGTTTGCTTGACTGCCTAGCGGCAGGAACGATTTTATATGTTTGCTTGACTGCCTAGCTGGCAGGGAACGCGGTTTATATGTTTGCTTGACTGCCTAGCGGCAGGGGAACGCGGTTATATGTTAGCTTGACTGCCTAGCGGGCAGGGAACGCATTTCAGCCGGTGGGGCTGGGTTTTTATGTTAGCTTGACTGCCTAGCGGGCAGGGAACGCATTTCAGCCGGTGGGGCTGGGTTTTTATGTTAGCTTGACTGCCTAGCGGGCAGGGAACGCATTGCAGCCGGTGGGGCTGGGATTTTTGGTTGATTATTGCAGTATTTCCTTTGGTACCAGTGTTTTGCCGGGACCAGCCTGGTGGGTGTAAGCTGGGGATTGTTATACCCTGAATATCCGACACCGGTGGTGTTAACATGTACATGGCCATTTTGCTCTCTATCATACTGTGGTTTCTGTTTAATTGTTGTTACAGTGTGGGTACCCTTGGTGTGTGTGTGTGTGTTGTGTGGTTAGTTCTGGATTCCGAAGTCTACGCTCATTTGTATGTTTGTGATTTTTGCAAATGTCTTCTCATTAGCGCAGCCACGTTCATTTTCTCCTTTGTTCTTTATCTCTCCTGTGCCTGTTGCCCAGAGCTGTGTTAGTCACCCACGCTCATTCGCTCCCATCCGTGACCACCTCCCCGGGTGGGCGGATCTCCGTGACTGGTCTACGTTTGGGGAAGAAGCACGGGGCTCAAGTTCTCGTGGCAGTCGAGCACTGTAGACATTCTTTTTCCCTTATACTTACTATACTTCTTTGTCTTCCACGTGTGGCACGCTTTGGTTACTCAAAAATGGGACAGGAACACGCTAGACCTGCTAAGGGCTTGCTAGCTTGTGACATTGTGAAAGAAAGGGCAGGGGAAGATGCAATGTTGAAACTTAAAAAGATTGCTAAGGTGTGTGGCTTCCAGATGTTGCCTAGTGGGAGATTGCAGCCTGAGTTTTGGAGAAAGCTACTCATAGACAAGGAAGGGTTGTTGTTGGATAATGGACTTACGAAAGTTGCAGAGGCTTGGTACCGGGTAGCTAGAGGTTTGAAACGGGAAGGATGGGTCGAGGAAGAACTGGAGTTTGAGGGGCAAATTGTGTATGTTTATCACAGGAGTGTTCATAATGATGATGTTGTTTCTATTGTTCCACGACCACCGCCCTATGATGGCGCCCGGAGCGCAACACTTAATTCCCGCCCTGATTCTCCCGTCACGACACAGACCCCACCCTCTGGGGGTGTGTCTTCAGCTCCCACTCCCCTCGGTGCGGATGGTGCATACTATTATCCAGTGCCACTTCACTCATTCCCTCCTACTCCCATGCTTCAACCTTCCTATGACCCACCCCCCTCCATTAGCCATCCTTCTGTCATGCCTGCCGAAGCCCCTCCGCCTTCATGTCCTTCGCTACCTCTCCCAGTGACCGTCCCCGCTCCGGACCCTACCATGGCTTCCCCCATCGAAGTCCCACCTTCCTCCTCCGCTTCCCTCTCAACCCCGAGTACCCCTTCCTTAGTAGCTTCCGTTCCCTCACCCTCTCCGTCTATCACACATCCAACTCCCCTAACCCATACCCTTTCTACCGGCCCTATTCCTCCGGATCTCCGTCTCCCCGCTGACCCAGGACCCCTCCCTCCCACGGCTGATTTGCCGTCCCTAATCTCTGCCCTCACCGCCCTGACCCAGCCCCCTGTTACCACCCCTCCTCTAGTGTTACCACCTCCTCCCGAAGTCCCAGCCCCCTCTACCTCGTTATCCCTCCCTCCCACGGCCGATTTGCCGTCCCTAATCTCTGCCCTCACCGCCCTGACCCAGCCCCTTGTTACCACCCCTCCTCCAGTGTTACCACCTCCTCCCGAAGTCCCAGCCCCCTCTACCTCGTTATCCCTCCCTCCCACGGCCGATTTGCCGTCCCTAATCTCTGCCCTCACCGCCCTGACCCAGCCCCCTGTTGCCATCTCCCCTCCAGTGTTACCTCCCCCTCCCGAAGTCCCGAGCCCCTCCACCCCATCGCCTACCCCTCTACCGATTGGTTTGCCGTCCCAACCCTCCGCCCAAGTTGCTCTGCCACAGCCCCTTGTTCCTATCCCTCCAACCCCTTCCCCGGCAACCCTTGACGCACCCATGTCCAATGACCTATCTACTTCAATATCCGCCCTTTTCACTGCAGTCACTTCCCTGGTTAACTCCGCGATCCCTGCATTGCCTCCCATTGATATACCTCCTCCTCCTCCCCCCGAGCCTTCGACCCCTCCCTTGTCTCCCGTTAATCTCCTTGAGCCTTCCGATCCAATCTCTGCTCTTGCTCATGTCCTAAACACCCACCTCTCACGGCCAGCCCCGCCGTCCCCCATGATGGCCCCTTCCACGGCTTTAGTTCCCCGTGCCCCTTCCGCCAGCACTAGTTACCCAATCATGGTGGTTGGATCCGAGGTGTCTGCGACTTCGGACCAGCCCTATGTGATGGGTGCCTCCACCCAATTACCTCTCCTATCACCCCCCTCCCAGTTGCCCCCGCTACAGCTACCCCTGAGGCTACTCTTCACCGCGGTCCAATAGTGCCCGAGGAGGTCGTTGTGGTGGACCAGAGCCCACCCCATCTGGGGGGGGAAAGGCTTCCCCAACGGCACCCGATTCCACAGGGGTATACTCAGATCAGTCATGGTGCGGATGGTGCACCACCTATGTACGTTACTTTTAACCCTTCCCAAGCCGCTACCCTTGTAACCTCACTCCCTGATCCTGAGAAACACCCCATGCCCTTTTTCCGCAGGATGGCTCAGATCCGCAAGACATATTCCGCTGCGTGGCGGGATCTTATTAGTTTATGTGAAATTAAGGCTGGAGATGCATACTGGCCAATTATGGAACGGAGCTTTAGTGATGCTCCACTTACTTCTGATACTGATTTCCGTTCTGGTGAAACTTTCTGTGAACAACTTCGCGCCTGGGCGCAGGATAAACTAGCTGACCAGGCTACTTGCATTAATGACATAATACAGGACAAACTTGAGACCGTTGAAAAGTACCACTCTAGGTTGACTCAGACATTCTCGGACTTAGGGTTCAGCACTTACAACAAGGCACACACCCAGATGCTCTCTGCAGCTTTTGTGGCAGGATTGAGGGAACATATTCGTAAGGGGTTGATTTTAGCTCGACCTGAGTATAGAATTATTCCACTAGACACCCTTTTGTTGGTAGCCAAGGGCTTAGAATCTGTTTTACAACCCACACAGCGCAGGGCTAGCCCGCTGATGTACACCACCTCCACACCTATTGCTGGTTCTAATCAAGTTCCCCAGGTGTTCCCCCAACAGTACACTCAATCACCCCAGACACTGCCTGCACCAATCCCTTTCCCCCGGGACCGGACCATTATGACAATCCGGACCTGTTTTAATTGTAGTCAGCCAGGCCACTTTAGAAGAGATTGCCCACAGCCTAGAGTGTTCCGCCAGCCAACTCCCCGGTACCAAGGTCCCCATGTCACTGGCTACAACTACCCTTCCACAGGTTACCTCCCCGCCCTTCCCCATCCACAATTGTCTCAGCTTCCCCCACCACCTCCTCCTCCCCCTCCTGAATACACTCAAGCTCGGCTCCCTGTATCAGAAGCTCGTGCATATACTTCACCCTCTGCAGAAGGGTTTGATAATGATGATTTCCAAGACGGCCAGCCCCGTCATACCCTCCGCCCGTCTCGTTCCCCCTTGCATTCTGCTAACCCCCCTTCTACTTCCCGCCGGTACCAGGGACCAGACAAGGCCCATTTAGATTTATTACAATAGGTAACCGGCAAGCCCGTGTCAGCAACCCCTGCCATGGCAGTGTCTGCGGGGGATGGGGGAGACCCTCTAGCTACTGTAGTTCTCCCTGTGGAGGGCCACCCCACCACTTTCTTAGTTGACACAGGTGCAGCCCGTAGCGTCCTTAGGGAACAAGACCTGCCTGACCCTTCTTTCTTATCTGACACTGATGTTTCCTGTGTTGGGGTGGATGGTACCCCACGCAGCAACCCCCTTACTAAGCTTCTACACGTAGGTTCCCACATCCTCTCATGCTTTGTTGTTTCCTCTACCTGCCCCATTAACCTCCTAGGTGCCGATGTTCTCTCTCGGCTCCAGGCCTCCATTACCTTCACTGCAGATGGGCAGATTGAATTGACAACTCCCTTATCACAAAAGGATACCTCTGTCCTCTGTTCACTCCCTATTTTGTTAAACCTAACCAACAATACAGGGGATGCACGGGTCCCACAAACCCCCAGTGCTCTGGATCGTATCCCTCAAGAACTTTGGTCCTCTGGCCCGGATGATATTGGGCGATTACATGTGCCCCCAGTCTTAGTTCAGCTCCTGCCTGGGGCACTACCTCCTCGTAGGCCACAGTACCCTCTGAAGCCTGCACAAGCTGAAGCCATTACCAGACAAGTTGAAAGTCTCCTTGCCAAAGGTTCCCTCATCAAGTGTTCATCTCCATGTAATACTCCACTGTTTCCTGTTAAAAAGAGAACTGTTAGAGGTCAGCCTGACCAGTACCGCATGGTGCAAGATCTCCGTGCTGTGAATGATGTGACCATCAAAGACACTGCAATTGTTCCTAACCCCCACACCCTCTTGTCCCAAGTCCCATCAACTTCAACAATATTCACCGTGGTGGATCTAGCTAATGCCTTCTTCAGTGTCCCCCTTGACCCTTCCTGTCGTTTTCTCTTTGCCTTCACCCATGAAGGACAGCAATACACCTGGACTGTCATGCCTCAGGGGGCTCAGAATTCCCCCACACAGTTTGCCCACGCCATGTCACTGGTGCTGGATCCCTGGCAGAAATCTCATTTGGATGTCGTCCTGCTTCAATATGTTGATGATCTCCTTCTCTGTGCTCCTGATTTGCTCATTGCTGAGCGTGATTCAGAAGATCTCCTATGTTTCCTTGCTGCAGCTGGTTGCAAAGCCTCAAAATCCAAGTTACAATGGTGCCGGCCCTCTGTGGTCTTCTTGGGACACTGCCTTTCCCATGGCACCAAACATCTGACCTCCCAACGTGTACAAGCCATTCTGCATCTTCCACTACCTGCTAATCACCAGGCTCTCCATGCTTTTCTGGGTCTTATCACGTACTGCAGGTCCTGGATACCTGAAGCATCAAAGCTCATGCAGCCACTCTATGATGCCCTCAGGAGTGAGCCCTTTCACCTCACGGAAGAAACTATCATCTGTTTCCATACTCTGAAAAGAGCTATTGCTTCTGCACCTGCCCTGGGCCTGCCCAACTACCAACTTCCCTTCCACCTGTTTGTCTCTGAAAAGTCAGGACACGCTTCCGGAGTCCTCACCCAGAAACATGGCTCAAGACAACGCCCTATTGGCTATTTTTCCTGCATGCTTGACCCTGTTGCAAGGGGTAGCCCCTCTTGCCTCTGAGCAGTGTTTGCCGCCAGCGCTCTCCTGGACAAGACCAATGACTTTGTTCTTGGCCATCACCTCACAGTGTTAGCCCCTCACGACATTACTGCAATCCTACAGCAAGTTCGACCTAAACACCTTTCTTTCCAACGTCACCTTCGCCTACAGACATCCTTACTCCTACCTGATAATGTGAAACTTCAGAGATGCCTTTCCCTGAACCCAGCCACTCTTCTGCCACTTCCCAAGGGGGGAATTGTGCATTATTGGTACAGCCTGGATATCAACCCAGATGTTCGAGCAGATTTACAGTTGCCTGTGTTCACACCTCCCCCTAATGAACCCCCTTACTAAGCTTCTACACGTAGGTTCCCACATCCTCTCACGCTTTGTTGTTTCCTCTACCTGCCCCATTAACCTCCTAGGTGCCGATGTTCTCTCTCGGCTCCAGGCCTCCATTACCTTCACTGCAGATGGGCAGATTGAATTGACAACTCCCTTATCACAAAAGGATACCTCTGTCCTCTGTTCACTCCCTATTTTGTTAAACCTAACCGACAATACAGGGGATGCACGGGTCCTACAAACCCCCAGTGCTCTGGATCGTATCCCTCAAGACCATTGGTCCACTGGCCCGGATGATATTGGGCGATTACATGTGCCCCCAGTCTTAGTTCAGCTCCTGCCTGGGGCACTGCCTCCTCGCAGGCCACAGTACCCTCTGAAGCCTGCACAAGCTGAAGCCATTACCAGACAAGTTGAAAGTCTCCTTGCCAAAGGTGCCCTCATCAAGTGTTCATCTCCATGTAATACTCCACTGTTTCCTGTTAAAAAGAGAACTGTTAAAGGTCAGCCTGACCAGTACCGCATGGTGCAAGATCTCCGTGCTGTGAATGATGTGACTATCAAAGACACTGCAATTGTTCCTAACCCCCACACCCTCTTATCCCAAGTCCCATCAACTTCAACAATATTCACCGTGGTGGATCTAGCTAATGCCTTCTTCAGTGTCCCCCTTGACCCTTCCTGCCGTTTTCTCTTTGCCTTCACCCATGAAGGACAGCAATACACCTGGACTGTCATGCCTCAGGGGGCTCAGAATTCCCCCACACAGTTTGCCCACGCCATGTCACTGGTGCTAGATCCCTGGCAGAAATCTCATTTGGATGTCGTCCTGCTTCAATATGTTGATGATCTCCTTCTCTGTGCTCCTGATTTGCTCATTGCAGAGCGTGATTCAGAAGATCTTCTATGTTTCCTTGCTGCAGCTGGTTGCAAAGCCTCAAAATCCAAGTTACAATGGTGCCGGCCCTCTGTGGTCTTCTTGGGACACTGCCTTTCCCATGGCACCAAACATTTAACCTCTCAACGTGTACAAGCCATTCTGCATCTTCCATTACCTGCAAATCACCAGGCTCTCCATGCTTTTCTGGGTCTTATCACGTACTGCAGGTCCTGGATACCTGAAGCATCAAAGCTCATGCAGCCACTCTATGATGCCCTCAGGAGTGAGCCCTTTCACCTCACGGAAGAAACTATCATCTGTTTCCATACTCTGAAGAGAGCTATTGCTTCTGCACCTGCCCTGGGCCTGCCCAACTACCAACTTCCCTTCCACCTGTTTGTCTCTGAAAAGTCAGGACACGCTTCCGGAGTCCTCACCCAGAAACATGGCTCAAGACAACGCCCTATTGGCTATTTTTCCTGCATGCTTGACCCTGTTGCAAGGGGTAGCCCCTCTTGCCTCCGAGCGGTGTTTGCCGCCAGCGCTCTCCTGGACAAGACCAATGACTTTGTTCTTGGCCATCACCTCACAGTGCTGGCCCCTCACGACATTACTGCAATCCTACAGCAAGTTCGACCTAAACACCTTTCTTCCCAACGTCACCTCCGCCTACAGACATCCTTACTCCTACCTGATAATGTGAAACTCCAGAGATGCCTTTCCCTGAACCCAGCCACTCTTCTGCCACTTCCCAAGGGGGGAATTGTGCATCACTGGTACAGCCTGGATATCAACCCAGATGTTCGAGCAGATTTACAGTTGCCTGTGTTCACACCTCCCCCTGATAAACAATCAGAGGCCCTACTCCACTGTGTCTTGTGGTTTAGGGACGTACCAAGTCCTGATGTGGACTATGAGGAAGAACTATTTCAGCTCAAAGAAATTCAAATTACCCTGACTGACTTATTTTGGGACTCCACAGGTACCATGCTCATTTTGGTTCACCTTCCAGATAATATAGCACACCTCTACCACCATTGGGAAACAGCCATCCCACACATATCTCTCACCAGATCCCACAACACCTCATGGGAGAACCTAGGCCCGATGGCCAAAACTTGGAACCAAATGACTCAAGAACAACTGACTTCTACGGGAATAAATAAAAGGACCATTAACTACTGCACGACAGGATACTCCAGGTACCACACAGAGGCCTGTGAGGACCCACCCACCATAGACTGCAACCTCATTGATATTCCCCATGACTGTTTTGAACAAATGAAAATGGAAACTACACACCTACCAACTGTTTATGAAGCTGCATTACTCAACCCGGATCAAACACTATTTGTGGATGGCTCAAGGTTTGCTGATGAACAAGGACAATACCACACTGGATATGCAGTCACCACAGGATGTCAAATATTGCAAGCAGCTGCCCTACAACCAACCAAGTCTGCCCAAGAGGCCGAGTTAACAGCTTTGACTGTAGCCTGCAAACTGTCCGAAGGCCTACGTGTCAACATTTATACGGATTCAAGATATGCCCTGGGAGTGGCACACGATTTTGGCTTAATCTGGAAGACCAGAGGATTTCTTACAGCCACCGGTACCCCAGTAAAACATGGGGCAGCCATTGCAGAACTGATGGATGCATTGGAACTCCCAGCAGAAGTGGCAGTATTGAAAGTAAAAGCTCATGGAAGATTAGACACAGAAGAAGCACGTGGCAACAACCTAGCTGATCAAGCAGCCAAAGAGGCAGCACGACAAGGATGGGAAGTGGACAGAAGAGTGGCCACAGATACATTACCCATTTACACTATGCAGACATTGCCTACAGATCTCAGGCTGCTGAAGGAACAACAAGCTGCTGCCACTCCTCAGGAGAAGCAAAGTTGGAAGAGCAAAGGAGCAATACTCCGTGATGAAGTTTACACCATTAATCTCAAGTTCTGTCTACCTAGAAGTATGTATCCAGCGGTGGTCCAATGGGCCCATGGGCCAGCCCACCTATCAAAGCTCCTGATGAACTCACTGATTGACAAGTATTTTGAAGCACCAGGCATCACTACCTTAACACAGAATTACTGCAAATCTTGTGCTATATGTGCTAAGTGCAATCCTGGAAAGGTCATAAAGACTGCACCTAATCATCTAGCCAAGCCACAATACCCCTTCCAGAGGATTCAGATTGACCATATTCAAATGCCAAAGAGCGGACGTCATGAATATGCACTGGTTATAGTGGACATGTTTTCAGGATGGCCAGAGGCCTTCCCAGTGACTAATCTCACCGCGAGGACTACAGCCAAGTACCTTTTGACAGAAATTGTTTGCCGCTACGGGGTCCCAGAAGTAATTGAAAGTGACCAAGGGACCTCTTTCACTGCCTCGCTAACACGGGAAGTCTGGTCAGCACTGGGGGTGACCCTTGCATTCCACACACCATATCACCCACAGAGTAGTGGTAAGGTAGAGCGCATGAATGGCACTTTGAAAGCCAGAATGCTTAAAATGTCACAAGAAACTAACATGCCCTGGCCTGAGAGTCTCCCACTAGCGTTATTCAGTGTAAGGTACACTCCCAGAGGAAAATACAGTTTGTCACCTTATGAGATTTTGTTTGGTACAGCACCCAGGTTAGGTTGCTACTTTCCCCAACAGCTTCAGATTCAGTCAGACGCTATGGTAGACTATGTGACTGCCCTTTCACATGCCTTGACCAAGATACATGCCCAAGTGTTTTCTTCTATTCCAGATCCTGAGTCGAATACAGGTACACACAAGCTGCTTCCGGGTGATTGGGTTATGGTTAAGAAGTTCCTCAGGAAACACACCCTAGAACCGAGATTTGATGGTCCTTACCAAGTGCTCCTGATTACAGCAACGTCAGTTAAACTAGCTGGAAAAAGTTCCTGGATACACGCTTCACATTGCAAAAAAGTGCCTGCTCCAGAAGAAGCTGATCTTGTTTAAACATGAATTTATTATGTGTCTTGTGTTTTCTTATATTGTTGCATTTTGCCTGGGCCCAACAAGTGGCCATAACCAAAGATAATCATGTTTACACTTTCTGGTACAATTCTTCTGATACTGATGTAGCTACATAC
Organism: Pelobates cultripes; assembly: GCA_933207985.1. Taxonomy (NCBI): domain Eukaryota; kingdom Metazoa; phylum Chordata; class Amphibia; order Anura; family Pelobatidae; genus Pelobates; species Pelobates cultripes. The sequence continues at coordinate 131,455,452 of OW240913.1, read as the reverse complement.
ACCTTTGATTACTGTGACATAGTTACCTGTACATTCCCACAGACACAACATGCAGCCATATACAAGGACATACCTAACAAAAAGGACCCATACATTTGTGTGACTGGAGGAGCTTGGGGACACCACTGTAGTTCATGGAAAGCTGCCGGGTGGAATACAGGTAGACCATGGGGCTACAGACCTCAGGTTGCACTAGACAGACTTGACAAAGACGGGAAGCCCCTACTTTCTAGAATGACTCTTAGTAAACCCACAGGGTCAACTCCCATTAAACTTACCTTGAATATAGAACACCCTAGTCCAAGGGACGCGGGGGAATATGTGATGGGGATGTACTGGAAGGGAGGTGGCTCACACAATGCACTAGGGACATTCTACCTACAAGACATGCTCACCTCCCCAGACTGGGTAGGGACCACTCACATGATTGTTAACCCATTAAAACCACATATTAAGACCCTACATGACATGGTAGCTATAGCCAACCCCACCTTTGAAGACACTATGGCAGTGGAAACTGTTTTTTCAGACACTAATTTGTGGCTAGAATGGATGAGGTATAATGCCAACTCACACAATAAGACCAATTGTTACGTGTGTGGAGGAGCCAGGCCCCATCTGGGTACAGTTCCTCTGAACTTGCCTCCTGAAGTAGAATCATGTGTTCTGAGCCTTTACACACAGTCCGTCACCAACTCCTCGACATGTGAATCGTGGAAGAGAATTTACCCGATCACTCACGGACATGTAAAACCACCTGATGGAGTCACCATCTACCCAGGTAATTACACATGCTCAACTTACCATAATCCACCCATATCGCTGCTAATGAATCACACAAAGACAATTGGTGATATCTATTGGTTATGTGGGGATAAACAATTGAGGTCCCAATTAATTGGGCAATGGTGGGGGGAGTGTGCCCTAACTAAAGTCATAATGCCTATACATATCATTCCAGATGGTGACCATAACGCGTTAAACCTCACACATGTACACTCTAGAACCAAACGAGAGACTCCTATTCGAGGGAGTTTCGACCCCCATGTGTATATTGATGCCATAGGTGTGCCAAGGGGGGTGCCTAACGAATTCAAAGCAAGAGATGAAGTGGCTGCAGGATTTGAGTCCCTAATTCCAATGATAACTGCTAACAAAAATGTCAATTGGATTAACTACATTTACTATAATCAACAGCGTTTTGTCAACTACACTAGGGATGCCCTACAGGGCCTGGCAGAGCAATTACAAGCCACTACCCAAATGACATTTCAGAACAGAATGGCTCTAGATATGATTTTAGCTGAGAAAGGGGGTGTATGTAAAATCCTCCCTGAGACCATGACATGCTGCACATACATTCCAGACAACACTGGGCCCAATGGTAAGGTGACAATGGCTATAGAGAAACTAGATAGTCTTGCGGACGAGCTAAAGAAAAATTCAGGAGTCATCGACACTTGGGACAGATGGTTTGGATGGATGAATGGTTGGCAAAGGACCCTCTTCCAGGTGGGGACAGCTGTTCTCATAATGATCATCATTTTCTTATTTCTGACCTGTTGCATATTCCCCTGTATACAGAAGTATCTACAGAAAGCGGTAGACAAGACTATAGATGACGTGACCCCTACTTTCATACACCAAGACATCACAGACCTCGAAGATGATACTCCACATACACCCCTTCAATCACATCAGTTCAAACAAACAACTGCTTTCCTGTAGGGACAGTATAGGGAAAGCGCCTGTCTTAACTGGCGAGTCTCACGTGTGGAGATGTAGTGGACTAGCCACTGCGGGTTACCCGCGGAGTGAAGTGTTCGATGCTAGTTAAGGCAGATAGGTTGCAGGCAACTAGGGACATATTAGGGACAGTAGCAGTTGTTATGGTAAATAGCCATTTTAGGGGGGACTGTTGTGGAAATAAGGTCTACACATATTTCCTAGTTAGTGAAAAATTTCTATTTACTCATTTCACGATATATATATATATATAGCTAAGCACACACATTATAATTAAGATGGCTGCTGGAAGCTTCTAGCTCCTTTCCCCCCCCCTTCCCTTTCTCCTTCCTAACATCGACTAACTACCTCGTGCACCAAGATGGCGCCGGAAAACCGTGGGAGACCCTCATGGCCCCGGTGACATCACCTACAGTAGGCAGAGCATTGAAGCAACCACTTAACACCTAACCAATAATTGATGTATTATTCCATGTTATCTCTGACAATGCTTATGATGTAATTTTGCTTTAAAAGGGACTTGCCGTCCCCTCTGAATAAACTTTCCTCAAGTTATTCAACAACCTAGAACCTGTGTCTGGTGTGAATCACTTCAGGGAGCGTGCACGCATGGTTTCATTGATTTGGCCAGGGGCAGATACACAAAGAAATAATCAATACTTTAATTGATTTTTCCACTTCATTATGCAAATGATATTTTTCTCATTTACCTAAATAATTGATTTAAATAACAGTCAGCATAATTCTCATGTTATCAACTATTAAGAGTACAATTCAAATTTTATTGAACAAACCTCCTAATGATAACAGTATTTTTTTTAAACATAAAAAACGTACAATGCACTGTTCTAAATTATTACGCACAGTAAGTTTCAAAACACTTTATAGGTTGTAAAGAACTGAAAATTGTCATTTGTTGTGTTTGCAGCATATTTACTGAAATCAAAAGCTATTTCAATCAAACTTATAACAACATTTTAACATTTTAACAGGTCACGTTACATTTTAACATATGACCCCTTATTTGATAGCAGCTTCACAAGTCTTGCATCCATTGAACTTGTGAGTTTTTGGATAGTTTCTGCTTGAATTTGTTTGCAAGATGTCAGAAACGCCTCCCAGAGCTGCTGTTTGGATGTAAACTGCCTCCCACTCTCATGGATCTTTTGCTTGAGGATGCTCCAAAGGTTCTCAATAGGATTGAGGTCAGGGGAGGATGGAGGCCACACCATGACTTTCTCTCCTTTTATCCCCATAGCAGCCATGGATGCAGAGGTATTCTTTGCAGCATGAGATGGTGCATTGTCATGCATGAAGATGATTTTATTAGGGAAAGCATAGTTCTTCCTTCTGTACCAGGGAAGAAAGTGGTCAGTCAGAAACTCCACATACTTTGCAGAGGTTATCTTTACCCTTCGGGGACCCTAAAGGGGCCGACCAGCTCTCTTCCCATGATTCCGGCCCAAAACATGACTCCACCACCGCCTTGCTGACGTCGCAGCCTTGTTGGAACAGGGTGGCCGTCCACCAACCATCCACTACTCCATCCATCTGGACCATCCAGGGTTGCACGGCACTCATCAGTGAACAGGACTGTTTGAAAATTAGTCTTTGTGTATTTTTCTGCCCAATGCAGCCGTTTCTGCTTGTGAGCATTAGTTAGTGGTGGCCGAATAGAAGGTTTATGCACAGTTGCAAGACTCTGGAGGACTCTACACCTTGATGTCCGTGGGACTCCAAAGGCACCAGCAGATTCAAATATCTGTTTGCTGCTATGTAATGGTATTTTAGCAGCTGCTCTCTTGATCCGATGCATGGATCTGGCAGAAATCTTCCTCAATGTGCTTTTATGTGCACAAAGCCGTCTGTGCTCTGAATCAGCCACAAATCTCTTAATACTGCGTTGATCATGCTTAAGTTTTTGTGAAATATCTAATGTTTTCACACCTCGTCTAAGACATTGAACTATTTCACTCTTTTTGGCAGCAGAAAGATCCTTTTTCTTCCTCATATTGCATGAAAATGGTGCTCTGCTTAATAATGTGTAACACCCACCTGGCAATCTAATTATCACAGGTGTCCGAGATTGTTTTCAGTGATCAAAAGAGCCCTGCCATCCATGAGTTAAACTGAAAAACAAAATATTTAATCTTTGTGACACTTAAATAGAATTTGCATTATAATTTGGAACAGCGTGTAATGTGTTGTTTACTTTGCCTTCTCACATATGACATGTGAAAGAGAGCACATTTTGTTTTGTTCTGTTTTGATTTTCTGTTGTTTCTTTTTTTTTTTTTTATAATTCTTTATTTTTCTGTGCAAGAGGTTTACAAGTACATTGGGGGTGCCACAACAGCACATAGAGGCTTTTTAACCAAGGCAATATTATGACACATGGAAACTGCACATTTTTCGTATAATAAAATTGGTAAATTAGAACTTTTCAGGAGATAGGGACACCTAACTGGTAGATATATCATGCTAGACTAACTGACAGTATAGTGAGTAGTTATAGGAAGCATTGAGGTAAACTAGCTGATATGAAGAGCAAAAGAGAAATCATGTCAATAGAGAAGTACATGTCATACTGCTGGATACTCAAACGGACATTATGAGCATTTATGATGCCACTGGGTGCAAGTAAAAACTAAGAAGACAAGTCCTGTATGGTCACAGAACACAGGGGCTGAGGGCTTGAATCAAAACAAAGGAATAAACATAACAGATAACCAAGGTTAATCTTTAAACCCCCTGTGAAGATATTACCTATCGACTACATCCTGATTAGACAATTCGTTTCATTACGAGTGTAAATTCAGACAAATTTCGGCCATTCGGACATTCTGATGCTTGCGAATGTCCGAATTGCTAAAGTGCCGAACCGAACAGCCGAAGTTTCGAATAACAGACGAATTTTGGAGGTGCCGAAGTGCTTCGGATTTCTGAAAAGTGGCAAAACAGGAGAGGGGGGAAAAATGACGGAATGATGACAAGAATCTAACCCTACCCCTACCCCTAAATGTGTAAGTGGTTGTGGTGGTTAGGGTAAGGGAATTGGTGAAGTCCTGAATTGCAGAAATCCGGAATTTCGGAAGTGCCGAACTAAACCGAAGAGCCGAAGTCCCGAATTGCCGAAGTCTTGAATTTCGGAAGTGCCGAACCAATTTTCTTGCCCATGCACATCCCTAATTCTGATGCCGTAGTATAGGGCTAAACAAGGATCATTAGTAAACAGTAATGCACTAAAGGGCTTTAGAAAGCATCTGTCGGCAAAGGAGTTATAGGCTAAAATTGGAATGGTAGGTTGATGGGTAACTCATTCTATGACTTCTGCCCCAGAGTGAAGAATAAGAGTCTTACTGGGGCTCCCCCACAGCCCCAGCACATTAGTTTTGCGGATGCCATCAGTAACCGTGATCAGGACCAGAGCTCAAGATCTCCGTTCAGGCTGCGGTTTCCCATAATGAGTACCCATTTGTGGACCGTGGTCTAGGAGCATTATGAGCTGTCGTGAGACTGAGACTCTGGCGAGCATATGGCCCTCTCAGCATTTTTCTCCACTTCCTCGGTGGCGTCACCACAGTAAGGCCTCTTATAGCAAGCCGTGGTTCTTCACAACAGTCGGGGCCTCACCTGGTACTGGGAGTATTGCTGAGTGCTGGCAGAGATGCAACCATAGTCGCTCAAAAGCTTTGGCAATAATGTTTCTTTTTAACAAAGAAATGTTGGGTAGTGTAAAAATCATCTTAATTTTAGTAATGACTGCATCTCTCATGGGTCATGACAATAGATGCTTTCCTTACATTTTACATGGGAATTGCTTTTAACCTTAAAGTGTATAATTAGCCCATACATTAGCTGTAGTAACTAAAAAAATGTGACGCTATATGTCTGCGTGACCAATGCAGGTCAAGACTTACTGACTGACTCTGAAGGTTTTACTAAGAGATTACCTGTACAATCAGGAAGGGTATATTATACTAATACTTTTTTATTGCAAGCATATGTTCATTTAATTTGATATACTCTGCTTTATAAAATATTATTGAATTATTAAGCTTTTATATATCTATATTCATTTAAATATAAATTTATATTCAATAATATATATATTTTTTAAAGACAAAAAATTGCTTTCAAATCTCTATTTTTTATTGTATTCTCAATTATTTATAAAATATAAAGAGAAACCTATCTACATTAAATTGTTGCTAAGATACTTGCAAGGTCAGTCCTGCTAAATTCTAAGCAATTAAGGTGTAATAATGGTAATAGGGTACCACTTGCGGTTACATAGGATTTCCCAGCAGCTGTTGCCTACTGATGTCTGGCAGAGTAGCAGGGCATCTCCATCTTCACTCAATCAGCCGATTAAGGTTATGTTGATAACTCTGAATTTCTAGATTAGGCAGAGGTTAACAAGAGTTGAATGTGCTGATAGGTTATCCTTAGAGGACAAGTTGAAAGATATGAGTGAAATATTAAAAGGATTACTGCAAGCAATCCCTGCACATTCCACAGTAATGGAGCAAACCATTTTGCAATAATGAGCTCTCTTACCTGAGTCATCCAATGGCTGGTGATGCGCTTCTGGCTTTCTCAGACCTACAGAAGCTGGATGCTGATCTATTGGCTCAGAGTGTCAGCTAACTACTATTGGCGTTATTCTTTATGTCCCTCCCAAAAGAAATGCTCAAAGAGCGTTTTAATAGAAGTTTTACTTACATTTATGCAGTGCTGGGCAAAGCTCCCCGGCACTCCCCTATCTGACATCATGGAAGCCATGCAGAGGTCCAATCAAAAGAGGCAGGTGGCGAGGAAGCACTGATGATGTTTCCAGTTTCTCACTGTTCCCTCGCATGCCCTCTGCTCCCTCGAATGCTAAGAGCCAGAAGATCCATTCCCCACTAGACCCCCGGGAAGGGACCTGAAGGTAGGGAGACTGGATGGGCCTACAAAACAAAAAAAAACAACAAGAAATAAAATTATTTGAGAATGTGTAGATGCGTGAGTGTGTCTGTCAGTGAGAGTTTCAAATTAGTAAGATTGTGTGGGTCAGTGAGTGTTTCAAGCCAGTATGATTATGTGTCTGTGATTGAGAGTGTCAGTGAATGTATGTTTTTTTAAAATTCATGACATTGTGTGTCTGTCATCGAGAGTGTGCGTCTATACGTTTAAGAAGAATTAATGTATATATCGCCATTTATCGGTCACAGAACTCTTTTTGCAAATTCTGTGGCTGACCTGACATCTCTCCATATAATGTTTGCTATAATTGCATCAGCTGAATTTGATTTATGTGTAAGAATATTCGTTATATATACATCATCATTTATTTGACTGCATTCACTCTTTCTGCCCACATTGGGTAATTAATATGCAGACCAAAAAAAGAGGCTAATACTGTTGAGTGAATATACACAAAAACAGAAAAAAGGCTGCACCACAGGAAATAAATAAAACAAAAAAAAATAAAAAATTGGTAGAAAGATAAAAAATGTTCTGTAAAGGAGTCCCAGTAATAGGTGGTGTCTCAACTGATGTGGTATCTTCTTTGTTAACAGTTGTCCGTCTCACGATATGAAAAACACAATGGGAAAGGACTAATCGTGCAGAGTGTATAAATAAGTAGTAGTGAGGTTAAAATATAAATTGCACACTCACATGTCCATGAGCTAGGACCAGCTCTAGTATGATAGGCACACAGCGGATTGCCCTCCGCTTATAGGGGTACTTGTCCTCCTGGGGGGTGCTGGTATCCAATTCTCATAAAAAGAAATAAAAACAGCCGATAGTGCTCTCCGGTGAGATAGTTAGCGTAAAAGAATAAAATAAATAAAATATACTCACAAAAGAATAAAATAAATAAAATATACTCACAAATATTTGTGAGTATATTTTATTTATTTTATTCTTTTACGCTAACTATCTCACCGGAGAGCACTATCGGCTGTTTTTATTTCTTTTTATGAGAATTGGATACCAGCACCCCCCAGGAGGACAAGTACCCCTATAAGCGGAGGGCAATCCGCTGTGTGCCTATCATACTAGAGCTGGTCCTAGCTCATGGACATGTGAGTGTGCAATTTATATTTTAACCCCACTACTATTTATTTATACACTCTGCACGATTAGTCCTTTCCCATTGTGTTTTTCATATCGTGAGACGGACAACTGTTAACAAAGAAGATACCACATCAGTTGAGACACCACCTATTACTGGGACTCCTTTACAGAACATTTTTTATCTTTCTACCAATTTTTTATTTTTTTTTGTTTTATTTATTTCCTGTGGCGCAGCCTTTTTTCTGTTTTTGTGTATATTCCTTCTATAGAGGGTTAGAGGGTGACCCCCTATTAGGTTGCTGCCTTTTATTTTATTTTATTTTATCTGTTTTTATTATTAGCGCTAGCCGTTTTAACTCTTTTTGTGTAATACTGTTGAGTAACTAAAAAAAAGAGGAAACATTGTAGATGACTAATTGAAAAGTACCTAAAGTTTCTCTCAATGTGTCGAGGGGTCATAGAGAGACATTGACTTATGTTAGTTATAAGCAATATTGAAGCGTTGGACATTTAAAGGACCAGTATAGTGCCAGGAAAACATACTCGTTTTCCTGGCACTATTGTGCCCTGAGGGTGCCCCCACCCTCAGGGTCCCCCTCCCGCCGGGCTCTGGGGTGAGGAAGGGGCTAAACTCACCTCTTTCTCCAGCGTCGGGCGGAGAGCTCTCCTCCTCCTGTCATCGGCTGAATGCGCAAGCGCGACAGGAGCTGCGCGCGCATTCAGCCAGTCCATAGAAAAGCATTAACAATGCTTTCCTATGGACGCTGGCGTCTTCTCACTGTGAAAATCAGAGGGAAGAGCACACAAGCGCCTCTAGCGGCTGTCAATGAGACAGCCACTAGAGGCTGGATTAACCCATAGGTAAACATAGCAGTTTTTCTGAAACTGCTATGTTTATAGAAAAAAAGGTTAATCCTAGCTGGACCTGGCACCCAGACCACTTCATTAAGCTGATGTCTGGGTGCCTATAGTGGTCCTTTAAGTCTATAAAGTCTATTCACGCACTTCAAATATGACTTGACACAGTATCTAGTTATTATTCGTCTCTCACAATAGATATTTATAATCTGAATTGTGTATTACCAGCTTTCTGATAAATTGGTGTACGGCCTATTGTGGTCTGTTAGCACACACAGAGCATTAATGGTCACAATAATGTATAATGCCACTGGATGGAACACTTGTAACCAGCACAGGGCTTCTAATTGTGATAACTTAGCGAAGGCCGGGATATTTATTTCCAATTATATTATTTGTATCGGGGGCTGAAGCCTTGGCAGTGCTGCTGTGGTACAATGACTGGGCAGGCCGTACACAGACGCCGGCCTAGCGGTGACATAATGCGATGTCAGCTCGCTGTCACACCCAGGCCCAAGATGGCCGCCGGCTTCGTACCCACAACTGCAGAACGTTCCAGCCGTGCTGCCGCAGCGCAAAATGTAGGACTGCCCAGCCTTCCGTATAGCCCCGCCCCTCTCTGGCCTCGGCCATGCCCATACCGCAGCTTGGCATTCTGGGAGATGAAGTCTGTTTAGCGCTTGCCTTTGGAACTTTTCCGCCGCAGGACTACATTACCCGAAATGCCCTCCGCTTGGCCACACCCTCGGTCCTTGTGCGCAAGCCTAGTGCTGCTTTGCCCGGACTCCCCCGCTGCCCGGCTGCTTGTTTTTCTGAGTTGAAGAGCCGCAGTGGAAGAGATAGGAGTGGAGCCTGTCACAGCACCTATCCTCAGCCCCCTCATTGAAAACCATCCAGGTAATGGGGGTCCTGGCACACTGTGCTGGCTGTATGGAGGAATGACTGCCTCCATTGTAATACTGGACTTATTAGAGGTCATTTACCGCTTGTCACCCAGTGAGTGACTCTCAGTGGGGCCTCTGTCACCTCACATTGAGGGAGCAAGGATTGTGCTCATTATGGAGGTGGCTGTGTGCTGGTATTCCGTGTTGCAGGACCATCACTCTGGGGAGTATGAGTATCCTTGTCCTGGAGCTCATAGCTTTGTAGAGAAGATCCCCCCCAAAAAAAAATCTCTTTGTAAAGCTAACCCCCAAAATCTCTTTGTAAAGCTAACCCCCAAAAATCTCTTTGTAAAGCTAACCCCAAAATCTCTTTGTAAAGCTACCCCCAATCTCTTTGTAAAGCTAACCCCACCAAAATCTATCTGTGAAGATAACCCCCAAAATTCTTTGTAAAGTTAACTCCCCAAAATCTCTTTTGTAAAGCTAACCCCCAAAATCTCTTTGTAGCTAACCTCTGCAAAATCTCTTTGTAGTTAACCCCCAAAATCTCTTTTGTAAAACTAACCCCCAAAATCTCTTTGTATAACTCCCCCAAATCTCTTTGTAAAGCTAACCCCCAAATCTCTTTGTAAAGTTAACTCCCCAAATCTCTTTGTAAAGCTAACCCCAAATCTCTTTGTAAAGCTAACCCCCAAATCTTCTTTGTAAGCTAACCCCAAATCTCTTGTAAAGCTAACCCCCAAATCTCTTTGTGTTAACCCCAAATCTTTTTGTAAAGCTAACCCCAAATCTCTTTTGTAAAGCTAACCCCCCTAAATCTCTTGTAAAGCTAACCTCCAAATCTCTTTGTAGTTAACTTCCCAAACAATGTAAAATCTCTTTGTAAAGCTAACCCCAAACAAATATCTTTTGTGTTAACCCCCACAAAACAAATAAATCTCTTTGTAAAGCTAACCCCCCAAATCTCTTTGTAAAGCTAACCCCCCAAATCTCTTTGTAAAGCTAACCCCCCAAATCTCTTTGTAAAGCTAACCCCCCAAATCTCTTTGTAAAGCTAACCCCTCAAATATTTGTATAGAAGACCCCCCAATCTCTTTGTAGAGCAGACCTCTCCCAAATTTTTGTAGAGCTGACCCCGTTCTTTTTTTGTAGAACAGAGACCCCCTAATCTTTCTTGAGCAGACCGCCCCTCCCAATCTGCATGAAGAGCAGACCCCCACATCTCTTAGTACAGTAGACCCCCCTCTTTAACTTTGTCTCTATATAGAATGTTATTCTCCCCCCTGACCCAGACAGGAACAGCCCCCAAATCTCTTTAGATCAGACCCCCAAATCTCTTTGCAGATCAGACCCCCCAAATCTCTTTGCAGATCAGACCCCCAAATCTCTTTGCAGATCAGACCCCTCAAATCTCTTTGTAGATCAGACCCCCTCAAAATCTCTTTAGCCAGATCAGACCCCCTCCAAATATCTTTTGTAGATCAGACCCCCCTCCAAAATCTCTTTGTGATCAGACCCCCTCCAAATCTCTTTGTAAGATCAGACCCCCCCTCAAAATCTCTTTGTAGATCAGACCCCCCTCCAAATCTCTTTGTAGATCAGACCCCCCACTCAAATCTCTTTGTAGATCGGAGCCCCCCTCCAAATCTCTTTGTGGAGTCAGACCCCCCTCCAAATCTCTTTGTAGATCAGACCCCCCCTCCAAATCTCTTTGTAGATCAGACCCCCCCTCCAAATCTCTTTGTAGATCAGACCTCTCAAATCTCTTTTGTAGATCAGACCCCCTCCAAATCTCTTTGTGGAGTCAGACCCCCCCTCCAAATCTCTTTGTAGATCAGACCCCCCCTCAAATCTCTTTGTAGATCAGACCCCCCTCAAATCTCTTTTTGTAGTCAGACCCCCCTCCAAATCTCTTTTAGTCAGACCCCCTCCAAATCTCTTTGTAGATCAGACCCCAAAATCTCATTTGTAGATCAGATCCCCAAAAATCTCATTGTAGATCAGGTCCCCCAAAATCTCATTGTGGAATCAGACCCCCAAATCTCATTTGTGATCAGACCCCCCCAAAATCTCATTGTAGATCAGACCCCAAATCTCATTGTAGATCAGACCCCCAAAATCTCATTGTAGTCAGACCCCCAAATCTCATTTGTAGATCAGACCCCCCAAATCATTTGTGGGTCGGGCCCCCAAATCTCATTGTAGATCCGACCCCCCCAAATCTGCATGAAGAGCAGAACCCCATCTCTTAGTATAGCAGACCCTCCTAACAGTCTCTACACAGACTGTTATTCTCCCCCATGATCCAGACAGGAGCTACAATACCTGGCAAGGACTCTGGGGGAATTAATTCCATAGATAGTGCTTTATGACAGTCTTGAATAAAAATACTCCTGGGCTGGTGATTCAGCCTTATACATTTATTGCGAATAGAACTCCCATTACCTGCAGCCCTACTGGCTGAGAATATTACAGTAAGTAGCTACTAAAAGGCTGGAGTGCCTCTCCTGCCTGCCCCTGGTTATAAATGGAGATTCCTGTCTGGGCATGTCTCAGCCACTGACTGAATTTACAATATACAATGGGTTAGGTTGTTTGCAAGCTGCCTGCTAGGGATAAAGACCTGAAACCTATAGGTACAGTCCTACTGGTGTCACCTGTCAGAGGCAGGTGTGATGTACTTGATTTACTGTTATTTTTGCTGGTACCCTTTATGTTTGTTGAAGTTCCAATTGCCTAGCAGCAGAGGGAGCTCTGCATTTTGAGGATTGCAGATCTTTTAGTGATCGAGGGTGGTACTTTTTGTCTTAAGACTTTTACAGTACATATGTGAGGGTTGTTGGCAAAACCTGATTAATTTTACGTCTCATTTTGAGGATAAAAATGCAAAATTCCTATTTTTGTTTTTTAAATCTTATATTAAGTTTTTCAAAGAAAACATACATTGCCAGGTCATGAAGAAGTTATATAAATGTTTGTGTTTTCCATTCACTGTACTATTTAATCAGTCAAACGTGTAGATAAATATAGAATTTGCCATAACACAAATCATAATTAGGTGTTACTTAGAGCAATTCCATTACTACAATCGGGTTAAATCAAACTGGTAAGTAAATATAAAGGTTTTTATGACAAAAGTCATATTTATGTGTGTCATTGTACTATGTATCAAGCTGTAGGGGCTTATGCCTACTTGAAGCCCATAATTACAGTGGTTTGATCTAGTATTCTAGTGTATAGGATATATCTAGTTTAACAAAGCTGTGGTGGTTGCCGCTTTCTTGTTTGAAGACCTTAGGACAGGGGTCCTCAAACTCCGGCCCCCCAGATGTTGCTGAACTACAACTCCCATGATTCTCTGCCCATCCGTGTAATTCAAAGAATCATGGGAGTTGTAGTTCAGCAACATCTGGGGGGCTGGAGTTTGAGGACCCCTGCCTTAGGAGTTGTATGGGTTTATTCCCTGGCAGTGCCGGCAACAGTTCTAGAGTACCTGTTTAGGTTTCCAGCCCCCCTCAGATTGGAGATAAAAATGTTAGTGTTTAATATTCTTGTATTATCTAGTGGTATATGTCTATGCAAATTCTTTAGCTAATCCAAACAGTCATTCAACTTGGCTATGTAATCAATATAGCTCCCCTCATGCAGAGAACTGTGGGTTGGGTTTAATAATTGGACATGGGTTCAATTTTAGTTCAATTATTAAAATGTGATACGCTCTAAGTGCTTTAAAATTACATTCATACTTTATTTTTTGAAAAATATTTATTGGAATTTCATCCATTGGTATTCTCATGTGAGGTTGTGTTACTCAACCAAAGTGCGTTCTGTGTGTGCCTGATCTTCTGCTTGCTGTTCCACATCTAGTTGACGGTGATGTCATTGTTCTGCATCAAACATAACACAGATGAGGAACTGATTTAATCCTCCCTTTCTTGTGACAAAATCTTTGCACAACTAGGTCAACTAGCATTTTAAGCAATGCAGTAACGAAGAACATTTTACTGTTCTAATCATTGATGTTAAAATGACTGCAATTGTTTAGGTACAGTTGACAAATGGACTTGGCCAACCTGCGATTTATTTTTGTATTTCCTTTCCAATGTTCGTTTTGTGCAGCAGTTATTTGCAGGTTTAATTAAAGGTAAAACATTTTCATTGACAATTGGAAATACATTCTGTGCATGTCTTTTGTAAGTTTCTATGTATATGTAGTTGTGATATTGCAAAATAGTAAACCGTGCTAAAGGCTTTTTTTTTTTTTTTTTTTATAACCTACCCGGTAGATATCTTTCTGATGGTTTTTCATGAGCTTTTTTTTTAATTTATTTTTTTATTTATAACTGTAGACCTTTGCGAGAAAACATCATCACTTGAGGTGCTCAATGGTAAGAGGAGATGAAAGACTTAGATTTAGGAGTGGAATATGTTATACCCAGCCTTGGGTACAGAAATGTTCGGGAGCCAAGCAATCAAGATGAGAAAACTGAAGACTTCAAATACCAAAAATCTCAGGTAAAGTGCACTTTTAAATGCTTTATTTTTTTCAATCAACATCAGAGTAGGTCAAAAACATACAAAATAGCAGTAGTTACATGAGTTTATACTATCATATTAATATGGTATTAATATAAGAAATGCATGGTGGATGAGATTTTAGAAAATAAAGTAGTAAAAAAAACTACAGTAAACGAAAAATAAAAGCTAACGTTCCTATCCCTCAGGGGGCATTAGACGATTTCACTGAGTAATGATGGGCATCTAGGAGTACTATCCTCCAAAAGGGATTCTCCTCCCATCCAGGGCTTTACATTTTAACAGTGAGTGCATTATTAGGTGCAGTAATGCATCGTCCTGTAGGCTGGTATACTACATGTGGTTCGCAAAAGCAAAAAAGAAAAAATGCACTGAACTAAACAGACTAAAATGACAAAAGAAACACAAGAAAAAACTGCCCTGCATGGCACATAAACAACTGTGGTCTTCAAGAGTGGTCCTGGGTAGCACATCAAAGTCGAGGCTCAAGATCATGTACTTTCAGGTTGTTCCTGTTGGAGGCGTTTGGCGCTGAGTTGTGCATGGAATAAACTCCAATATAGTGGAATGGTCTAAATGTGTAAGGCCTGATTCATCCACTCTTGAGGGTTACACCAACCCAAGTTGCTGTAGTATAAAGTCTAGCTCTAGGATAGTCTTCACCTGGTATGAAGTACCCAGGTGTGTGAAGATAAGTCATTTTGGGATCCCCTTGTTTGTATTTTCCTTTGACAAAGAATTTGTAGTAGCAGCTGCAGGGCCCTACGCTATGCGACAGTGCTTCTGGTAAGATCTAGGAAGAATGATAGAGAGGAGCCCTCAAACATCAAGCAAGTGTGCCCGTGAACTGCTGCCATTAGAAGGGTCTTGTCCTGGAGGGACTGAAAACATTTGATCAGGTCTGGTTGTGCTGCCGGTGGTGCTGTAGCCTGTCTCGGCAAATGGAACATGCCATCTAATTTCACAGCTTTAGCTTGTTTTGGTGATGCAACATGTGGAGCAGGCGTTGAAAAAAGTGAGGTAGGTCGGTTAGGCCAATAGAATCCAGTATGCCATTGATTTTTCAGATTATAGCGCCTTCCTTGATTTGGGCCTCCGTGACTGTTTCCCCAGTGGGAGGTGGCTTGGAACTGGGCACAGTCGGCAGTATTGCCGGTGTTCCTTGCTTGGGTTGTAAAGGATGTCTTCTGAGGTGCAGGAGGCTTCATGTTCTCCCATTGTGCATTTTGCCCTAATCGGACTTCTAAGAGTCTTGCAGAAGTTCACCAATATCCCTGTTTGTTGGGCTCTTGTCGGCTCTGTTTTTTATTTTTCCTTCCCATGTCCTCTCCTTACATCTAGGGAATGGTTGTCTAGTTGGGTGAGTGCCCTGTTTTCCACCGTAAAACAAATATTTTCGTGCGGCAAGGCACAGAGCTGCTAACTCTGCCCCAGATAAGTGCCTTTTTATTTAACACATCATTGTGTTCTCAACCACAATTTAAACTGTTTTACAACTTGGCAGTCTTAAAATATAGTTTGCCCCCTCTGCTAAAAAGTATATTTCAGTTTAGCAACTCTGACTGTAAGAAATGTAGTGTGATACTATCTTTCAACATGTGTTAAGGATTGAATATATAGAAAAGAGACACATTTAAATAAGGTTTATATTGTCTCAGACTACAGTGTTGTGTAGAACCACAAACAGAATTGGGATACGGCTGTATAATCTATAAAGAGAACATATAAAGAGAAAACACAATAGTGTAATACAGTATATACAGTGAATCATGCGCTTTAAATGGATGCACTCACAAGATGATGGAAATAGAAGAGCGTTCATAAGGTGCCTCCCCTGATAATATGGGGGGCTGGTAATTCCCCTTGTCAATGTAGAGCAGCCAATGGGATACGGGACTCCAGGTGAGTAGTAGTAGAAAAACCAGTAATTTTATTTTCTTAAAAAGGTGAAAAACACCATAAGAATAAAAGTTAAAAGTGCAGCAATAGGTCCAACGCGTTTCGTTCAGACAGGAACTTCATCAGGGACCGCACAGTAAAAAATCACAAACAATATCACAGATTGTAAAATAATACATCCTACTCTCCCCTTAACAAAATCTCTATAAATAGGGCTAATCCCAGTGTCCCATTGGTCCATAATATGGGAGTTGTCCAGTAGCCAGCTCTTCATTGGTCCTGGGGTGATGTCCTCCAGCTGATGATATTTTCGGCATTTAGATGCTTCAAATTGGGCGCCTTCAGTAAAAAAGCCGAAACCGGAAGTGGACGTAATCCTTTACTTCCGCGTTCCACATGCGTTCAGTCATTTTCTCTTAGCCACATCAACAGGGAGCCAGCAGTACAAATGATCACAGAAACGGCTAAATAGCCAAAGAGTAACAAATTAACTAAATACAATTAATCTCTAAATTAAAAAAGAAAAATGAATTAGTGTATTAAATATACAACAACCTTATCAAACTAGTTCCTCCAGAACTTAAGCTTGTATTTTACAAGTATGTGTATCAATATCTTACACCGTTGCATAATTCAAACATATCTGGTTAAAGTGACAGACACCTCCTTACTAAATAGAGAATAAAACATGATCAATTCTTTCCTATAAATGTTCTCTCAATACATCAAATAATTATTGTTTTATAATATATAGCTTAATTAGTAAACATAACTGTATTATATAAAACAAACTTTTTTTTATTTTTTTAGTTATGTGTACTAATTAAGCTATATATTATAAAACAATAATTATATATTCACGTATGTTGGAACATGCAAGCCGATTTTAAAATTATCCTGAAATTTTTTTTAATTTTTAAGTATTATAACAGAGTCCAACCACCTAAAACATTTGTTGTATCTTGTATATTTTTTTTTATTTGCAATATTTTAGCTAAACTCTGCTCATTTCCCTTGTGGATGTTTGACACGTGATAAAAGCACAATTGAAGTGTAACTCTCATTTAACACTGTGCTTTCAACCATGTAAAAGTTTCTCTGCAGGTACGTAATAAACCTTAAAGGACCACTCTAGGCACCCAGACCACTTCAGCTTAATGAAGTGGTCTGGGTGCCTGGTCCAGCTAGGGTTAACCCATTTTTTTTATAAACATAGCAGTTTCAGAGAAACTGCTATGTTTATAAATAGGTTAATCCAGCCGCTAGAGGCGCTTGCGTGCTTCTCATTGTGAAAATCACAATGAGAAGACGCAAGCGTCCATAGGAAAGCATTATGAATGCTTTCCTATGAGACTGGCTGAATGCGCGCAGCTCCTGCCGCGCATGCGCATTCAGCCGAGGAGGAGGAGAGCTCCCCGCCCAGCGCTGGAGAAAGGTAAGATTTTAACCCCTTCCTCTCTCCAGAGCCCGGCGGGAGGGGGCAGCCTCAGGGCACTATAGTGCCAGGAAAACGAGTGTTTTCCTGGCACTATAGTGGTCCTTTAACTCTTGTTCTGGAGAAAGTGTAAGAAAATGAATCGATCTAAAGCTCACTCAGAGCATTTGGATAGCTTACATGCATTTTAAAGCCTAAATTAAAGTCAACTGCAGCTTATTGTATTTGTTCTGGTGAGTAGAATTATTCCCTTCAGGCTTTTTTTTTTTTTCTGTGAAAACTGTCTTTTCAGAGAAAATGCAGTGTTTACATAACTTCACTGGCCACTCCTCAGATGCCTGCTAGAGGTGCTTCATTGGGAAGTGCTGCACATTGAGCAGCACTGCCATTCAATATATCCACCTTCTGCATGCAGACACTGAACTTTCCTCATAGAGATTTAGTTAATCTCTATGAGGAGATGCTGATTGTCCAGGACTGTGTTTGACTTGTGCTGGCTCTGCCCCTCATCTGCCTAGTTGACAGTCTCAGCCAATCCTAGGGGGAAGCATTGTGATTGGCTCAGACTATCCCTTCTGATAATGTCAGCGGACCGGGACAGAGCCAGCAGCTGCAGACTTGAATACAAGTAAGATTTTAATATATTTAGGGATGCGGCAGCTAGAGGGTGTTTTTAACACTATAGGGTCAGAAATATATGTTTGTGTTCCTGACCCTATAGTGTTCTTTTAACATATTGGGCAAAATATACACAGTCCTTGTTGTTCAAGTAAACAACTTCTTCAGTATTTGCTTCAAGCGTGGGTTGACTGTTAAAAGCAGGAAAATACCATAATATGATTAATAAAAAGCCATGTCAGGTAAAGATATTTGTTTTCAATAAATCACTGTGCCTCTACTAAGCACTACACTAGTGTTTTTCATTATGTTTATTGAGGATATTGCACAGATCTCCTTCCTTTCCTCTCATGACCTGATATCTCTATCTTGTGTTAGTCACTGTATTATCTGTTTTTTTTTTTTTTCTGGATGCTATCTAATATCTAAAAACTAAACGATTGGTGATCCTATTTTTGCCTTCAATTCAAATATGTGAAATCTCTGATGTAGTCAATAATACAATCTCACCCACTGCCGAAGCCCTCTAACTCATTAAGTTGATCCTGCCATTTCTTTCTGCCACGTTCAGTAATTGACTAAATCCTGCCACTTTCACTTAAAGAATATCTTCAGGATGAATCCTCTGTTTAAACCAGAAACAACCAAAAGGCTAATCCACTCTCTAGTATTATCCTAACTGGATTACTGCATTTCAATCCTGTTAGGACTCTCCCTCCTCCAATCAGTCATGAACACCTTTGCTACGTTAATATACATAACTCATCATCTGCTTCTCTACTCTGCCAAAATATTTGTCAGCATTGCAGAATCTTTTGGCACTGTATTTAAAAAAAAAAAAAAAGAAGCCCTCTTGTTTGATGTGGCACACACATAGTGGTTCTCACATGCCATTTATATATCTCCATTTTTTTTGCTGTGAAATAGTTGTGTAGTGTATGTCTTAAACAAAAATATTATAGTTTCCAAACTTAGTCATTTGCTAGTTGGAAAATCTTTCTTCACATCTAAACAATATGCTTTTGCGGATATCCATTTAGGCTTGTAACTTTATTCTACTGTCAAACAATAGGATTTTGTTTCTGCCAATGCAGTTTTTTTTTTTTCCTCGTACTAATGAACATGCTGCAGAGTTCAGAACATTAGAGAATGCTTGCATGCAGAGACCACACCTGGGTGTATCACGCTATCTTTAGCACGAGAACAAAGCATTGTCGGTGCTTTGTTTAGTGCTGGCTTAAAGGACGTTTCTATGTCCAAGTTTGCCTTGGGTATATTTACAATACGGTACTTACCTCATAGCTTTCTCACATTTCTCATTTCAATAGTTCCTCTTTTGTTTATTCCCTCCTTTTTGGCTATGCTAGATGATTAGAATAGATTACTGCAACAGAACTTAACATTTTAATGAGATTAATAATTTTAAGCAAAGTACATAAAGGTGAGGATCAAGTCGGGTCTTGTATGTGCATCATCTTGCTTTCAAAATAAAACTGATTTTAAGAAAGCTCAGCAGCACAGGAATCTTCTCATCTAGCGTGTCCATATGTGTTTTACTTCTTATGTCTTGCTACTGTTTCTCAGTAGCTCTCAGAATAAGTTGATAAACTGTTTAATGGTTTAAGAACCTGTTCCCCCTCCCCCCCCAGGCACCCACAGCTGCACTACCTGCTTATGGATTCTCCTGCTAGCAGAATCTGGTTAACTGGCTAGGGTCATGCTTGGCTAAGGGAAACCTTTTGGCTTCTTCTGCAGGAGGCCAGGGCTCATGCGCCAAAAATCGCATGCTGCTCTAGGAGCACCATTTGATTTAAGAACAGAGTTTGACTCTGTTCTCAATATGAAGAGCATCTAGCGGAAGACAGTTGCTACATGTAAACAGGACTGATCTGGGTTCTATTAGTGGTTCTTTAAGGTAGGCACTTAT
This sequence comes from Pelobates cultripes, assembly GCA_933207985.1. Taxonomy (NCBI): domain Eukaryota; kingdom Metazoa; phylum Chordata; class Amphibia; order Anura; family Pelobatidae; genus Pelobates; species Pelobates cultripes. The sequence continues at coordinate 131,435,483 of OW240913.1, read as the reverse complement.
CAGATTTGTCCAGGGATTTTACCACTGCTATAACCAGCCAAACTTTAATAATTGCCAACTATTTTGGCAATATATATATCAAGATGCATATGGAGAAATTTTGGAACAATTTTATATGAACAAGAAGCAACATTCCATTTAATTTATTGTGGGTTTTGGCACAAAGTTCATTGTTTTATGTGGGCAAATTTCAATGAAATGGCACAGTTTGGAAATGTTACATAGTATCTGAGAGCTAGGAATAACACTCATAAGATAATCTAACTGAATTTATTTATACTTCTCTATACTGTCACACACTCCTAGTTAGTCATATTCACTCCTAACTAATCACCAGATTTGCATTTCTTTAATGTATTATGAATTGGAATAACTATTTTTTTTTTTTTAGCAATAATAAGGTGGATGTTACCATAAACTTATTAATGTTCTACACAAAAACAAGACTCTCACATTTTTATTTTTTAAAATTCATTTTTTGACTCAGGTCATGGTTTCAGCGTAAATGTTGAATGTTACAGAAGATACAAAAGAATGCAACATATGCATATTAGACCTGAACAATGTTGTGTGACATACATGTGGAGTTTCTGATAATAGCCATGGGCCACGAGCTGAGGGAATTTTATTTTGGGTAGTGGGAGTCGGTGTTAATACGTAAGCCTGAGGGTCTAGAGGCATGGTCATATAGCTGGCGTTGCTAAGGGCTGTTAGGCTGATGAATACACTGACAATGATTTAGAAATGGTCCGTTGTCATGTTAGAGGGGCTAGGGAGCTATTCCTGGTGCGTGGGCTCGTAAGCTACATGCTCCCGCTATAAAAGTATATCCCATTACCCTGGGGGGGTGGGGGAAAGGGTGGTGGACTTGTGGATATGCACAGTGGATAAAAAGAAGAGTCCCGGTCACTGAAAATGGCATGTCAGTGTAGCCCTGGGGCTGTTGAGAGGTAAGCATTAGGTGGTTTTGCGCCCCAGGGTATCTCAGGGGCCGTTCATTGTTGTTTATGTGCCAGCTCCCGCCCATCGGGGGAACGGTGTTGCTGTCGGAGGGTCATTCGTTACTGACCATGTCGCCGGGTGGGTTGATCCTGCAATGGTTAGGGTGTCCTGTGGTAGCCCCAGTGTTGGCAGGAGATCCCTGGCCCCTTGTAGGTCGTGGACCTTGTATGAAGTGTCGCCGTGATGAATCAAGAGTGCCCAGGGTCGCCTCCATTGGTAGGTAATTTTATGTAGACTGAGGAGGGCCATGAAGGGTTTCAAGGTGCGGCGCCAGGCCAGGGTTGGCCCTGATAGATCTGCATAGAAGGAGAGCTTGTCTGTGTTCTGGTTGTTTGAAGGACCGCTACTCTGTCTCCGTGGCTCAGGAAGCGCACTAGGAGGTTTCTCGGTGCTGTAGCTGGGGCTTTAGTATGACATGGGAGGCGAAACATCCCCCCAGAGTCGCCTGTTTGGTGGGTAACAGACTGGCCAGCAGGTGCCGTGTGAAATGCGGTATCTCAGCTTCCAGGATCTCCTCTCCAAGGCCCCTGATTTTGAGGTTCAGACTTATCCTTTGATCTTCAAGATCTGCAAATCGCTGGTCTGTTGTGTAGGACAGCTGTTGCAGGTCTTGCACAGCTTTGTGTAGCCGCGCTGTATCCTGTGTGTTTTCGGCGGGAGTCTGCTTCCAGTGTGGTTAGGCGGCCTGTTGGGCCTTGTAGGTCTCTGCGTATCTGGGCCATGTCTGCCTGTGTGGTGAGTTGAAGCCCAGCTAGCTATTCCTTCATCACTGCTGTGGTCACAGGAGAGTTGTCTGCTTGAGGGTTTGTTTGGATGGGAGCTGTCAAGACGGGTAAGCGGTGTAGTTCAGCCCTGCGTGTGAAGTCGTCTGACATTTCGGAGTAATCATCGGCGTAGTCTGCCATGTTTGAGCTGTTGCAGGCCTGCCGCCATAAGTCACCAATATTTCCGCTCAGCCGGGGTTTATCGGGATTGGCCTTTTTAGTTTTTCGGCCCCTCTCCTCACACCTAGTTAGTGGTGCTGGTTTGTAAGAGTTTTGTGCTGTGCTAGAGGGTCTAATGTGGTGGCTTGGTCCAGAGCTTCGGTAACATACGGCCATTCAGGTCCGTGGCTTGGCTCCGGCTCCCACTTACATTTGTTTAAGAACTTCTCTTTAAATCTCCCCAACTAATTAATTTCTTGCTGTTTCACTTCTCCATCTCTTGTGCTACAGATAATTTAGTTTGAGTGGGTAAGCAGATCCCATTGTGCAACCCCGTCTGAAGCAAGCCTACACTAGTCATAAGTTTTGAGGTTGTTCAGTTGCATAATTAAAAATAATAATCTTCACTGTGCTAAGTGTTAAAATGAATTTGTGTATGTATCCATCATTTTCAAAGCTATATTGTTATAAGGGCTCACAAATTCAAGATCTACCCTACTGTGAGACATTACATTGCTTACAAGCTAAATTTAATGTGAAAATGCATATTATGTTCATGGGAAGGGGTGTGTGTGTGTGTGTGTGTACGCAAAAGTCCATTTGTGTATATAGTGGAGATGTGCATGTTTGGAAGGTCAGTGTACATGAATGCCATTATTTTGTAGATGGACAGAGTATGTGACTTAAGGGGTCTATTTCCAATCCTGTTCCCTACCTGTGCGACTGTCCTCACTTCCTTTAAATATGATTAAATCCTCTCATTTTCTTATCACTACCAGTAGGTAGGGGGTCACTGTATAGTACTGCACTAGGCACTTGGAACTTGTGTTTGGACCAGTATTGTAAAAAGCTTAACTTACACGTTGGCTCTGTGCAATTGGGACAATGGCAGCATTTCCACCTTTGTGCACTGGAGCACAACTGACACAGGCTCAGATCTGTAATCACTATGATTAGTTTTTGGTATTGGGTTTTTCTAGTAATCCTGAGTATGTCTTCTTTTATCTAGTGATCACCTGTAAGCACAATTAGTTAATTCAAAATATTTTAATAAATCAGTCTGGGCATTTGTGTCCTTCAAATCCATTCTTTGTCTCTTCTGTGCTTAACCTGAAAACAAAAGGTTTTTATTTATTTATTTTTATTAGCGAAAGTGTTCGCAAGTGGATATTAAAAGGCAAATACAGTGGGACCTCGGTTTACGAATTTAATGCGTTCTCCGGGAAGCTTCTTATTGCGAAAAATGTGTTAACTGAAAAGCGGTTTCCCATAGGAATGGATTGAAAACAAATTAATCCGTTCTGGAGGTCAGAAAAGTCAAAATGAGCTGGCATGTAAACCAACCAACAATGCAGAATACACAATAAAAGGCATGCAAACGACAAAGCTCACCCACTGTAGATCTCTTGGACCTGGGTAGAATACACCACCTTGAGTCTTGCACTGGGACTTAAACTAGAATATACATTACACTTGTTCAGGAAGCGGCTGCCATGCAGGAAGCAGTTCCGATGGTGGAGAGCATACACAACCTGCATTGTTCTTCACTTCAATCCTCAGGTGCCATCTTATTGCCTGTGCAAATTCTTAAAGGATCACTATAGGGTCAGGAACACAAACATGTAGTGTTAAAACCACCATCTAGCCCCCTGGGCCCTTCATTTCTCCATAAATATAGCAAAATCTTACTGTATTCAAGCCTGAAGCTGTAACTCTGCATGCTGTTTGCCTCAGAAAAACAAGCAGTCTGCTGACATCATCAGAAGTGGTGGCCTGATCCAATCACAGTGCTTCCCCATAGGATTTGCTGAGACTGACAAAGAGGCAGATCAAGGGCACAGCCAGCATGATTCAAACACAGCCCTGGCCAATCAGCATCTTCTCACATAGATTAATTTAATCAATGAATCTCTATGAGGAAAGTTCAGTGTCTGCATGCAGAAGGAGGAGATACTGAATGTTTGGATGCATTTTAGGCAGCCATGACCCAGGAAGGATCTCTAGCAGCCATCCGAGGAGTGGCCAGTGAAGTTATTACTAGGCTGTAATGTAAACACTGCATTTTTTCTGAAGGTAATAATTCTACTCACCAGAACAAATTTAATAAGCTGTAGTTGTTCTGGTGACTGTAGGGTCCCTCTGAACTTAGACAGCTATTTAAACAACTGCTGGTCTATCTGACTGCAGAGTTCATGTCTGTATAGTCCACCTGGTCACCCCATTAGTGGCCCATTAGTGGCCCATGCTGAGAGACTATTTAAGGTGAAAAAGGTTTTTCTTGTTTTATTTCCTAAAAGCCGCTCTGTTTCTTAAAGGTCATTTATTGCTCTTATTGTTTTCACATATGTTGAATTCAGTATCTCTAGAAAAACTAAAGCATGCACTGTATCTAAGGATATGGCCCCAGTGAACGAATTTCATGCTCGTTGGGGGAATCTAAAAATTGCTGGCATTGTGGCTCCTACATCTGCTTCATAGTAGGGCTGTGTCCTACATGAAAGGTGTCCTCGAACCAATGACCAACTGTGATGGAGTAGGATAGTAGGCAGAACTTAGAGCTTGGAGTTAGTTGAGTAGAAAGAAGATGGTGTGTGATCGTGGACCTAACACCCAGGAAAAAGCTAAAGATGTAAGATATTCATTAAGCATTTAATGGATAGGTACTCGGGTAAGGTGGGCAATCTTTGCTAAACTGTTTGACCCATTACCAGGGAACCGGGTCAGGCTACTCCTGGCATCATAACCAGAACAGCAGGCTGTATGATGCTTGGAATAATCTTTTAATGCTAAGGAGAAAATAATTTATGGTAAATAAAACTTGGTTTGGTTTTTGTTTGTTTTTAAAGCATAAATGCTTGCATCCATGTTATGTAAGATGTTGTCTGTGTTATGTGGTAAATGGTTTTGTGCATATAACTTCCTTCATGTCATTTCTATAATGCCTGCTAGAAATACCATCTAGTCAGTTAATTAGTCCTGAAGACTGAGCAAACCTCCAGAAATCAACCCCCTCCCTGTCCTTGGGAGTATCGCACAGCTGTGTGCAGGGGCCTTGTTTTGGCACTGCATTAGAAGGGTAATGTGCGTGCACGGATTATAAATGATGGTTTGTTTGCAGGATATTGTTGTTATTGGCAGATTGGTTGATTCAGTTTATTCGCTGGTATTTCCTGCTAGATTAAAGACAGCCTGCTATATTTGTGAACGAGTCTCATTAGTATTATTTGTGGCAGGTGTGCATTGGTACCTACCCCCTTTACAAACAGTTGACCCCTTAAGGACACAGCTTCAAAAGCTTGTCTTGCACTTAAGGACACAAGAAATATTCAAATTTTTTGCTGTTTGCGTTCAACTGCAATTTGCATTTTACTATTTTATTGCACCGACACACATTATATACCGTTTTTTAAAGGACAAAAAGGGCTTTAAATTGATGTAACATATACATATATAAATGCTTATTTATTATAAAAAAAAAATGTTCAAAAATGTAAAAATACTGGGGGTTTTTTTCTTCTGTTTTTGCAATAAAAATGTGTGCATAATTTGTACAGGTTAAGGAAAGTAATTAAAAAAAATTCACTTAGTTGTTCTGATTTACAGAATATATAATGTGTCTAGGATTTTCAGTTTTTTTTTTTGGTAATTACAGCTCACAAAACACAAGGAGTAAAAAACTTTTTACGTAAATTTTTTTTGTAAACTTAGTGTGTGCTATTCCTGTACAAAACCTAATTTTGTGTTCAGCTACATCTGCTGAGTACAACGATACCCCCATTGTATGTCTTTGGCACTATTTTGTGAAGCTATAGCGCAATATAAGAGACCTGTCCATTTCGGTATTTACAGTAGAATTTCGAGAGACGGATTTGATGGGCCTATGTTTCAATTTGGGCCACTATAGCAGTTTGACTGTTGGAAAAAACCCCACAAAGGCCTACCATTTGTAAAAGTAGACACTCCAGGGTATTTCAAATGGCATATTTTAAACCCTAGCGTAGGATCATTTTTTTTACTAGTTTGTACCAAGTCTAGTAGCAACTAGCATTTTTTCTGCATCTTTGACACACACTTGGAGATGTTACTGTATATTTTGCAATCCTTATGTGTGCTACGGCAGTATAACACCTATTATGTTACTCAGCTATGTCGTCTTAGTACAACAATACTCCCATGTGTACCTTTTTCAGGGATATGTGGATGTTGAAGGGGCACATTGGAGACTAAGCCATATCAGTTTGTTTTTTTTCAAACTTTGAATTTTGACGCTGGGTCCATGTGCAATTTTAGAGCATCTTAGCAGGCTGATAATTCAAACTACCCCACAAAGGCCTACCATTTTTTAAAGAAGGTATTAATCACTGTATTAACCTGCATCAAACTCTGGGGCACTGACTGTCAACTCTGTCTGCTGATAGAGTTCATAACTTCCTAAGCATTTTTTACGTTTTACACAAGAACTTTAACTAAATAATGTTATAACATTTTTTTTCTATTTTTTAAAAAATCTTTTCACCCCTAGCGTAACACTAAACTCCCCAACTTCCTATGAATTACCACGCACACTTATTAACTAACTAAAATTATAAAAATAATGAAATAATGAGAGTCAGAGGTAAGAATTGCAGCAGCCTCCTTGGCCCTAAACGTTGTCAGCAACTTTAAAATGGAAGAACTAAATAATAACAAAAAGTGTGTGTGTGTGTTTTTGTTTGTTTTGCAACTTATTCTCCCTGGGTGTGAAAAACTTTAAAACAGTTGCCAATACAAAGGCTGGGCTGAGAGGGGCAATCAGGGCAATAAAAGCTGGTTTCCGTCCTTATGCCCCTCTGGTAGTTTTCTGGGGTGTCTTCTTTTTGGGGGTCGGTGGTGGTATCTGGAAACAGAAGTGACCTGTCTCAACCCTTCTGCTGCTAGGCCCAGCTGATCGTTCCCCACTGTGGCACTCAATGAGCAGCCCAGAAATAAGCTGAAACTGGAAATCCAGAAATGTGGATTTAATGTCAGCATTTGCCTTTTTGTACAGAATAAAGGCATGGTGAGTAGTCATTTGCATAAGGTAAATGCCAAGCTTTTTGTACCATGGCCCTGGTCTTCCTCAGTATTAAATAGGGTTGCAGCAGTTGGTCGGACAGGTCAACCCCCACATGTGCTTGTTATACTGCCTAATGCAGACTGGCACCCGTCTAATTTCTTGTCTGCCGCTAACTGCGACTCTTCGAGTGTGCTCAGTATGCATAGATGTTAGCATGAACACCTCCCTTTTATCTTTGAATTTGAGAGCCAGCAGTTTGTCCTGGCAGAGAGCAGCCGTTTCCCCCCTCTTGAGCTTTTTTTGTGCCAGGGCTTTTGGGAAACCGACACGTGTCTTTCGGATAGTGCCGCAGGCCACAGTTTCAAAGCCATAAAGCATCCTAAGAGGAGGGATGCTATTATAGTAACTGTCTATAAATAAACGATACCACTTATTTAGCAATAGGTTAATTATATCCCATACAATTTTTTTCCACTCGTCCCAATGATATCCGGGCAACCTGGAGGATCCAAGTGGCTGTCTTTACCTTCGTAAACACGGAAGGTGTAAACACAACCACTGGCACTTTCACAAAGTTTATACAACTTTATCCCATACTGGGATCTTTTGGCCGGGATATATTTTTTAATCCCCAGTCTGCCCTTGTATTTCATTAGAGACTCATCTACACAAATATTTTTTAGTAGGGTGTACATTGAGCCAAACTGTCTGTTGAAGTGGGAAATAAGGGGGCGAATCTTATAGAGATTATCGTATTGAGGATTACCTCTTGGGGGGCACTTCGAATTGTCGCTGAAGTGTAAAAAGCGAAGCATTGCTTCATATCTGGACCTGTTCATGGTCTGGGAGTAAATAGGGGTGCTGCATACAGGATTTTTGGACCAGTACATCCTGATGCTGGGTTTTTTAATAATGCCCATTAGCAATGTTAGTGCCCAATTTGTTTTTTAATTCTGGCACACTGCTGGGGTACCAACGCCCTTGCCTGGTGATGAGACACTGATCATTAAGTCAGGTACTGCACAGCATAAAGGTTGGTCTTGGTGACTATATCCCCTAAAATATCATCCCCCAAGAATAGCTGCATGAAATCCAGTGCACTGTAGTTCGTCCAACTGAATTCCAGGGCTGCCAGTAAACACTGGGATGTCAGGCGTGAAATCATTTAGGGGTTCGCAGTCACTAGCGTCATAAGCCAGGTCAGGGAACTCGGTGCTTACAACAGAGGGCCCTGCAGTATCTGGCACAGTCTCATTACCACTCTCAGAGGCAGTGTCTGTGGCGTCAGAGTCGGCTGCTACTATATTATAAGCCTCCTCAGCAGTGTACCTTCTAGACATTATGAAGGTGTAACTTTAGCAAATTTTTTTTAAAAACTTTTTGCTTATTTTTTGTTTTTTTAGACTTTTAAAAACTTTTCTAAACTTTTCATCTCTAACTAGCCTAACACTCTATTTCTCAAATTCCCACTAAAATCCACCCACGCCAGCTAACTAAGGAATTAACGTTAAATTAATTAAATAACAAATTAAATAAAATAACCCCTAAGGGTTAAAAAAAATGTTAAAAAATTAATTAACCCTTGAGGGTACAAAAAAAAATTAGATCACAGTTAAATACTGTGATCAGTATACTGATCACTGCAGGCAGTGATCAAAAGGGCAAGGAAAGGGTTAACACTGTTTTAAAAGTATTAAAATTACTTTTAAAACACAGATACACTTTAAGCTAAAATGGCATACAATGTTGCAGCACCGATCAGTCTCTCTCCATTTCTCAAACCACACAGAGGTGGAGGGAGGAGGATCAGGAATCCCAGCAGCACTATGATCGCTGTGACTGGCTGTCACAGCGATCACATGTGCTGGGACAGCTCTATTGGCGGTTGCTGGTCTGCCTCTGACATCGAGGCACCCAGCAACAGCGTTAACCCCACGATCGCGGCGATCTGGCGTTAACGTTAGTAAATGACGGAGATTTTCCGTCAACGGTCCTTAACGCACGGACAAGCTTGACGGAATATCTCCGTCTTCGGTCGGGAAGGGGTTAAACCTTTTTAGAAACTGTCCTTTTATATTTATAGCTGTGGTTTTCTTGTGCTTCTATTTGCATGACAGAGCTAATGGAAGTGGAAAGTGAGCTAGGCTAAAGCAGGCCTGCTTCCTGGCTGCTCATAGGTAGAACTTAATGAGCTGTACTAAAGATCATTGAGAAATGTCAATGGAAAGCAACATACAGCCTATAATAGGTCAATCCTCCAGCACAGACTGAAAGTTTGGGGGGAAAAAAAAAATGGTATGGCTTGTAACAGCTCAACACACTAGATTTCTTCTTCCCACTCCAGAAAACATGAAGAACAAAATACATGCATGTGGATTTTTGAGGGGTACCTACTAAACAACAGTTTATTAATTTAAGTGGAGTGTTACTAATTTTATTTTTTAAACCCTATTTAACTCTGCATCTGATGATCTGGGCCTTTCACTGGCAAATGCTTCCTTACAAGTACCGTGTTTCTAAGGAGTAGAAGATAGGGGGACAGTGCAAATGGGTGCCCAGGTTGACACAACTTCATAATTCAAGCATACACACTTGTGCCAGGGTTTAACACTGTAAAATTAGAGGGTGCTCAGGGGCATCCAGCCCCCATAAATTGATCGAGATTATGTTGTTTCGGAGGCCAAGTGTTCCTTTAAAGCGATATGCATTTCTTCCCCTCCGTTTCCCAGAAGTTTTTTAAATTCTAGTTCACTTGTAAGTAACTAACATTCTTTGTTGAGAAAATTTGTCGAGTTCATCATAACTCCAGTAAATATACAGGTTGCAAGGCAGGATGACTTTTATTCTTTCCCATCTTAAATGGACCCTTAAGTCACCCAGACTACTTCATGTCAGTGAAGTTTTCTGCTTGCTGTGGTTTTGTCCATTGTAAAACAATGCAGCTTTTTACTGACGGCCACAAGAAGCGATTATTACGCTGCACGGGCATAGTAAAATTCAGTCACGTGATGCAAAAGCCCATAGGAAAGCATTGAGTGCCATGACTTCTTATTTCAAAGCATAGAAGAGCTTGGCACTTGTCGAATACGCATCACGTCTTCAGTTCTCATCCATGAGGAACATTTAATTGGGCCATTGTGGGAGGAGACCATGTGTCCTTAAAGGGACACCGTAGGCACTGTATCTGCTTCATCTCATTAAACTGGTTATAGTGTCTGGAGTCCTCTGGTCCCATCATTTCTATCAGCATTAAACCGTTTTTAAAGTTTTAATGTTTTAATGCTAAACAAGAGTCCCCGGCAATCCATCCTCTCTGTGCTGCTTTGGCTAATAAGGAAGTATTAACCTGAGCAGCAATAGGCAGCTGTGATTGGCTGAGAGTGTCAGCTGACTGCTTTTAGCCTGTCAGAGTTCCAACTGACGGTATGAATGGGTATGACAACAAGGAAGTGTGCAGCCTCTGCTTTAGCTACACAAACTGAAGGGGCCGGACTGTCGATGGCCAGGGACTCTTTATTTTGTGGCATTCTGCACAAACATGGTTCAACACTGAATGGAGGGACAACGCCAGGGCACTCCAGGCACTATAACCAATTCAAAGAGATGAAATGCTTATAGTGACTACAGTGTCCCTTTAATGATGTTCCAGAAAGCGATGATATGACTGTGGCACTGTAGTGTTGGGAATACAATTTTGTATTCCTAACACTATAGTGTTTGTGTGTGGTTTGTAGAATCTCAATAAAAGTATGCATTCTTGGGAACAAACTGTTGGAAATGTGTGTTTTTTAAAATTTATTTTCACATCCATATACACTCCGATGTTTCCCATTTCTTTGCTCCACCTGGAAATTTAGTTGACTGAACATGGTTTGGAAACGCAAACATCTATAGGTCTATATAAAGGTCTCTCAGCTGTAAATGTATTTCAGGGTAAAAACCAAGCCATGAGGTCAAAAGAACTACCTGCAGAGTTCAGACACAGGATTGTGTCAAGGCTTCAAGAAAAATTATCTGCTACATTGATAGTTTTTAAAATCCCAGTGGCTTCCCTAATTCGTACATGGAAGAAGTCTGGGCTAACCAGGAGGGATAGGCAACCTTCGGCACTCCAGATATTGTGGACTACAATGCTCTTACAACCATAATGCTGGCAAAGTATCAAGGGAGCTATAGTCTACAATATCTATAGTGCCAGTTGTTGCTTTCCCCTGTCCTAGAACTGGCCAAACCCCTGTCCAAACTAAGAATAATTTAGGTGCTTGACTACTGAGACTGTGAGAAACATCATCTTATGGTCTGATGAAACAATGATAGAACTGTTTCGCCGCTTCAATTCAATGCGTCTTAATCTGAAGGAAACCATCCCAATGGTGGGGGTAGCATCATACTTTGGAGGTGTTTTTCAGTGTCAGGGACTGGGAGACTTGTCAGGGTTAAGAGAAAGCTGAACACAACAAAATATAAAGATATTCTCAAAGGGTTACTTTTAAGAGGCTCACCTTTAAGCCAACGCCAGGCAAAGCTCCCAGTGTTTTCTTCCCTGATCTCTCAGTCACGGGCTGTGCGCGGTCCAAGGGAGGTTTTTTTTTTTATATATATATATATATAAAAAAATTTATTTTTTTTTAAACAAACTAATGTTCAATAAAGGAAGCTCACACAGGGGGCAGGAGGATGATTACACCTGCAAGGGGAATATTTTTACGTCTCTTGCCAACATGCAGTACACACTGACAAATAGACTTAAAACAGACTTAAAATATGCAAAGGATTGAACAGACTTCTGGGCTGCCAATGCTAAGTGCTGAGGGTGCAACTAGCCCCCAGATCACAGGTGCAAATGTGTCAGTATACACAGTATTTCAAGTTGAAACACCACACATACATACTCCTACCGCCATGACAACTATAAATCAATTATATGGTCATGGTGGTTGGAGTAACCCTTTTATGAAAACCTTTCCTTGCGCATTTAGGATCTCTGACTTTGCCAAGAGTTCTTGTGAGCCAGGGGGCTGGGGTACTCCACAGCTAGTGTATGAGAGGTGAAGGGGGCTCAGGTCTAACTCTATGGGCTGATCCAACCCTCAGACTTGTAAAAGGGCATGTTAGAACCTGTTGTCAGAGATAATGACACACTAAAGGGAAGAGCAAACTGCCACAAGTGGACTTCAAATGCCAGTTGAATAAAGGTAATTAGATGTTTGAAATATAAAAATTTGAATAATTACAGGCCAGGCTATTACTACTATTGATTGATTTTTAGATAGTGAGTAATCCGATTTCTATAAGGCCATATCCAACAACAGTAACTTATAGTAATTTTTTTACAATGCTAGCATGAGGCTCCATCATTAAAATGTATTTATTTTTTTAAAATGAGTCTGAATGCTTTATGAATGCAATGTAACATCACCATTTTTAAATGTATGAACTAACTTGCATTGTTACACTTTGGTTAAACTGGCTAAGACCTTTAGCTGTACATCTAAAATTTGAAACTGGTTGGCCTATTGGCTGCCTGACCAGTTTTCTTTAATCCAGTACAAGACCTTGGACAACAGCTTTCTCATTGGCTCCCTGCTTCTTCTTAAACCAGTCCTGACATGAGAAACTGTTCTTTTCTCTCTTTTTTTTATTTTTTATTTGTTTTTTTTATTTGCAATGGGTCTGCAGAGCTTGCAGAAGCTATGATAGATCTGCAATTGTCTGCTGAAAACCTGCCCTGCCATGCTCAGAGACCATTTAGTTTCTTATGTTTGCAGACTATGACGCAGTAGTTTACTTTATATTTTCCCATAGTGCAAAATTAGCAGTGTCTGTAATTCACATCTTGTTTTATCAGGTATGTGTACGTATTACACTACAGAATACTCTATATATGTTCTAATTAAAAAGAATAATCTGCACTTTTTCTTTCTTTAGTGTTCCTTGTTCTGATTTAGCACTGCAGCTGAAAGGCATTACAGCTTGGTAACTGAAGTGCTGATACTTAAAATGAACAACTAAGGCTTTAAGTTTAAGGAGAAGTCTGAAGGCAACTAAAACATTAAAAAAGTGTGACACCTTTGATAGCCCGTAATTTTCAAGTCAACAGATGGAACTGCACTCAGTCCCTGTTAAATCTGAAGCTGGTGCAACCAAACCAGGTCTTAGTACCAAAAAACAAATGCTTAATATAAAAGATGTAGAAAGGTCCAGGCACTCCAGAATTCAACAAAAGGCAGTTTATTAACCCATAGCCAAATCACAACGTTTCTGCCTACATGGTTTTTATCAAGCTTGATAAAGACCATGTAGGTCGAAACATTGTGATTTGGCTGTGGGTTAATAAGTTGCCTTTTGTTGAATTCTGGAGTGCCTGGATCTTTCTACATCTTTTATACTTACACTTTTTTAAGCATAAGCCCCCTTTACCGTTAAAGGGTTACTCTAACCTTCCTTCTTTTTTTTTTTTTTTTTAAATCCGCAATCCCCTATTGGGCATTACTGGCCTGTTCTCAGTCCCCACTTCAGCACCTGGCAAAGCTCCTTTTGCTTGTTTCCACGTCTCTTCTGACATCACAGCTCCCTTGACCTGACCAATCAAATTAGAAGCATTTGATTCAACAGTTAAACTGGCTCAGAGTGCATGCCCGCGCATGCTTTGAGCTGGTAAGGGGCAGAAGTGTGGAAGAACAGGGGAGGGGATTTAAAAAAAAAAAAAAAAATTGGTCTATTATGAAGGAGATAGGGAGGCATTCAGTGATAGAGAGAGGTGAGATGAACATTCCTCCTTGTAAGTGCTACCTGCACAGATAGAAGCTCTGTATGTCTGTTGCCAGCATGCTCTGCACCCTGATGACAAATGTATTTTTACATTTTTATTTATTTTTGGCAGAATTGACATTGGGCAGCCTGAAACTGAATATTTGGATTATCAAGAAGACACCCTGCACATGCATTCTAAAAGCAAAAGTGGTCATGGTGGTTGGAGTAACCCTTTAATGATGTACTCTTTTGCCTTTGTTTTTATTTACTATCTTTTCTTCTAGGCCCATTTTGATCTTCTCTGCCCATTATGTCTGCAGTTTGTCCCTTCTTTAGGATTAATTTTATTGATGGATTGTGGGTAAATTTGATAACTGAAACAGAACTTTGCTTACGCGTCACCCATCGCCAAATTTTATCTGTAATCCTTACTTTTCTTTGTGTATTCTGTGAAAACAAGAGCACTAAGGAGGGAAAAAAATGGATTCAGATATTGTGATATTTTTAAAAGCAGATTCGTTTTTTTGCTGGCAGAGCCACTCTAACCTGTGAAATTTAGAAAAAGAAAATAATTCTAGCTCAATTTTGCAATGTTATATACCGTCTATTATTGATGTGTTGAAAGCAGAATATTTTTTAAAGGTGTTTAATTTCAGAGTTGGGTTGTTTCTTGTATTTGGCACTGTGACTCTAAACTTGTGATCCTACACTTGTGATCTATAACTGCAAACATCACTGCAGCTGTGAGTGCCATTTCAGCAACTGATGTCAAAGGGAACATTTTCACTTCCTCTTTTATTGTTCACAGCCACACAACCCATTTATGCTGTGCACACATTGTGCATGTTCCTACCTCTACTCATTTTCTTTCTGAGAGCGCCGAAACTGTGGCTGCGCATATATGTGGTCAGTAGCTCAGGGAAATGCTGCCACTATCCTGATTGCAAAACTGGGGCTTTCTGTAAACAGACAGCAGCCTTGGTATAGCTGCTGTCATCTTATTGAACAGCTCCATTAATCTGTTTTTGATGAATGGAACTGCGACTAAACTGCATTTTCCCTGCGTACAGTGGCAGTACGTGAGGGACTTTCAAGTTAATGTGACAAGTAGCCGCCTAAATAAAATGTAAAGCATTACTTATCCCACCACCATTATTCTCTAAATGTTGTCTGCAAAATTTGAAGCCGACAAGTTCTAACATGCCCCGCAAATGGGACGGACAAGTTTTAAGCCTCCTTGGTCCTGGAGCTGTGACTTGCGGAAGATTTAGAGGGCTCGGCGCACTCCTATTAAAAGAATGGTGCGCTTTGGCTGACCCAGAGTGAAGACATTCATGATAAATGTTCTGCATCTGTGTAAATCAATGGAGATCCTGCAAAATTATACTTAAAGGTAGAAGGATGGGAAATTACTATCTGTGTGGAATGACAGATGAGTCCTTGAATTTGGCTGCAAAGAATATGTGCCTCTCTTCTGTCACAGTAGAGTTGTCTGTTTGAATTCCTGTCAAGTGATATTCGAAAAATTTGAATATCATGCAAAAGTTTATTTCATTAATGCAAGGTAAAAGGGGAAACTAATATGAGATAGACGCATTACATGCAAAGCAAGATAGTTCAAGCCGTGATTTGTCATAAGTGCGATGATTATGGCTTACAGCTCACGAAAACCCTAAATCCACAATCTCAGTAAATTAGAATATTACATGCAATCAATAAAACAAGGAGTGTACATTGAACAATATCGGACCTCTGAAAAGTATAAGCATGCATATGGACTCTGTACTTTGTTTGGGCCCCTTTTGCAGCAGTTACTGCCTCAATGTGGCGTGGCATGGAAGCTATCAGCCTGTGGCACTGCTGAGGTGTTATGGAAGACCAGGATGCTTCAATAGCGGCATTCAGCTCTTCTGCATTGTTCGTGTCATGTCTCATCTTTCTCTTGGCAATGCCAGGTCAGGCGAGTTTGCTGGCCAATCAAGCACAGTAATCCCACGGTCATTGAACCAGGCTTCGGTGCTTTTGGCAGTGTGGACAGGTGGCAAGTCCTGCTGGAAAATCAAGTCTGCATCCCCATAAAGCTTGTCTGCGGAAGGATGCATGAAGTGCTCCAAAATCTCCTGGTAGACTGTTGCGTTTACCCTGGACTTAATGAAGCACAGTGGACCAACACCAGCAGATGACATGGCTCCCCAAATCAGCAATGGGTGATCTGCTTAAACAAATTTCAAACCCTAAAAAAGCACTTTCTCAGGAAGGCGGTTTAAGATGGATCAAGTGTTTCCAGCCTTACTATCAAAGGAGATACTTCTACAAAGAGGATGAGTCTGCCTTTTTTCTTTTTTAAAATAAATATAAGGTTTACAAACAAGAGAAAAGGGTGTTTCATCCAGATTTGAAAAAGATTGCAAATAAGTGGAAGACTAAAGTATTTTGCAGAAAAATGGAAACCGACAACAACAAAAAATCGTTTGATTTTTTTTTTTTTTTAAATACCATTCTGCAGAGATACAAAATCAAATTTATCACAAAGTCGTCCGTTCTTCTATTCTTCCTATGCATGTCAAAAGCTCTGCTTTCTGAACCTCTCAAGTAATTTTAGAAAGGGATTATGGAAAAAGTTCCAAATGCACAAAAATTCCAAAGTATTTTTTTCAAGAATTATTCTTGTAGAGAAACCAGACAAGTCATTCAGGCCTATTCTAGATTTCAAAAGTCTCACAATGGAAATTCTCAGGTCAGTAACCCACATTCTACAAGCATAAGATTTTATGTAAACTTTCGATCTGAGGGGTGCGTAGTTCCATATACCCATTTCTCAAACATCCAAAAGTTTTTAAGATTCACTCTAAGAAATGGTAGAAACATTTTACATATTTAGTTTGATATATATATATATATATATATATATATATATATATATATATATATATATATATATATATATATATATATATAATTATATTATATTTGCAAGAAAAAGTATGTGAACCTTTTGGAATGATATGGATTTCTGCACAAATTGGTCATAAAATGTGATCTGATCATCATCTAAGTCACAACAATAGACAATCACAGTCTGCTTAAACTAATAACACACAAAGAATGAAATGTTGCCATGTTTTTATGGAACATACCATGTAAACATTCACAGTGCAGGTGAAAAAAATGTGAACCCTTGGATTTAATAACTGGTTGAACCTCCTTTGGCAGCAATAACTTCAGCCAAACGTTTCCTGTAGTTGCAGATCAGACGTGCACAACGGTCAGGAGTAATTCTTGACCATTCCTCTTTACAGAACTGTTTCAGTTCAGCAATATTCTTGGGATGTCTGGTGTGACTCGCTTTCTTGAGGTCATGCCAAAGCATCTCAGTCCGGTTGAGGTCAGGACTCTGACTGGGCCACTTCAGAAGGCGTATTTTCTTCTGTTTAAGCCATTTAGTTGATTTACTACTATGCTTTGGGTCATTGTCCTGTTGCAACACCCATCTTCTGTTGAGCTTCAGCTGGTAGACAGATGGCCTTAAGTTCTTCTGCAAAATGTCTTGATAAACTTAGGAATTCATTTTTCCTTTGATGATAGCAATCCGTCCAGGCCCTGACGCAGCAAAGCAGCCCCAAACCATGATGCCCCCACCACCATACTTCACAGTTGGGATGAGGTTTTGATGTTGGTGTGCTGTGCCTTTTTTTCGCCACACATAGTGTTGTGTGTTTCTTCCAAACAACTCAACTTTGGTTTCATCTGTCCACAGAATATTTTGCCAGTACTGCTGTGGAACATCCAGGTGCTCTTGTGCAAACTGTAAACATGCAGCAATGTTTTGTTTGGACAGCAGTGGCTTCCTCTCTGGTATCCTCCCATGAAATCCATTCTTGTTTAGTGTTTTAGGGATGTTAGCATTTGCCAGTGACTTTTGTAAGTCTTTAGCTGACACTCTAGGATTCTTCTTCACCTCATTGAGCAGTCTGCGCTGTGCTCCTGCAGTCATCTTTACAGGACGGCCACTCCTAGGGAGAGTAGCAGCAGTGCTTTATAGACAATTTGTCTTACCGTGGACTGATGAACAGCAAGGCTTTCCAGCCTTTTATGCAAGTCAACAATTCTTAATCGTAGGTCTTCTGAGAGCTCTTCTGTGCGAGGCATCATTCACCTCAGGCAATGCTTCTTGTGAAAAGCAAACCCAGAACTGGTGTTTGTTTTTTTGTTTTTGTTTTTTTTATAGGGCAGGGCAGCTGTAACCAACACCTCCAATCTCATCTCATTGATTGGACTCCAGTTGGCTGACATCTCACTCCAATTAGCTCTTGGAGATGTCATTAGTCTAGGGGTTCACATACTTTTTCCACCTGCAATGTGAATGTTTACATGGTGTGTTAAATAAAAACATGGCAACATTTCATTCTTTGTGTGTGTTATTAGTTTAAGCAGACTGTGATTGTCTATTGTTGTGACTTAGATGATGATCAGATCACATTTTATGACCAATTTGTGCAGAAATCCATATCATTCCAAAGGGTTCACATACTTTTTCTTGCAAGTGTGTGTGTGTGTGTATATATATGTATGTGTGTGTGTATATATATATAATTATGTGTGTGTAAAAAAAAAAAATACAATTCGTATCTTGTAATACCTTTTTATTGGATTAACATAATTTTTTAATGCCAAGCTTTCAGGAGAACCTCCCTTTCTCAAGTCTGAAGCATTTCTGAGCAAGACGACACATAGAATTCAAAGTTGAGTTGTGATACAGGGGTTAAAGCGACATGAGTGTAGATAAGACACAGGTTTGTTAGAAAATAGACACCATTTTTGCAGAGGGTCATAAATATATTTCTGAAGAACAGAGTGAGGGGGGAGAGAGGGAGAAGAAAAACAAACAAGCAGACAGTGCAGAGGATGGTACACTTTATACATGCACACACAGAAATATGTATATGTGAACGCATAAACACATGTACATATACATAAACACATGCATGCACATGAACTCATATACACAAATATAAATGCAGAGTAATATATATAAGCATACATGCAAACGAAGAAAGTTAAAACGGTTAGCGCTAATAATAACAATAGATAAAATAAGATAAAAGGCAGCAACCTGATAGGGGGTCACCCTCTAACCCTCTACAGTAGGAGTATAGACAAAAACAAAGAAAAGGCTGCGCCACAAGGAATAGGTAAAACCTGTTTTACCTATTCCTTGTGGCGCAGCCTTTTCTTTGTTTTTGTGTATACATGCAAACGAGTATGGGAAAGCATAGGTCTACATATAGTACTTTGTATATAGATAGAATAAACATATAGGAATGCATTTTAAAATGTTGATACATATGACAGAACAGTAAGATAATGCTGGGAGAGTGTTCATGTAAAGGTTTGGTAGTGGGACAGGAAACCCAAATCAATATTTAGTCCTCTATTCTTTCTGTTAAACCATTTAATCATTCTGGCTTCAAAAGTTTTTCTTTCCTGGGTATTTTTAAAACCCCCTTTCAGTACTTTGATTTTTAGGTCCTTCAGTGAGTGGCCAGGCTGGGTAAAGTGGTGTCCCACAGGAGTGCAATAGGATTCTTCTTTGTGATGTTTAATAGAGTGTCTGTCTGTGCATATTCATTCTGCCATTTAATGGCTGGGTGGTTTCCCCAATGTAGCTTCCTAGGTGGCATTTGGTGCATTGAATCATGTATACCACATTGCTGGATGTCCAAGAGTATGAACCTATAATGCTGTAGGTTTTATTGTTGTGTGGGGCTCTGTAGTCTGTGCATATGTGCTGACACAGTTTGCAGCGAGGTTTTTTGCATTGACTGGTCCCATTTTCTTCATTCTTACCATCAGTGGGCAGCTTCCTGTTGATTAATTTTTGTTGGAGGTTTGGTGGTTGTCTGAAGGCCAAAATTGGTGTTTCAGGTAAAATGTTTTTCAGAGTCTCATCTTCTGTTAATATTGCTTGTAGGTCTTTGATGATTTTCCATATTTCCTCAAGAGCTGGGTTGTAGGTGACCACAAGTGGCACTCGTGTAGATATTTTTTTCTTCTCTGTTCTGTAGCAGGCACGTGCGTGGCGTTTTTACAGCGGCGTTTATTCTTTTTTCCTCATTATTGAAAAACGTTTAAGCTCCTTAACGGCTACAAGTCATCCCCGGTGAAAATAGTCAAACAATTGAACAACTTACCTGGAGTACTATGGGCGCAAGTCACCTCCTCCGTTAAGATACTGAAGTTCTTTGCCCTGAGCTAGACTGTCAGTGCATGCTTGACTCATTCGCTGAGAGAAATCAGCTGACTACCACTCATTGGCTTAGAGAAATCAGCTGACTCCCAGCCAAGAAGCTGGCCCTGCAAATTGAAAGGGTGCACAGTGCAAAAGCATCTTGCTTTCAGCGAAGGAGATAACAAGCATTCGACAAATGCTAGGTAAATTAGTGCACTGGTGTGTTATGGTGCTTGGAGTGTTCTTTTCAAATGAGCAAACATAATTGTCTTTATTTTTTTTGCCCCTTCCTATTGCATTTATAGCACAAAACAAAAACCCATTCATCACTTGACTGGCAGAGAATTATAGGACTTTTAATCCAACAACTGAGGTCAAAGCTGGCCATATATGATATAATTGATCTTTTTTTTTATTTTTTTTTCTGTCTTAACAAATGTCAACCACAAAATGTGTTACAACACATGTTCTATATGTATGTTCAACTAGCTGGGATTTTAATTTGTAAATGCTGAAAATATGAATAGATTTTTCTGTGCAATTGAAGCTTTATACTAATTATGGTTATTTAGTCATGGGAAAATGCCATCATCAGCACTTAGCTGTTACTGCAAACATTAGCCATCTTCAACCATCTCACATTCACAGTGAATGACCTCATTTTATATGTGACAATATTCTTCTGTATATTCATTCTGATGGGCTTTACAAATCCATATTAACTAGGTGTTAAGTATTCATTATATATTTATTTTAAGTGTTCTACCAGGAAGTATACATTGAAATTTGTCTCCTGTTGGCATATTACCTTAGGCATAGCGAAGTTTTGAAAATTAAGATGGCGAACTACCTTATTTTTGTAAAATTAAATCTGAGACTTGCATGTTAGTTTTCTTGAATGTTAAAAAAGGCAAATTCTATTTGAAATAAAACCTTTTTATTGGGCTAGTAGATTTGATTTTTTAGAAATTGAAAAGTTCTTGCCACTTGGGTACAGACATCCGGTTGTGGACGTCCTTTGTCTACTTTCATGACTGGTAATGTCCAAACCACTTTGGCAATGGCCACACAGAGTGCCCTTGTGCCAGTTCCTAAATGATGGGCAGAGTATATAAAAGATATTAGAAAATGAAGGTTGTAAGGATTACAGTCTTCATTTTCACATGTCTTTCACATATGCCTCGTTTCGACTGAGCGCATCGGTTTGGTACGGTTCGCTATTTTCAGTGTTTCCATTATGAAAGTGGCCCATACAACCGAACTGTACCGCACCATTCAGGGTCCTGCTTCAGATGTAGGGCCATAGGAAATGGTTCGGTTAGGGCGGAGCTACTATACAATCCACTGATTGTTGGACAGGAAGAGCATTTTTTTTCTAAACCCCGCATGGCCCCTGAAGGTCTGACTTGCAGTGGAAACACTCACCAGAATATGCTGGACCATTCTAAACCTTCCAAACTGTACCGCACTGATCCGCTCAGTGGAAACGAGGCAATAGTCTGCCCATCACTGACTAGCACATTATAGAGCGCCTTTGCAATGATACATTTTCTCTAGACTCTAGAAGCTCCCTGACTACCACTAGAGACTTGTTTTCAGACCAACGAAAGCATTCCTGTTTATTTTTTTCCTTCAAATGCCGATATTTTACATTATCCAAGAATGTGGATAACATCTGTGCATCCAAACCACTACATTAAAATTGTCCTTTTAAGTCTGATATAATTGCAGGAATCCAAATGTAAACTGAGTACATTTCTGAGAAAGTAGAATAATTGTGTTTGTGGTTTTTATTTTCTTCTCAATCTTAGCAGCGAGTTACAATTTCTTATAGAATTTTTGTCTTTTTATTTTCAAGTATGTGGATTGCCAGGATGCTTTGGAGGCTGCTGCCCGAGCAGAAGGTCTTCCTTTGGATATTTCTGTGCACTCCCATTTGAAGATGCTGGATGAGGGCCATCATAAAGGCAAATACCATAATGGGCTCAACCTCCTTAAACCCATTCGTTTTACTTCCAAGTGAGTTATTAACTTTACAATGAATCAGGTTTATTCCCACTGTATACAGTTTTTCAGTTATTCTTTTTACATTCAAACAGATGTGCAGTGGTTTTCATTCCTCAACAAGTTCTTAAAGGGATTCTATAGTCACCAGAACAACTGCAGCTCAATGTTTTCTAGTAAAAATGTATCAAAATACAATCTGAACATTTTTGTATACGGGTATATTGAAATGTAATTATTATAAAAAGATGAAAATATTAAATATATGTAAAGTACTTGATAAAAATAAAAGTGACATATTTTTTTAGTTGTTCTGGTGAGTATAATCATTATATGCAGGCCTTTTCAGAGAAAACGCAGTGTTTACATTGCCCCTAGAGACACCTCCAAGTGGCCACTCCTCAGATGGCCACTGGAGGTGCTTCCTGGCTCAGTGCTGCACAGTAGGCAGAAGTGCCGTTCAGCGACTCCATGCTCTGCATGGGGACACTGAAATTTTCTCATAGAGATGCATTGATTCAGTGCATCTTTGAGGAGGCGCTGATTTGCCAAAACAGTGTTTGGATTTAGTGAATAACCCATCAGTTTTTCTAACGGAGTACAGCAAATAACTGATTTTGCCTTCTCTCCTTCTTTGCTCATTCATAATCTTTTACAAAAATGTTCTGCTAATATTTTCTTCCAGCATCCTTTTTTTGGCCCTGAAAATGAACTGGTACTGATACAAAGGTTTTTGGTAACTTTTGTACTTCCTCTTGAATATATCTAGCTTGTGAAACTGTTCTGTAAACTTTCTAACCGTACCTGGCTGTTTTGTGTGATAATCTGTACCCTTTTTCATATTTTGTAGAAACCAGCACCCAGTAGACAATGCTGGGCTTTTCTCGTTCATGACTTTCTCCTGGCTCACGCCGCTGGCCCGTTTAGCATATAAAAAAGGAGAGCTGTATTTAGAAGATATCTGGCAGCTGTCAAAGCATGAGTCTTCTGATGTCAACAGCAGACGGTATGCTATGGAATGATTCAGCATTATAACTATATATACAGGACCATGTTCCTTTAAATTCTGCTCCTATACTCTACTTATACAGCAGTGAACTAAAAAGGGGACAAAAACCATGGGCAAGCCAGCCATAGATTGTATAAACTGTAACCACTACAAGAAGCTATTCAGGACTTATGGAGAGACTATAGTCGAGAAAATAACTTTAGCTTAATGAAGCAGTTTTTGTGTATAGATGATGCCTCTGAAGTTTTACAGCTCAATTCAGTTTCATTTAGGAGTTAGATCACTTTTGTTTCTATTTATGCAGCCCTAACCACACCTTCCAATGCCTGTGATTGACACAATGGTTTAATTCTTAATCAGATGTAACTTACTTTTAAATAATTTTTCTCTTGCTCTGTAAGTTACATTAATTACATAAAGGAGACTCCTGCATGCAAGCTATTAAAAGAGTAGGAGGTAAGAAATTCTAAATTAAACAGAATTTGCAATAAAGTAAGTGTAAACATTAGATAACTCTTTTCAGTAAGTGTTTTGGAAGACTGTGTAGGTCACAAGCTAGGAGGTGTGACTAGGGCTGTATAAATATATGATTGAAGTCCTAAATGGCAGTGGATTGTGCAGTGAGACTGCAGGGGCATGTTCTATACATCAAAACTGCTTCATTAAGCTAAAGTTGTTTTGGTGACTATAGGGTCCCTGTATTAAGGCTAGAATAGCCAAACTGAAAGCATAGCTGACTGCTAAATTGGAATCATTTTTCTATTTTGTCCTTATATTTGAAATTCACTTTGAATTTTCACTTTAGTGAATAACGCGGATTAATTACACCTTTAATTCCGGACTTTTTCCAAATACAATTTTTATTGTGAATGCAAAATACATGGCATACATAGAAGCATCAATCATAAACCACGATACAATTATAATAACATTAGTGATAATACAGTTGGCGTATCTAACATTCACCTTTTCCATAAGAAATAACATGAAAACGAAATGTGTGGTCACTACAGTGTCTCAAGGAATGTCCACGTGGCTGATCACTAGGTGTTAGAAAAGGAAGGCACATCCCATCTGAATGATTAGATATAGAGCAAATTATTAGAAAAGGATATAATGTTGGGGTGCGAAAAAATTCCACTGTGAATTGAGGTAGAGAAGAGTGTACTTCCCCAGGGTACCTGGTTGTTTATCTGGGGCTACATCTCTTGTGTAATGCTACCTGCTAGGCTTTAGTATACCCCGTGGAAGTCTCATGAAGCCAGTAGAGCCACTGGCACTTGATACGGTACCTAAGAAGTATAATAGTTACATAACTTGTGGCTACAAATCTTGTGGTAATGAAAGGGATGTCAATGGGTCGCTAAAGGTGCAAAGGTATATGGCAGTGGGAAGTTCCAACAGTCCCAGCAATCTGAGTAGATGTAGGGCAGACAACCCATGGACGGAAGGGAAGATGCAGTAATTGCATGAAATCACACTAAGTTTAAGGAACTGGATGATCAGACAAGGCAAAGCTAAAGAAACTTAAACAAAATATTAAATGCTGGCAAATCGCATCACCCACCTCACTCCCACTCGAGTCAAGTATGTATCTGGATTTGAAAATACTGGACGGTTACCAAGACCTGTGTCGCAGGGGGTCCTGACCTGCCACCACCTCCACTGAGAACCACGCCGTGCACTCCAGAGTGTCTCTCACCTTTTGCTCTAAAAGAATCCTCCAAATTAAGGATGTATGGTCCCTAAGTCATGAGTGTTTTGGGAAGGATTTCCTTATTGGTTAAGGTTGTTAGCCAATCCATTTGGAATCAAAACTATTTAGATAAAAATAATTGTAAGGTGGGAGCACCTGGCTGGTTCCAGACCTGGAGGA
The DNA here is from genome assembly GCA_933207985.1 of Pelobates cultripes. Classification (NCBI taxonomy): domain Eukaryota; kingdom Metazoa; phylum Chordata; class Amphibia; order Anura; family Pelobatidae; genus Pelobates; species Pelobates cultripes. The sequence continues at coordinate 131,410,652 of OW240913.1, read as the reverse complement.
TGGCTTCGCGTCCAACAGCTGCTACAATGAGAAGGAATAGTTTGTTAGTCAGAGGTTGACCCGGCACAGGTCCCAAAAGCAGGAAGTCGGGGGAGAGTGGCAAAGTTGGCATGTTCCCATTGGCCAGGTATCCCCTCACCTCAGCTCAAAAGTTCTGAATGAGCGCACACTCCCACAGACAGTGATACAGGTCAGCTTTAGTGTATGTGCATTTGAAACAGGTTGCGGAGTCGTTCCTAGCCATGAGGTGAAGTCTATGGGGGGATTCCTAACTTTTTAATTTACAAGAGTCCTTTACCTTCCTAAAGCACATTTGACGAGTAATTTTATTGATGAAACATAATCCGTACTTATTTTCCATCACTGTGTAAAGGTCATGTCCCATTTATATATAATATATATTAAAAAAATATATTTTTTAATGCAGGTTGGAGAAGTTGTGGCTGGAGGAGTTAGCAGAGCGGGGTGCGGAAGAGTCATCTCTGCGCCGTGTTGTGTGGATGTTCTGTCGCACTAGGCTCATTATTTCCATCATGTGCCTAATGCTCACACAGTTGGCTGGCTTCATTGGTCCAGTAAGTAGTTTCCACCCTGTTTCACGTGCCCAGAGGTAATCTTGTCTCCAGGATTAGTGTTTTATGTCATCTTGGTCTCCTTGCAAGGAGTGGCTGAGCTTTACATCTGTAAAGTTAGGATGTTCATCATCTGGTTTTCTCTCATCCTATATTTTTTTTTTCTCTGTTTGCATATGAAAAGTTGTTGTTTAATTTTACAAAAGGGTTGATTGTTCACTAAAAGAGTCCTGTGTCCAAGTGTAATGTAGACTAAAGTTAAAGACAAAACAAACCTCCTTAGTATTTTTGGTTATGCATGGCCTTGCTGTACAGTTCATTTTTATTTTTAACCTTCATATTGTCTTCTGGGATTTTTGCCAGTCTAAATACTTTCAAAAACTTGCTACAGAGATTTAGTTTTAGAATCTGGTGGAAAAAGTAGGATGTATGAATACATTAATCCAAAAAGCTTTACCGAAATCCATACAGCCATAGGAGACATCCGCAGGCAGTCTGGTCTTTGTACATGGAAACAGGTCAGGACAGACAGATAAGCTCCTTGTACAAGTAAGTCACAGAAGAAATTACATTTATATACACAGTTCACTGAAGTTGTCTGCTGTCCTTGCTTTTCTACATACAGCTTGTGTTTACCTGCTGCCTTCTGCAGGGTTCTTTTACTTAGTCTGCAGGTCTAGTTATAGTTCTGGACTTGGTGAGCGCTATTAGGTTACAGGTGAGGGGATATATTTCCAGATTGGGTGTAGCCAATAAGGGTTATGGTAAGTTAGGGTCTCTATTAGCTTTACTCCATTGTTCACTTTGTATACTACCTATATGATCTTATTTTAATTTAGAAAGTAATTACATTTACTAAATCATGTTTTCTGCAAATTTATCTTGAGGTGTAGAAACTTTTTACAGCTTGTAGTAATTTTCAGTGTTTGCTGTGTAAAGATGGAGGTGCATTGAGTGGGTAAGTACAGATGGGATATGATTTTTTAATAATGTGCAAGCGTTTATTTCCAGCTTTTATTTTTATTGCATATTTTATGTTGCTTTTTTTTTAAATTTTTCTTCCAGCAGCACTTGTTGCTTTTGTAAATTTCTGACATGTTTAAGGGGTTAAGGGTTCACCTTCTTTATTGTGTATATATATTTTTATGTTTATTTTCATTTTAATCTAGTGGTCCTTACCTAATTATAATAAACTCAGGGCTTTAACAAAGCAAACTTCATTAAGAAGAGCTTCTGTCATTGTTACACTACATGGGCGGTGGGCTCTCACGGACATTAATGTCACAGATGACCTTGCAGGCATTTCAAAATTAGATCTTTATAATGGTTTAATAGTGTGTTTTTTGTTTTTACTTTAATTTTGGTAATCTCTTGAAATATTTATAGCTTTTCCTTAATTTGTGTTTAACCACTTGGCTTTTGTTATCTACTACACATAACTAGGGTGATGTGGCTATAAGATGGATCCTGGTGAAATGTTCTGAGCTGCGCTCCAAATGACTGGAATCTGGTGAAATCTATAGTAATCTAATATCTGTAAGTTTCTAAGTTCTGCTGAACTTTAGAGCACCATAGATTTAATATTGAACTTGGCAGGGTGACTGTCAAGTACATAAAAGCTAGGAGCAAGTCACAGGTTTTATCTTTGATTTCTTTATTTGTCTCACTCTTTCTCAAGTGACCCTAGTCCAATTCAGAGGTGTTGGTAAATAGACCCTTAAGTGCTGTACATGCTTTGTCACCATTCATAGACCGCTTTTGTTTTGCTCAATCCTATTAATGCAAATTATTATATAGGCTGCCTTGACTGCATTTCTGTTCTGTGAATGGTTTACAAACCTAAATAATTGTTCATCACCTATTAACTAGGTTAGTTGTAAGACAGAAGAACCTTCGACCCATATTTTACATTTTAGGGAAGTAATTGTCATGTTATCATTTCTTATTTCTTACATGTTAAGACACAACCAAAAAAAAATGTCTTTCCCTTTAAGACTAGTAATCTCTTAAATGTTTTGATGGTTCTTGGTTCTATAATAAGACTTGTCTCTAAAGTATAGGATGTGATGTTCACCAGACTTTAGGTCTCCAAACCAGGCAGTCTCCAAAATGCTCACATTTTGTTCTGAGGACAGATTTAATAGCAGCCCCATTGTACTAAAATTAAAGAAGTACATTGTTTGAATACTTGTCCTATAGTGGCAATAAACTTAAAATAGTTCAGATTTTTCTTTGGCAAAACATTAGTTAACCGATACAAAGTGACAATTGTGAGAAAGCTGTAAACTGTTGGTTATCATGCCCAAATTATTTAACCTTGTGTGAGCTCCCTGCCCAGTCATCAGTGCAGTTACTCTCAAGCTCTTTTTAATGTTCTAGCAGAAGTTTTTCACTTTATTTTTTATTTTTTTAAATTTCCTTTAGTTGTCAGTCTCAACTATAATAATTGTACAAATAGAGGTATACAAACTTATAAGTATACGCTAAAAGATGGTTACTTGCCCTTCATTGTGCCCATAAGTAGGTGTCAGAACAAAATGTCAATGGTAAAAAAAAAACACACGTTTGCAGAATGCTGCTTGTTGATCCAGCCTCTCCCATTCAAGTGAGACGCTGGACTTTGGGTGGGAGATGGGTCATGACACAAAATTAACCTGTGTAGTGGAACCAATGACAGAAGCTATTCTTCAGAATTTTCAGGGTGGCAGTTCTGCGGGCAGATTGAGCCAGTCAAGCTGGGCAGAAACCCTCGCAATGCAAGACCAAGGTAAGGTCATATTTATTCCATGGGAATGCTTACAACCATGAGAATTTTGTTTAGGTAACATTTATTAGTGGTGGACATATTTTCACCATTTCTCCTAACAGTGCAATATCCTGTATTTATAATTTGCTTCCCATTTTTCATTTTTAGTTTTCAATTTGGCAGAAAAAGCTGAAAACCTAAAATGTGAAAGCCCCAATATTCTTCTTGATCGTACAGATGGGGAATTGTTTATACACTGAGAATCTCCGCATCTCCCTATAGTCACAGGAGGTGCAGACTTTTCTCTAGTGTTGGATTGAAATGTTTTTCTAAGATTTATTTTTCTGGTTTTTTGTTTTATTTGTAATTTATTTTTTGTCTAGGTTTTTTTTCCCTTTGGGTGTTTTGTTCTCTGTATCATTGTTCCCTTTCTGTGTTTTTTTGTTTTTTTGTTTTGAATGTTTTTTTTTTTATTCTTTTAAGCTAGAATCCCTGTTTCAGATTTTTACCTTTTATAACAGGCAACTTATTATGTTTAAAGTCGTCTCCGAGTCCTGCATTCCCTCAAAAATAGTAATTGAAAAGACAAGCCTTTCAGAGCTAACAAAAAAAGTGATTGATTGGGAATTCTTAAGGACATGGACTCCATGAACTCTGCTTATGTTTCTTTGAAAACAGGCTGGATGATAGATAAACCCAGCTTAATTCTCTCATCGCTTCTGGTTGTGGTGTACAATTCCCCAAGCTGCTCTTAACCTATGCTGGCAGTGTGTCAAGCCATGGCTCATTTCTACAGACTGTGTGGAAGGACATAGAAGAGACTAAGAGATTGTGCCCATTTGTTATAGTCCCATCCTCTTAAGTCCAAACTCATTAGTCCAATATCGTCGCAAAAAATCAGTTTTGTTTTCTATTTTTTGTTCCTTCTTGATGATTCACTGAACCCCAACAAGCAAGTTCCAATTGAAGAAACTAAGATTACCATTTCTAGGAATACTGCTTTTGAAGATTTTTCTTACAAAGAGGTTTTTTCCAGCATCGTTCTAGTGATTCCTTGACATGTGTATAATATGCCTCAACTGTTTTATTTCTTAATTGTATATCATTAGAAATCTGTTTTGTTTTTTTTGGATGTTTGAATATTTATTTGGTGGTATGCTTCCCACAAACCCCCTGAATAAAATGGTTTTATTATTTCCTAAGTTTATAGTTATTTTATACCTAATAGTTTTAACTGCTGGCATCTCCATGCTTTAGTTTTGAATATGCAAGTGTAAATAAATTGATTTATTTAGAGAGAAAGAAAGAGGGAAGAGATTTCACTTTGGAGTCGTTGGTTGGAATGTGCACAAGTGAGTCCTTTTGGTAGATTTCGAAGAAAACAAAGGTTTTCTGGGTAAGATGACTTAAGAGAGCATACGCAATGTTGACACATTGTTTTGAAAATTTCTATTTTTTTTTTTTCCATAATAATCTGCTGATATTTATTTTCAGGAATTTATTGCCAAATGCCCTCTTCCCCGTACAACTGTAGGTACAATTGTTCATTTTTATCAATGCGCACGTTGCAAAGAATATGCCTTAAATACTTACTTTTATTTTAAGATAATCTTTTTTGTTTATTTTGTTTTGTTTTAATTTAAGTATTTTTTTTATTATTTTTGTAATGTTCTCTTAAATGAACCGTCAAATTTATGTTAAGTTAGAAGGCTCCCTGCCCATAAATAATCTTAATTCTTCTACTCTTGTAATGAAGGTGTTTGTGTAATACATCATTACAGCTGGTTAATTCTGAGCCTGATTATTCTCGAGCAGACTAACATGTATAATTTTTATGTCATTTTGTCACCAACTAATGACCCAACTAATGACTCTAATTTTTAAGTACCGGTATTTAATGAAAGTCAGGAAGAGCAAGCATATGTTTACAATCCTGTTGAAAAAAAAAGTATTTTGCAAAGTTACACTTTCACCTCCTTTCAATTTTGCTTTTCAAAATACAGTATGTTCCAAAATCAAATGGGTGGTTTCTAACTTACCATAAAGTTTGTTAAAAGTGTTGAGTGATAGTGTTTGGGAAACCTCACGCCCCTTTACCTTTCTCCTTATAGGCGTTTGTAGTGAAAAGCCTTTTGGAATACACACAACAAAGTTATACACATCCATCATACAGCATACTCCTAGTTTTTGGGCTTCTGATGACAGAGATTGTCCGATCCTGGTCCTTGGCACTTACCTGGGCTTTGAATTACCGGACGGGTGCTAGAGTGAGAGGGGCAATACTAACCATGGCCTTCAAGAAAATCCTAAAGCTGAAGAATATAAAAGAGAAATCCATGGGAGAGGTGGGCAATAGCTTTATTTATTTTTATATATCTTGTGACAACTGTCATCAAATTTTCATATATATATATATTTTTATGTTTATTATGTTAAACTTAATGATATATATATTTTTAAATATATATTCATTTTTATTGGGGAGTGTGTGTGTGTATATTTTATATTAAAATATTATAGCCCCAATTCATAAAACGGTACTTGCATAATATTTATATTGTATGTTAATTATTTTATGAATGGGGAGCTACCGATTGACTTACAGCATCAGCAGTCTGCTCAAAGACAATTAGCGCCACCCCTGCCTGTTTGCCATCAGTGCTTGCTTAAACTGCTTTGGAGAAGCTGAATGCCCCTGGGTACAGGGAGACCCAAAGCTGGAAAGCAACCTTTTTGAGTTAAATGGTTCAATAACAGTAAGAAATTAAATTAAGGTAAGAAAGCACCATGGATCTCTGAGCACCATAACTACATTTGATAAAGGTGTTATGGAGCCCATACAGTTCCTTTAACCCCTTAGCGACCGAGGACGGTTCAGGACCGTCATCAGCATTTTTGCCTTGAGGACCGATGACGGTCCTGAACCCTAACGGTCTGGGGGTACTTACCTGATCACCGTCGTTCCCCCGGCGGCGATCAGTGTTGCTCCGGTTGTGGGGAGACTGCCTGCAGCCCAGACCGTCTCCCCACACTGAATTAGGACCCCTGGGGCCATGTGATCGCTCAACAGAGCGATCACATGGTCACAATAGGTGTCCATAGTGCTGCCTGCAGGGGGACTGTCTGTGCTGACAGGCAGTCTCCCTGCTAGTGTAAAATCATTAAAAAAAATAAAGTTAATGTTAATAATAAATAAAAAAAATTATATGTGTGTATATAAATATGATATATAGACATATAATATATCTATATAATGCCATACTAACTGTATTTTTATATTAATATGTACATATATTAATATAAAAATACACTTATAATTAAATTACACACGTATATATATAATATATATAATTATATATATTGTATATATATTATTATAAAATATAAATAATAAGTAATTTAAATTAAATAAAAAATTTTTAAAATAATAATAAAAAAATTTACCAAAATTATATATCTATATGAAATTTTATTCTAACTGTATTTTAAAATTAATATATATTTATATCAAAATACTCTTAGAATGAATTTGTATATATATCTATGTATATAAAAATAAGAAATATACATATGTCCATATACAAAATTACATAAATAATTATATAAATATACACGTAGACTTCAGATATATAAATATGCATATATATTTAAATTCTACGTGCGTATTTATGTAATAGTTTTACATAATTCAGTAATTTTATTGATTGCAATTTAAGGGACCTGCCTGCCAACCCAGGCCGAAATTCCAGAGAATTGAATTTGCTAGCACTGTATTTTACCCTGTAACGTTCTACGACACCCTAAAACCTGTACATGGGGGGTACTGTTTTACTCGGGAGACTTCGCTGAACACAAATATTAGTGATTCAAAACAGTAAAACATATCACAGCGATGATATTGTCAGTGAAAGTGACTTTTTTTGCATTTTTCACACACAAACAGCACTTTTACTGATGATATAATTGTTGTGATACGTTTTCCAGTTTTTAAACACTAATATTTGTGTTCAGCGATGTCTCCCGAGTAAAACAGTACCCCCCATGTACAGGTTTTATAGCATTTTTGAAAGTTACAAGGTCAAATATATGGGTCAAATATTTTTACATTGAAAATGGCCAGGTTGGTTACGTTGCCTTTGAGAGCGTATGGTAGCCCAGGAATGAGAATTACCCCCATGATGGCATACCATTTGCAAAAGAAGACAACCCAAGGTATTGCAAATGGGGTATGTCCAGTCTTTTTTAGTAACCACTTGGTCACAAACACTGGCCAAAATTAGCGTTCAATTTAGTTTTTTTACTTTTTTCACACACAAACAAATATGAATGCTTACTTTGGCCAGTGTTTTCGACTAAGTGGCTACTAAAAAAGACTGGACATACCCCATATTGAATACCCTGGGTTGTCTACTTTAAAAAAAATATGTACATGTGGGGTGTTATTCAGAGATTTATGACAGATAATAGTGTTACAATGTCACTATTGATAAATTTAAAAAATTTATGTTTTGAAACCGCAATATTCTACTTGTACCTATAGCCCTATAACATGCAAAAAAAAGCAAAAAAGCATGTAAACACGGGGTATTTTTAAACTCAGGACAACATTTTGAATCTATTTAGCAGTTTTTTTAATTCGCTTTTGTAGATGAGTAAAAGATTTTTCAAGTAAAAGTCAAAAAACATGTATTTTTTTCAATTTTTCATCATATTTTTTTATTTTTTTTTATTTAAAATACATGAGATTATATAAATAATGGTATGTAAAGAAAGCCCCTTTTGTCCTGGAAAAAAAACAATATATAATTTGTATGGGAACAGTAAATGAGAGAGCGGAAAATTCCAGCCAAACACAAACACCACAAAAGTGTAAAAATATGCCTGGTCGCAAATGTACAACATCGCAAAAACAGTCCAGTCCTTAAGGGGTTAAGTAAGCTTTTTATTTAATTTTGTTCATTTGGGGAGGGTGTCTAAATTGTTAAAGGGACACCACAAACCTGTGGAAAAAAATAAAGTGTGTGTGTGTATGTATATGTGTATGTATATATATATATATAATATAATTATTTCATATATTTTTGAACTTTCAATTATAGTGTTCATTAACTAAAGGTACTATATGCCACTCCAGCCTTTTATAAACTGTATATAATAATGCAGTTCATGAGTGAGAGTAGATATGTTTTCCACAGGGAAAATGAGACCTGCATGGAGTCTGTGGCCCCAAGAGAATATCATAAATAGTACAATGTTTTTTTCAGACTTCCTTGTCCTTTTTTTCCAGCTGATAAATGTTTGCTCCACTGATGGGCAGCGAATGTTTGAGGCTGCAGCAGTTGGCAGTTTGCTGGCGGGAGGACCCATTGTTGCAATTCTAGGAATGATTTACACTGTCTTCATATTGGGTCCTACTGGCTTTCTGGGCTCTTCAATTTTCATACTCTTCTACCCAGCTATGGTAAGTGACCTTCTTTTGCTGTACATAATGTCCAGTTCACTTACTGATATTATGCATTTAATGTGTTTCTTGGGGTGCAAAAATATATTTGCACGGTATGACGGAAAAAAAAATCTCTTAATTACAATTTTCATGGTCACCATGCAACAAATTGAACAAAAAAAGCTATTCATGATGGCTTAAATGGCTTTCTCACTTGTTATCTAAGACTTCCCTGCAATGCTTTTGCACTCTGAGAACACCGTCTTGTTACAGGCAACATCTGTGTTGGTGAAAGATAAATAAATATTGATTGTACATTTAAGATCTAAAGCAAGGATAGCTGGTAGACAACTCTTTAGGTTGGCAAGGTATCATGGGACATCTAGTTTCGCAACAATTTAAAAGCTGCCGATCAAAAACCCAATATTTCAAATAAAGAACGTTATCAATATTTCCCATTTCAAACCTCCTGAAATTGCCAGTTCCAGTTAACAAAGCAATGTTTTTGTTGAGTTCAGCAACCTTGAAACAGTGCTAACGGTGTGTAAATATATTTCAAACATTTCCATTCTTTCAGATGTTTGTATCCAGACTTACTGCTTATTTCAGACGCAAATGTGTATCAGTCACAGATGAACGGGTACAAAAGATGAATGAAGTCCTAAATTACATCAAATTTATTAAAATGTATGCCTGGGTAAAGGCCTTCTCTCAAAACGTGCAGAGTAAGTGTTGTCTTATCATTTGGTGGTGGGGGGTGGGGGGGACGGCGGCATTATGTAGACACATAAACAGAAGCCTAATGGGAAGTCGCCAGCCTCCATTCTTGTGCTGGTTTTACCCATCTTTGACTTCTTTTGGATAGTATATTTCATTGTAGACAAAGTAGGTGGTGTTTGCAATGCGGGAACGGAACTGCATTCCAAAAAAATACTGAGTGCTGCAAACTGGGTGTGAATGGAGTTCAAAATCTTACAAGGAAAAAAAAGTTAAATTTTTAAAATTTATTTTGTAATACAGGTCTTTGTAATTCTATTCCACCGTGTTTTTGAAAGTGCTTTGAAAATCCAGTGTTAAATATTTGAAATCTTTGACATGCTCTGTTAGAAAAGAACTGCCACTTTTCTGCTTTTCGTGATTTATAGTATTTGTCTTGGTTAATACTGTACATGTAAATGATTTTAGTTAGAATGCAAGCAAAAATGTATTTAAAAATCTCCTTGTCAGTTTAATTAGGTAATGGGTGCTGCAGGTTTGCTCATCTCTAACTTGAATTTTGTTCAGGGAGTTTGTTCTGGATGTTTGGAGGTTTGCAGAATTTTGGTAGGAAGTTGGGAAATGCAGGTTAATTTGTATACCATGACTTATATGCAAATACTAGGAGATGATCTCCTAAACCAATAACAAACAAAAAAACATAGCTTATAACTGTGTATATGAATAAACCATTCACAAATGGCCACTCACACATTCACTGAGGTTAAAGTGCCTTAAGTGTAAATTCCCTCCAAGGATTCAATATTCACTCTGTATTCAAATCACCATGGGTTGGCTGGAGTATATGTACTCAAGAGGGAAAAAATAAAATTGTAGTGTACAAATCAAGTATATAATAAAAAAATCTATTTAATCACTTTCATCAAGGTTAAAAACAATCGGTGTAGTATCTGAGTCACCACCAGGGGTCCTACGCGTTTCATCCTTGTATAGGACTTATTCAGGGACTTTGGTAGTGTGCAGTAACAGATCCAAATGAATAATAATAAAACTCCTTCTCTCCCCAATTCTTTATACTTCCCCTAATGTCCACAAAGTCCAATAATCTTTTTCAGGTGTTCTGGTTTCGTCCGAGAAACCTCAGAGGGTAGTGGATGCATGGAATAGCCTTCCAGCTGAAGTGGTAGAGGTTAACACAGTAAAGGAGTTTAAGCATGCGTGGGATAGGCATAAGGCTATCCTAACTATAAGATAAGACTAGGGACTAATGAAAGTATTTAGAAAATTGGGCAGACTAGATGGGCCGAATGGTTCTTATCTGCCGTCACATTCTATGTTTCTATAAGTGAATGTGTGAGTGGCCATTTGTAAATACAACACTTGTGGTTTATTCATATACACAGTTATACGCTGTTTTTTTGTTTATTGGTTTAGCAGATCATCCCCTATTTTTTGCATATATTCAGGAGGAAGTCTTTGTCTGCTAACACCTTCCTTTGCACTAATTGCACTTTTTGGTTTGTGTACATGCACGTTCTGGTTTTCCTGCACTTATTATACCATGACTTGTCTGCTTTTGCAGAGGGCATTGCAATGTCAGTACAGTTGTATTAAAATATATAATAAAGCTGTGTATTTAAAAAAACCAAAAATAGCAGTGTTTACTTAAAATGTAATACTGTAACCCATTTTTATCTATAAACAAACCTACCTTCAAAACATAAATTGAGAATGTTATGCATAACTAGCAAAGGACAACAGTGTAGTTTTATATATGTCTTTCTGGATTTCTCTGGAGAAAAAAATGGGGAAAATAAAAATCCTATATAGAAATATTTTGATCAGCTTTGAAGGTCTACTCTTGTCTTTTATGTAATTATGAAAAATATGTAAAATAAATGTGTGCATAAACCTTTTGTAACTTAAAGTAGATATGATAAAAACTATAAACAAAATTTGGTTAATACCTTGTTCTGGGCATTTATAACAAATCCAGTTGCATTTTCTGAAATGTAAATTCACAGAATACTAGCACAACACAAACCATGATTAGGTCTGTATAAGGCCATAATGCTTTATCCCTCCCTACCTGCCTCTCAGCACCAGGATACAGGTTTAGCATCATAGGCAGTTATACAGCGCAGAATGTGTGTAACATGATTGTTGAATTTTCCTTTTTTCCACTATGTGAAACAGAGTGAAAATTAAGCCCTTATTTCAATTTGGGGGTGAACGATGTTCTAAATGAATTTTCCTCATTACTGCAGTATGAAAATGATTGATTTGTTATCTATTTTTTATTTTTATTTTAGAAATTCGAGAGACCGAAAGGAAGATTCTAGAGCGAGCAGGATATTTCCAGAGTATTACAGTGGGAATAGCTCCCATTGTGGTGGTTATTGCCAGTGTGGTGACCTTTTCTGTGCACATGATGCTTGGATATGATCTTACTGCAGCCCAGGTAAGGAAGAATTGTACACAAGTATTGCTGAGTGACGAAAAAATGCATGTACTCACCTAAATAGAATAAGAAAACAAAATTTCCTAATGGCCCCTTAAAATGTAAGGAAGACATTAATAGACTTTGTATATCTTATATATACTTGGGTGGACTGTTCATTCATACATACATTATATGTATTCAAATTGGGCTTCTTAATTTAGTCGTGGCAGTATTGGTTCTTTATCACTAGAAGCAGCAAAAAAACAAGACAGAGGCTGCACTCTGTAAAAATGATGGTGCCGATTTATTAAGGCACAAAACAGCACCGCAGAGGCTAATCCTGCATGATTAAGACTCCATGAAGCCAAAACTTTGCTTGTTTTGTGGGGTGACTTAACCTGAAATAAATTGACACAATCATTATAATAGAGTGTAGCCTGTGTCTTTAGTTTTTTCTGATGCTGGCACAGATCAGCGGTGTCTGTTTACATAGAGCACATCTGTGGTTGATGGCCAGCTCATTGGGCGGAACCTAGAGATTGTTTTTGGTCTAATGAAAAGAACAACTCTGTTAACCCATGGGCCATAATATTCCACAATTGTTTTCCCAGTGCATATTTAATGGTTTTTAAATGATCCTTGCAATGTTTAAGTTCCATGTTCTTTTCCATTTTGGTTAAAAATGGAAACCAAGGTGACTACAGGTTTTATTTTCTTGTCTTGCATTGTAAAAATTCTTAACTGTGAATTTTGACCAGAGTGCTGTTTAAGTAATTCCTCCTATTGTGGTTCATTGGTAAAGTACTTTTCTATTTCTTACAGGCATTCACAGTTGTCACAGTCTTCAATTCCATGACATTTGCCCTTAAAGTGACTCCTTTTTCTGTGAAGTCTCTGTCAGAGGCTTCAGTATCCATGGAGCGTTTCAAGGTAAGCAGTGGTGGTGTGACCCGATCACAATGTGAGTTTGCATGTTGGTTGATGTGGTACCTACCCTGGGAATGTTGGCTTTTATTTCTGGGCCAAATGTTTTTTTGTTTTTTGTTTTTCATTTTTCTTAATTTTAGGATTATTTTTGGGCAGTATTGCATGGCTTCTTTCATTAGCAATCACTGGGTTTCATGTTATGCAGAATATTGTTCTTCCTAACAAGATTGTTTGTATGGGGCTGCACATGACTGGCTACCTAATCCAGAGCTACCCATTTAAGATAAAAATGTAGGTTGGATACTTTCACTTCAGTTGTATCTCTATGAACTCATGTTTTTGTGCTTAACCAGTCTTTAGGTTTATGTACCTAGAATTATGTCATGCCACTAAAAATAACAGTGGAGCAGGCAGAGGGACGTGGGCTGCTGTGAAGGTAATGTAGGCCCAAAAGAGCATACCAACTCTTAAATAAATCGTTAACAGCAAGTTGTATGTATTTTTTTCAGGTCTAGCTAATGAAACCAGTGCTCCAAGCGGCACAGATTGGTCTCTGGTTGTCACCTGTAACAGGCCTCTAAGTTTTTAGTGCTCTGAGTTGGATGGTTCAAGTTTCTTGAGGATAATAACAAAGTGTAATTGTTATTTCACTTGCTGTAGATGATGCTACTGGTTATTTTACTAATATGATTCTGTTACCTCTGTTTTTGTAGAGGGAAAACAATTCCAACTTGTAATAAGAGTTGTAACTGGTTTTATTTATCTTGAGGATTCATGTGACTGGACCATTTTCAGCTACTTCTGGAATTTAGTTTTTGGTTTTTCTTTTTCCTCCAATGTCTGAGTTGTGCTGTAACTACTTGTAAAACCATTAACCCCTGTGTATCATGGGATGAGCTCTTATACTTCTTAGAGCTGTACATTTGAGTTCTGCCAAGAGTAGATTTAATGGCATTTTTAATGAGGGTAGCTCAGCATGTTTTTACTAGTAAATAGAACACCCTGTGTGCTAAGAGGCATGTTTGAGATAACTGGGTGTTTGGTACTTCATTATCTGCTGGTGCTACTGGTGGTCCACATTTGGGAGGGTGGTGTCTGTAATGTTGATAATGTTCCAGGTCCTCCACTATCTCGAGGTTAGTTGACTCTAATGAGCTACCTTTTGCTCCGCAGCAGCTTCCTTCCACTATATAGCCTGATGTTTTTGCTTCCTGCGTGCCCTAGACCTGACCTGCTGTCTCATCTTTGCACCTCTCTCACAACCTCCTATCAGAGTTTATTTCTAATGGAAGAGGTTCACATGGTAAAGAAAAAGCCATCCAGCCCAAACATCATCATAGAGCTGAAAAATGCCACATTGGCATGGGATTCTTCCCATGCCAGCACCCAGTGCTCACCGAAGGCTACCCCCAAAATGAAAAAAGAGAAGAAGGGGGCTAAAGGAAAGAAAGAGAAGGACAATTTGCAGAACGAGGGGCCACAGGCTGTTCTGGCAGAACAGAAAGGACATCTTCTGGTGGATAATGATGAGCAACCCAGCCCTGATGAAGAATGTAAAGACCTTCAGCTATCAAATGTGAGGCTGCAAAGGACTCTTTACAACATTGAATTGGACATAGAGAAGGTGAGCCTTTTGGGGGAATTTTATATGCTGGCCAATCTAACATAGTCCATGCAGGATTACGTGAGAGGGAGAATACAATAAGCAATTACTATACTTAGAAGATTCCAAGTTCTATGCAATTTATTAATACTGGTTTAAATAAAATGGGGACCTTTTTTCTCTCACATATATTCTACATATGATATACATTTTAGAGAGTGAGTATAACTTCTTTGGGATTTATTTGAAACTTTGTCTGTTTTCTAGGGTAAGCTGATTGGAATATGTGGCAGTGTAGGAAGTGGAAAAACGTCTCTTGTCGCCGCCATTCTCGGGCAGGTATGTGTTTAGCATCTTTAATGTGTATGTTAAATTTATACCATATGTGTTACTTGGGAAATAAATTTGAGCTTGCGGAGTTTGATATTCTTATTTCGCCATCTTGTCTATTTTGATGTAAATTTTGATTCTGTGAACCTATGATCCAGTTTAGTCAACACTTCTCTTCTATTAACACTGTGAGTATGTAGAAATCGAAGTTAGGGCTTTTAACATATCAATGTTTATGATCTGATAAGTCGGTAAGCTATAGATCAGCTGGTTAAACCTTCAACTGTAGTACTTTTTCATGCTTTATTCTTGGCAGAGCGCATTCGGACTTTTATCCTTTAAAAGTTAAAGGAGCACTATAGTAACCAGAACAACTACAGCTCATTGTATAGTATAGCCAGTCCCTGCAGACATTTTCATGCAAACAGTGTTTACATTAAAGCATAGGGACACCTCCAGTGACTAGTCCTCGGATGGCCGCCGGGTCAGTGCTGCACTGTGCAGCACTGTTGTTCAACGTCTCCACGTTATTCCTGGAGACGCTGAACTTTCCTCATAGAGATGTATTGATTCAATGCATCTTTATGAGAAAATGCTAATTGGCCTGGCTGGCATTAGGCATCGCCCTCCCCCCGCCTCCTTGGCGATCTCATCCAATCCAATATTAACACTTTCTAACTCATGTAGCATGAGGTAGTATCATTCAAAAAATAAAATTTAAAAAATAAATACATATTACCTACTATGAACCTTCCCTTTTATCCAATCAGGCTTCTCGTTGACCAGCTTTGTCAATGCGTGCGTGCAACTGACCAAATATATACTTCCCAATTAATTTCATTACATAGAGAAATGAAAGAGAGGCGTGAATGATCAGCAAGTTGTGTTGTTCTGCTCAGCTCGCAGATTGTGCCTGCCTCCATACACAAACTCAGATTGATGTATTTGCAGGCCTGCTCTCGTCAAGCACTCTGCAATTAGTATAGGCTTAAACTATAGTTCAAACCAAGAGAGTTAGGAAATCCTCTATGGGTGTCTGAGAGCTAGGAGTCCACTTTCTTTGAAAATCAACACTTTTTTTTTTTAAATCGCAGATAAATCCAAAGGCCACTACTCCATACTAATTCTTCTTGATCTCTGCTGTGTTTGACACCGTTGATCATGCTTTACTTCTTCAAACTCTTCAATCATATGGTCTCTGTGACTCTGTCCTCTTGTGGTTTTCTTCCTATCTCTCCCAACGCTCATTCAGTGTCTCCTTTTCTAATGATACCTCCTCCCTTTGTCCTGTCTCGGTTGGAGTCCCCCAAGGCCTCTGTCCTTGGTCCCCTTCTATTTTCTCTTTATACTTCCTCTCTTGGCAAACTTATTAAAGCATTTGGATTCCAATACCACGTGTACGCTGATGACACCCAGATATATCTCTCCTCCCTGGTCCTCTCCCCGCTGTCCTGCAACATGTCACTGCTTGCCTTTCCTCAATCTCTGACTGGATATCCTCCTGCTTTTTGAAACTCAGTCTCTTTAAAGCTGAGCTCCTTGTCTTTCCTCCTCCTAATACTGATCCTCCTCTTTCGCTCTCCCTTCAAGTTAGTGGTATCCACATCAGTCCATCCTTGTAAGCGCCCTGTCTTGGCATCATACTTTATTCTGGCCTCACCTTTGAGCCTCACATCCAGTAGGTTACCAAATCCTGTAGATTACATCTTAAAAACATAGCCTGTATCCGCCCCTTTCTTACACAAGATGCTACTAAGGAGCTTGTCCATGCTCTTGTAATTTCCTGCATGGATTATTGTAGCACCCTCCTAATTGGTCTTCCCAAAAACCGTATTGCCCCGCTACAGTCTGTAATGACTGATTTTTCCTCTCTAGTCGGTCCTCTCACACCTCACCTCTCTGTCTGTCCTTACATTGGGTTCCTGCATCCTATAGGAGTCAATTCAAAGTGCTAACCCATACCTATAAATTGAACAATTCTAGCCCCTCTTATATCTCTTCACTGATCCATAGGTATGCCCCTTCTTGGTCTCTCCGCTCTGCCCATGACCTTCTCCTGTCCGCTACTCGCACCTGTACGGCCAACTCACGCTTGCAAGGCTTCTCGCGGGCGGCTCCCTTCCTATGGAACAGCCTGCCTACCGCCATCAGACTCTCCCTTAGTCTTCAATTGTTTAAAAAGTGCCTTAAAACTCATCTCTTTAGGAAAGTTTATGGCCTTCCAGAGTAACCTCTACCTCACATACCTGTTTCTTGCTCTGTCCTAAAGGGCAGCACTATACTCTCTCCTCCAGCTCTGCTTCACTCCCACCTTATTTGATTGCTATTTCCTATCCTAATGTGTTCTACACCCCACTTCCTACAGACTGTAAGCTCATTTGAGCAGGATCCTCTTCAGCCTATCGTTCCTGTAGATTTTCTTGTAATTGTCCTATTTATAGTCAAATCCCCCCTCTAATAATATTGTAAAGTGCTATGGAATCTGTTGGCGCTATATAAATGGAAATAATAATATAAATATATTGTACAGGGACAGGCAATTTAACCATGAAGCATGTAAAATCAAAGGGTAGTGTTGCACACAGGTAAAGTAAGAGTCACTGCTGTCACTCTGGAGCACAGTGGAAGGGATCTGCAGTCCCTGAAAACATAGTCAAAGCTAGTAATCCGTAGGTGTCACGGTGTGGTGCAATAAAGGGAAGGTTTATATGGATCAGAGAACAAATTTATATGATCCAAGTAAACCTTACTTTTGTTGATCTAGACCAGGATGTCCATGGATTACAAATTTTGACCATAATGCACTTCAACAAGCTTAATGTACTTTAGGGGAACTGGAGTCTTCCTTAAATGCTTTGGTTTATCTATCTTATCTGGAAATCTCTGTGTGTGAATAGATGGTAATTCTTTGTCTGTTGCAGATGACCCTTCTGGAGGGCAGCGTTGCTGTCAATGGCACATTTGCATATGTTGCTCAGCAGGCATGGATACTGAATGCCTCTTTCCGGGATAATATCCTATTTGGAAAGGATTTTGATGAGGAAAGGTAAATGAGCAGACATAAATTTTGTGTTTTCTATTTATTTATTTATTTGCATTTTACATAGTGTAAGGCATTTAAATTGCAGTGCATGAAAGATTGCCCTTTGTCACGTCAGAAAGGAAGATAAAGGGAAAATAGCTCACCTTCAGGGGCTAATGAAAATACAATAACAAACTGTTTTAATGTACACTTGTAAAATATAGTATGAAAAAAATATAAAATATTAAAATCGTCACTGGAGGGGTGGGTGGAGGAGTCTGTCCTCCCAAATTCTAGAAAAGACAATATAACTTAGATCGGAAAAAAAAAAAAATTTCACACGTGAGGGAGGAAATAAGTGCCTCTGCATTTTTTTCTTTGTTTTTTCTTTAATTTCTTATCAAATAGTTAAATAAAAACTTTTTTTTTTTTTTGCATATAAGAGTAAAAGACAGTTCACATAAAATACAAAGCTAGGTAAACATTTTTAAATAAATTTGCTGAATATGTATGCAATAAATGCACATACGGTTTATACAAATTTAAAATAAAAATGTCTAAAGGTTATTTTCTTATAAGGTTATCTTCTCTCTGTACATTATCACTAAGCTCATTTTATGTATATGGCAAAAGACCCGATCTAAAACACAAAGTTTTCAATTTCTAATTTGGCACAAAGTAGAGAATCTCAAAAGCTAGAATTATTTATATGTGTAGAATATAGAGTTTGCATTTTTGTGTGATAATTGTACACAAATAATTATGTGCACAGGTCTTCCACGTATGCCTAGGGTTGTTATAAGACACTGTTTATTCCCCCTTTCTGTGATATGTTTTTCTTGTTTTAGGTATAATAATGTGCTAAGTGTTTGCTGTTTGAGACCAGACTTGGCCATACTACCCAACAGTGACTTAACAGAGGTCAGTATCATAACAAACCCTTAATAGAAATGGTAGCTGATTATTTAAAACCTCAAAATATATTTTGTGTGTGTTTTTAAAGTAATGAACATGTTCTCTCTCACCAAGAGTAAAACTTATCTGTCTGTAAACATGATTATGTACTTTTTGTAGATTGGAGAACGTGGAGCAAATCTAAGTGGAGGTCAGAGACAGAGGATCAGCCTTGCAAGGGCTCTGTACAGTGATCGCAGCATTTACATACTTGACGATCCTCTCAGTGCATTAGATGCCCATGTAGGCAATCACATCTTCAACAGTGCCATCAGAAAACACCTCAAGTCAAAAACCATCTTGTTTATCACCCACCAGCTTCAGGTAATTGAAAAAGCCAAAGAATTTAGTTCATAGAATAATACCATCTATCTAATCTATCGTGCCCTTTATAATACTTTTCCCCACTAGTATCTTGTAGACTGTGATGAAGTGATCTATATGAAAGAAGGTTGCATCACAGAAAGGGGAACACATGAGGACCTCATCAAACTCAATGGAGAATATGCTGCAGTGTTTAATAATCTACAGCTGGGAGAGGCCCCTCACATTGAGGTAAGGTTATATTTTACTGCACTGTTTGTGGGCAAAATATGTAAGTCTTTGTATTTAATGTATAGTATGCAAACAACAAACAAATTCACTTCTTTAAGCAAAAGTATGTGTTTGTATGAAGAAAAAAAAACTTAAGGGTTTATCCCTGGCCTGCAATTACATTCTGCATGGACCAGGAAATGAATGCGATAAGATTTAAGTTGTGTATAGCTGTGCATCCACGTCAAAGAAAATATACATAGATATTTATTTACAGATATCACTCAACTTATGATGAAATATTTGATTTTATAGCAAGGACCAGTGGGATTAATTTATTGAAATCCGCAAATGTTTTAACTCTCATGCTGCAATTCACAATTCAGGTTGCAGACCCATTACACATATAATAGCCTCTCATAAAAAATAATTAAATATAGTAGTTTTGATGCTTAGGAATGGTCTCATGACATGTCTGAAGAGCACTTGTTTTCCTTGAAACAGATAAGCTTAAAAAAGAATGTGAGCAGTTCATTGAAAAAGCCACTGGAGAAAGGAAATAAGGCTGGATCTGTGAAGAAGGAAAAGGCTGTGAAAAAGGAAGAAGGTGTGACACATGCTGTAGATTTGATTATGAGGACAGTAGAATGGCATGGCATTAAGTGCATTCATACACTTATCTGGGAGGTTTTCAACACACCTAGACACAATCTATTCTGATATAAACACTTAATTGGTGCAGAAATATTTAGTAAGTAAAGAAGGAATTTACCCCTCTTTTCTGTATGGTATAATCAAAAGGATTCCTCTCAATCCTTGTACACAATTAGGAAAAATAAAAGCAAAATATACCTAAAAATACACAATGGAGAAAACATAGGGTAGTAACGTGCATAAAATTGGCCCCCACAATTAAAGATTGCACTCACAAAATAACTAAGAATTCAGGCTCATCACAAGACTGTCAAGTCCACCAGATTTAAGTATAATAGTCAGCAATTGGAGCCAATCACGTGGAGAGAAAGTGAAAAACCATAGTGCAATATGACTTAAAATATGTAATATACTTTAATGGTTACACTTACAGAATAAAAGTGCAAAAAATGCCCATCATTCAATTTCCTTGGTCCCCTGTCCAGATGGCAGAAACACTGGTGTCTGGAGTAATCAGGAACCAGGAACAAAATCAAATAAAAACCAGCAGTATGCACAATCAAATAAAACAATAAAAAATGACAGCTAACTCAACGCGTTTCATCCAGTTAAACTGGACTTCCTCAGGAGTAAAAATAAAGTGCTTTCATGTGCAAGGATAAAGTGCTATATACAATCTATTCTGAGTAATTGATGTTGCTTGTGCCATGCTAAGTAATATAGCACTCTTGTATTAGTTTGTCTTTGGCATTAAGTCACCAGGATGTAGACAACCGCTTGGGAAGCACAATTTGTTTTAATATTTTAATCATTTTCTGACAAGACTAAACATTTATCTTCGTCAGTATAGCAGTAAAAGTGATTATGAGCATTTATTGCTATAACTCACCTGCATAGAATGTTTTGTGAAGGTACATGAGGTAACCAATGTAGAAAGTCTGAGAGAAATTAAAAGAATGTTAATGTACCTGTGAGATGATTCTCATGAGATGTGTCCTTCACACAGGTCAACTCATGCAGCTGGAGGAGAAAAGCAAAGGATCAGTGCCTTGGTCAGTTTATGGCGATTACATCCAAGCAGCTGGAGGTCCTTTTGCCTTCCTCTTCATAATGACACTATTTGTGCTTAATGTTGGAAGTACTGCATTTAGCAATTGGTGGCTCAGCTACTGGATCAAACAAGGCAGTGGGGTAAGTTGTTACAAAGTTTATCACCCTTATTCTCCTGTTTTATTGCCCATAGACACATGTATGTTAGGAATCCTTGGGAGAAGGGGTTGGCCTGGTTTGTAGCCCCAATTAGGTTATTTTCCATCCAGTGGATTCACCTTTCCCAATGTTTGTCTATGGAAATGTATTGATTTAGAGATAAGATTTTCTATTTTTTAGAATGTGTGTTCACTTCATTTTCCACAGAACACGTCCGTGCTGCTGAACAACGAGACTGTAATTAGCATCAGTATGAAGGACAATCCAAACATGCTGTACTACACTGGCATTTATACTCTCTCTATGTTTGTAATGCTCATCCTTAAGGCTGTGCGTGGAGTTGTTTTTGTTAAGGTAATAAACACAGTACTTTGTAGAGTTTGTTAATTTCCTTCTTTAATTTCTGTTCTTAGTCCAAGTTTATCTTGGATTTTGTGACATTGTTTTTTATTTTCTGGATGATTATTGTTAATTTCCTTACCTGGTAGCCAAATATGTAATTTTTCTTAATTTCTAGGGAACACTACGAGCCTCTTCAAAGCTTCATGATGAACTATACCGCCGCATTTTAAAGAGCCCTATGAAATTTTTTGACACAACACCAACTGGACGTATTCTAAATAGGTTTTCTAAAGACATGGATGAGGGTGAGTGTCCTGTTATTTTCCATTTTATTATAATATGTTGTCTTGAAACATGACACACAGCCGCTGCTCTGCCATGCAGCTTTAGTTTAGAGCCTGGAAAAAAGTCATTGTATTAAAGAAACATTATAGTGTTCCACCCGTATGAAGTAAAGAGGTGGCCCCACCTCTATGGCTGAGATCATCAATCTTGACAATCTCAGCCAATCCAATGCTTTTCCATATGAAATTAAGTTGAAGTAGTTTTGGTGAATATAGCGTCTTTTTAATGTAGCAGTATATGTGAATTTTTTATTTATTTTTTTTCCTAGAATGTTTGCTTGTACTTGTAAGTTAGTTTTTTTTTTTTTTCTTTTTCACTTCCTTTTTAATGTAATTTATTTTGTCAATACAGAAATAATTTGAGGGGACATTAACTAGATCTTCAATTTTTAATGTTTCAAATATCTGCAGAAGTAGCAAGAGTAGTGCTCTCAATGAATATACAAAATTAGAAAGGTTAGGATAGTAATTATATCTAGTGGCAGTCACTCAGATTGCCACCGAACAGCCTTCCGAGTTGTGGTGCTGCAGTGATTGCAGGACCGAAGTTTGGCATTTCCACACTCTGCATGAAGATTCTGAATGATCTCCATAGACATACTGCATCATTCAGCATTCCCTATGGGGAAGCATTAGAAGATCATTCGTATTGATTAGGGATGAGCCGAAATTTTCGTCCGAAAATGGGCCTATCCCATTTCGGTCGAAAATGGATAAAATCTGCCGAAAATTGCACCCATGTCATGCTCCTGGGGTGGATAATCAGGAGCACGCGGTGTGTTGGTGTTCGGGAGCGCACGCTAGGCGGACCATTGAGGCGAGCTGGCTGATAACAGCGGGACCATTGAGGCGAGCTGGCTGATAACAGCGGGCAGTACGGAGCATGCTGGGGCAGTGAGCGGTAACAGCAGGACACACGGTGCGGGTTGTGAGCACACTGAGCAGAGCCATGCAGAGAGCAGAGCACACCGGCCGCCATGTAATTCTGCCGCCCACTTTCATCTATGGCAACCATGTAACGGTAGCGCGCATCAGGGACTGCTCTACCGGGACATGTGGGTCAGTGTGCATAAGTGCCAACACTCCCGTCTTTACCAGGACAGTCCCATACTTTGGGGTACTGTTGCAGCAAATCTATGTACTGGGGGGTTGTCCCACATTATAAAATCTGTAGGCAGATTTCAAAATAGAGGAGAGGACTGGGCAATTAGGAGCATGCATGGAGCTTATTAGCTGTGTTATATGCTTGGTTCATTGGAGTGGGCAGGCTGTCAGTCAGCCTGGCCCCACTCTTAAGGAGAAGACTAGCCCCCCTTTTGGCCTTCAGCAATCTCTCTACTTACCAACGTTTCATAGGATGCAGGTAGGCAGAGTATAGTGACATTATATCATTATATGGGCAATGTGTTTATAGTGATATATCATTCTATGGGCAGTGTGGGTATAGTGACAAAATGTTTTCCTTTTTTAATGTGGTGTATATAATTTATGACTGGCAACCTCCGCAGTATAATATGTAATATGAAAAGATCCCTTATTTATTTTATTGGCTTGTAGTTTTTCATATTAGATTCATTAAACTCATTAAAAAGTCTAACATTAATAAAATTATAGAAACAAACATTTTAATCAAAAGCTTATTTGTAACTTAGGATGGAATAACTCTATTTCATTTAATTTATTTTTAAACTTAAGTGGCTATCGAAATACCTGCATAATAGTGATGGATGGTATTTATTATTCTTATTCTCCAGTTGATGTCCGATTGCCCTTTCAAGCAGAAATGTTTGTGCAGAATGTAATTCTTGTATTCTTCTGTCTGGGAGTTATTGCTGGTGTCTTCCCGTGGTTCCTGGTGGCTGTCGCACCTTTGGTCGTTCTCTTCACTATACTGCATGTTGTATCCAGGTGAGCTTAGATTAAACCGGAAATGGAGTTTGATGAAAACAAACATCTTATGTGGTTCTAATGGAGTCTAAAAGCTCCTTGCTTGCCACAACCTTTCAATAAACTGTAAAATTTGTTCAGGTACAGCTTTAACTTCGAGCTTAAATAGCCTTTATGTAAATCTTGCATTTTAAGTTGATCAATTCATTTGTTGTCCGAATACAGGTGGACTACATCTGTTTAAATCTACTGGTTTTGTCTATTTGACCATGCTGTAGTGATCAGGGCAAGAAAATATTATGGCCTTTAAATAATTTGAAGTAAGAAAAAAAAAACACTAACTTTTTTTAATTTTTTTTAATTTGTATTTTATTTATATATTAGGTAAGAGTAGGTCTTGTTTCTCTAGACATTTTTCTCTTAATGCAGTTATTTTTTTTATTTTTTTACATTTCAATTAATTGTTCCCCATGACTAACCGCCATAGGCAAAGTCTTCATGATTGCAAATAAAAATGTGCCTTAAAGCAATATAAGCAGACCATTTTACGTAAGTATATCAGAACTGATTTCTATATCCTTTCTGCCTCTTTACCAATCAGAGTTTTCATCCGTGAGCTGAAGCGATTGGATAACATTACACAGTCCCCTTTCCTGTCACATATAACATCCAGTATACAAGGACTGTCTACAATCCATGCATATGGCAAAGGACAAGACTTTCTGCATAGGTCAGTAACTGCCAGTTACAAGCATCCCAAAGCATGCTAAAAGTACTTTATTTATGCTTACATGAGGGAGGCATTTTTAATCAGTTTCCTTTGGTGTTTATAGGTACCAGGAATTGTTGGATAATAACCAGGCCCCGTTTTATCTCTTTAACTGTGCCATGCGCTGGTTGGCCCTACGCCTGGATGTCATAAGTGTGTCACTGATTACTACTACAGGCCTCATGATCATCTTGATGCATGGTAAAATCTCTCCAGCATATGCTGGTCTTGCCATGTCTTATGCTGTGCAGGTGAGTACAAAATCAGAACTTTGATTGCATGCATAAATGGAAATCATCACTCCAAGTGATCAAATGCAGCAATCAATAGAGATGGAACAAGAAAGCAAATTCAGCTAATCAATAAATTTAGTTCTATGTAAATTACGCCATTGCATAAAACATTCAAAATACAAAAACTTTGTTAAACTATTAGCTGGTGATATAATCTCCACAATCCACTGAATTTGGTTTGCTTCTAAAGGAGTTCAGGGTTTCCCTCACAGAAAAGTACTTGTAGTTTTATAGTAGGGTTCTGTCATATTCACAGGCAGATTTTGGCTGCGCCACAAGAAAACTTATATTGGTACTAAATAGTAGTATGCCCATCAAAATTCTGGTGAGGCACATATGAGCATTATATTTACCTGTGCACCTTGTCTTAATAATGGCCAGGGTGGGTTTAATTTAAAGCAGAATTAATTAATTATTTAAACAATTAGTCATTACATTACTGCATTGCAAATCATGAGTTTTAAACGTAAAGACTTATGCGTGCTAGTTATAATTAATATTTGCAGATTAAGATTTAATGTTTGGAATAATACATTTTCAGATTTGTTTAACAGTTATAACTAGTTTTGTTATATACCATAACAAACACATTAATAATGTTGAAATTGTTTTTTTGCAAGGTGAATTATTTCCAGTTTATCAGGTTAAGTAAGCGTATTTGGAGAACTTAAATTATTTTTTTTAAGAGACACTATAGTCACAAGAACAACTACAGCTTAATGTATTCGTTCTGGTGAGTATACTCATTGCCTTCATGCAATTTAATGCAAACACTGCCTTTTCAGAGAAAAGACAGTGTTTACATTGCCCCAAGGGACACCTCCAAGTGGCCACTTCTCAGATGGCAACTGGAGGTGCTTATTGGGGCAGTGCTGCACAGTAGGCAGCACTGCTGTTCAGAGTCTCCAAACTCTGCATAGGAAAACTGAATTTTCCTCATAGAGATGCATTGATTCAATGCATCTCTATGAAGGAGGTACTAATAGGCGAAAACCTGGTTTGGTCCGGCCCCCATCCCGTCTCCTTGCCACTTTTAGCCAATCCAATGCTTTCCCATAGAGAAAGCATTGGATTGGCTATAAATATGCAATTCAAATGGTCACCAAGGAGGCAGATTGAGGGCGGGGCCAGCATCGGCAGACCCATGCGGCGCTGAAAATAAGGTCCATTTTCATCTTTTTTATGGGGGCTAAGGCTGGGAAAGCCACCTAAGTGGTGTGTTTTTTGTTTTGTTTTTTTTTTTCTTTTTCGTTTTTTTTTTATTCTTTATTTTTATTGTGCACAAGATAACATAAAAGCTGACGATGCCACAACAGCAAAGTACAAGCCCATTAAAGCAAGATTATTCACATAGATGGCATAGGATTATTGGCACATTTTTGTATATTTTGAGGATAAACATCGTCTAAGTGGTGGTTTTAACACTATAAGGTCAGGAATACGTTTGTGTTCCTGACCCTATAGTGTTCCTTTAACTAAAACAATAACATTATATGACGTATATTCTTGTATTTGCTTAATTACCAATGTTTGTTAACTGAAGTAGTTAAAAACTTAAACGGCAATGGTTTGCCCTCTTACCTGCTGAGTGCCAAGCCTTTTCTGATGCTTGGTGATATGCATCTGGCATCTGCAGAGCCAGTAAGTCATTGGCTGAAAGCGTCAGCTGAGTGCTCTCAGCCGGGTTGGCTAAAGACTTGGTAATGATGCTTCCAGAGGTCAAATTACACCTATAACAGGTTAATTTGTGTTGGTGCCCAGCTCATTCCTGACTCAACTAGATGCCCAGCTGTATTTGGTGAGTAGTAAAAACAGAAACATTGTTTTGGTTTCTCCTCCTCTCTCCACACACTCTGTATGCAAATGGTAGAGCGTAACACAGGAGGTAGATGCAGTGCCTAAATAGTCCTTATTTGGGGATATGTAACAACAAGAATAAAAAAACAGAAGAAACCAATCAGCGTGTGAAGAGGAGGTATCCTCATAGAACTAAAAATAGATAAAAATCGTATATAGTGTAGTATATTAGGGCTATGGAGCGAGGGTAGGTATAAATATAAACTTTACACTCACATGTAATGGAGCCGTAAGTATGGCTCCAAATCAGTGTGTGAAGATATATCGCTGATTTGGAGCCATACTTACGGCTCCATTACATGTGAGTGTAAAGTTTATATTTATACCTACCCTCGTTCCATAGCCCTAATATACTACACTATATATACGATTTTTATCTATTTTTAGTTCTATGAGGATACCTCATACAACCCCAAACAAAAGAAGAATCATGCACTTTAACCTTGGGCAGGGATTGCTCCGCCCAGGTGTATACGTTGGAGCCATACTGAAGCTCCAAAAAAGTGAGTGCACATTTTTTATATATATATATTCTCTCTCTCTCTCTTTCTCTTTCTCTCTCTCTCTCTCTTTCTCTCTCTCTCTTTCTCTCTCTCTCTCTCTTTCTCTCTCTCTCTCTCTCTCTCTCTCTCTCTCTCTCTCTCTCTCTCTCTCTCTCTCTCTCTTTCTTTCTTCCTTCCCAGAGTGCTGGCTTTTTTCATCCATCTATACATTGTGCAGTCGAGCACCAGGCAATACTTCAAGGGATAGCAGGAGTGCAGAATCGTTTGGTATTGTGTATATATATATATATATATATATATATATATATATATATATATATATATACACACAAACTTATGTTTTACATAATACACTACTAGTTTTTTTTTTTGGTTTTTTTTTTGTCATTGCATATTCCCAAATAAGGACTATTTGGGCGCTGCACCTACCTCCTGTTACCCAGTTTTTACCGGACAAGAGACTCTGTACTTGGTGTTTTAGCTGCCATTGGACTGTAATTATCTCACACAAGCGCTGAATTATAATTGTGTGTTAAATGGTAGAGTGTATAGCAATTAAAGGAGCATTAAAGGGTCAGGAACACAAACATGTATTCCTGACCCTATAGGGTTGAAAACCACCATCTAGCCCTCTCTTGCCTAACTAAATATAGTAAAATCTTACTTGCATTCAAGTCTGGAGCTGCTTATTTTGTCCCGGTTCCCTTTAGACCTGCCTGCTGGCATCAGCAGAAGTGGTGGCCTGATCCAATCACAATGCTTCTCCATAGGATTGGATGAGACTGACAAAGAGACAGATCAGAGGCAGAGCCAGCACAAGTCAAACACAGCCCTGGCCAATCAGCATCTCCTCAAAGAGTTTAATTGAATCAGGGAATTTCTATGAGGAAAGTTCTGAGGGAGGAGATACTGATATGTTGTGATGCACACTAGGCAAGACTGAGATAGGATGCAGCTCTAGCAGCCATCTGAGGAGTGGCCAGTAAAGTTATCACTAGGCTGTAATGTAAACATTGCATTTTCTCTGAAACAAGCAGTGTTTACAGCAAAAAGCCTGAAGGTAATGGTGTCCCTTTAATTACAGGGAGCCAAGATGTTAATCTGTTTTCTCTATTGATAATGGGTGACTGAGTATGTTTATGGTATTGTGAAATTAAAATAAAAATGTCGGGGGGCGGGGCTTGACCGCCGAGCTGGATGGACGTGGGGCACCTCGGCTCCCCGAGGAATCCCCAAAAATCTGCTCAAAACAACCCCATCTCGCCTGAAAAACCTTCAGCAGTAATAAGGAGGCAAGGGGACCTGAGCAATAACCCCCGGTGCGGCTGTCGGCTCCCGTCTTGCGGCGACGCCGACTGATGGACGGGCGGGATTGGGGCCTGCCGTGAGGCCCTGGCGGGGGAAGCGGCCGATCCCCCGCGCTTGGTCCGGCGGGACCTCTCGCTCGCCTTCAGAGGGCCCCGTTCTCCCCCCCTGTGGGCCGGGGGGGTTATCCCGGACCCCACCGGGGAAGTAGAGATCACCATCGCCTATGATAACTGTGCAGGGGAAAATCTAACCTGAGACCGCATGGCACAAACCAAGATGGCTGCCGCGCCTTCTACAAGCCACAACATCGGAGCAATGGCTGGGCGCTGTCTGGAAACCGACGCTGATAAGTACACAGCGTACTGAAGGCGGCCAGCAGGCAACGGATAACCCTAAAAGGTCTGTGGGGACTATATTCGGACTCTGACCCTGCCTAAACATAGTGGAGCGATGGACATGGGGCACAAGCGCTACTCCCAACCCAAGGCTGGTAACAGCGGACACACTCCTGACCGGCAGGTACCCAAGCATTTCACAGCGTGAAACACAAGGAAGCCAGCCGACCAAGCACAGCTGCAGGAATGACCAAGCGACTGCCAACCACATACACCTACAGTCGATTTTACATATGCAGCCCCCCACAGAAAGCACTTAAAATGACTAAGCTTACATATGTACCCAACTCGACAAGCCCGGCTCTCCGCTGTTCCCTGGTGGCTAAATCTAATGAGTATATAGAAAGCTGTAACTGATGTTATTTTGCATAGCCTGTAACCCAACATACTTAAACCATACTAATTTCTAGCTCCATGTTAATAGTGAGCATGTTCGCTAATCCCTTTCCGTTTGTTTAGCTTGTGTTTAACGGTTCACAGCGAAAACCTACTCAGCTAAGCTAGAAACAGATAATACTTAGATTCCAATTGTTATGTTTCAACGTCATGTCATCTAATAACAAAAATGTGCACGGAACCACTTAGACATGCCATTATTGCAGGTACTCACAGCGTGTATTAAGTAAATAGTAAACAGAATATGGTACCTGAATGTAATCTTATCTAGGAGCCTTTATTATCAGGAAATGCGCATTGTCTAGCAAATACTATAACTGTTATCCACCTATGGTCTAAGCTTGTTAATATAATATAAAATTAGGTTAATAATCCTAGGAGATTTCTGTAATCTGTTATAGTGACCCTAATCTGTACAACTCTTGCAAGTCTCCTTCTCTTTTTTCTGTACCACCATAATCACATGCCTCAATAAAATAAAGAATTCAAAAAATAAATAAATAAATAAAATAAAAATGTCAATGTTGGAATTCTAAGTGTAAATTTAGTGATCTCTCCTATTTAAATATTTGTTATTCACTACAGTTTGGATAAGTTTTCTTTTCCTTTGTGACTGTCGTGTCAGTCATCATGTGCCATGCTTCCCATTGGGAGTTAACTTTGGAGGAGTGCTGTTTCATAGATGGATAAACATGTATGCCTGCTGGCAACATTGTTTGTTTTCTTAGTGAGTGATTGTTTACTAAGCAACTAGAATCCCAGGAGTGATGCTGTTTTATATTCTCTGTGTATTTACTTGTGTTTTATGATATACATGCAAGTAGTAAAGCCGCTCTTCTTAAAGTGACAGTTTTGACAATGACATGCTTTGTAAGATCTAAATTGTTAGCTGGTATACTGTTCCTAACACTAAAAAAAATGCCAGAAGTCTGATTTCATGTAAAGTCTTTTGCTCATTGATTGCTCAGAAATTGGACATGAACATAGGCTGTTTTCAAAGATTGTGTGCGGCCTAGGTTCAAGCAGTCATTCAGTCTCCTCGCTTTGTTCCTCCGTTTACATTGTAGTCTCCAGTGCTGCCTGTTGTCCCAGCCAGTGAATACAGTCCAAGGTTTGAAACCGCTAATGCAAAAGTGGAACTACTGCATTTGCAATATAGACAGCAAGCAATGGTGCCATGGATGTCCATAGGACCCTTGGTTTGTGTCATTTGCAAATGATTTGGCATACAGCCACCACAACCAGTATAGCAGCATAGTGTTCAGGGTCCCTTTAAGTATAAGTATGACTTGAATGAAAATGTTGAGATTTTCTTTTTAGTGTACACTTTGTATAAGATTATAATTTATTGGTAATTAAAAATTCAAAGGTTCTCCACATGAGGATCTATGCCAACAGCTCTGATTGATTTTCTGATGAAGCATGATTGTTGTGTGAATGTTCTGTTTAAAGGCACTTCTTTCTTTTCAGCTTACCGGATTGTTCCAGTTCACAGTCAGACTTGCCTCTGAAACAGAAGCTCGTTTCACCTCTGTAGAACGTATCAGCCATTACATCAAGGTATTACATGCAGTCTTGATTGACCTCTGTGACTTTAAAGTAAACCTGTCATGCTAGATCAACTTTTCTAGATTTAATTGCATTATGCCTTATATGTGATATTTGTCCTAGCTATAAATGATATTTTGCTTAACTTGTGGTTTTTGTGAAGCAGAGGTTGACCTGCATTCTTTCAGTAACTAGTCTTGTCACAAGCCATTTGTGGATCTGTGTGTGCATGTGATAAACAATGATGTGCCAGAGGCTACACAGAAATTGGCCACTAAAGAATTGGTGGCTCTCCTAGCATTAAAAAACTGCCGAATGAGCTACTTGAGAAATGTATTGTTATAAAGCTTATATTTATTGCAGGGGTGGTCAACCCTTCAAAGTGTATGTTTATCTGTCACATCATAATATAGGCTCATCCGCCGACAATTTGTTTTGAGCTTGCTGCCTCCCAGTAAACTTATACGTCACGTGTATTCAGCAGCAACTAGTTTAAGTTGAATATATTTTAGTAGAGAGTATATATAGTGTGTATAGTTTTCATAGAATTTCCTTTAAAAATTACAGGGTATAATTTGTGCATAAAAAAATCCTCAATTATTCTATGGCACATAAAACTACACAGAATAGCAGAAGTGGTATGTCAAGAAATGCAGTTTCACCTCTACTGACTGTAATTTTAATGGTGCTTTAAAGATGATCTTGAAAACTTACCTTTTACATCTTCTATGTTTTTGATTTCCTCTCCGCTCTCTGGGATCCACCTTGTTTCCAACTAATATAGAAAAGTGTAGTTTCTCCATTGAACTTTCCAAATATATGCATTACAGCTTATGAAACACAGCCTGCCACTTGCAATTGCAGTAGTTATGCTGCTTGTGCAAATGCACTGTATACGTGGTTCATTATCTGTTATTTAACATGCGTGAGAGATGTCTGTTACTTTGATGCAGGTAGAAGTGTGCTGTTTAAGGCACCTAGTGAAAACTATATATTATTTTTTTTTTCAATAAGTGAAATGCAAAGCTTGTTTTACAGAAATGTGAGAACGCTTTATGTACTAAAAGGTTAACACGGACTCACAAGGCTTCTGTGAGCATTTTGGATTCATGTTACTGTGACCATTTCTGATATTGTAAATGGCTCCTTAGAGCCAGGTTGCTTACTTTCAAGCTATATGTTTGTTTATTTTTTTAAAACATCTGAACTGAACCCAATAAACCACTGAATAATTTTGCTTAAATGTATTAATGCTTGCCATTTAGGGTTAGCTTGAGGGGTCATCATTATATTCTATGTTTTAACAGTACAATGTATGGAAAATCAGGATGGTACCGTGCTGTATTTGGTTTATGTGGCTTGCAGTAGAATCTGCTGACTGCCTTTGAATGACCTTTTTCTGTGCATGTAAGCACTAACCTGACAATGTACTGCTGGGGTTAGGGACATTGCTGACAGCAGTGAGTGCAGTTGTTGACATTCAAACTTCATTTTCCCTGAAGCAGTAAGGGCAGCTAATAGGATGTTTTCATAATTGCATATGGTAAATGGCATTGTGTAGTCACTATAAGCAGTTATGATTGAATTTTGTATATATTTAAGCAATCATTTTTTTTTTTCTGTTTTTAGTTATTCTTAAGATGACCCTTGCACTCTGAAGAATTTATAGAAGTATTAAAGACATTAGGAGCACTATACAGATTATTCCTGGCCAGGCCATGGACATTCATAATTAATGTATTAATTAAAATGTTACCCCTTTTTCTCTGAGGCTGATTATTTATTTGTAGCTGGGGTTATGGAAAAATGGGGCTTTTTAGTTAAAATGCTTGATTTCCATAGTAGCATTTTTAATTATTTTTATTTATGTTAGACTTTGAACAGTCAATGCTTATCCTAGAACATTCAGATATTTTTACCTACAGTGAGCAGCACAATTGATTTACTGCAGATTAATAAAATCTGCAAAGATTGTCTTATTTGTCTTCTTTCTTTTGCTAAGAAAGGTATATTAATATAAAATTGTGAAAATAGCATTGCGATCTACACAGTTGATGAAAGTATTACGACAACAAGAATACTGGTATAGGCCACAATAAATATCTGTTCCATTGTAAGAATACAGACTTCTTGTTCCAGTTCGGAGCGATTATTTCTATTGTTCTTCACATAACACAGCTCAGAAAAAAATAAATTATAAAATCATATAGGCATTTTTTGAACGTCATATTGTTGTCATAAGAATTTAAGCAGCGTTTATCTTGGACATCTTGTATTGTCCACCGTTTGTTGAGAATTGTCAATTTTTTTGCCCTTGGAAAAACTCTGAGAAAGTGATCATTAAACTCTAAAAGTAGAACTGGAGAAGAGGTCACCGGTAGTAAAATTTAATTGTTCGTTTTAAAATTCCAGACTGTTGCACTAGAGGCCCCTGCACGGATAAAGAACAAAGCTCCACCAGCAGACTGGCCTCAGGCTGGGGAGATCGCCTTTGAAAGTGCTGAAATGAGATACAGAGAGAACCTGCCGCTGGTTTTGAAGAAGGTGTCATTCACTATTAAACCTAAAGAAAAGATTGGAATTGTGGGAAGGACAGGATCAGGTATAGTATAGAATAGATTAATATGCACATAAAAGTGGTAAGGATTAAAAATGGATATTAAATGGTCTGAGTTCCACCTTCCTTACATAAGATCTACACAAACACATATTCTAGAAGGGAGAACACAAATATTGTTTGTCATTAAGGGGACTAGTAGCTCTGCTAAGGCATGTGTGTAGGATCACTCATTGTAACCTCAGATAAAAAAGTAGGTCATGTAGCACTTTACCAATGCAATGCGAAGTAGCTGAATATCAAATAATAATGGGAAGGAACGAATAAGAAGCATACAACACTTAATGAAAACATCTCACTATTAATTAAATGGCATATGCATGAATTTGTAACTCTGCTGTTTGTGGCGGAAGACTCATGGAGCAGTCCCCCTTCTGGTTTAGCCATCTCCTTAACGTAGTAGCTTGGCTGTTCTGTCCATCGATATTTCTTTGCCAGATTGGGGGCCCCTCCAGCCCCATGCCTGTGCAAGAGCCGGCATCTGTATCCCACAGACCGGGTTACTGCAACAGTCCAAGTCTATTCCCTGCAGGGGGTGGATGGAGGATCGAGGTGACTTTGACCGCATGTCGCGTGCAATCTTCCGACCTTGTTGTCGATGTGGGGCAGATAAGCCCCTTGTGGCTCTCAGCCTGCGAAGGCTTGCTGTACGTCTCGCCGGTGTTGCAGCTGGAATGTAGCCTTGAGTGGGTCCCTTCTCCCTTGCGCTTGAATACTTCGGTGGCTAGGACGCGGCGCCTCAACTTGAGCCAGAAGCGCTGAAAGATGGCATCCAGCCTTTGCATGCAATCTGCCATGTGTTCGCTGGAGATATCTTGCTTTGGACTCTCTGCGAGGGAGAAGCATCCGCCATCTTGCAGCCTCTTGGGTTCCTGCTCAGCAACCTTGCCGGCTTGGTAAGTGCGGATTTTGTCGCTGTAGCAGAGTGGACGGGATGACCCTCACCGGTCTGGACAATTCCTGGGTTGAAGCGGGGGGACCGGCCGCTCCCCCCTCAGCCCCGTCCTGGTAGGCCGCATCAGAGATCCCAGGCTCAGAGTGTAAGAAAATTCTCCAGTATGTCATCGGTTAGCTGGCCTGGGGTCCCCTGATCATAGGTGCTCAAGATTATTAGTGTGGTAGCCCCAATATCGGGTATAATACCCCAAATTCTGGCAAAAAGTCAGGAGCTCAGGCTTTCCACATCTGGTCAGCTTGAGGCTCAGGCTCCACCCCCTCTACAGCCAATTTTTAAAGATAAATAGGTGGGCTCAGGGTTCAAACTCCAATAATGAAAATAAATATTAAAAATAAAATGAAAAGTATATTATTGTAGAAGTAATAGCTTCCCTTTAACACAATCCAACATCATTGTTATTCTGTTGGAGTTTATAATAATTCTCTCCTCTTTAAACAGTTAAAGAAATAGACATCATCATTATTATTATTTGTAATGTTTTGTATCATTAACTCTGATGTATTTATCTAATGAGCCCTTGGCACTCCAATCTTCTGTGTCTGTTTGTTTTTTTTCATTTTTTTTGTTTTGTTTAAAAGGTAAGCTGCTAGATAATTCATTAGTGATGGTAATTGGTAAAATCACTAATCAAAAATTAATCGGCAAAATCCTTTTTTTTATATATTTTTACCTAACAGGCTATTTTTTTATATTTTTTTTACTGCAGGAAAAACATCTCTAGGAATGGCACTGTTCCGCTTAGTGGAACTCTCTGGCGGATGCATAAAGATTGATGGTGTAAAAATTAGTGATATTGGGCTGGCGGACCTTAGGAGCAAACTTTCCATCATTCCTCAAGAGCCAGTCCTGTTCAGTGGCACTGTCCGGTAAGCATCAATCTTTTATCCTGGCATCATCTTTTACCCGTTTTTATCACCTGTCCATCAATGCAGATAAAGTTAGTTGTTTGTTTTTCCCCCTCACAAATGTGGTATAAACCCCACTTTGCTTTATTGCCACCTGTGTCCTTTGAAAACAAATGTGATCATATAACATTGATCTTCAATAATACATGCGCTTATTTCTATTTTATACGATTTTTTCCTACTGTACCAGCAAAGCACTACTGATCATTTGTGTTATGTTCTAAAGAGGCAGTTATCTTTAAGCCTCTTTTGTCAAAATTCAATCTTATCTGACCAAGTCTATGTGGGTACTTGACATCTAGTACAATCACAAATCAAGAGCAAGTGAATGACATTGAAAAATGCACTCTGATATCTATTGAGACCTTCAAATTGTGCATGGTCTTAACAGATGGTGTTTTGTAGCAAAGAGGACTAAATGTGTCTGCACTCACAGAGCATGGTTATGCCAGGAACTGCCCTAAAAAGAGCTATTAATTTATAATCTATATAGAATACAGGACAAGGCTATATTAGATCTAACATTTTCTTTTTCCAGCAATAATTAAAAAAAAAAAAAGTGAGTGAGTTAATCTATGTAGACCTATAATGCTAAAGATAAGCATTTTGTCACTGCCCATCACCCTATCTATCAGCAATGGATATTAGACTCTGTTTGCACTTCGGCATGGCCATTTATTTATTACATTCTGCACTGTCCTGCACTTATTTGCTCTGTTCTAATGGCTATATATTGTTTGACCTGTAGATCCAATCTAGATCCTTTCAACCAGTACAGTGAAGAGCAGATCTGGGATTCACTGGAGAGGACACACATGAAGGAATGTGTAAGTGTCATTGTTTATCTTGTTGCATATTGTCAGGTATATATTAGCATTGTATATATTGCCTGTAGTTTAAGAAACAAGTTTTTATCGCCATAAAGGGAGATTCCTTTAAACGTCGCAAAAACTACTGACATATAGTGGGTCTTGTCCTCTTAATAATATCAGACAGGAGTTGTTACCAGTTTAGGATTCAGTTGCATATTTTTCCCACAATATGACTGATTTCACCCAACAAAAATTGCTTTCTTTAAACGGAAATTCAATAATTTTCTTTAAATTAATTAAATCTTGTAATTTCTATTCTTTGCAAAGCTCATTGGATAAGCCTGCTGTATGTGTAATTGTAAACACCAATGTCAAGAAGAAGGAAACCACAATAACATAATTAACTATTGGTGATTAGTCACCCACCACTTCTTTTTCAGTTCTGTATCCTATTCACATTCAGTGGCTGATTAGAAAATACCTTTAATGCTTGCTGTCAATCAGTTCAGTGTTTGAAATTATGCATGTGTAGTTGGTGGGGGGTCTAATAGCTAGTTTCAGGAAATGTCTGCTTTTGTTTCCGGAGTGATTGGGTGCAGAGAAACTACATTAGTTACATTGTAGATAGATGCAGTATGTGAATACTCAAAGTAAAAAGTATAGTTACTTCTATGCTCTTAAAGAAAACAAAGTACTATATGCAATGCCTATAATCTACTATCGACAAAATGACTAAACGTTCTGCCCCCACCTTATTTTCCTATGCTGTGACTCCTGACTCATGTCTTACTTTTTCTTGTTAGGTTTCACAACTACCTCTGAAACTAGAAACAGAAGTCATGGAAAATGGTGAAAACTTTTCATTAGGAGAACGTCAGCTACTTTGTATTGCTAGAGTTCTGCTGCGCCGGTGTAAGGTGAGCAACTTGCCTTGGGAAAGAGGCTGTCATCAACCCATTAACATAGCACCCATAGAAGATTAGGTGGTATGATTAGTATAACTTGGTTAATCTTCAATAAAACCATTGTAAGTAGGTTAAGCTGTTAGTGCTAGGTATCAATTGTATGTCTAGATACCTGGTACTTGTTGGTGGGAAAAATTCTATAAATTTCTGGATATTTTATTTATTATTTTTGGAGAAGGAATTGTTTTTGC
The DNA here is from genome assembly GCA_933207985.1 of Pelobates cultripes. NCBI lineage: Eukaryota > Metazoa > Chordata > Amphibia > Anura > Pelobatidae > Pelobates > Pelobates cultripes. Next base: position 131,373,408 of record OW240913.1, on the reverse strand, counting down.
TTAAAAGGATTTGCTGAATATTTGTGGTAAATCTTTACTAGACCCCTGCAGCACCCCAGCCCTCCAGAGCCATTTGATCACCGCTGCAATAGGAATCTATGGAGTTGCCAGCAGGGGGGCTGTCTGAACTGTCAGGCAGTCCCCCAGGCTGCTAAAAAGTAAGAATAAAATAAATAGGTTATACATATATTATATATGTATAATATATTATAAAACAATTATAGCATTTTATAATATATTATACATATATAATGACAACCCAAGCAGACCATCCAGAGAATTTAATTGGCAAGCCCTATATTTAACCCCGTAACTTTCACAAACACTGTAAAACCTTTACATGGGGTGGATGTTGTTATACTCGGGAGACTTCGCTGAACACAAATGAGTGTTTAAAAAAGTAAAACTTATCACGACGATGAAATCACCAGTAAAAGTACAGTTCCTGTGTTAAAAAAAAAAAAAAAAGCTAAAAACTTCTTATATTTGACCGTGTAACTTTCCAAATCACTATAAAACCTGTACTTGAGGGTTACTGTTCTGTTGTACTCGTGAGACATTACGCTACACAAATATGAGTGTTTTAGAGCAATAAAATGTATATTACTGATAATATCATCAGGAAATGGCAGTTTGTGTGGAAAAAAAAAACTAATATAAATGCTAATTTTGGGCAGGGTTTGTGACTAAGTGGCTACTAAAAAAGACATACCCCATTTTGAATACTGTGGGTTGTCTACTTTTACAAATGGTATGCCACGATGGGGTTAATTTTCATTCCTGGGCTGCTATACGGTCTCAAATGCAACATAGGCCCAGCAAACCAATCTAGCAAATTTCAATGTGCAAACATGAAAAAGGGGAAAGCCCTACATTTGACCCCTGTAAGTTTGCAAAAACCCATAAAACCTGTACATTAGCGGCACTGTTGTTGAGATGTTGTTGAACACATATTGGGGTGTTCTTTGTCAGGAGACATTATAGGAACTGAGAATCCATGCCTACAGTACAATGTGAGAGAAAAGGAACACAAAAAAATTACTAAAAGTTTGACAAAGACTTGTGGTAGAATTAATGCATGGAAAGTGTTAAAATACCACCATTTGAAGTACCCTAGGGTGTCTACTTTTCCAAAATAAATGGTTTGATGGGGGGTAAATTACATTGGTCAGCTTCAAAAATGTCCCAAATAAGACATGGGTGCATGATAACCAGCTGTGAAAATTCTAAGTTTGAAAACTGGAATGCGCACCCTCTAAATAAGGTTTTTTAGCCCCCAGAGAACTCGACACACCTATACATGGGGGGTATCATTGTACTCAGGAGATGTTGCTGAAGACATATTGGGGTGTTATGTGGCAGTAACCCTTAAAGTTCTTAGTACATCTATTCTTAAATTGCGGTGTGTGTGTGTCAAAAAAATCGCCAATTATTTTTTATTTTTTTTATTTGGCATAGATTGGTGGTAAAATGGTTGCATGAAAATAGTCAAAATACCCCATGTTTATTACCTTAGGTTGCCTTCTTTTAAAAAATATATATACATGTGAAGGGATATTCAGGGATTCCTGACAGATATCAGTGTTACAATGTAACTTGTGTTCATTTAAAAAACAAAAAGGGTTTGGAAATAGCAAAGTGCTAATTGTACTTATTGCCCCATAACTTGCAAAAAAAAAAAAGCACAGAGCATGTCTACATTGGGTATTTCTAAACTCAGGACAAAATTTACAAACTATTTATCATGTTTTTTGGCGGCTGTAAATGCGTAACAGATTTTGGGGGTCAAAGGTAGAAAAAGGTTTTATTTTTAAAAACAAATGTCATCATGTTTTATAAAAAAAAAGTTATGGTAAATTATGATATGATGAAAATAATGGTATCTTTAGAAAGACCATTTAATGGCGAGAAATACGGTATATAATATGTGTGGGTACAGTAAATGAGTAAGAGGAAAATAACAGCTAAACACAAACACCGCAGAAACTTAAAAGGCCTGGTCCTTAACGGTAAGAAAATAGAAAAACGGTCTGGTCACTAACAGGTTAAGTGGTATGTGCAAGTTGCATATAGGGTACTCTATTTTAGAGTAAGAACACAATTAGAAATATTAATGTATACACTAACAACCTAGCATTTAAATATACAACTATTTTTATTTCGTTTTTTGAGAAAATAATAAAAATAAACAATAGGCAGATTATCAAAAATAGCATAAACCACTGCTGAAGCTTAAGTGTGCATACAAAGTCAGAATCTACATTTTTTCTTATACTAGTGAAACTGCATGTCAGAGAAAATTACTGAGAATACCTCAACTTTTTTAAACGTGGACAAGAACTATAATATGTTTAAACCAGAGTCCCAGAGCAATGCGACATTATGTTGGTGCCCTTCAGATTGTGTCCGTTCTCATCAAGTATAATTGTGTGATTCTGTGCCGTATGGTACATGTAGAGCTCATCACCACTACAATACTTGGCATGCAAAATAATTGAATACATACGAGTTAGCTATCATATTAGACCACCTGATTGGGTTATACTGTATACCCAGATCTTTACACCTAAAAAGTCTGAGGTATCTGCTGATAGCCAGCCCACCTGGAAAGGAAGAGGGTTGAGGTCAGGCCTTTGGGGTATTACCCCTTTGGCCCGCTGTCTGGAAGAATGGAGATGCATCAAAGGCATCTCAAGCTTGAGCAGTGGACTCTTTGTACGTAGTTGCTTGCTAGGCTGCATTGTTGTTGGTTTAGCCTCCTGGCTAGATTGAACATACGCAACAGGGTTCAACACAAGAGTGTCCGTGCCAGCTGGACATTACTTTGTTACTAAATTGTCTATGGTTTCAGGCCCTTTTTAAAAATTGTATATTTCAGTGTCTTTGAGCTAGGTGTAAGAATCAAGATTCAGTTGTGGAAGGCTGTTTTACATTATACTCATTAGGGGACTAAGAGAAGTTGGGTGAGCATTATGGTCTACTGGTTAAAGGCTGTAGGTTATTAGGTTTACCATCATTTAACTGGATATTTTTGGAACTGAGCAGGTACTCCTTGCTAGATATTTCTGTGTGATTAGTTATGCTACCTTTGTCCTTCTTGTTTCAGATTCTGATCCTGGATGAAGCCACAGCTGCTATGGATAGTGAGACTGACCTCCTAATACAGGAAACAATAAGAGAGGCCTTTAAAGACTGTACAATGATTACTATTGCCCACAGACTCCACACTGTACTAGGCTCTGATCGTATTATGGTGCTTACACAGGGACAGGTGAGTAGTATATTGTGGATTGTATAATGTGTTTTTACATGATCTCTACAAGAGAGATGTGGATAGCATATTTCAAACACAGTGGTAACTAAGTGGATTTATTTCCCTTTGCAATGCAATTCCAACACGATCAGTTCTGTTTTCAATAATTCATGCATACTTTGGCTTCTACAGGCTGTTTGTAAATCCAGCGTTTTCTAGTTCCACTTAGCATAAACAGGACAGTATGTTAAAGTCTGTAGTTTATTAGGGATTGAGCAATCATTGACATATGTAACACAACCTTTTGGTGTATTTTTCCAATGTTTATTTTTCCAAGTTTTAAATTATTAATTTTGTGTGCTACTGTTTCATTAGCAGAGCAGTTAGAAGCATAAAATGAATATGTAGTGCCTCCTGCTGTAAATCAGCATCTATGACATCTACTTGTTACCACAGTGTATACCTACTTTTCAGTTTAGGTATATGAATGGAATAATGTAGGCAGTATAATGGCTTCTTCTCATTGAAGTGGTTATAGTGTCTGGAGTCCCCTGCCACTGTCCTTTCATTCAGCATTACACCATCTTTAATGCTGTTTGGGTTTTTAAGTTTTGGTTTACTTTAGATTTCAACCCACACTAATATCCACTGTTCTTCTCTACAGGTGATGGAATATGACACACCCTCTGCATTATTATCTAATGAGAACACCAGGTTTTACTCCATGTTTGCTGCAGTGGATAACAAAGTTACTGTGAAGGGCTAAATACTAGCGTCCCAGTTGTTCCCCACCCTGTGGGGCTGTGCGCTGCTTCTCATTCCCTGCCTGTGGCAGGCACACTTCCTACTATCTCTCATTTTCTTTACTGACGATATGGTATATTTTGCAATTTTTTTCTTTTTTCCCCATTTTCATATTTTGTTTTTAGTAAAACTTTTTTTTCTTTTTAGCACAATCCAATTTCAGGACTGATTTAGGTATTTTTTTAACTGTTTAAGAGACTATTCATGTTCTATTGTATTTATTCCTATTACTAAAGGTAAAAAATATATGCGTTTTCGTTACGAAATGCACTGAAAAAAAAATTAAATAAATACAATGGTTCAGGCAACCATAGTTCTGTATGTAGCTGGCTTAGAATGAAGCTTTCTACATGCAACTGTATATAGCCTATATTTACTGTGAAGATGTAAGCTGGTTTATTTTATATTAAAATGAGCACTGGGTTAACTATGAAGAAAGTGTCTTGATTTTTACAAACATTATTCAGCTAAAAGGTGAAGTATTAATTGGGATCTTCATAGGAAATACTAAATTAATCCTGACTTTCTTTCTTTTTTAAACACACCATGTGTATACAATTACATTTAACGTTTAACTGCTACATGTGAGTTTAACTCTTTACACACACTATCATCTTACTGAAAAGGTGTGCAAATCAGAAATTTTCCATGAAACCGTTTTTGCCATTTTAAGTGCATATACAGAAATGGGTACAATATGACCAACGCAACGTTTGTGTTCACTTGCAAACTGCATTAATAAATTATTACTTAATTAATGGAAGCTGATGCTTAAAGTGAAAATATGGATGACAGAGACTCAAATCACAACTTAATATCTTGTACTGTGGTACCATCTCCATTTCTAATGGTTCCACATATTTATGGCTGCTGGCAGCTTGCATTCACTTAAAAGGCTTACGTTTATCATTTTGTTTCAGCTGTGAAACTGCTTGCTTCTATAGTGCCTTGCATTACAAATTAGTAAGCATGCACATGCATTGTCATACTCTTTGCATTATATTTCTTGTGCTCTAATAATTATAAGCAAGTGAATGTGGACAGAGATTGGGTGGAATAGTCCAGCCAGTTGCTGAATGATCTTGAAGGACCAAAGACAGTATATACATACAAGATTTTTTGTTTATTTAATATATATTTGTAACACATGCATTTTGCTAATGCTGGTGACATAACTTTCTTTACAGTATCTCTAGCAACTGTTGAAACTACAGTTTTATTTTACGAGAGGGTAACATCTGCTTTTCATCCCTCTGATCACGAATATCCACACCCGTCAACTTGAGAATATGTATACTAGTACCCCAGGACCTACTTAATAATTAGCACAAGTTAAAGTGGCTCTGTCACCCCAAACTTTTTCTCCTATTTCCTCTTTTCTTCCAGAATGTTTTTCAGTTCTGATCTATTTCTCTTTAAAACATAAGACAAAGTAATTGTTACCATCTCTTATGTTCTTTTTTTCATATTCTTAACAAATCTTGAATAAGGATGGACAAATTAAGTGGAAGGTGCCTTAAGCTCACCCTTTGTCAAGCATAGGGAAAATACCCAAGAGAAAGTATTGCTTACTTTCTTACGTATAAAGAGTAATAGATCAGAAAACACAGATTCCGAAAGAGGAAATAATAGGAGTAAGGCAAGTTTGAGGTGACAGAGCCACTTTAAATACACAATTCTTGGCTAAATACTGAAAAAAATTTAATAAAACTTTATTTTCAGTGACCCTATATAGTGGACCGACTACAAAACTAAATCACCAGAGCATAGTGTGTATGTTTAAACAAATGAGAGAAAAGTTATGGTGGGTTTAATAAAGGATATTTACACTATCAACCACAGGGAAATTTTATCAGTCCCGATCTTTCTTAACCCCTTAAGGACGGTTGACGGACAAGGTCCGTCACAGAAGGGAAACCCTTAATGACGAGTGACGGACTTCGTCCATCACGCGGTAAAATTAACCCCGGATCGCGGGGTTAATGGTGCTCCGGTATGCCTCTACATTAGAGGCTGCCCAGCACATGTGCTCGCTCTGACCGCAACTCAGACCGAGCACATGTGCTCTGTATACTTACCTTCCGGCTCCCTGCACTTCTTGGTTCTGTGTGAAGTGCAGGAAGCCGGAACAGTGCTGATCCTGCCTCCTGCTGTTAAAAAAAATAAATAAAGTTAATTTAAAGTCCTCCCCCCCGCCGCCTTTACCCATTTTAATAAAAAATTAACCCCTTCCCTGCCAATTGATCACTGACTACAGTGATCAATTGGCAGGGATTACATTTTACTGTCATCTGATTTATTTTTTTTAACCCCTGAGGGTTAATTCTTTTTTTTTTTTTTTTTCCTCAGGGGTTAAATTAATTAAATTATTTTAAAATTATATATTTAGCTAGCTGGGGTGGGTGGAAGTTAGTGGGGAATTGGGGGATTTGGCGTTAGGCTAACTAGGGGTTAACGTTAAAAAAAGTTTTAAAAGAAACTTTAAAAAGTTAAAAATTAAGCTTAAAAAAATGTTTTAATAACGTTTAAGTAAAAAAAAAACCTTTACCTAGTCCAAATAAAAATTAACCCCTTCCCTGCCAGTCGATCACTGCCTACAGCGATCAAATAGAGATCACAGTATTATACTGTGATCTAATTTTTTTTTAACCCCTGAGGATTAACTTTTATTTATTTTTTAACCCTCAGGGGTTAAATTTATTTAATTAATTTAAATATTTTATAACTATATATTTTGCTAGCTGGGGTGGGTGGGAGTTATGGGAAAATGGGGAATTTACTGCTAGTTAGGGGTTAACAGTAAAAAAAAAAAGCTTAGAAAAGTGTTAAATCTGTAAAAGTTTAGGAAAGTTTAAAAAAAATTAATAAGCAAAACAAAAGTTTAAAAACTAGTTTTTAAAAGTAAAAAAGTTATAAAAAGTAAAAAAATACATTTTAAAAACGCTCGTTACCACTACACCTGGAACAAACTAGAGAAAAAATTATCCCACGCCAAGGTTCAAAATATGCATTTTGAATTACCCCAGGGTGTATTCTTTAATAAATAGTATGTGTTTGTGGGGAAGTTTCAATAACCAACCGTCTAAACTACTCCAAATTGGAACATGGACACAGCGTAAAACTTCAAAGTTAGAAAAAAACTGGCTGCGTCTCAAATGCGCCCCTTCAACATCCACATATACCTGGCAAAGGTACATACGGGGGTATTGCGGTACTCAGCCGACATAGCTGAGCAACATATGAAGTATTATACACCCTGGGGTGTCTACTTTAAGAAATGGTAGGCCTTTGTGGGGTAGTTTGAATTTAAAACCTGCGAAGATGCTTGGAAATTGCACATAGGCCCAGCGTCAAAATTCAAAGTTTGGTAAAAACAGATATGGCTTGGTCTCCTATATGGCACTGTAGCTTCACGAAATAGTGCCAAAGACATTCATTGGGGGGTGTCTTTTTACTCAGAAGACTTAGCTGAGCATAATTTGGGGGGATTGAACTTAGTGGCACATATGAAATATACAAAATGCCCAGACAAAATGCAATCCGTATGTAAAAAAATGCACAAAATTATTTTTTACCGCATACTTTGGCATATATTGGTGAAAAAATGGGGGTATGTTAAGGCACAATATGCACCTTATGAGATACCCTGGAGTGTCTACTTTTACAAATGGTAGGCCTTTGTGGGTTTTTTTTGAACAGTCAAACTGTTATAATACCCCAAAATGGAAGCTAAGGCTCATTAAATCCATCTCTCAAAATTCTACTGTGAATACTGAAAAGGACAGGTATCCTGTATGGCACTGTAACTTCACGAAATAGTGCAAAAGACATACAATGGGGGTGTCATTTTACTCAGCAGATGTAACTGAACACAAAATAAAACTTTGTACAGGAATAGCACACACCAACTTTACAAAATATACACGAGAATTTCTCTGTTATAAGTTTGTGTGCCAAAAACCAAAAAAAACACAATTTTACTCCAATATTTAGCAGAGGTTGGCGGTGAAATGGCTACATAGAAAGTGTCAAAACAACCTTAGGTAAATAGCCCGTGATGTCTACTTTATATAAATATATACTTTTGTGTGGCAATTTTGTTTTCTTTTATGGCTATTAAGCTTACAAGACAAACAAACATACCAAATTCTAAAATCGCTCCACATTAAAAGTCTATTTTACTCCTTGTGCTTTGTGACCTGTAACTACCAAAAAAAACTTAAAATCCCAGACACATTATATATTCTGTAAATCAGAACAAGTAAATGAATTTATTTTTAATTACTTTTCTTAACCTGCACTAATTATGCACACATTATTATTGCAAAAACTGTAAAAAAAAAAAGACAAAATTTTCATTTTTTTTTAATTTTTCTGTATTTTTTTTATAATAAATAAGTGTGTGTGTGTGTGTGTGTGTGTATGTATATGTATATATATGTGTGTGTATATATATATATATATATATATATATATATATATATATATATAATGTTACATCAAACTAAAGCCCTTTCTGTCCTTTAAAAAGTGATGTATAATATGTGTTGGTGCAACAAATTAGTAAAATGCAAATTGCAGTTGAACGCAAACAGCAAAAAATGAAAAAAATGCCGTTGTCATTAAATGAAAGACAAGCTTTTGAAGATCTGTCCTTAAGGGGTTAATGGTAGCTAATGTTTATGTTTTAAATTTTTATTTTATGAGCTTAGATCCAATGCATTCTAAACCTGAAAAAATACAGGTGCTGCTGTTTTGCATGGATAAAATTACATAATTTAAGAAATTAATATATATATATATTTTTTTTAAATTTTTTATAATACTCTGGTGGCAAGTCTCTGAGGTAAGAAGACTAGGAAAGATGGCAGAAGAATTACAAAAATCTTCATACAGCAGTTTGACATCTATGTAAGATATTTAAGGAACACTGTAGACACTATAATTCTTTCATCTCATTGAATTGATTCTAATGCTCGAAGACCACTGGCACAGTCCCTCCTTTCATCTTTCAGTGTTAAACCATTTTTGAGCAGTCCCTGGCCCTCACTGGATATATAGTTAAGTAGGGTTTGGAACTGCATTCTGTCCCAAGTAGTATGTAGCTGGGTGCAACTAGGACAGTCCTAATACCAGAGACCAAATACTAAGTAACAAATAGAAGAGAGGTCCAGGCACTCCAAGGTACAAACCAGGCAATTTTATTGAACCCGCTCCATCATGAAGCTTGACAAAGACTGTGTAGGTCGAAACATTGTGATGGAGTGGGTTCAATAAAATTGCCTGGTTTGTACCTTGGAGTGCCTGGACCTCTCTTCTATTTGTTACTGGATATATAGTTAAGGCAGAGATTAAACACTTCCTTCTATTATTATTATTGGTATTTATATAGCCAACTAATATTATGAAATGAGACAATTACACAGTGACACAAGAACAATAGCTAGATGAGTGACTTGCTCAAATGAGCTTACAGTCTCGAGTTATAAAATGTAAAATGAATAGAATTCTCCTACAGAAGTATACCAAGTGTGACATATTACCCTGGCAAGATCCAGGTAAGTGGTCAAACTATACTATAACTGTTTAATTGCTTAATGTGGGACAGTGCCAGGGCACTCCTGGCACCATAAGCACTAGAGCAGGCTCGTGCCCGGTATTATTCCTTAAAGGGGCTAGGGGTAGACATAAATTAATAGGAGTGGAGAAAAGGATGTGTAGTTACTGGTCAGAACCCTGCTCCTCTTGTATTTATGTCCCTCATCTTCCATTCCCAGTCCTTCCCCCAGCCCACCCCTTCCTTGCCTTATTATTCCCTCCAATCACATGCCCCACGTACCAGTGTAGTCTGCGCCAATAAAGTTATAGTCAGATGGTGCTTGGAGGACCCCCCTCTGCTTAATTCTCTCACATCCATTAGGATGTTTTACCACCTCAATGCCAGGATCCACCCACGGGCCGGCTGCCTTACACACTTGGCTAGGTGAAGAGAGTAGCTGGTTTCTCTCCCATCCTGACTCCAGAGGCACCTCTCCCCTTATTATCCTGCAGGTAACACACCAGCTATTCCTCCTTGTCTTACCTAACTTTAACTTCCCAAATTTGTATTTATTTTTTTTCCCTATCATTTTGCTGTTCGCCAAAGGACTGAACTCTGCAAACAAAATGTGCACCCTAATGATAGCCACTACCCCACTATTTTTGTGTCAATCCATTTGTCAACAGAAGTCCTCTTCCAAGCTTATTCGGAACTGGCACACCCTGATGGCAAGTTCCTGCTTGTAAAAGAAACGACGATTAATCAATCAAAATTCACATTTGCCAATTTTTACTTTCTAAACAAAGGGCAGAGTCTCTTAGTCAAAGACTGGGATTATAACATCCCATTAGACCCAAAAGCGAATATATCTTACCTCCCAGGCCAACTGCTTCTCCGTGACTTTAAATCAGTAGACTGCTGGCACACTCTAAACCTAGCAGTCAAAGGCCACACTTTTTATTCACATCCACACAAATCTTCCCAAATAGATTATTTTTACCCTACAGACATCTACATAACTTACCATGCCCCAGTCAAGATCACAATTACCTTTCCTACTTCCCACCCAAATACAATGGTCATGGAGACTGAAAAAAAATCATCTTGGATGATCCAATAGTGAAAGCAGACATATGCACCACAGTGGCCTGGAAATGAACACCAGCAACACCCACCTGCAACAAACTTTTTAATCGACGCGCGATGATATTTGGGGCATAAATTAAATGGAAAAAATAACAAGCACAGGAAGTATCAGACCTTCTCCTAAAAAAAAAAAAGCTCAGCTGGAAACACAACAAACATGCTCCTTTTTCTCACTTCCCAATACAACTCGCTGAAGATATCAAAAAGATATAATTTGCAGTTTAAAGGGACACAAAAGTCACCAGAACTACAGCTTATTGAATTTGTTCTGGTGAGTAGAATCATTACCTTCAGAGAAAATGCAGTGTTTACATTACAGCCTAGTGATCACTGGCCACTCCTCAGGTGGCTGTTAGAGATCCTTCCTGGGTCATGGCTGCCTAAAATGCATCCAAACATTCAGTATTTCCTCCCTCTGCATGCAGACACTGAACTTTCCTCATAGAGGTTCATTGATTCAATTAATCTCTATGAGGAGATGCTGATTGGGCAGGGCTGTGTTTGAATCATGCTGGCTCTGCCCCTGATCTGCCTTTTTGTCAGTCTCAGCCAATCCTATGGGGAAGCACTGTGATTGGATCAGGCTACCACTTCTGATGATGTCAGCAGACTGCTTGGGTTTGTTTGTTTTTTAGGCAAACAGGATGCAGAGTTACAGCTTCAGGCTTGAATACAGTAAGATTTTGCTATATTTATGAAGGCATGAGGGGCCCAGGGGGGCTAGATTGTTGTTTTAACACTATAGGGTCAGGAATACATGTTTGTGTTCCTGACCCTATAGTGATCCTTTAAATTATCACATAAATAATTTTACGAAAATGGCAATAACAGTAGGCCGTTGCTGTCTAGAGTGTTGAGAGAACCCAGAAAAAAAAGACATGTCAGAATGATAAACCATGCAAGCAAAACCCATTGTGAGCGTAAAGGTGGAATAGTGGTTGATGGGAGATACATCAGACCTGATTTGCTAAACAGCAACCAGAGGATTTTCAGTTAAATGCCCCAGGGAGAGATGTTAGAGTTTGCAATATGCATAGCTGATGCTCTGCAAAACATGGTAAGGGTCCCTGGGGCGGAGTATTTGGAGAGCAGGGTGGGCCAATGCTCCAACAGCACTAGTTGCTGTATAACAGACCACAGCTTGGATCTGATTTTAAGAGTTAACTAATTGGCACTCACCTGTAGCTACTCAATTAGTAGACAGGCCTTTAAAAGAAGAGAACAGCCTGCTGCAGAGTGAGGGAGAAAAAGACAGCTAGGAGAGATTGTGTGTATTGCAAAGACATTTCTTTTGTTTGGAAAATTGGTAAGTGGGAAAGCCACCCAATTGCAGATAGCAATTACTGTCTAGTAAGAGCTCAAGTAAGAGCAAGGGATTTTGTTTGTTTTGTTATTATTTAAAGCACCTGTTTTCTTGCTGAATAAAAAGGAAAACCGAGCTGAATGTGTCCTGGACTTTGTATACCCTAGAAGGCTGTGGTTACTGCAAGATCTGTGACAATCCTACCTGTAAAAGAGGTGGTTTGTTACACCATGTAACACCCACAGATATTGTAGAAGGCTTTTGCAAATACTTTATTATACAACCTGGGTGCAACTCCAACACAAAACCCTGACTACTTACACTCGTATGTAAAAAAAAATTTTTTTAAATGTCTGTCAAACATTGAAACTGCAGATTTTTTCCAACGTAGAAAGTACTATAAAACGTATTTTGACTTATTAGCGTCACACCAATTATGCATGTTTAATGCTATACATGAAGGCAGCTCGCTACAAGCAGACACTTTGAAAACATACATAGTAATCCTCCCTAAACAACGGAAGGACCCATCACTTTGTTCCAGTTGCAGACCAATCTCCTTTTTGAAATCAGATATATTTACAAAAATCTTAGCTCTCCAGTACAATCCCATATGCCCAAACTGATTCCTCTGAACCAAGTGGGATTTGTTCAAGTTAGCAAAGCATGCAATAACCAACCAGAGTGTTAAACCTGATCTATGCAGCAACCAGACGGGGGGTTCCCTATCTTCTGGGAAAAGGTGTTTGACGGGGCTGATTGGTCTTTCCTATTTATAGTTCTACAAAAAAGAACCCAACATGCTAGCCTGGATTGGTGATCTCTGTTCAAAATCAACAACACAAGTCTATGTTAACAGTGTGCTGTGCTGGCCTTTCAACAGCAAAAACTAAACTAGGCAAGGATGTCCCCTGTCACCCCTATTGTTTGTATTAAGTCTATCTTTGGCTTCTTTATCCACTGATCGTAAAAACGTTTGTGGATAAAGAAGCCAAAGAAATTCAAAATAAAAAAAAAGACACATTCAAACTGCTCGGCTAGAGATAAAGAAATCATCACCTCCTTTTCAAAAGATAAGAACATCATTATCAGACCAACGGACAAGGGGGCGTCATAGTTATTCAGAACTATGCGGATTACCGTACGGAAATTTTAAGACAACTGGCAGACACAGACACCTACCTGAAAATACCCAAGGATCCAACAGAACAACTACAGAGTCATCTGGAACATATATTCCAAAGAGGACTAGAGGCTAACTATATCACCATGGAACACACTGGCATATCTAGCACGGTCACAGCTGCGACCAGTTCCGGCCGCCCTGCAATCCGGGTATGTACTCCAGTGTGGCCACAGGCACCCCGAGTCTGGCGGTAGCGTCACTTGGTGGGTGGGTGGGCGGGCATGCGCGCGGGAGCATTCTCCCCTGAGCTCTCTCTGCCCAGCTAAGCACCAACTTCGTATAATTGTTTCGCCACTTGAGGCGAAACAAGGGGAAAAATTCCTTAACACAAAGATTAATCATTGACCTGTCAGCACCCCAATTCCTAGTCTGAACTCACTGATCTCTTCAGAGGAGTTTTTCCTACAGTACGCTACCATTGACAATGCCATTGCAGCTATCATTAAAGCGGGGGTAGGAGCATGGGTTAGTAAGACAGATATTGTCAACGCTTTCAAACTGCTACCTATACATCCTACACTCTGGCACCTACATGGCATTAAATGGAAAGGCTGGTACTATTTTTTTCTCACGACTAACTTTTGGATCAAAGAGTAGCCCCAAAATCTTTGACATTTTTGCAGAGACATTATGTTGGTTACTCCTGAACATAAATAGATGCCGCACAGTAGATGACTTTCTTATAGTCGAAGTGAAAACCCTTCTCCCAAGTAGTCTCGGGGAAGCCATCAGCCTCTTTGACCAATTAGGAATTCCAGTATCTCCAAAGAAAACTGAAGGCCCGGACACTATCATTAACTTCCTAGGCATTCAATTAGATTGCAATTCCATGCAGGCAAGCTTACCGCAGGACAAAACAGGAACATACTCACATGTATCAATCAATATCTTCATTTAGGTTCCTGCAATCGTAAAGAATTGCAATCACTATTAGGTTCCTTAAACTTTGCAATGCAAATTATTCCCCAGGGGCACGCATTCATATATAGATTGCTTTGTCTCTTCCCACATTTTTTTCAAAGACGATAGCTGACTTAAAGGACCACTATAGTGCCAGGAAAACATACTCGTTTTCCTGGCACTATAGTGCCCTGAGGGTGCCCCCACCCGCCCGGCTCTGGAAAGGGGAAAAGGGGTTAAACTTACCTTTTTCCAGCGCTGGGCAGAGAGCTCTCCTCCTCCGATCCTCCTCTTCTCCTCCCCGTCGGCTGAATGCGCACGCGCGGCAAGAGCTGCGCGCGCATTCAGCCGGTCACATAGGAAAGCATTCATAATGTTTTCCTATGGACGCTGGCGTGCTCTCACTGTGAAAATCACAGTGAGAAGCACGCAAGCGCCTCTAGTGGCTGTCAATGAGACAGCCACTAGAGGATTAGGGGGAAGGCTTAACCCATTCATAAACATAGCATGTCAAACTAATCTTTCTCTGAAACTGCTATGTTTATGAAAAAATGGGTTAACCCTAGCTGGACCTGACACCCAGACCACTTCATTAAGCTGAAGTGGTCTGGGTGCCTAGAGTGGTCCTTTAACCTAGATGCCCAAGCCACAGCAGACCTACTTATGTGGCAGAGTTTCCTAATCTCATGGAATGGAAAGAACATGTTCCTCCCAGAATTGTCAAAGAATTCACCAACCATTTGGTCAGACGCAGCGTCTACCACGGGCTTTGCAGCCATCTATGGGAATGAATGGCTTTGGGGTAGCTGGCCTGCGGAAATCCAGAATTTGGAAGGTTTTCCCACTACCAAAGCCCTATTCGAGATTTACCCCATTGTAGCGGCTGCTGTGACTTAGGATCATTTGTGGTCAGGTTATTCAGTTCGTTGTTACTCAGATAACCAAGCCACATGCCACATTATTAACAAAGGCCGCTCATCATCTTTAACGATAATGACTTTTCTCAGGAAATTAACCTGGCTAGCGGCTTGTCACCAATTTTTCTTGGCATGCATTCATATACCAGGGGTCTGTAATATTGCAGCTGACAGTTTGTCTCGATTTAAATTCCAGGCATTTCACCAAGATCTGCCCACTACCGCTTAAGTAGCCACAGCTGCCCCCTTGTTTCAGAATCTGTTCATGGATTAGATATCCTTTTGCAACACAGCCGTAAATGATCAAAACTGGCTCTCTCGGCCAACACACGAAGAACCTACGATAGAGCTTTTGTGTTATTTAAAAGATTCCTTTTGGAACATAACATTACTCATCCTTTTGTTATGACAATGTTACTAGGCTTTGCATCTTTTTGCCGCCTAAAACTTCAATTACCCCATAACACCATCAAATTATATCTCACAGGCATACAACATCATATACTAACCCTATAACCAAACAATCATAGTTTCATGTCATCCTACCAGATTAAAACCATACTCAGAGGCATTAAGAAATCCGTTCCCCCCATGTACTCTACAAAGATTACCTATTGATAACCACCTTTTCCAATCCCTATCCGACCTTTTGGATTCAAACCCTTTCGATCCCCATACCAATGAAGTCATTAAGACGGCCATGTACATAGCTTTCTATGGCTTTCTCAGGCCACAAGAATTCACCACTACCAACACAACTAACACACAGCATTGCCTTAGACCAAGCATGTCAAACTCACGGCCCACAAGGACCATCTTTGACGAGCCGCGGGTACATGCTGGTGTTATAGCAGAGTAGGCACCTGCTTTCCCCACATTGCCAGGGGAGGAGGGCCAGCGAGGGAGCTCAGTGTTCCTGCTCCCTCGCGTGCACCGTCTGTAGTGACGCCAGGCGTCGGAATATGACATCATATTCCAGCATCACTATACCGCGTGAGGGAGTGGTGAGGAGCAGGAAGGACCCCAAGGAGAGGCCCCACATCGGCTCCATACGGTAAGAAGCAATAAAGAAAAGTGTGTGTGTGTGTCTGTCAGTGAGTATGTGTGTGTCTGTGTGTGTCTGTCACTGAATATGTGTGTGTTAGCGGGAGGATCAGATTCGGCACAGGGTGGTAGAGGGGGGTGCTGTTTTTTTCTTTATACTGTACTTTTTAAAATAAACCTACGTTTCTATGAAAATTTAGGTTTTGGGGTTTTTTTGTGGCCCACATAAACTTTTAAACCTTGTTTATGTGGCTCGTGCCAGACTTTGAGTTTGACATGCTTGCCTTAGGTGATCTCACATACATAAACAAACAGACCATAACATACTTGCCCTACCCCGCACTAAAACAAGTCAACATACTGTGATAAAGTGAAGGCAGAGAGGCCTTTAACATTTAACCCCAGGGGGTTGGATATGTGGTGTGCAACACAAAGCTACGTTTAGTTATAGGCCCCTGGGGTGGAGCATTTGGAGAGCAGGGTGGGCCAATGCTCCACTCCTCAGTTTATACACAACTGGGAGAAATAAGTTCCAGGCTACAGTTTTTTGGAACTGTCGCCAACCCACTGCTCAGCTGCAGATAATCAGCTGTAGCAGTGGGAATAAACCCCTCCCTGCTAGGCAGGTAAAGGGGGATTGCTGACTTCCTCCCTGGAAGCAGGTAGGAGAGAAGCTGTTCTCTCCAGTGAGAGAGTCAAGGAGACTGAGCACTGGGAGTGCAAAAGGAGAGCAGTCAAGGCTGGCTTGGAGTACTGAGAGTGCAGAAAGGAAAGCAACAGGCTGGCTTAGCACTGGAGTGCAGAGAGCTGACAAAGACACTAGGTTGGTGAAACCAGTATTGTTTTGTTCTAGTTTAACCCCTGAGAGATAGGGAACCTGAAGTTAGTAAGTGCTCAAACGAGCTAGGTTTTTGTTTATAGGGATTTGTGTTATATTTATGTTTTCATTTGCTGCTGTCTCCTGTATGGACTTACAAATAAAGTGCCTGGATTATATGAAAATAAAAGGACTGTGCCTGTTGTTTACCCTAGAGGACCGTGCTACCTGCAGACAAGGATCACAATACTCTAACCATAGAAATTGCATACTACCCTGCCCTCAACAAATGATGCCCTGTAGCGGTATTAGATTCCTATCTTCAAACCCCCAGCAAAGACCCCTCACAACATCTGTTCTTACTACATGGCTCAGTCCTTATGACTCCATAATTCATGCTATGTGTCAGATCCTTGATAATACAGCTAGGGCTTAACCCCAACTATTGAGGTCATTCCTTCAGGATAGGGGCAGCATCCATGGCTTCAAGTGTCAACATAACAGTACACATTAAAACACTAGGGTGTTGGACATCTTCTGCCTATACTCGATACATATGAAACCCGTTCAAGAGATATGCAATGCCTTTAAAGAAATGTCTAGATAAGATGTGTGTATTGTTGACTGTATTAAATTTAGTTGAATCTATTTTTGCCCTCTTTTATTTACAGGCCTACTGCATCGTCGGTTCCTGCACACCACAACCGACATGATCTCTTATCCTATTTACTTTTATACTTGTCTATTACTCTATATATGGCTTTGTGCCCCTAACACAAGTATTAAGGCCGGTTGGCCTGTAATCATGGGGGGGGCTATGTGTGCTTACCTACTTAAGGGAACCCCTTACCTTACTCCACACCGTCCAAGGTCTAGCGATTTGCATGACCCTCCCTCCACTCCCACTACTTAATATATCCATTTTATTTTCTCTTTTCTTTCTCCTTCTTTACTCCTGGGTGGGCCATATTATATACAATGTCAAGATTTATATGGCAATAATAAAGCCAAAATAAATGTAAAAGCAATATGTGAAAAATCAAGTACACCTTATGATTCAATAGCTTGTAGAACCACCTTTAGCAGCAATAACTTGAAGTAAATGTTTTCTGTATGACTTTATCAGTCTCTCACATCATTGTGGAGGAATTTTTGCCCATTCATTGTTACAACGTTGCTTCAGTTCACTGCTAAGGAACAGACAGAGCCAGATTAAGGGCCCATTGGGCCTGGTGCTGACAATTATGATGGGCCTAATTACAAAATCTTATCGACAGAAAACACTAAAACAGTCATACCTCTCAAGCGTCATGTTGGTGCTGGAGGGAAAACTCACAGGGTATAGTGTTTTGAAAACATACCTTATGCTAATCTCTCACTTTCATCCTTTCAAGTACATCCATACCCCCTAACAGCAGTGTCCAGTGAAGAAGGATTTCGGTGGGCGTGGAAAAAGGGTTGGCCATTGATGTTAGTCATGTAACCAGAACCGCCCAAAGGGACAAACATGCCCAAAAAGGGTGCATGTCTGCACAAAAAAATTAGATGGTGAGCCTGGCGTGAATGCACGTCAGGCTGCCTGCCAATCATGCAGGATGACCAACCAAGGGCATACTGTGCAGACAGCACCCTGAGCTTGACATAAATGCATCTAATGATGTGCTAGCTTTAGGACTGTCCCCTTCTCTCCTAACCTTCTTACTAGCAGGTAGAAGCTCCTGTTATACCGTCTGGGACAGAGAAAAAGGGTATGTAGTGAGTGTAGGAGAAAGGGAATATGCCACAGTGTTAGAGAGACTGAAGCAGCAAGAGAATTTGCAAGTGCGCCAAGTCAGCTTTACCTTAACTAATTTCATTGTCAGCCAGTCCACACCAGTTTTGTTCCCCTACATCCCTCTTAAATTTCAATACTTAAGCAAGAGCATGTGAAGAATAGTAAAAAAAACTAGTATTTTAAAAAAATCAATAGTCCTATTCCATGGGCATGGGCCTGGAGCTGCAGCTCCATCAGCCCCCCTGTTAATCTGGCCCTGGGAACAGAGTCTTGTTATTATGTCCTGATAGGTAAAACAGTAGAATTCAGGGTGTACTTTCTTTTTCCCATGACTTTATTTATATATAAATATATATCCAGACTTCCCCTTAACATTTGTGGTCAGGGACAAAAATCAAAAAAAGAGTTCAAACTGAATGTGTTGAATAGTCTGTTGAGGTGTGCCAAGACTGACATTCGGTAGGCCTGAAAATAAAGAGGAAAAAAAGGTGGACCACTAAATGGCTAAATCCTTGAACCTGTTATATCCACAGCAGATAACAGTGCAATTCATTTTCTGGCTTGGGGATTGAACCTGTTATATGCTGTGGATTTCCAATGTCTTTTGATTATGTGTACTGGGATGGTTTTTCAAGATGCTGCCGATGCTCCCCCAATTCTGTATGAATGGCCTGAAAATGATGACGGATCACAACTGAGATTTATGAATAGTGTCCTAACATATAGGATGACTTTAGATGTTGTAAGTGGGTTACTGTGTAACATTAATCAGGGGCCAATACAGAACCAAATCTTGGGAGGGGCACTGGTGGTGGGCTTTAGCGAGATAGAGGGCTAGAAGGATTAGTGAATAGAAGGTTGTACACATATGCAGCCACACACAGTGACATGGAAATACAATAACACAAAGATACACACATGAACCCATACTGACACATACACACAGATACAACCATATACGTTCACAGACACATACACTGGCACACGCGCACAGATACCTACACATATACACACACACACATACGCATACAGAAAATCACAGATACACACTAACACACACAGACACACACTGACACACACATACTCACAGATACACACTGACACATACAGATACACACACACATATTCACAGATACACACACATACAGATACACAGTGGCACACACAAATTGCACTTTACATATTGTTAACCACTCCCCTGCTTCCATACCTTTTGGTTGCAGGAAGGTGACTTCCTGGGGCTGGCTGATCCTGATGGGAGTCTGAAACTGCAGAGCTCTCCCTCCTCCTCTCTCAGTGTCCTCCTAGCCCACGCGGTCTGTAAGCTGGGAGGAAATAACAGTCACTTGCTCAAGTTGCTCTCAGCACTTCCTGCAACATTTAAAGTGGTCCGGTCTGCTAAAAGGCCTGCAGCACCCGACTGGGCCCATGATGAGGTAGTACTTCTATAGGAGCTGCACTATTTTCTCAGGGAGGGGTTCCCTGGATCTGCCCCTGCACCCCTGGATCTGACACTGACATCAATAGGTTGAACTGAACATGATTGGTTGAGTAAAATTGGTCAAGACAGGGCACCATTTGTTGTTAGTAGGATATAGATGTATGTCTATTTGTGGTCCCATTTAGTTTCTATGGTGAACTCATTTAAGTGTAAGAAACCATAGAATGCTATGTATATAGCCGTTTTTGCTATTAGATTGGTTTGTGTATCGAATTAATTGGTATCCAAGAGGTCTGACAGTGCCCTAAATTTTGGGACGTCGTTTGGTTGACATTTAGCAGCTTTGGAACAGACTAAGCATTCTATACCTTTTAGGATATTTTTAATTGGGCATGATGACATGAAAGATTTATGACCGGGAAACACGCTTCATGCGTGTTATTGTTTACCTGTGAGATAAAGTTTTATAGTGTTGTGTGCGAGTTTCAGGTTGAGGTGGCAAGAAGAGGTATCTATTATTGTTAATGGGTTCTATTCTCATATTCCTTAATGATCCTATTGAAAATAGTGAGTGCTAGTTTTAGCGTCAGTATTAGTGTCTTGTAATTTTCCGATAGGGCAGCTTCTGCTAGAGTTCTTCCATGAGTCGTTAGATGGGTTAATTCAGAATGAGGTCCTGGAATATTGGTGTTTTGGTTGGAAGTTGCATAGAACTCAGATTTGCTCGGCTTTGACCGGTGTGCTTGGTCTAGCTGGAGTGGATGGTCTAGCTGGCATGCTGTGGAGATAGAAATCCTCTCCTTGTTCTGAAGCATGAGACATACTCCAACAAATTCAATTGTAAAAGGTTGCAACAGAACCATGGGCGTCCGCAGGAATTTTTCCAGGGGGGGGCAAAATTGTAATGACATCCATGCTTGGTACCTTTTTGACAGTGTCATGAAAGGGAAGGGGCATAGCCATTATCACATAAAGCCAGGGTGAATAGCGTTTTCACAACTATAGTGTCAGGAATATAAGCAAATTAAAGGACATTTCTGGTCACCATAACAACTTCACCTAAATGAAAATGCTATGATGCCAGGAAGCCCCTGGGTGCTCGCTTTCCTTTAAGGGGTTAAATCGCTCTCAAATGGTTTAACCCCAAAGGCTTCCTCCAGCTCCAGGTTGCTCAGTGGTATTTGGCTTCTGAAACAGAGTGTCAGGAAGTGCAGATTGACGTCAGACATGGGTGCCGCTGATTGGCTAGAGTGGTCAGTTGACGCTCTAAGCCAATCGCTAGTTCCCGGTTCATAAAATATTTTGACTTTTTTATGAATGGGGAGCTACTGATTGGCTTAGAGTGCCAGCTGATCGCTCTAGCCAATCAGCAACACCCCTACCCAACGGCACTCTGTGCTTCCTGACACTCAGTAAATAAAAGTGAACACATTAATACTGATATTTTTTTACCTTTGGAGATGAGAAGGTCCAGCGTTTCCCTGCCAGGCCCAGGTACCAAAGCCTTATGATGTGGTGTCCAGAATAAAGTGGAGGGTTCACTTCATTTGTCCTTCCTGCTCCAATCTCCTTTTCCTCTCCTTCATTTGACAGTCTTTTTTTTTTCTTCTGACACTGTTTTCTATCCTTGGCCCCTTCTGCTCTTTTACCTTTCTGCTACTTTCTGGTACTTTCTGCTTATTTTGCACCCTTCTGCTCCTTTCTCATTCTGATCCCTTTCTGCTCCTTGCAGACCCTTTCTGCTCCCTTTTCTACTTTACCTTTGTGCTCCTTGCTGTCCCTTTCTGCTCCCTTTTCTACTTTACCTTTGTGCTCCCTGCTGTCCCTTTCTGCTCCCTTTTCTACTTTACCTTTGTGCTCCTTGCTGTCCCTTTCTGCTCCCTTTTCTACTTTACCTTTGTGCTCCTTGCTGTCCCTTTCTGCTCTTTCTCCTACTTTACCTTTGTGCTCCTTCTGATTCTTTCTGCTCCTTTACCTTTGTCCTCCTTGCTGTCCCTTTGTGCTCCTTCCTGCTCCTTGCAGGCCCTTCCTGCTCATTCTCCTACTTTATGTTTGTGCTCCTTCTGCCCCTTCCAGCTCATTTCTGACCCTTTGTGCTGCTTTACCTTCAAGCTCCTTGCTGACCCTTCCTGTTCATTTCTATATATCTATAGGCTGCTGCCCCCCCAAATCTATGGGCTGCTGCCCCCTCTCCCCAAATCTATGGGCTGTTGCCCCCCCAAATCTATGGGCTGCTGCCCCCAAATCTAAAGGCTGCTGCCCCCCCCCAAATCTATGGGCTGCTGCCCCCAAATCTATAGGCTGCTGCCCCCTCCCCAATCACAGGCTGCCCGTACCCCGTCTATGGGCTGCTGCCCCAGGCCTAAGGCTGCGCCCCCCGTCTATGGGCTGCCCCGTCTATAGATACGCCCCCCCTCCCCAGATCACAACATGGGCTGCCCCAAATCCCATGGGCTGCTGCTCCCAATGCTCAGGCTGCGATCTAAGGGCTGCTGCACTCTCACAAACATGAAACGCTGAGATCTATAGGCTGCTTGCCTCTCCCCAAATCGTAGACTTAGCACCTTTAAAAATCACAGCAGACTTGCTGCCCCAAATCCCAAGGCTGCCCCAGATCACAGCAAGGTGCTGCCCCGTCTAGGCTGCTGCCCTCCCCAAATCTATGGGCTGCTGCCTTTAAAATCACAGCAGACGCGCACCTAGAAACGCTTTGAAATCTGTAGGGTGCTGCCCCCTCCCCAAATCCCCGGAAATCTATGGGCTGCTGCTGCCCAAATACCCTGAGGCTGCTGCCCAAATATGGGCTGCTGGCCCCCCCAAATCTATAGGCTGCTGCCCCCCTCTCAAACCCTCCCCCCACTTACCTGATCTGTAGGCTGTCTCTGGCTGCATGTATTGTTCCCCTGCGGTTTCAATCAGCAGAGAGAAGCAGGGATAAGATGCAGCTTCCTATCCCTGTCTCTCTCCATACACAATACTGGCCGGCGCCGGTATTGCAGTTCATTTTAAATCTCACACGAAAAATAGCAGAACAAGCTGAAAAATCCAGGGGGGGGCAAGTGCCCCCCCTTGCCCCCCCCTGCGGACGCCCATGAACAGAACTATCCAAACGTGCCCCCCCTTATTCAACGGGTGACTTTCCTAGTTCAGAGTGGAGAAGAACTTAGCTAAACCAATGGAAGGGTGAGGCCCTCTAGTTGCCAAGTGGCAGTGCGAGTCTCTATCTATGGTTTGGCATGGGGCTGAGCCACCAAATGATGTGCCGGGACTACTGGTCTCTCGGTGACTTGTCAGAGATTCAAACTGGTTGGCCGTGACATGTGAGGTCCTAACTATAACCACAGATTAGGTAATTTGAGGCTCTAACTATCTATTATTATTATTATAGTAATAATAGCTTTTAGTTACACGAAAAGGAACCGTTATGTACTTTAATGTTGTTTTAAAGACATTTATTTAAACTGTTATTATGTATGTTGGCCGCTAGAGGACCTAATATCAGTGGTTTTGCTGAATGCTTGTCGAGCAGCATTTCCCCCTTTTTTCCCCTAATTTAAATTGTGTTTTGTATTGTGGTCAATCGAGGGTTGTGACTTACGATTTGTTGTCGACAAGGGCGCCGAGTGCTGCAAAGTCGTAGCTTGGCCTGAAAGACAGCAGTGTCCCTTACTTTGGTCTGCTGAGTCGAACCACGTTTAAACCGGAGGCTTGCAGGATGGGGAACACATGTGGATTGGGCCTTTAGTTTGCAGCTTGAGTTATTTTACAACTAGGAAGAGCAAGGTGCCATTTGGACCAGAACCGGATGTTACTAGTCAGTAAGTGACCTGAACAAACAACACATATTAGGTAGGGGTTGCCCTGGGTATATATATTTATTAAGGCAGAGCCTGGAATTGTTGGAGGGGTTACCCAGTCTATTTAAATTGAGGTCATCCCTTAATATGTGATGTTATTGGCATGTATATATATATATATTAAGCTAAAGTTGTTCAGGTGACTATAGTGTCCCTTTAAGCGGTTGTTTAGCTTCTGCATGTATTTATATATATATATATATATATATATATATATATATATATATATATATATATATATATATATATAAATATAAATACATGCAGAAGCTAAACAACCGCTTAAAGGGACACTATAGTCACCTGAACAACTTTAGCTTAATGAAGCAGTTTTGGTGTATAGAACATGCCCCTGCAGCCTCACTGCTCAATCCTCTGCCATTTAGGAGTTAAATCCCTTTGTTTATAAACCCTAGTCACACCTCCCTGCATGTGACTTGCACAGCCTTCCATAAACAGTTCCTGTAAAAAAGAGAGCCCTATTTAGGCTTTCCTTATTGAAAGTTCTGTTTAATTAAGATTTTCTTATCCCCTGCTATGTTAATAGCTTGCTAGACCATGCAAGAGCCTCCTGTATGTGATTAAAGTTCAATTTAGAGATTGAGATACAATTATTTAAGGTAAATTACATCTGTTTGAAAGTGAAACCAGTTTTTTTTTCATGCAGGCTCTGTCAGTCATAGCCAGGGGAGGTGTGGCTAGGGCTGCATAAACAGAAACAAAGTGATTTAACTCCTAAATGACAGTGAATTGAGCAGTGAAATTGCAGGGTAATTATCTATACACTAAAACTGCTTTATTTAGCTAAAGTAATTTAGGTGACTATAGTGTCCTTTTAAGGCTTCGTGCACCGCTCGGGCTTGGTGTTCTGTTCTCATTCAGCTCTCAGGCCCTCGCTTTAATGCACGGTGCCACAGTTGTGTCGAATTTTATGTTTGTCCTCACTCCCGCAGCCTTAGTGATATCAAGCTCCATTCTGGCGTCGATGGTGATGTGAAACGTTTCTCTTCACATTCTACTTATAGGTACCTGCGTCATAATGTGAAGCCGATACAATCCTATTTGAACAATTAACATGGGTCGCACTTTTTTCTCTCTTATTTTTTTACGTTGACTAATTGCAGTACTCCTTGGCCTTTATAAGGCCTTTTAGATTACCCCTCTGTGACCTGTCATGGTTTCAGTATACCCAAGAGTGAATCACTACTGTTTTAGCTATACTGACCTCAGCTTGTCTAACAATTTTTGATGTTTGTAATCATGACCTTGGCTGGACATTCAATTTTGTGGGACTCCCTGACTTGGCCTGCTATTAGTTAATTCTTTGCTCACAAACATTTTGTTTATCTTTCTCTGGTGCTAGCCAGTCCACTCTAAGGACTGGTACACACTTCTGTCATGTCACATTTAGGTTTCCTTATAAGCCAGGTCTGACAGTACTCTGTACAGGTCTGACAGTGTGTGTCTGTGAATGTAGATGTGTGTGTCTGTGAATGTAGATCAATGTCTGACAGTGTGTGTTTGTGAATGTAGATCTGTGTGTATCCCTTCATAGTATCTGTAATCTCTGATTGAAGGTTTGACTTAGGCCTTAGAAAGTCTAGAGCCGCCTTTATATACAAAAGGAGTGACAACCTGCCTACATGTGAACTTTAACCTTTTTTGTAGCACTATGAAACAACTTTCTCATGTAGGACAGCCAATGAGCTTACATGAAAGCCTTATGTCCACTCCACACGCACACGTTTATAGTCTGTCGGTATTGTCCCCAAATCTGTAAATACTCTCTGCAACCACCACCACCTCCACATTTTCCATCTAGTTCCCATTTGCTCGTGTTATTTGTACCATGTTGTTGTCCATTGCCTTTCATTAGTGATATGAGAAGGTGTGGCAGCGCCACCCAGTGGTAGAAACACTAACTGCAGTGTGTTATATTAATGCCAAGTGGCTGGCAGCAGGCTCTGTAATCTGACATTATCTCACAGCCAAAGTCACTCTGTCCGCCCTGGCCTTACAGAGCCCCTCACACACAGAGCTGGCACGGGTTATTACAGCCGGTGGGTTGTCCCGGGCCAGGCCTCGCCTCCCGCTCTGTCACTTCCTGTCCCGGACCGGCCGGTCTCGGCTGCTGTCGCCCTGGGTTTAGGCCTGTGTGGCCCCCGATGGATTTTACTTAGTGCGGCTGGAAGCAGTGCGTGCCCCCAGCCAGCCCCGCACCATGTCGTCGCCCTCCCCGTGCCCGGCCCTGTGCTGCTGCCGGCGCCCGCTGCACCCAGCCCCAGCCCTCCCGCAGGGCTCCCACCCGGGGCCTCCAGACCCAGCCTCGGCTTCCAGCTTCCAGCTCTACCGCCTGCACCACTTCCACCTGGGCCTGGAGCTAAGGCCGGAGAGCCGGGACCTGGCCGGCTGCCTGGTTCTGGAGCTCAGCCCTCTCTTGCCCGGAGGCCCGGCCTTGGTTCTGGACATCCACCCAGCCTTAAGGGTCAATTCTGTTCGGTGCCGCCGAGGGGATGTCAGAGAGCAGAGCAGGAATCCCCACTGCTTCCCAAACCCAAGCACACCTCCCCAAAAAACCCACCCCTGTCCCCCCAGCCACCAGGCCAATGTGCCCCCCAGCCACCAGGCCAATGTGCCCCCCAGCCACCAGGCTAATGTGCACTCCTGGACTCCTCCTGAGGACACAGCAGGTGCATTTTCTGACAGCCCCAAATCTGATGAGTTGGAGCTCCCAGGTTCTCCTGCCAGCCCCCCAACCACTGACCATTTGTGGTTTGTGACCCCTGACTCGCCTACACTGAGCCCAAACTCAGAGTTCTCACCAGTGGTGACTCCAGAACCCTTGGACCTCTCAGTTTCAAGGACAATTGTAGCAACTTCCTTCCCCAGCATTGTGCCTGGCATAACAAACTTATCTGGTGTTACAGAGTGTGCCCCTTCCCCTGCCATTTCAGTTTGTCAGTGCCCAACTACAAATGGACACAGAGGTCCACCATCCTCTTTAAGACTCGCCTGTCAGGCCTCACTACCTCCTGTGACTGTCCCTCACTCCCCTGCTGCTGCTGATCTGTCTTCCCACTCATCCTGCTCATGTCACACAATTTCATCTGACTCTGATGTGTCTTCACCACCACAGAAAAAAAGCTTTGCAAGTTCAGCACCTCCGCCATACTTCCCATCAAACATTCCAAATTTGGATGCTTGGCACAGCACTTTCGGTCCGCCATGTGGGCTCCATGGTGATTCTGGACCCTCAAATTCCACTTGCTGTTTCCCATTGGACTTCAGGGTTGACGAGTTCACAGATTATGGTTCTGCACTCACGATAACAGTGCCTGAAACTTTAGGAACCAACGAGACTTTCCAAATTATTGTGCATTATGTTACTGGGGAGGGCCCTGCAGTGAGTATTCAACCTTAATGTTTACATAGAGACACTTGAGTACTAAAATCCTTTCTAATGCCCCATTAGTGGCGTAACTTTCACCTCTGTTTCAGGATTAGTTACCAATTCTTTTGGTTCAAATAATATAACTAACACATACATATTTTTGTATGATTTGATATTGTTGTGTGTTTTTTTTGGCAGTTTGCGGAGATGTGTGCAGGCATTATTTTTAATATGCCATAGTCCGTTTACATTTGTATAATTTACAGATCAGGTCTACATTTTCATTAGTTTGCTTTTACACGGTAACAGTTCAATCAGCACTTGGAAATGTATGTACAAAACCGTGAATTAATCTAAACTGAATTGCCTAGTTCAGGCTAAAATAACTGTGACTGTTACAGTGCTTTAGAATTTGTCCAGATCTACTACATTTGTCTAAATTTAGCAATTTTGTTTTGAGTTTACTATAATTATATCACAGTGTTGTGACATAAATTGTATGTTATTTAGAGAAGTAAAATGCAACATTGTTGTTTTGTTCCTGTTTCCAGGTATGGTGGCTGGATCCAGAACTGTCCTATGGAAGCTCTCAGCTTTTTGTGTTCACTCAGGGGCACTCTGTTTGCAATCGATCATTCTTTCCTTGCTTTGATACACCAGCTGTCAAGTGTACTTACTCAGCCTCTGTTAAGGTACGTGTCTGTTTTATATTCACATGAGATTGTGTGCAGTCCAATTTAAGATGTCTTTTAAAGAAATAAAGAATTATGTCCCCAATCCAGTTGTCATGATACAACTATGTCCGTTAGTCAGTAACCACACCGGTACATAACTCAGAAAAGCTTAAATCCTGCACTTTTGGTGTGCTTTGATGACTTGGTAGGGAACACAATAACACTTTACCAGTGATTATGAATCTCCCTAAATTCAAAAACTCTGTCTTGTCTAGTTAACATGGGGGGGGATGGGTTTCTGTCCATATCTGCTCCACATTCCTTTATTATAATCTCGCCTCCTTTGCTTCTTTCTTTTCCTCCATTCTATATCCATTTGATGTGTGTCACTCTCTCCTCTTTTTTACAATCACAATCCCTTCTTTATTGAAAATTAAGTTTTTAACAGCCTAATAATACATTGGCACTACACAATGCTGCAGAAATTCAACACTGCAACAGTGAGCCCCTGACCTAAATAAAATACCGGTATCTATCCCATAGAAAAACACCATAACCTGTGCAATAAGTGTACCAAACTACCATACAATTTATATATGTAGTGCAAATAAAGTACCCAATCCTTAGCAATATACCTTTTTATCATGTGGGGGGAGGGGGGAGGAAATAAACCACAATTCAGCCAATCACATCTATCATACACACGAAACACAGTCTGCAACGTACCAACCAATAACATAAAAAGCAACGTGTGAGCACACAAACCATAAAACTAAAATGCAAATATAAAAATGTCAAAATAAATAGTAAATCATAATGTTTTACCCATTGTCATTACATAAAGAGTAATGCTGGCCTGATCATTACAGTAGTTCTGACATTTTACCTGTAGAATTACCAATGGTACATATGTGTAAAGAACCATAATATGGTAAATTGGCACTAAGCTTGCCTTGTTTTCCATTGTGATTGCTCATTGAATTATCATACTTCATCCAGGAATTGCTTTCCACATACAGATTATTTTTAGCTATTTATTCTAGAAATGTTTGGTTAGAAATACTGTCCGGTCATGTGCATCAGTCATCAATAAGGAACACATGGTGTATCTCTGCTGTTGTTAAAATAAAAAAAAACACAATATTGGAAGGAAGTTGGAGACATGACATGACAGGGCTGCATTTTATTGAAATCGAAAGAGCTAAACAACAAACAAAATGACGAGACATAACTGAATTTAAATGGCATGTTCTTAAATTAACAGCGTTTTGAAAGATGACACCAGAACCGTCACAGTATGAAATCTCTTGCCAAAAGCTTGTCATAAACTAATGTAGCATTTTACTGTATCAATGTCTTGTTTATTTGCTCAAATTTATTGTTACCTATAGAACTATTTAAAAAAAAAAACCCTAGATATATTGCAGATTTGAGTGTTATTTTGAATACTGGTAATAGACATTCCTACCCTATATTCAGAAAATGGTATCTTAATCATGTATTATTGTTTATTATTATTATTCATGTATGATTATGAAATTGGTGGTAGCATTTGTCTTTTTCCTTTTTTTTCATATCAAACCTCTCAATATACACTTTAAAAGTCTGTTATTTATTTAGTTTTGTTTTATTACAGTTTAATTTTTATAAACCAAATGTACATGCAGGAACCCTAGGCAGTTGAACTGCACCTAGCGCCCTTTTACAGCTTCTTTATCAAGTGTTTTGAAGTGATATGAGGAATCTGGCTCATCACTAAGGCAGAAGTTACATTTCAGCCTTAGCAATATCTATTTTAATAAATGCAGAATATTTGTTGTCCAAGCCTGTGAACTGGCACATTTAGCCTATAGTTTCCAAGTTGAATAAAGTGGATCTTGCTAAAATAGATGCATAACTCTTTCAAAGGCAATATGCTGAATTAGAGGCACTGTGTTATCCTGCCTTTGTGTTAAACCATTTGACACAGAATTTAGATGCTACCAAGGGGCCTCCTGGCACCATACCACTACAGCAGGTTGTAGTGGTTATTTTGCTTACAATGCCCCTTTCAGATTTTTTTTTTTTTTTTTTTTTGTCTTCATTGTGCAATTTAGCTTTTAATTTGCTACACTTTGGTGCTTATTGAATAAACCCATATAATATTGACATTTGGTAGAAATTTCAAGAACCACATCATTAATCAAGAGGGCCAAGATATAAAGCATCCACGACTAAACTTGGCATCCCCGAAGTTCATGAACTACTTGGCCCATGATGCTTTTTGCCTTAAAGTGAGCCATAACAAGTCACTTTTATCCCCAATCCTTTTCTAGGTAAAACATATGTCATTGTTTATAATGATTAATGCACTATCTCCTTTCTTAAAGGGGTGTTCAAAGTACCATAACCTCTAACAGCCTGCAGTGGTGGCAATTATGATGACATGCTCCTGAAGCGTTCTCCTGGTTTTTGCGTCAGACTTTTCCACTGTTCGCATTGCTTACATGGATGGTTATTTTCATATTTTGCTTCTGTCAATAAGATCAAAGTTTAATCCAAACGTTACAAGCTTTTAAATGGCAAAATGAAAGCAGTGTAGGGCAAATGTGTAATGTTGGACAAAGGAGGAAGTTGAACAACTTGCTTAGCGATGAACAGTGCAGAGAAATGGTAGTTTTCCAAGTAAGAGATTTGAGTTATTGAAAATTGTGCGGCAAATATTTTGTGAGCATGAAATTATCGTTGGATTTCCAAAACTGTTATTTACCAATGCAAATTTATGTTTGGGTTTATTCACTGAACAGTGAATTGTTGGAAGCTACACAGGCAATTGCAAAAATAAGGTAAGTACCAAGCTATTATCCAAGTCAGCTGTTACCATATCAATTATGTTACATGTTTTGAAGTGAATTTCCAACACTTCACAGATTAGTGAATAACCCTGGTTTTTATTGCATGCCACTGCTGACTGATTTTTACTGGGTGGTTCCTACTTGAGTGACTGATACAGTTTGTGATTTGTTCTTAGATGCAGAAGGTATTTCCTTCTTAAATTAATTTGTTTTCATTAAAGGCTCCTGTTGGAATCCAGGTTCTCATGAGCTGCACTCACAGTTATTACATGGAAGAACTTGGCGTCCATTACTTCTATATGGAGCATCCTGTTCCTGCCTACTTAGTGGCCCTAACTGCGGGTCACTTGCAACCAGCAGATGTTGGACCTAGGTAAGAACAGTGGTGTACTGAGTTATTGGGTGATTGCCTGTTATGGAGGAAATTTATTTAAGAGGGGCTTTATTTTATTATTTTTAATGTTTATTTCTTATTCATGCATTGTACATAATAATAAAAGATTCTCTGTGTAGTTTTACTCAAAAATTAAAGCAGTGGGGATGTAATAATGGACTGCTCGAGTAGTGATGTCAGGTTTATATGTATATGTATGTGTGTGTGTATATATGTGTGTGTGTGTGTGTGTGTGTGTGTGTGTGTGTGTGTATGTATATATGTGTATATATATATATATATATATATATATATATATATATATATATATATATATATATATATATATATTCTCTATCTTTTGAAAAGAGATGCACTCTCAGGTCTTTTATACGAAAAATATTATTTTAATCCAAATGTTAGTTTACATCTAACTTCTCAAGATCAGATAACTTCAAATACATACAGTGTTTTATATACTTAAAGTACTCCCTAAAAGTGACAGACTCCCTCAATCTCTCCGTGTAATCCTGGAAGTGACAAGCGGCGGTCACATGACGTAATTGGGGTGTGCTTAAATGTTGTGCGGTTGCTAGGCAACCAATATACAAGTGATTAGACCATGGGTCTAGCTTTCAATGATAATATTATTTAGTTGATTGGATATATGTCCATTAGTCTACAATAATAATTGTCTTTAAGCCTTTCCATTGCTTCTAAAAATATTTTAATTAAACGTTTGTGGTATAACAGTATTGGTTTAGGTCTTCACTTGGCTGCACTTTTTGATTATACACATTATTTTCACACTTTATTTTTGGACACTACACTGAGTTGGCACTATATAGTCCATTGTGAGACCTTTATATTTAATGTAATTTCTATGTTCTAATCACAGTTAAAACATACACTCTTTCTTTCTTTCTTTAATATTGACTCGGATAGCTAGATCCACGGTCTAATCACTTGTATATTGGTTGCCTAGCAACCGCACAACACATAAGCACGCCCCAATTACTTCACTTCACGTGACCGCCGCTAGTCACTTCCGGGTTTACACGGAGAGATTGAGGGAGTCTGTCACTATTGGTGAGTACTTTTACACTTTATGTATATAAACACTGTATGTATTTGATCTTGAGAAAGACCCGATTTGGTCGAAACGTTGATAAAGTTAGATGTAACTAACATTTGGATTAAAATAATATTTTTCGTATAAAACATCTCTTTTCAAGTTTTATATATATATTTGCTCATGTGGGGTTGCACCATGGCACTATAACCACACAGGAGGACAAAGGGTGAGTGCCAAGCTATTAAATAAAAAAAAAAAAAAAAAATATTATATATCACCACAAAGCACTCCCATATTTTAAAATTAATAGGTTCGAGACAATTGGCACTTGGGGAATAACTTTATACTTTTTAAAGGTTTGAATGATGGGATATATATGTCTTTGGAAATCATTCTCAGCACCCCAACTGCATTGTCTCTTTCATTGTCTGCGCGATCTCTACATTGTGCAGGAGTCGTGTATGGGCTGAGCCGTGTGTGCTACCATTGGCTGTTGGGAAGCTGGCTGGACGAGTGGAACAATGGCTTCAAGCTGCTGAGCGCCTCTATGGGCCTTACATCTGGGGAAGGTGATGCAAGATGCTCTCATATGTTTTATATGCTGGACAGGAATTCTTTTTTCTTGAAAGTGTTCACCTTCTATGTAATCTTTATTTTATGGTTTCCTTTGTTCAGACCTAAAGGTTACAACAGACAAGTAAATAATTTCCCCATATACAGACCAAATATTAGAACTCTGTTAACTATCTCACCAGTCAATCATATTAAACAAAATTGTTTGTACGGCCTCTACTTTAAAAACTTGATAGCAAGCCTATATAGCATTTTAAAGTGGCATCTTCTTATGATTTCTGTAAGCTGATCTTTTGATTGTAGCATGAAGTTCATTGTCTGGCCAGCTTTGAGTTCATTTTATGTCCTGGAAGTGGTCTGATTTCTCTCCTTTCCCTTATGCGGTCTTCTTCTGATTCAACATCATCAAATGTTTTTTTTTGTTTGTTTTTTTATCTTTTCTTTTTAGAACCCTAATGTCAGTCCTACACACCAACCAGTCTTCCCTCTATGCCTGTCTCACCCCTTGCCCATTATTTCCTTATGCCCCCTCCATTCTAGGTATGATATCGTCTTCCTGCCTCCATCCTTTCCAATTGTTGCAATGGAGAATCCGTGTCTGACATTCGTAATTTGCTCAATCCTGGACAGTGAAGACTTCCTGCTGATTGATGTCATTCATGAAATTGCACATGGTTGGTTTGGGAATGCTGTGACAAATGCCAGCTGGGAGGAGATGTGGCTGAGTGAAGGCCTGGCAACCTATGCTCAGCGTCGCATAACCACTCATGTCTATGGTGAGTGATTAAAAGGCCTAGGCGTAACATTAAACCTGTTTTGCTGGGCCTTTTCTAACGTTATCTCTCAAATCCTTTTCTCAACCCTGTAGAGGAAGGAATTGTTTACCAACTAAGTGCAAGTCTTTCACTTATTCCACATTTCATGCAACTTTCCTAGATTACTTCAATCTGTATGATTGTAATGGAGCAAAGTTATGTCTGGAGGAGATGCAGTTTTCTGTAAATATTTACATGATTATTCAAACTTTAGATTGTTAATGGAGACGACTATAGAAAGTTTAGAATGTATAGAACTGTTAGATGCTGGGGGTATTTCTAGTTCAGAGGTAACTTACACATTACCTCTAAAGAAATATATTATAATTTACATTCAGGAATTTCAGGTTGTGTGTGTTTTTTTTTCTTTTACAGTGATTTAGTCGGATAACACTGGAATTTATTTTCCTTGCACAGTAAAATTGAGCAATCTTATGGCATATAATGCATAAAAGCAGCCTGAAATAGCATTGAGTTTAGTGTGTGTTTTTTTTTTTTTGTTTTGTTTTTTAATATGTGTATATATGCTATGAGATTGTTTGTTTAATTTTTATATAATTATATTAATTATCCACTGTTAGTTATGATGCTAAGAGTACCCTGGTATGATTCCCGTCTTACCTGGGTCCTATTTCTGCAGAGCTGCGGAAGCTGGATGCCGGTTCTGTCCTCCTTTCATTAATGATGTTCTGTGCATAGATACACACAATTGACATTAGCCAGCCTTAAACTAATGATGAAAAAGTTCTATGTACAGGCACTCTTTTATCCGTATTGGTCAAAATATCAAGGTGGCCCATATACCTTCTAATATACAAAATACAAAAAATTATACTGCACTCAAAAATTTCAGATAGAGTTCATTACTTAATTTAATAATTTATTGTTATGTTATATGAGTATAATTCATTAATTTTAGCAAATTTGACAATCTATACAATTAAATAAGACAAACCTGTGGTTAGGGGACTTTAGTTACATGGAATAACATTAGTTGTCACAGAATACATTGTTTCTACTATAACATGTTGTCTGATTTAATTGTAAATATTGTCAAATTTGCTAAAATTAATGAATTATACTCATATAACATAACAATGAATTATTAAATTAAGTAATGAACTCTATCTGAAATTTTTGAGTGCAGTATCATTTTTTGTATTAAACTAATGATGCCCCAGTAATGCTGTCAGAGGTGGAGCTCAGTATGTGTAGCATTTCATAGTGAAACGCTGCACATACTGACTTCAGCCACCATGACCACTACAAATCACTAAACTAGTTTTATTTAAAGGGTTAGTTAATTATTTAAAGGATTACTCCAAGCACCATGAACACAATAGTGGTTGGAGACCTTTTTAACTATGAGCATAATGTTAAATAGAATCCTAGAGTCTTCTAACACAGGTTTGTTATATATTTTATCACTCTCATATTTTTATTGCATTTCAGTGATTTTTACTGGGAAAGGGACTGGAGAAAGATCAATTATAGCTATTTTATACTTTCAAATAGGTGCTGCTTTCACCTGCTTGGAGTCCACCTTCCGACTGGAAGCTTTGCATAGACAGATAAGAATCCTTGGCCAGGATACACCATTCAGCAAGCTGCAGGCCAAATTGGATCCAGGTAAGTAGATCAGCCCACAATGGAGCCTTGCAAACATCACTTGTTCTCACACTTTGACCACTTTTCCATGATGCTGGCTGAGCATTTTTGAGTTATATTGTGCACTGCAGCTTCCGTGTCAGGTTAGCCACCTCTGTTCTGAGAAGACTGTGTTTGTATAACGCTAAATTGTCATTACGATTCCCTAGATCTTTGCAGTTCGTGTTGCACATATCATTAACTTATTTTAAAAGCTCAGTTCTAATGAATATCTGTATAAGTCCAGGAACAAGAAAATTGGGACTCCTATAATACTGTGACCCAATAGTGTTACTGCAAACCGTATATTTCAAATTTAGATGTAATTTTTTTTTTTAGCTGCAGTGATCAGGTCTGTTGATGCTCAGTCAGCCAAATATTGGTGTATCTATAGAATCAGATGGAGGCCAGAAAGAAGTGGTTGAATTAATATTACACTAATAATGTTATGTGGAATTGTGTTTTTATGATTTCATTGAAAAACAGAATGCTTGCTAAAATTCTTTATTTAATATCAGACATGGTAATCGGTAAGCATAGGAGCAGCTTTGTAAAAATGGTTACTGGAAATGGGTTACTGCTTACTGGCAAAAATAAAAAAATTACTTCCTGTTATGAGTAAAACCACTCCGGTCGAGCATCTGGCTTTATTTGCAAATCAGCAGTTTATTTCAGCACAGACACCAGAGTAATGTAAACATGCATGAACTACCTTTTTCTGTTTAGGAATTTAGTTTACTGCAAATTTTAATTGCAATCCTCCATTTCTAATATCAGAATTGATATTGGCAGTGGGTTACCTTAGCTTTGGAGTTATTGGTGGGGACAGGGTTAGATTTAGAGATAAGAGTAGTGTAGGTTTACACTTAGTGTTGAGGTAAGGTATGAGTTAATGCTGTTTTAGGGTTAAAGATAGTTTAGGGTAGTTATACAGTTAGTAAGTGTAAGTATTGAGTAAGTGATATGGTTGGTATAGCATTAGTGGGGGTTGGTAGGTATACGGTTGACTATCAAAAATGTATTAAGATACTAAACTTACAAGGCATTTAATAATCACTATCATAATGACTGATGTATAAATATATTATGAGTTATTTTTAATTATTTGCACTAATTGTTTATAAACAACAAAAAGGTTTGTTTTTGTTTTTGGATTTTTTTCATGCAATTCCCCCCATTTATTTATTAATTTTTTTATTATTTTTTTTTTACATTTTATTCATACATAATGTTGTTAGATTTTCACATGTGATGTTAAATGAAAGCCTTTTCTGTCCTTTAAAAAAAATAATATAAATAATATATATAGGGTCAATTGAAACACTTAAATTACAGTGGAATAAACCTATAACTCAAATTCAAGGTTTTACAATCTACAGCTAGGAAGCCATGCACACTCCAAAACAAAAGGAAAAATCTATATTTCAAAGGGTATTTTTTTGAAAAGAGTCGTTATATACATCTATGCATCCTCTGAGGGGGAAAACCCAGTTGCACTTCAGTACATAAAAATTATGTGAATACAAACCATGAGCAAAAAAGGGCATGACACACTAAATTAACAAATAAAATAAGTTGTCCACAAAGTATAGTCCTAATCAAAATCACAGATTCATCATTCAAAATTTAGATGACTATACCTGTATATTGGGGGACATTAATTTAGCGTACAAATAAAGTCCATCAAATCCAGTCAATGAGTAGGTAATGTAGTTCATTCTTCACTGGCATGATCTTTTACGATTAGTTCATGTTTAGCAGAATTCTTTCTTTCCAAAAGCATAATAGCTTCACCACTACACTTATAGGGTCAGAAATTCAAAGGTGAATTCCTGAACCTATTGTGTTAAAAAAACATTTAGGCCCCCTTGCCACCCCATAAATAAATATAAAACTTACCTTTATTCCAGTGCTAGGTGGGTCTGCTGCCGCTGGCTCCACCCTTGCCAATTCAGTGCTTTCCTGTGGAAAGCATTGGATTGGCTGAGATTGTCAATTCTCATGATCTTTCCAAAGGAGACGGGGCTAGGGGCGGAGCCATACACCACCCTGTCCAATCAGCTTCACTTCCTAGAGATGCATTGAATCAGTGCATCTCAGTGGGGAATGTTCAGCGTCTCCATGTAAAGTCAGTGCAGACCCAGAAAGCACTTCTGATGGCCGTCCAAGTAACTGCCACTGGAGGTGTCCCTATGGAGCAATGTAAAACTCTGCATTTTCCCTGAAAAGGCATTGTTTACATGAGAGTGCCTTTATGAACTGACTAGATTCACCAGAACAACTATGTTAAGCTGTAGTTGTTCTGGTGACTATAGTGTCCTTTTAAACGTATGTTCTTTTCTTCAATTGTTGATGTTTCTATATTTCTTCATAAAGTAGCTTTGTTGAGTGTAGCCAAAAATCGTGTTTAACTTCATCAGACCAAGAGAACTTGTTCAATAATAATGCCAATATGTTTGTTCACTGCAGAGAATGTGCTAACTTCCTTTCCCTTGGAAAAATATGCAAAATATATATATATATATATATATATAATTTTTTATTTTATTTTTTTTTTTTATGGTTCAGGTTGTCCTATTTGTTTACAACTGTATTTTTTTTTTTTTTTTTTATTCATTTTTTTCTGTGGATCTGTAAAGAAAGAATATAGAGGGTGCTGAGTCACCTTACAGGTATCTGGTCCAAAATTATATACCCTTGATTGCTCTTAATTAGTGAAATAGGGTGAACATACTGATATGTGATCGCACACAGCGAATGCTTTCTTCAACGTTTAAACCAACAAAAATCTCATAGTAAGTACAAAACTCATTTTAGACGTATAGTTAAAAACTTAAATCACAAAGGCCTTATCTGGCTCATAGATATGAACTGGAACAAACAGTCATCTGTTTTTATTACATTTACTCTTAAGATTATCAGGTACATAATTTCCTTCACTTAATTTTTTTTTTTATCAAAACCACCTGTTTGATAATCTGTAGGGAAACATGTTGTTTGGGGGGTGAAATGTTCCCAAATTTTCGGGGGATCCTGTCAAAAGGGTTTTCTCCACTGCAGTCGAATTAATAAAGATAATGGGGACTCCTCTCATTCCTAAAGCTTTAACTAAATGGGAAACCGAGTTAGCAATTTCTATTCCTTTTAATAACTGGTGTAAATCCTTTGTGAGGACCAAAAAAAAATATTCACTGTTTGAATATCTTAGAGACCTTTTATAAAGGTGTTGTATAGATGGTACTTGGTTCCTATCAGACTTGCTAAAATTTCTGTTACTAACCCGTCTAATTGTTGGCGATATTTTCATCTCGACGGATCAATGGTTCATATATGGTGGTCTTGCCATCGAATCAAATCTCTCTGGAAGATTACATATGAATTTATAAATAAATTGGGAGGCTCCTATTTGGAATTCAAACCGGAAATTGCTTTACTCCATCTTCTGGGCCCAGAGATAAAGCATACTGATATTGTGATCATACACTGCTTAATGGCTACTAAAATTTTAATAGCTAGATTTTGGAAAAGTTTTGATATTCCCACGAGAGATCAACTTAAAGCACAACTTTTATTCCAAGTTGAGATGGAAATGGGATTAGTGTCTATGAGAGAATATTCTAAATTGAAGGCCTTGACGTTCTTTTCTAGCTTTGTCCAAAAAATTAAGAAGCTTTGAGGTAAATGATTAAGTGGGGTACCTTTACGACTCCCCCGCGGTTGGCAGAGTGTTCTCAAAGGGGATTCTATTGTTAGTCGCCTTTGCCTTATACTGTTTATTCTTTTCCTTAAAAGGGGGTTTTGGATCTGCAACACATACGACCATTTTTGTCTACTGTTTTGTCTTGTGTCTTTGTTTCTTTTTCTGTTTAACATATTTATAAGGTTCTGTATAGGCCGTTTTTGGTCTATGATATGCAGCTGAGGGGATGTACGTATTCCCAGTTTATGTCTTAGACGGCTCATTGAGGAAATCTGAAATAGAAATCTGTCTTTGTATGTATGTATAATATGGTGGGGAATCCTTATTTTTTTCTTCTGTAAGATTCCCTCCCATGGTTGTTGTCTTTGTCTATTAATACTTTCATGAAAAATTGCAATAAAAAGAATTAAACAAAAAAACAAAAAAAAAAGAAATGTTCCCAAATTTTGCTTTTTCAGTGTGTTCTCATTTAATTTTGATTTGCAGTCTGGATATGGATTATGCAAATTGTATTTCCCTTCTTTCCCATGTGTAGGTGTGAACCCCAGTAACCTCATGAACTTATTCACCTATGAGAAGGGCTTCTGCTTTGTGCACTATTTATCCCAATTATGTGGGGATCAGGACACCTTTGATGCCTTCCTCAGGGTACGTAATCTGAAACACTGCATGCTTTTTTAGTGGTTTGTCACTCGTACAGTTCCAAAATCTTTTATCCCACATCCCCCATCCCCACACACAACCGATCCCTACGAAGGTACTACTGAGACACAGTTAATTTATTTTATCATTATATTTTTCATCACAACATTAGTTTCTCCTCTTGCTCTTTTTAAAGGATTACATTGAGAAATTTAAGTTCCGCAGTGTTTTAGCTCGCGATCTCCTGGAATCCTATCTTGGCTTTTTCCCGCAATTAAGAGGAGACGGGACAGAGAAGAACGTTGGTGAGTTTGGTGATAAGGAATTAATAGCAAACTGAATACGTAATATGTTTGAGACTTTACTTTTTATTTTTGTTCTTTCCACAACACATTCAGACCTGGAGTTTGAGCGTTGGTTGACTGCTCCTGGACCTCCTTTGGCGCAGCCAGATCTTTCTCAGGGATCTGTATACACTGCTCCAGTGGAAGCACTAAGTGAGCTCTGGATGACGGATCCATTGGATGTTGAAGCTGCAACAACGTATGCCAATATTGCTGAATGGCAAACCTTCCAGACTGTGCTGTTCTTGGACAGGCTTCTAGACAGGTCTCCATTACGACCAGGTAAGCAGTGTGTGGAGTACTTATTATGACATGTGAATTGGAAATATTTTTTTTTTTTTTTTTTATAGTATTAGTAGCATTTATATAGCGGCAACAAATTCCATAGCACTTTAGGGGAGGGAGATGTAACAATAAATTAGAAAATAGGATGAAGACCCTGCTCAAACCAGCTTACAGTTGAGGAGGTTGGGTATAAAACACAGTAGGACAGGAAATAGCAATCAAATAAGGTGGGAGTGAAGCAGAGCTGGAAGAGAGAGTAGAGTGCTGCTCTTTAGGAGAGAGCTAGGGACAGGGATGTGAGGCAGAGGTTACTCTGGGCGGCCATAAGCTTTCATAAAGAAATGGGTTTTAAGGCACTTTTTAAACAATTGAAGACTAGGGGAGAGTCTGATGGCGGTAGGCAAGCTATTCCATAGGAAGGGAGCCACTTGCGAGAAGTCCTGCAAGTGTGACTTGGCCTGTACGGGTGCGAGCATGCTTAAGAGGAGCAGGGACAAGTTCCAGGAGCCCTGAGGACCGATTCGGCTACAGAATGGTTTAAGCTTGGATAAAAAAAAGTTTTTTGTTTGTTTTGTTCCAGGTGAGAAAAAGCACAATAAGGGTTCCTAACATAAATAAAACAAATTACAAACCGCAGTGAACTATAGGGCCTGTTTAGAGAGACGGTAATAGTAAATGGAAAAAAAAAGTTCCTCAATTCAAGTAGTAGCAGCCGCATGCATACATGTTGGTTCCTGTCACCATGTGTACGAACGGTACAACCTTGATTGGGTCCCATCTGTTCAGGTTGAGAGTGCTCAGCAGAGCAGCTGCTCCTCAAAGATCTGAGATGGATTTCGCCTTGTATGACTTGCAGAGGCATGTGCCAGTGGTACCGGACCTTGTGCTGCTGGGGCAGTGTTGTGAACGGTCGGAGGGACCTCTGCCCTTTTTAATCTATTTTTGTACTTAAAGTGGAATAGTCATTCAGAAAATGTG
Organism: Pelobates cultripes; assembly: GCA_933207985.1. Lineage (NCBI taxonomy): Eukaryota > Metazoa > Chordata > Amphibia > Anura > Pelobatidae > Pelobates > Pelobates cultripes. The sequence continues at coordinate 131,332,096 of OW240913.1, read as the reverse complement.
TGCATGGCCAGGTTCACTTCAGGCTATGGTTTGAATTTACTCCCTACTTTGTGTTGCTGAAATGTTTGTGTGTACAACAAATTTACTCCCTCTTCACCTTGTGCAATACAGCATGCTGGGAATGGTGGAGTGACATGTGGAGGTCACAGAACACCTTTCATTATGAACCATGGGAAATTCTTACCCATCCAGACCGCTTTACTTGCTAGGAGGAACCACAGGTTCTGTTGATGCAAAGACCAAATTAAAATTATGCTTGCTAATTGTGCAATCAGACCATGTTTTATTTTATTTTTTTTTATTATTTATTTGTGTGTGTGTATGTGTGTGCTCCATGTTTGTGCGTGCCTTTGAAAACTACATGTGTAATAAAATGTATGCATGTGCTAGTAATTTGTATAGGGTTGTGCTTTCTTGGATGGGAGAATGTGCATTCACACTGAGATAATTCCCTGTAGCAGATTTTTTTTTTTTTTTTTTTTTCATTGCTGTATCTTCCTTTCTTTAAAAATTATAGATTAAGATTTAATATCTGTAAAGAAAAAAGGCAAATGGGAGAAGAGGGGGGTGACTTGGAAGTGTATCCTTTAACCATAGACCCAAATATTACTGGAATTGTATTGTGTGTGCTAGCAGTATTAATGTGTGATACTTTCATTTCATGCTCAGTTATAACCTTTTTAGTAAATGTACTTTTTTTTTTTTTTTTTATTATTATTTTTTTTTATTACACACATCCTGAAAATGCATCCTTATGAAATTGTGCTACACAATGTTTAAAACTGATTAATGAGCTATAGATGTGACAAAAATACACTTACTAAAAGTTATCCCCCATAATTATTCTTGTGTATCCTGATCATCCTGTTTCCTGTATTTTTAGAGGTAATGCTGCATCTGGCTCTGTGTTATTCTGATGATATTGCCACTATGAACACAGAGATCAGGATACGCTGGTTGCAGATTGTGGTGCGGAACAACTTTCAGTCAGACCTGCCTCAAGTACGCCACTTTCTCCTCTTCCAGGTAAGTTCGAACTCTGTCCCATATGTATCTGCACCAAGGTCAATAAGCTTCATTGATATCTTCTGTAACTTAAACAAGGCAACTTCTTCATTTAGCAAGCTGAACAGACTGTATTTTTTTTTTTTTTTTTTTTTTTTTACACATTGACTATGATCACAGCTACAATGCATTAAACATTCAGTGTTTACAAGGACATGAGACCATTGGTAAATTTGCTATTTGAAGTGTGAGATCCATTCTGTGTATGTAAAAGACCTATATTGCCAACACCTAGGTGTTCTATATCTTCCACCCATTTACTTTTGAAGTTACTACCTTCAACCACTAATAGTTGAGTGCTATAATAAAGGAATACATGTGTTGCACAACTTGTTGATTATATTGTTTGTTGTCTTTTCTCCTAGACATCTAGGATGTATACCATCCCTCTGTATGAGGATCTCAGCGCTGGACCACTGAAGTCCTGTGCCCTGGAAATATTCTATCAGACGCACAGCAGGTTACATCCAAACCTGCGCAAAACAATCCAGCAGATCCTGACTCAGGGAGGCTCCGTGGTGGTGCAATCAGACATGTTGCCAGTCCTGACCTCTGAACTTTGCACACAAGGCCCCAACTCTCTCAGGGATGTTAATGTGACAGCATAACTGCTAGTCTTTATCAACAAACTGGCTCTAAATCTGTCCAGACTGTGCCTTGCACTGATCAGGACAGAGAGACAGAATGCAAGGAATGTTTGCACTGAGAAGGAGACAAGTAAACTCCTCTCTCAGCCTATAACACTCAGGAGGGGATCTTTCAAACCCCAACAACAGAACTTTCAATGCCTAGCAATTGGAGAGTAGAAAGGTGCCAATTGGGGAGTGTGTATTTATGTAAATCTATATCTACACACAAACGTTTTCATTTTCTTCTGGAAGTACAGAGCATGTAATAGGCCTGAACGAATTCCAGACTTCTATGCATTTTTACACTTTCTATTTGAGGTTTTACTTTAATGGTATTTAATGGTATTTAAGTACACCCTGAACCCTTTTTTGAAATGGTGACTTTGTAATGATTAAAATAGCAACTAAAATGCTGCTTCTCCTGAAAATACCTGCCTTGCAAAGTGGTTCAGGAATATAGGAGTTCTGATTAATGTTTGCGTTGTTGTAGCAGCCAGACGTGACATGTAGCCAGCTAACTCCAGTTTTCAATACAAAGTGACAGATCATTTATAAACCAATCAGGATGTCCGTTTTATCAGATTTTAATTGTTTTTCCCGGTAGTGTAAGGTGATGTTTTAAAGATATTTTCTCTTGCCTAACATCAGGTTAAACCTAACCCAAACTATATTGCAATGTATAGATTAATTCAGAAGCTCTATTTACCCCTACCCCCTCCACCTTTCATTAGCATTTGTTTGCACATGCAGTTTTTCTTGGGACCTGAATGGCTTTAAGGCCAAACTTTTTGGCTTTACCAAGGCTAAAGGTGACCCATAATGTTCTGCCTCCAAGCAATAACTCTGAAGATCAGCTTCCATTTTTGGTGGTTTTATATTTGAAAGTATGCCAGCGAAATGCATGCCTTTCCAGTTAGCCCTAATTCCTGGGTATGGAGCAGAGACAGTTGAAGTAGTTCCAGACCTGGACAGTGGGATTTTTTTCTTAACCCACTAGATTCTGGTCTGTCTGCATCCATTGGAAAGAAGTTTTAAAGTTCATGTTTAATTACTGGAACAAGTTACCTGGGACAGAACACAGGATGAAACTGTTGACTTCTTTTGATGTTTTTCTTTTTTCAGTTTTCTTGTTTTTTTGTTTTCCTTTTTGTTTTTTTTTTTAATGTTATTTTTAAATGGCATAGAAGAGCTAAAAAAATAAAACAGAGTGGTGAATATTTGCTCTGGTGTATATGTGGCTGTTTTAATTGCATTTCTTTTGGTTTAAAAGTGAAGATTTTATTTCATTTGTAAACCAGTAGGATTTTATCCATGGTTTCAATTCTTAAATTTTTTTTTTTTCCTAACGGTGAGATAAGGGTAAATATACATGAACTATGACAATTCTCCCCCCCCACCCCCCCCCCCACTTTTCTATTAACGGTGATGTGTTCTATTAACTTATATGGCACAAACAAGAAAAACCTCTGGCACAGTGGTTTGGCATTTGGCAAACTTTGGCATTTCCTTTACTGCTCTTATAGCCAAAATGCTAGCAAAAGGTTGCCTACCCCTGCTTTAGAAAATCTCATACTTTTCTCTCCAAATGGATAAGAAAGATGTATTACAACAACTTCATTCCATCTGAATAACAATAGTCTAAAGGCATTAAACAGCATACTGCATAGATTTATTTCTCATACACACAGATTGACGCATTACCTATACTTTTGTGAGTTCACCTTCTATCTTTGTGCATTAACATGCATGGCCTTCAACTTTCCGTAATTTATTTATTTTATTGCATCCTCCAACGGTTTTCATTACATATCCAAGCTTATGCATGACAAGTTCACTTTAATATATGCATCACTTTAGCTACCATTTGCACTTGACATAATGGGGAAAGCTTTGCAATCTGTAGGAATCACTGCACTTATAATCAACCGTGTTTAGGGGCACATTAAATGGAAGTTCACGTACAATTACATATTGAAGAGGCATATATTTTGGAGTGTCTTTTAAGAGTAACAATGTAGTGTAGTAGATACTAATGTGAATGTTTGCATCCATAATCCATGAATTGAGTCTATCAGAGTCTTACCTTTAACAGATTTTCTGGTATGACAGTGGGCTGGTGAGATTCACTGTGTGTAGCCAATATTTTCACTGTGTGTAACCAAAAAAAAAAAACGTGTAAACTACTCTGGATCCCAGTTAGCGATATAGTCCATTTTTGGGACAAGTTAGCAATATAGTATGTTTTTTTTTTTTTTTTTTCCTCTTGCAGATATAGGCAGTAGACACCTGAGGGATCTTCTGCAGAACAGGCAGCCTAGTATTGGAGAGAATTTAAAGTCTGCTTCGGGTGCTAGAAGTGATGAAATGGTATGTAGGTGAGCGCTGGGCTGCTACCTCAATGGAACACAAGTCCAGGTGACATTGTGTTCCACTGCAGGATGCTACACACTTCAGTGAAGCTCTCTGCGTGCTTTGGCCCCAAATTCAAACCAGAAATCTTTTTCCATCTCTATTTAAACCCAGCAATGATTTTGAGGCCTGATGTATGTAAGAAAGCTATTTGTGTGCTCTTTCCAACATACTGTGAGGCTTATTATGGTATGAAAGTAGTATTTTATACACTTAATAATGTAACCTATTTGTATTTGTTCTTGTGTTTAATATTGTGTTGTACTTTTCCTGTGCTTTTATGTATGCCCAATAAACCAAAATAAAGTGGAAAAAGGCAAAGGGTTGGCTAAATCCAAGCATTTTAGCTTCCTCCATTTGCAATTAGTCATTGTCTGTTAAACGCAAATAGAAGTTACACAACCCATGTATAAAGAAAAGCTGCTGATGAAACCTAAAGAGCAGATGTTTTTGTATTTTTGTATTTTTTTTATTATTGGTTTCAATTAAGTGTACAGTAGACATCCGTGGACAAATGTCTGCAGGTCTACAGTCTGGACTGAATTTCGGGCACACCAGGAACTTGTACTTCTCAGTAGTAGTGCTACTGTAAAGAAAAAAATATATACAAAACACAGATTAAAAACCGTATACACACAACAAAATAAAACTTCCTCATTTGATTGTCCAGAAGAGCAAGAAAAGAAAATGTCAAGTTGAGGATTCCATCTCAGAATGCTCCGAAAACTCCACATCAGATTCAAAGTCTCTGGATTATTCTTATAAAACCAATTTTTTCTAAGATGACCATATACATTAATAAAGGAGGTCTCAGCCATGATAAAGCTACAGGAAGCATCAACAAAAAGCTAAAGCATTGCATCCTAATTTTAGGAAAAAAAAGGGCAGGCACCATCTAAAGGATCATTCATCACCAACCGCTTAAAAAACATATTTCCTCTGAAAGAAGATTTATACATTTATGTTGTGAATGTAGGAAGTACACTATAAGACGGACGTGAAGAAGCTTGGCTTTAAAAAAAAAAAAAAGTGAAAACTACACTGATCAGTCTCATTGGAAACCACAAAAGGAAGCAGTGTACTAATTCACTTGTAGAATGAAGGTTTAGCTGTTGAAGAAATTTAGGTAATGTCATACTCTTTGAGTGTTGCTCTTACAACAGCCAGAGAATCCATGGTTTGATTTTTGGTGGGTGAAACAGCTTAGCTGTGGATTGCAACTGTAATAGGCATGCATATCGGGACATATCCCTTTCTTAGGGTGGTTACTTTAGCTGAACTGTCCTGGAACAATAGAACTTTATGGTCTTGATACATAATTGTTGCAAACTGCGCAGTATGGTTGTTTTTATCAGCAAAGTTGAAAAGGTGGATAATAACTGGTCTGGTGCTAGTGCTGCCTTCCTTTGGAGAGCCAGGACTCTCCCTCTGCTTGGATCAGGAATTTGGGAACAAGAAATAGCCAAACGAATGGCTCGCCTCCTCCCCAGTAACTGGGTGACACAGTTCTGGGAGTACAACTGATTTTATACTGGCCACACACCACTTTTATTCACTGACCCCTAACATGGGATCTCCACATCCAAAATTCAAGGGTTTTTCTCCCAGAAGTCTCTATTTCTGAGAGATAATTGTGAAAACTATAACTCAATTATCTCTCAGATACAGGAAAACATATACAATATTACAATTTATCATAAAAATACATTTCAATAACATAGGAACCCCATGAAAGCCATATCACCGAATAACTTGGGTATGAGCGCCCACTTTGTCGACTTAGCGCTCAGATCCCTTCGTTGGTTCGGGAACGCCATTCGAATGACGTTTTGACCAGTCGGCCACGAGGTGGTGCCCCAAAATAGTTCCATAGAAAACAAGACAACGACCGGTTATGTTTCGGGAGTTGTCACATAAACACAGACGAATGCTCCCCCTGTTAGGGAGTGAACGCTCCCCCTGTTCGGTAGATCCTAGGTCCTGAATGCCGTTCGTCTAGTCGGTCGGGAAGTGGGACAGGCAGCGGGTACCATCTTTGCCCGGGTTCACAGAGACACGAGGCCGAAAATAGTTCCAGGCGTTCAACCAGGTACCTCTGCCTGCGTTCGGAAGACAAAATGGGCTCCATGCACTGGACCACGTTCGTTCGGTTATACAAACAGTGCCCACCAAGGGAAAGCACTCACGTTAATCACCAATTTGTGGTTAACAGCCAGTGGAGATCACGTTCGAAGGGTTATAAAAGGGGGGACCACCAGGGAATGGAGTTTGTTAGAGTGGTCTTATACATGAAGAGTGATCCTCTTTTTCTTTGTTCCAGGGCATGCAAATGTTACAGTTTGTGCTGTAATTTGAGTTTTTGCTATTAAAGGACCACTATAGTGCTAGGAAAACACTCGTTTTCCTGGCACTCTGGGGCCCGATGCACATCAACCTCTTCGCCTCCCGATTAAATTCACAACTTCCCTCTTTCTTCAGCTGGTGACCAGATACAGACGCCATGGCGGTGGACGCCTTCCTACAACCCTGGCCAAATAGATGGCTATATGCTTTTGCTCCCTTCTCTCTAATAGATCGGACCCTCCTACATCTACAACGATTCCGAGCATCACTGGTTTTGATAAGACCCTTCTGGACAGCACAGCCTTGGTTCCCTTCCCTCATGGAAATGTCTATTGACCTCCCCAGACTAATTCCGGTATCCACGGACCTACTATAAGATCCCGATGGGAACTCTCACCCTCTTCTGGTTCAGGGACACCTCAGACTCCTGGCGTGGCTCCTCTCTGGGGACTTTGGGTCATGCTGAACGTTTCGCAAGCAACTCTTGACTTATTGGCAGGAGCTTGGGCTCCAGGAACAAGATGATCCTACACCCATGCCTGGAACACATGGTGTAGTTGGTGCATGCAACAACACGTGGATCCCATATGTGCCTCAACCACATCTTGAGTTTCCTTACCGCCCTGTATGACCAAAGCTTGGCCTACCGCACGATAAACGTGTATAGATCAGCAATCTCAGCTGGTCATGGCGGATTGGATGAATTCCCGGCTGGGAAACACTTGCTGTTTTGTCATCTTCTACGAGGCATTAGATTTGCACGTCCACCACAGCACCGATACACGACTTTATGGGACGTCAATCTGGTTCTTCGTCTCTTGGAAGATTGGCCTATGAACTCGGACCTTACGCTCAAAAAAGTATCTGCAAAATTGGCTATGCTCCTGTGTTTAATTTCCTATAAAAGGGTGTCGGACATTCGAGCTCTGGATATCGACGCACGTTCCTTTACTCCAAACAGTGTTATGTTTAATATCATCAGACGTACAAAGTCGAAGACCCCTTCAGTCTTCTACCCCTTTTTTCCTCACAATACTAACCTCTGCCTGGTAGCATGCCTCAAAGAGTACGAGCTACAGACCCAGCCATTCAGGAAACCAACAACACAGGACCTGGTTTTGGCTCTGAAGAAACCTCATCTCCCAGTATCCACAGTGACTCTGGCATGCTGGGTGAAATGGATAATGTCAGCTGCTAACATCGGCATATCAGTCTACGGAGCTCATTCTACTAGAGGTGTTATGGCTTTGAAGGCATTCACCGTGGGTTGTAAATTGGAAGACCTTCTCCACACAGCTGATTGGTCTCGAGAATCAACATTCAAAGAGTACTACTTTCGTCCAGCAGAACACATTTCTTCTATGGTTATCTCACAGCTTTAAACTAGCCTAGTATGAGCCTCCGTGTCCTTTAATAAAATTACCAGGTTTTACTAATTACACAACGTGAAGTCATGATTTTATGAAGGACACGGAGGCGAGTATTAGCCCACCCAAAGACGGGTAAGTCGTACGCTTTGTCTTCCTACCCAATATCAATGGCATGTATGGTTTGTCTGGACTTTAATGTGGGTTGCCAAATACTTCTAATGATTTGGTTTTTTTGCTGGACTCATGGGGGACATGTTCGATGTTATGTGCCACTCTACCTCCAAAAACTGTGTGAGTGTGTGATATCCCCACATAAAGGCAGCGTAGTTCATTCAATAGGACCATCAAGATGGAAAAATAAGGCAGTACTAGTCAGATCCCTTTTTAAAGTCCTCATCATAGGGAGGGACTGAAAATATTTTAGGTAGATAAAGGAAAAGAGAATAATAGTAGCCTACAGACAAAGTCTATACGTAAAATTCTATAAAGTGCGATAAACATCAAATTAACTTATGCTCCGTAAGAAACAGAATCATAGGACTAGCCAAGAATGCCTCTGTGAATCCTCGGCACACTGGCCAGAAAGCTTTTTGATGCAATGCACCATTCTGGCTTAGATTTTGACGTGGACCACTCCATCCTTGTGTCCCTTTATGACCAGTCTTACCTGCGTCATATTTTGGATCCACAGCTGACTGTGGCTCATTCTGGAACTCCTCTACTAGTGGGCTGTCTTGGGGGGTACTGTTGCGACCTCTGGCTCTGGCTCAGGATGCTGCCAGATACATGTCATTTTGGCTTGATTTCTGACATGGACTCCTCTCTCCCGGAGTCCTTTTATGACCAGTCTTATTGCATCATATTTTGGAGCCTCAGATTTGTTGGTAACCTACAAGACTTTTGCACACGTTCTGGCTTCAAAATGTGACAGACCAGTTAAGATGACAGATCACCCATCTGTTTGTCCATTGCCCTGTTGTGTTCTTACATACCCCAGAGAGTGTGTTTTACTAGTCTGATTTATTTGGTTACCAACTTGACTTGTTTATCATTGTCCCAGATTTCTGCTATCCTCAATCTTGGCTAGTCCTATAATTTTTTAGATATATTTTTATATTTTTATTAAAGAAGGGTAGTCGTATAATTGTGTGTCTTTCTGTGTTCCCTGACCTCAGCTTCTGCTATAAACTATTCTGTTTTTGTTTTTTTCTGTTTTCTGTCCTTAACATTATCCTGGCCATTCTATTGAACAGGAATACGTTTTCTATACTGTTTGTCTTAGGTTTGCGTGTTGGTGTTATATTGACAGAGTGTAATGGTTTTGGTGCCATAAGTGCCTAGGGGCTCTTACTGTGTAAGTAGTCAAACCGTTTGCTAATGACTTCTTACCTGGGCACCATGAGACCTGATTGCTCTCAGTTCTGAGCTAAGCACAAAGGTGCAAGGCTTAGCTTACTGGCTGAGAGCAATCAGTTATCACTCTCAGCCAATGAGCTGTCCCTGCAGAATTTAGCTCATCAAACTAAATTCTGACTCCCATTGGCAGAAGAGACGGGTGCCCGGAAGTAGGTGGTGTGGCCCTGGGTGTCCTTTGGGATCCAGGTAAGTTTTCAAATCATTCTAAAACAGTTTAACAGGGAATTTGATCAATGTGATCATGCAGAGCAGGTCTCTGCTGTTGCTGCAAAATGATGCCATGTTTCTGTCATTAGTGGACTGGTCTGAAACTGAGATGGGTGAGTTATGAGGAGGGTGAAACTAAAGAAACTCCCCTAGCTAAGAAGCTAGCTCAATAATATATAATATTTAATAGTATATTTGTTTAAAAGTGTTTGCTTGCTGGTTTAAAAAAAATAATAGTCAGGTGATGTCCCTTTAACCACTACCGTGGGTAGGAGTAGTTAATGATACTTTGAGTGTTTCTTTAAAGTGTTAAGTATGCGTAATAATGAGTAACAATGAGTATTTGTAAAAATGGTGATATTGGTAATATATTTCTATTATATGGGTAAGTGGGGTAGTTGGCAGAGTATGCTTGTGTAGGTGGGCAGCGAGTAGTAGTTGGCAGAGTATAGCACATATTCATTGAGTAACTAGGACATATGCCTGATGGGGACGCCTATTCTGCCTTTGGAAGGAACCCTCCTTATTTTCTACCTGGTGTCTGCTATTTGCTGACCAGAGCTGTGCCTGCCTAACTCTGCGATCTGTATTCAGTCTGAGGAGCCTGAGAAGTGCATGGCCCCACCTCATCAGACTTAACACAGCGAGCTGCAGGAGGGAGAGGTTTGTTCTCATAAACGACAGATACACAAACCCATACTGTTTACTACTACTACTACTAAACAGGCTGATACACAAACACACAATAGACATGCACTTGGACAGATTGCTACATATGCACACACTCTGGGTGTGTGTACTGTACATATAAGACTTTTTATCATGTTTAATCCTTTAATGACAACATGACGGTCTATGCCCTCGCCCGTTGACGATATAGACCATAATGCATTAAAAATACCAGTAGGGTTAAATACCTGGTTCGAAGGAGCCCCAGTTATCATTGGATACCTGAGGGTTCCTACTATCAGCTGGGACCACAATAAGCGGCCTCAGACTGACATATGAGCTACGTGCAGCACTCAACGTGAGTGATAAACATGGCCCATTAAATCAAAATGCTCCTAAATAACCTGAGAGATGTCTTTTTACAAATACATACTTTTGTGTAATGGTTTTGGATTCTGTGTGTAAAATAAAAGTTGTAATCTCAATGTTGTACACTTGCGACCAGGCCTCTTTTTACACTTTTGTGGTGTTTGTGTTTAGCTGTCTCATTTACTGTTCCTATACAAATTATATATTGTGTTTTTCAGGACAAAAAAGGGTTTCTTTACATACCATTATTTATATAATCTCATGTAATTTAATTTAAAAAAATAAAATAAAAAATATGATGAAAAATTTAAAAAAATACATGTTTTTTGACTTTTACTTGAAAAATCTTTTACTCATCTACAAAAGCGGATAAAAAAAACTGCTAAATAAATTCAAAATTTTGTCCTGAGTTTTAACCCCTTCAGGACCGAGGACCTAGTTACTTACCTGATCGCCGTCGTTCCCCCGGCGGCGATCAGCGTTGCTCCCGTTGTGGGGAGACTGCCTGCAGCCCAGACAGTCTCCCCACACTGGATTAGGACCCCTGTGGCCATGTGATCGCTCAACACAGCGATCACATGGTCACAATAGGTGTCCATGTGTCTGCCTGCAGGGGGACTGCCTGTGCTGACAGGCAGTCTCCATGCTAGTGTAAAAAATAAAGTTAGTGTTAATAAAAAATAAAATAAAAAATAAAATAAAAAATTATATGTGTGTGTGTGTGTGTGTATATATATATATATATATATATATATATATATATATATATATATATATAATGTACATATATTAATATAAAAATACACTTATAATTAAATTACACACGTGTGTGTGTGTGTGTGTATATAATATATATATAATAACTATATTGTGTATATATATATATATATTATAAAATATAAATAATTTAAAAAAAAATTTTTTTAATAATAAAAATTGAAAAAAAATATCTATATGAAATTTTATTCTAACTGTATTTTAAAATTAATATATATATATTTATATCAAAATACACTTAGAATGAATTTGTATATATATCTATGTATATATAAATAAAAATATTACGAAATATACATATGTCCATATACAAAATTACGTAAATAATTATATAAATATACACATAGATTTCAAATATGCATATATATTTAAATTCTACGTGCGTATTTATGTAATATTTTTACATAATTAAGTAATTTTATTGATTGCAATTTGAGGGACCTGCCTGCCAACCCAGGCCGAAAGTACAGAGAATTTAATTTGCTAGCACTGTATTTTACCCTGTAACGTTCTACGACACCCTAAAACCTGTACATGGAGGGTACTGTTTTACTCGGGAGACTTCGCTGAACACAAATATTAGTGTTTCAAAACAGTAAAACATATCACAGCGATGATATTGTCAGTGAAAGTGACTTTTTTTGCATTTTTCACACACAAACAGCACTTTTACTGATTGTTGTGATACGTTTTCCAGTTTTTAAACACTAATATTTGTGTTCAGCGATGTCTCCCGAGTAAAACAGTACCCCCCATGTACAGGTTTTATAGCATTTTTGAAAGTTACAAGGTCAAATATATGGGTCAAATATTTTTACATTGAAAATGGCCAGGTTGGTTACGTTGCCTTTGAGAGCGTATGGTAGCCCAGGAATGAGAATTACCCCCATGATGGCATACCATTTGCAAAAGAAGACAACCCAAGGTATTGCAAATGGGGTATGTCCAGTCTTTTTTAGTAACCACTTGGTCACAAACACTGGCCAAAATTAGCGTTCAATTTAGTTTTTTTACTTTTTTCACACACAAACAAATATGAATGCTTACTTTGGCCAGTGTTTTCGACTAAGTGGCTACTAAAAAAGACTGGACATACCCCATATTGAATACCCTGGGTTGTCTACTTTAAAAAAAATATGTACATGTGGGGTGTTATTCAGAGATTTATGACAGATAATAGTGTTACAATGTCACTATTGATAAATTTGAAAAATGTATGTTTTGAAACCGCAATATCCTACTTGTACCTATAGCCCTATAACATGCAAAAAAAAAAGCACGTAAACACTGGGTATTTTTAAACTCTGGACAAAATTTTAAATTTATTTAGCAGTTTTATTTTCATTCGCTTTTGTAGATGAGTAAAAGATTTTTCAAGTAAAAGTCAAAAAACATGTATTTTTTTCAATTTTTCATCATATTTTTATTTATTTTTTAATTAAAATACATGAGATTATATAAATAATGGTATGTAAAGAAAGCCCCTTTTGTCCTGAAAAAAACAATATATAATTTGTATGGGAAATACAAAAAAAAATAAATGAGCGGAAAATTACAGACAAACACAAACACCACAAAAGTGTAAAAATATGCCTTGTCGCAAATGTACAACATCGCAAAAACAGTCCAGCCCTTAAGGAGTTAAAGCCAAAACTTGAAAAAAGGCAAAATGTGGCATTGTGAGATTACAACTTTTATTTTACGCACAGAATCCAAAACCATTACACAAAAGTATGTATTTGTAAAAAAACATCTCTCAGGTTATTTAGGAGCATTTTGATTTAATGGGCCATGTTTATCACTCACATTGAGTGCTGCACGTAGCTCATATGTCAGTCTGTGGCCGCTTATTGTGGTCCCAGCTGATAGTAGGAACCCTCAGGTATCCAATGATAACTGGGGCTCCTTCGAACCAGGTATTTAACCCTACTGGTATTTTTAATGCATTACGGTCTATATAGTCAACGGGCGAGGGCATAGATCGTCATGTTGTCATTAAAGGATTAAACATGATAAAAAGTCTTATATGTACAGTACACACACCCAGAGTTATAGGGCTATAGGCACAAGTAGGATATTGCGGTTTCAAAACATACATTTTTTTCAAATGTATCAATAGTGACATTGTAACACTATTATCTGTCATAAATCTCTGAATAACACCCCACATGTCTACTTTTAAAAAAATATGTACAACCCAGGGTATTCAATATGGGGTATGTCCAGTTTTTTTTACTAGCCACCTAGTCGCACTGGCCAAAGTTAGCGTTCATATTTGTATGTGTGTGAAAAAAGTAAAAAACTATTTTGGCCAGTGTTTGTGACTAAGCGGCTACTAAAAAAGACTGGACATACCCCATTTGCAATACCTTGGGTTGTCTTCTTTTGCAAATGGTATACCATCATGGGGGTAATTCTCATTCCTGGGCTACCATACGCTTTTCAAAGACAACGTAACCAACCTGGCCATTTTCAATGTAAAAATATTTGACCCATATATTTGACCCTGTAACTTTCAAAAACGCTATAAAATCTGTACATGGGGGGTACTGTTATACTTGGGAGACTTTGCTGAACACAAATATTAGTGTTTCAAAACAGGGAAAACGTATCACAACAATTATATCATCAGTAAAAGTGCTGTTTGTGTGTGAAAAATACGAAAAAAGTCACTTTCACTGACAATATCATTGCTGTAATATGTTTTACTGTTCTGAATCACTAATATTTGTGTTTAGCGAAGTCTCCTGAGTAAAACGGTACCCCCATGTACAGGTTTTAGGGTGTCATAGAAAGTTACAGGGTAAAATACAGAGCTAGCAAATTAAATTCTCTGGACTTTCGGCCTGGGTTGGCAGGCAGGTCCCTCAAACTGCAATTTATAAAATTACTTATTTATGTAAAAATATTACATAAATACACATGTAGAATTTAAATATATATGCATATTTATATATTTGAAGTCTACGTGTATATTTATATAATTATTTATGTAATTTTTTATATGGACATATGTATATTTCGTATTATATTTTATATATACATAGATATATATACAATTTCATTCTAAGTGTATTTTGATATAAATATATATATTTTAATATCAAAATAAAGTTAGAATAAAATTTCATATAGATATATAATTTTTTTTACATTTTTATAATTTTGCATTTTTTAATTTAATTTAATCTACTTATTTGTATTTTATAATATATATATATATACACACAATATATAGTTATTATATATATGTGTGTGTAATTTAATTATAAGTGTATTTTTATACAGAAACACACTTTGCATTCCATATGCATACAAACACAGATTCACACAATGCATCCCTTACACACAACAAGAAACACACAATACATCCCTTATACACTAACACTCACTGAAAGGGTTAATGCTGTAATGGACTCTAATCCTCTCGGTTCTCGATCCCTCGGTCACCATAATCATGTTGATGGAGAATCATTGTCAGCAATAAGACACGGACAACAGGATAGTTGACAAGACTCTCAAATGAGTGTATTCCAGAGCTGGCTTTTATACATAGTTTGCTTACATTAGCCATGGTATATGCCATTCATTACAGTACAGACTATAAGATTTATTACTTCCTTATATTACGTTATTCTGACAATGGAAAGATAAGCTTTTGCATACGTCTGGAAAAGAATATCCTTAAAATCGGAATGGGCAAGACATCCTGAAATTTAGCATTGTCTTACATCCTATAGAAGAAATACCTTAGTCTGTCACAGTCAGCATATTATGTCGTAAATTGAGTTTAACTATTTCATATGCTTTCAGTCAGCAATAATATTTATAAACCTTATAAAAGCATAAAATACATATAAACAAGGAAACTATTTAATATTCTTACACTCACTGCTTTCTAGTCCTTACACAAAAACACACTGCTTCCACTACACACAAACACACTGCATCACCTACATAAACTGGTATCCCTATACACTACATTCCATAAGCACACACATTAGATCCTCTACAGTAACACATAACACATCCCCTACACACTCCACTCCCTGTGAGCGAAGTCATGGGTGGAACATGTAGGTGGACTTATGGGTGGGCTTTATGGGCATACTCACCGTCAGGCCCTGGGGCCAGACCTTGAGTTATGTAAGAGGCCCCCAAAAAATGGAGCTGCTTCCCGTTCTCCCAGAACATTGACGTTTGTGACCACAGTTACAAACAGCCTCCAGAGATCCTGTTCTACACCAGACCAGTGGAGCCAGACTGCAGCCAGATCCCTTCACCATCCTCATCTGATTGTAAGTAGGCAATCTAGTATATTATTAGTGACACTAATCTCTAATTTACCTCACATTAACTGGACACAATAGTCCCCAGAACCACTGCGGCTTAATAAAGTTGTTCTGGTGTCTATAGTTTGTCCCTGCAGGCTTTTTAATGTAAACACACACTGTGTGCAGCACTGGCATTAGTTCCATAGGCGTGCGCAGCCTATTGCATTAGGGTGTGCACCCTAAAGCACAAGCACATGCCGCATATACATATATGTATGTATGTATATACACATATATACACACATACACACACTGCTGTGTGAGGGTGCTGTTAGTATGATGTGTGTGTGACGGTGCTGGTAGTGTGCTATGTGGGTGAGGGTGTTTGTGTGTGCGCGCTTGTGAGGGTGCTGTTAATGTACTCTGTGTGAGGGTGCTGTTTGTGTGTGTGTGTGTGTGTGCTTGTGAGGGTGCTGTTTGTGTGTGAGGGTACTGGTAGTGTGCTGTGTGTGTGTGTTAGGGTCCTGTTTGTGAGGGTACTGTTAGTGTGCTGTGTGTGAGGGTGCTGTTTGTGTGCTGTGTGTGCTTGTGAGGGTGCTGTAGGTGTGTTGGTGCTGTGTATGTCTGTGGGTGCTCTGTATGTCTGTGGGTGCTGTATGTGTGTAGGTGCTGTGTATGTCTGTGGGTGCTGTATGTGTGTTGGCGCTGTGTATGTCTGTGGGTGCTGTGTATGTGTGTGCAGGTGCTGTGTATGTCTGTGGGTGCTGTATGTGTGTGGGTGCTGTGTGTGGGTGGCATATGGCTGTGGGTGCTGTATGTGTGTTGGTGCTGTGTATGGCTGTGGGTGCTGTATGTGTGTTGGTGCTGTGTATGGCTGTGGGTGCTGTGTGTGTGTTGGTGCTGTGTGTGTGTCTGTGTTGTGTATGTGTGTGGGTGCTGTGTATGTGTGTGTGTGTGCTGTACGTGTGGGGGTGGAGGTGGGGGTACATTACTTGATATCCTCCCTCCCTTCTTACCTTTTGTAGGGAGGGGGGATCCTTGTTGCTGCTGATTCCATCCCTGGTGGTCCAGTGGAGAGTGAACTCTAGCCCCTGTGGCCATCTTTCTTTTGCTTAGGACGGCAAAAATCCTTGCACCGGCCCTGCTTCTGATAGGCCAGAGCCTGTTTGGCTTTAGCAGCCCGGAGTGCTGTGCAAAGACACCACAAGTGCCGTGCATGGCACATGTGCCATAGGTTGCCTACCCCTGTCCTAGGCAGTAATGTAAATACTGCTTTTTCTCTGAAAAGACAGTGTTTACATTATAAAGCCTGCAAGGACATGCTGTAGACACTAGAACAACTACATTATTATTATGTTATTATTTATATAGCGCCATCAAACTCTGCAGCGCTTTACAATGGATATTAAAGGGATATTCCAGGCACCAAAATAGTTTTATCTAAATAAAGTTGTTATGGTGCCTGGAGACCATTTTATCTCGGGTATCCTAAGATGCTGCCACCAGTGAACACACAAACACACACCACCACCACCACCTCCTGAATTTTCAGTCAGCTGACGCTCTCAGGCAATCATTGACCCATTCACAAAACTGGCTTGAAAAATGTAAGTTTCTTTCCAAGCCAGTTTGGGGAATGAGGAGTCACTGATTCAATTGCCCGGTGGCACTTCGCACTTCCTAACACTTAGGTGTTAAACCATATAAGAAAAGTTTAACACATTGAGGTAAGCGGGAATCCTGGCACCATAACATCTTTATTTATATGAAGTTGTTTTGGTGTCTGGAGTGTCCCTTTAAGTCGTAGTGTTTCTGGCGACAATATTTAAGGTAAGAAATGTTCCAATTGGCATCATAACTGCTTGATAATATTGAAGTTGTTATGGTTGCAAAGTGCTCCTTTCAATATACAATTCACTTTGATGCCCCACAATTCTCACTTTGTTAAATAACTAATTCGAGTTTGAATTCACTATAAGTGGTGGGTATAATAAATAAACCTGTCTCGTTACCCATGATAGCACCATTGAAGTCACTATACTATATAGGCCCATCCTTGGGGGCGCTGAAGATCCCTCTAAATAGCAGCCAAGGGGTTAATAGCCGGAGATACCGCACGCCCCTTTGTGACTCTTCCTTGCAATCGGCGTTCAAGCTGGAGATCATTTATAGCATCCAATCACCGTGCCGCTTTCATTTACTAGCTCGCAGTGCCGTTAGAAGCGAGGCTGTGATTGGCTGGTGTCGGGATGCTCTTGCTGGAGACTGAGGCTGTGTGAGTGCCCTGCAGCCAGCGAGCAGTCCCTGGGTGGGTGATGGTCTGTGTAATGAGGGGGTTTATTTTATCTTCAATGTGTTATTTGTTCGGAGGTTGTATGAATGTAATGCAATATACTATGTCAGTGGTAGTTTAAATGTGGTATGTGCTCTCAATGTGAATATTCTTTGTGCCTAATGGTAATAATATAGTGTGTGTCTTATTAATGTGAATATACTGTGTGTCTAATGGTAATATACTATGTGTCTAATGGTAATAACATACTGTGTGTCTAATGGTAATAATATACTGTGTCTAATGGTAATAACATACGGTGTGCCTAATGGTAATATACTGTGTGTCTAATGGTAATATACTGTGTGTCTAATGTGTACATACTGTGTGTCTAATGGTAATATACTGTGTGTCTTATTAATGTGTACATACTGTGTGCCTTATTAATGTGTATTATACTGTGTGTCTTATTAATGTGTATATACTGTGTGCCTTATTAATGTGTATTATACTGTGTGTCTTATTAATGTGTATATACTGTGTGTCTTATTAATGTGTATTATACTGTGTGCCTTATGGTACTATACTGTGTGTCTTATTAGTGTGTGTGTGTGTGTGTGTGTGTGTATACTGTGTGCCTTATGGTACTATACTGTGTGTCTTATTAATGTGTATATACTGTGTGTCTTATTAATGTGTATTATACTGTGTGCCTTATGGTACTATACTGTGTGTCTTATTAATGTGTATATACTGTGTGTCTTATTAATGTGTATTATACTGTGTGCCTTATTAATGTGTATTATACTGTGTGCCTTATGGTACTATACTGTGTGTCTTATTAATGTGTATTATACTGTGTGCCTTATTAATGGTAATATACTGTACCTCATTTGACTATACTGTATGTCTTATTAACGTGTATATACCGTATGTATTAATGGTATACTGTACCTTATTAATAGGACTATACTGTATGTCTTATTATTGTGACTATATTGCATGTTTCTTTATCAGTATGAATATGATGTATGCCTTTTTAGTTGTAATGTGATGAATTATGCCTGCTTTGTTGTGCTGTGAATGTGCTGTGTGGCCTATTCACTGTGTTTTGGTTGTATTATGTTTTTGTACTTTTTTTTTTTTTTTTTTTTATTTTTTTTTTTTGAGGGGGAAAAAATGGTTTCTAGATCTGATCCCTCATCCTAATGGTAAACCCTAACCTTGAACTATGCTAACCTTAACTTGTTCATAGCTGCTGCTGAAATCATAAAATACTTTTATCTGAAATTTGGGAGCTGCTATGAAAAAAAATAAAAAAAAATCTTAAGTAATCTAGATTTTATTTTTTTGTGTGTGTTTTGTCTGTGGTGTGTGTATTTAAAAATATATATATATATTTTTTTAATTTGTACGGTTTTGTAATATAGACATTTGTAGTTATTTTCTGGTCTCTGTGTCTGCCAGGCAATGTCCCTATAGCATGGTCCTTGTACAAACCCAGATATGATGCTGTGTCCGTGTGTCCTACACAAGGTAAGCTTGTTGTTGCTCCCTGTTCTGCTTTGCTCTTTAATGTTGTATAGTCAATGTGCTTTATGAACTTAACCGGTGTTGTGCCACTAATATTCTTGACCAATATGTTGCCAAAAGAAAAAAAACAAACAAAATACAGACACCCCTTGTACAGCACAAAAAAACCAAAATGATCCCATTTAGAAGGGCACTAATTGGGACAATCAGTTCATTATAGCAAAGAAAATTAAAGTATCTTTAATAAATACATATATGATAACGCACGGAGTATAGCCACCCTAAAAAAATAATAAATGTGTCTGTGACAGCGTAGTGTAAAGTATGAAAGACCCACTGATACAAATTTCATCATTATGAAGAGAATAGCTGCCATATCAACAATGCCTCACTGTAACCTGCTTGACATAAATGGGGTTACATTAATCACACCAAAACTATATAGAGCGGATGTAAGATATGATCGTGTTTTTTGTCTTTGTTTTTTACTTCAAGCTAGTTACAGTGCAAGAATGATGTAGATTTGGCAGCTGCCCCCCTCTTAATAATGACATTTATGTCAGGGCTTAAAATGAATGTCCGCTGCTCCAAGGGGGATTGCAAGTCTTTCATTCTTTATACTACATTGTCGCAATCACAGACACTTTTTTAAAATTATTTCATAGAAGTGGCTGTTCTCCATTTGTTGTTAATGTATTTAATAAAGATACATTTTTTTTCTCAATTTAATTCTATCAACTGACCCATATTGTACCCTTTTAGGAATTAGATGTTACCCCTGTAAATTTTTATGTTTTTTTTAATACAGGTGACATGTTGCCTACCTCTTCTGGGCTCTTTGTGGACCCCGAGTTCCCTGCCAGTGTCTCCTCTTTGATATGTGGTGCTGGCACACCACTTTCCATTCTTTGCGACCGCATTACGTGGTTAAGACCACAGGTAAGCATGCTCTGCACATTTAAATTAATGGGGTAAGGAACCTTCTTGCATTTTAAAATACCTCTTACATTCTAGGAGTATGTCTAACTTATGAAATTGTAAATACTTGCAGGAGATAATTGCATCGCCACGTTTATTTCCATTGAATGCCAGAGATGGTTTGGGCAAACAAGGGATTCTTGGTGATTGCTGGTTTATATGTGCCTGCTCTGCGCTACAAAAATGTGAAAAGCTTCTCCGTCAGGTAATGAAGAAAACCCCAAAACCCATAGGTTTCTTCTTCTTTCTTCCACTAATGCCCAACTTGAACTAAAAGTTTTTCTGATTACCTTTCACCATATAAATATCGCTATTGTGAAAACTGTAGTACATATTTTAATGTTGGCATTAGCTAATTATGATTTCTAAGCTAGAAACCTGACCAACCTTCATCCAGGTATATTCAGCTTTTTGTAAAAATTAATTTAAATAAAATAAAACCAGCATAATTACCAGCTCTTGGTAGAATTTCTTTTTCAAGGCTTGGCGATGTATTCCACGAAATGGTGAATGTAGGTATGAATGAGAATTGTGGGAAATACAAAAGTTTTCAGTTGGAGAGACAAGTGTTAAGATTTTTCAAAGTTCCAGAATTGGAAGAGAGAGAGAAAATTAAGTGTTCCAGATGTTAGACCCGTGATCCCTCTCTCTCCTTTGTCCTTAATTTAATTTTTTTTTTTTTTTAAATTCTTTATTTTTTTATTATGCAGGGGTTAACAAGCATTTTGATAATGCCACAACAGCGTAGTTAAGAGAGAAATAAACACACTTTTGTACATTTATGACATGGAAATGGCTGTACATTTTTATAGATTATTTTAAACAAGCTTATGCATGCACTTCTATTTGTAGCACAGTAGTGTGAAATTGATTAGAACACATAATGCAAGTTGCCGATTTGCTCGACCATGCGTGTCAAACATGCTTAACTGTAGTTACGATACACAATACTGAAAACCATGCTTAAAGAAATAAAATACTGATAGCGTATATGTTAGGCCATGCTTTTGTAATAGAGATATGCGCGTGTGTAAGCTTAAAACATGTATATCTACAATAAGTGTACCTCCGTGGGCACTGTGAGAGCATGTTTATCCGCATTTACTGAAGGAACGAATAGGGATGATCCAACCGTGTGTTAGGGCGGGTGTGATCGCTAGGTGATGATATAGTGTGCTGGTATAGGTTACAGCTTAGGTGCTATGGTGCTAGACTGCGTAATTGTATATATGTAGAGTATAAAGACATTATATGTCGTGGGTTAACAGGCTAGGCATGCATGTGAGCGTAAGTCTTTTTCTGGGCAGCGTTCATTTTTGAGTGTGGGGATGACCGCCCGTATGCTGTTTAGTCACCCCATTCCTTCAGGTGGGAACTGTGTCAGCGGTATCAGGTGTTCAGAGGTTGGCGGTCGGCCAGGAGCTAACTGGTTGCGCCCTCCAGCTCCAGGCCTGTAGCAAGGCCGGCATCTCGTAGCCGGGGACTTCTGAAGACCGGGTCCTTCCCTGTCTGGACAGGTCTGGAGGCCTTAGTGTTTGTGTTGTGCTGCCTTCGGTGGGCAGGTCTCCGCCTGCGTGGTTGATGCGTCGGGGTTGTTCCCCAGGTGGCCTTCAGCCCAGATGGGCTAGTGTGGAGAGTTGTGGACTGCTTTTTCAAAGCTTTGCCCGAGGGTAGCCCAGTCCCACTCCGGTTGCTGCCGCTTTGTCGACCCTCCATGCTCCAGCTCTCCTGCAGCTGCGCCGCCGCGTGTCGGGCCTCAATCCGTACCCAGAAAGCCTCAAACAGCTCGTTCATGCGGGTGGTCAGTGTATCGTTTGTGCTGAGGTTGTATTCCAGAGGCCCATATCCTCCATATGATTGCGCGTCCGCCATTTTAGTGTGACGAGTCGCCTGCACGCATGGTGAGCTATTGGGGCTGGATCCCGCGTTTGGGGTCCACTGAGGCATGCTGATTAAGACGATTGGGACCGGGATAACCCCCACCGGTCCTGAGGGGGGGCAGCTGGGTGCTGCGGATGCTGCGTGCGTTCTGTCTCTCCCCTGCCCTGCTTGGTGTAGGCCCCAGGCTTCAGCTCGGTCATTCCAGCGGGCATTCTGGGCGTGTGAGGTATCCCCCAGTTCACCAGTTTCTGCGGAGCAAGTTTGGGTTCAAGGTAAGGCGATTTGCCCACGATTTCAGCCGATAATCAGGCCCAGGCCCAGGCGCTCATGGCTAGTGTGTCTGTTCAGCTCCACAGTCAGGCCTCACCCCCTGTCCTTAATTTTTAAAAGGGAATCCTCCTTTACGTCATTAGTTTCAGTGACCAATCGAGTACGGCTGGCGTGTCTTTCCTACAGACTATCATCTAGATTTTGGTCAGTAGATGGTGCAATTGCATCACCAAAATTCTTGTGAGGAAGTCCAATTATCACTTTGTATAATGGGTTAACTGAATTTCGTGATGCGTTTGATGTCATCTTGGTTATCTTTTATGGATAACCGTCCATCAAAACCTGTCAGACTTTAAAGGCTTTTCTTAGTCTGACTGTCTCCTTTTTGGTCCATAAAATTAGATTTTGACACCCCTGAACCCTTGTTCACCCTCTTAATACAATGAAACTTTGTATCAGGTACTTAATATTTAAAAAATATAATTACTTTTGATGTTATCTGCCATTGGTAATCATGTGTCTGGTTTTCTTGTGTGAAGCTACATAGTAATGTGACAGCATGTGATTTATATACATGTCTATTACACACATTCAGACAATGTTAGTTTAATAATATGACATCTCTTCGTTGATATTCTATCCATGAATATTCTATAGTATTAACATAGTACTATTTATAGTTAGTTATATGTGGACTGTGTGTGTGTGTGTGTGTGTGTGTTTCTGGGCTGTTACTTTTTCTTTTCAACCCCCCTTCTTACAAGCATAAGATCTTATCTCAACAGTGTTTAAGTTAGATGCATTCCTCTGGTTAGGGCAGAATAGAGTTACAGAGAGAGAAAAAGTGTTTTTATTTTTTTTGTATTCTGTTACAAAATTGAGTCCCTTTGTTATAATGGTGCCTTACAGTATACATTTTTAATGTCTTTCTTAACACAAAATGTCTGCCAGTGTAGGTACCCTGACAGTTCTAATAATAATTTTTTGTAGTTTATTCTACAATTTATTTTTTTCTGTTCAAGCTCCCTGCCATTGTCATTTCTTGCTTTATTCCCACATTTATAACCATACCTTTCATACTATCTTCTTTTCCAGGTATTTCCTGTAGGCCAGTGCCTCTGGACAGACCCTGGATATACTGGTAAATTCACTTGCCGGTTTTGGAGATTTGGCTTTTGGGTGGAAGTGACCATTGATGACCGTTTGCCATGCCTGGGACATAAGCTCTGCTTTTCTCATTGTCAAGACCAAGGATCCTTTTGGCTGCCACTTCTTGAGAAAGCATATGCCAAGTATGAGAATATATGTCACCAGTGGATATTGATCTGATGTGATTCTAATCTAGATGGTGGTGTTTACTTATGATAGATGAAGGGTCTCATGTATTGGAGGATGGGGTTTGCATATGAATGTTTCCTTGGTGTTCTTCTCTAACCATAGTTATCTGTGCTTCCTAATTTATCTACAGACTGCATGGTTGCTATGAGAGTCTGTGGGCAGGGCAGGTGGCTGATGCTTTGGTGGATCTGACTGGAGGGCTGGTTGAAAGATGGGCTTTTGGAGCTGGAGAAGAGCATGTTCGGAGAGAAATGTTCAACAAGATGCTGGAGCTAAAAGAGAGATGTGCAATGACTTGCTCGGTGCTACACTACAGAGAAGGTTAAAGAATATTACAGCCTTCATGTCCTATGTCTTATATGTTGACCTTATGTTCTTGTCTTTACTTTAATTGTATGTACCTTTCACACATCTATTTAAACATTTGTTTCACTCTCCTCTGCATCTTTGCTCATCCGGACTCTTCGCCCTTCTCACCAGTGCCTTCAGTCATTGCGTTTTTTCATTGTCTTGCTCCTTTGCTGGTGCTCTTTTTGTATGTTTAAAAGCATCTATCAGTCCTTCATATGCACTCTTTTATTTTCACTTCGATTTAAAATGCTTTTTTGTTTTTGCTGTTGTGTTTTTTTTTTTGTTTGTTTTTTTGCATAGGAGCAAAAGAGCTGGGTGAATTTCATGCATTTACCATCACAGACATCCAAAATGTAGTGGCAAAGGATGGCCAGGAGTTGCTAATGCTTCGTGTGCACAATCCGTGGGGGCGATGCTGTTGGGATGGATCTTGGAGCAAGAGGTTTGTGGATTGGGGGAGAAATAGCCAATTGCTTTATTTTTTTCTTGATCAGAAGTTACTATTTTTAATATTTCTCATTTAAATTTACTTTTTATCAAGGACTAATTTTAGACCTTGTTCTTCTTCTCTCCCAGTGGTCATGGATGGGATATCTTCAGCCCTAAAGTGGTTTCCAACCTCCAGTCTAAGATGCAGGAAGGAGAGTTTTGGGTGGAGAAGTCAGAATTTATACAGGATTTTGATGAACTCACAATGGCATTTCCAGTCAATGAGAAGGGGCAAATTCTAAATATCTGGTCAGGTGAGAAACTCTACAGTGAGCATTTTGAAGGCAGAAAGAACCAAGATTGGATTGGCCAGTGCCACTTGCCATGGGATCTCTACCTCTTAACGCTATAAGCTACGAATGGCTGGGGGAAACGTCTGTCGGTAACGTCTATCATACCTGAAAGGAGCCATAGCTGCATATATTGAAGAGCCTAAAAACCAATCATATCCATGTACTCATCAGTACATTATTTCTACCACGTGTTGTTCATAAACATAAATAAATTGGTAAATATAAGCAATATTTACTTTGTAATCTGTGCATTTTTATAAACTTTTAAAGTGACCCCCGAAAAAAGTGTTTTCCAAATCAAGATGTATTTTACCATTTATAGATCTCTTAAATTTGTGGCCATGCAGTTTAACCATTGCTGTCCTTTTTGTCAGGTTTGCCATTAATCAGCACTCAGGAGGTATATGGTTCATGGGTTAAAGGTCAGAGCGCTGGTGGATCCCGCAACAATGTCAGCTTTCCAGACAACCCCAAGTTCTGGCTTCGTGTGAAAGAACAGTGCCAGGTGTACCTGACACTAAATCAAAGACCACTGCATGGTACAGGAGCTACACAAAACAAAGATTCACTGTATGCTATTGGACTCCATGTCTGGAAGGTAACTATAAATAGAATGGTCAACTATGCCATTTGTGCCCTGTTTTGAAATGACAATATAATTTAACTTTACAAATTATATACTGCATGCCTTGTCATAGCAATATTTTCATGAAGTCAGGATGTTTATAAGACCTAACGAACCTGCTATATTAAAAGCTACTACTTATACTACTACTATAATAAATCTATTTAATATTTATGTAAAACCACAGAGCTCTGTTTTTCTGAAGTTACTTTCAGGACGGGTCCAGCTACAGGTTATAAATTGTTCAAAATTATTATTGTTGTACTATCACCATAAAACAACATAAACAGATGCATTCTTAGTTATAAATTGTCTTCATTCTGTATGGTAAGAGCACCTGACTCCATGACATTTTTGTTTTTTTTATTTTATTTCTCTCTTCTTCTTGCCTTCCTTCATGCTTAATGGATAAACTGTGTTATTCTTGAAAGAAATGATCTTTCAACTAACTAAGATCAACTTAGTAAAATAATTTAAAAAAAATATTAAGATTATTTTTTTGTTTAAACATGAAGATGTAATGAAGCCAAAGCCTTGTCATCCACCTGGTAGGATGCACACCGCCTTAGCAGAATAGAGTTATCAGTTTTGATAATGTGCACCCTGGAATTAATATATTTTATCATATGCTCTGAAATAATCTAGTTTAATAGGCACCCTAAAAAAAAATGATCTATGTTTTATCTATTTATTCCCCCCAGGTTGAGAAGCGCAAGTTTAACCTGACTAAGACTCTCTCATCACCTCCCGTGGTCGGTACCTCCTCTCACTCATATGAACGTCAATTTCACCTGTACTGTGAATTGTCACCAGGTTATCACCTGCTTGTTCCGAGCACTTTTCTACGAGACACTGAGGCGGATTTCCTTTTGCGTGTCCTGTCCACTGGGCATGTAACTCTCAGGTTGTATAGAATTAACTACTGATTACGTCTACACAATGCTCTGTTGAGTTTGCTTTATTTAGTTATTGTATTCTAATCCAGCCTTCTCCTAATTTCTATGCGAAGGATAAGATGCAGGAAGTAACTAGTTTTTAAGAGCTTAATGTAGTGGTCTTTGTGACTAGATGCAGTCCATGCAGTCTTACAATTGTAATTATTGCCATTTCAGAAAGACAACCATGTTTCCATTTATTTGGCAGTATACCTCTAGTAGCTATCAATCACACTCCTAGCAGAGGCACTTTCTCCTAGAATGCCTTCTTTTCTAAAGTTATTCACAGACTGGGTCATGACGCAGATCATTGTTAAATTTCCTCCTTGAGAATCATTAAGATAATCATGAGGAGAGCTCGTTAGACCAGTGTGGTGATTGCCATGCATGCTCCGTGGGGCCGCAGTGTGAAGCATTGGATTGACATGGGATCCTCTATACAGAGTGGTAGCCACAGCGAGGCAAGGATGCTACTAAATTATAGATCTGTATTCGTAAAAAAAAAAAAAAATATGAGGTATCCAAAGAGGTAGCAGCACTCATGGAATATAAATGTTCTAGTCTTTATTAATTCATTTAAAAAAAATATCCCCATCAACATTTCAGTCCACCAAACGGGACTTTCCTCAGGATCAATACAATAACACAATCAAAATGGCAAACATATATAGCAAAATGCATTAGACAAATTGGCTTACCCCCAGGTGAAGTGCATTCCCGGTCGGCGTCTGTGTTGCCCTGTGCACATGTGCAAATAAGCTCCGCCCTGTGACGTTATGACGTCATCGCGCCCGTTTCCATGACGACACGATACAAACGTGGTCGCCATGGGAATAGGGTTGCGGTTGCCTGAATGCAGTGCAATGTGTTGCTCATTCTAAGGAGTGAGGGGAATGAATGGAAAAGGATGAAATACTTATAAAATGCATAATAGAGTATACAGTACGAAGTGCTGAATCTGTTAAGGCAACCACTGTTGCTGTGGTTTAAAAACGATCATATAAAGTGACAAAGTGCCTGCTCAAGATAATTAATTATAACGTGCGAGTGTGGTAGGGACAAAAAAATGTCAGTGTCAAAAGTGCAAACTGATAATAAATAAAGTGCTTAGTGAATAAATCTCGAGGGTCTAAATAAATATACATAGATACACAAAACATATAACTAGAAAGACACTTATCTGTAGTAACTATAGCCATATATACACAGCACCCATAATGGGTTTGGCGCTCTAAAATGAGCAAGGCTGCTAAAGTACTTGGTGCAGACTTTATGAATTCAACTGGTAAATCAACTTACCTTAAGACAAACATATTATACAGTATAGGAATTGTTTTAAAGCAACTCCTTATAAGTCTGCTCAATATGTGACTTATTCATTATGTACCAGCAATTATGGCATAGTATAACTGATAAGTGTCTTACATCACTATCACATGTAACTTAATACGAAAACATATATTCAACACATTGCTACAAATACCTAACAAATATTATAAAAAATATATTGTTAAAAAATTAATTTTCAAACTGGAGTTAAGACTCATATAAACAAATGAAATCAGTTTCATTGAGTCCCTTTGGAGACACAGTGTCTAGTTCAGAAATCCAGAATGTTTCACAGTTGAGCAATGTTTTCCCATGGTAACCCGCTCTGCGAGATAGGGGCACATGATCTATGCCCAAGAATTTCAGGGAAGCCAATGAATGCTTATACTGCAAAAAGTGCTTAGCTACCGGTTTATCCGACAGATCATCTCTATAGGCCAACCTAATGCTAGAGCGATGGCCCCTAATCCTTTCACACAGGGCGGTTTCTGTTTTTCCAATATAAACAGTCCACATGGGCATGTAAGTTTATAAATGATATGTGTGGTTTTACATGTAATAGTATATTGTATGATATACTTCTTAGTCGTATGCGGGTGAGTAAAACTTTTAGAGGGTGTCATATGCCCACACGTCACACATCCCAGACAGCGTACTGACCCCCTATTTTGAGTATTAGTTTCCTTGGCATAGCTTCTGAGTGGGTCTGTGTGTACCAGTAAGTCCTTCAAGTTTTTATTTCTCTTGTGACATATTAGTGGCTTTTCATGGAACACTTTTGGGAGCGTGTCGTCCGTGGCCAATATTCTCCCATTTTTACGGATAGCTGAAGAGATCTGGGGACTTGAGTCAAATCTTTCCAAAACTTTGCTAAGGGTTTGGTTGTGATATCCATGATTCAAAAATTTGTTAGTCATTTCCCTTATCTGCATTTCTTTTACTGTATCATTAGAGTTATTCCTCATTACTCTGAGATACTGTGCTTTAGGTAAGGACCTCTTCAAAGCTTTCGGATGCGCACTTTGTGCATGGAGTAAGGTGTTACGATCCGTATCTTTGGTGTAAAGACAATATTCAATGTTGTTTGCCCCATAGATAATTCAACATCCAAATATTGAACCTTGATAGGACTGATATTCACTGTCAGTCTTATCTGTGTTGGCAGTAAATTCAGTTGCCCAACCATATTGCGTGCCTCAATTAGTGTGCCATTCCAGATAACCAACAGATCGTCAATGAAACGATAATATCCTTGTATCAAATGAGCATATGTTGACAAGATGTTGTTTTGCTCATAGACCTACATGTACGCGTACATGTACATGTACTCTTGGATACCTGGATAACCAAGCCCTGGCTTAGCACCCGGCACACAATGCATATTATAGCTTGAGTGCAAGAACTTCTCCCTTTTTTTTTTCTTTCTCTCTCTCTCACACACATACATATCTCTCTCAATAATCCGTATCGCCTCTAAAAATTTTTTTTTTTAAATTAAATGGTTGATCCCTATTTTACATTATCCTACTAAAGAGATAGGAGAGTCTATGCACCAAAACCACTACATTAAAATGTAGTGAAATCGGTGCTTACAGTGCCTTTTTACAGTCAAATGTCCAGATAAGTGTAGAGGGTTAGAAAATGCACCAAACAATTAATAAATTCACAACAAATGGTAAATTAAAATAAATGCAAAAAAAAAAAAAATACACAGGTTAAAAATGATATTTTTTATAGTGGCATAGTTGTAGCTGATCAGTTCTGGATGCAGTAGATATGATCTTTGAGCAAGAAGCAGATTAAGAATCCATCTGGGGAAATACATGTATCAGATGGAATTGTGTGCTGCCTGCCTGACTCTGCATCATATTGGTTTGTTTGAATTATACAGTGAAATTGTTCCTCCACGGTCAATGGCACCAGCCAGTGAAGATGTTACCCAAAGGAGCTGGGACATTCAGACATTGCAAGGAAGCTGGAAGAAAGGCAAGAATGCTGGTGGGAGCAGGAACTTTCCATCTTACCACCTTAACCCATCTTTGCCTTTCTCTGTGCCCAAAGAATGCCAGTTAGTAAAAGTGACTCTGCTCCAGCAGTGTCAGGAGGACAAATGCCACGCAATCGGGTTCCATGTATACTCGGTGAGTTACTGCTTGGAAATTAGAAAATCTAATTGTGCACTACAAATTATATAATATATATATTATAATTCCAGTGGTGTAGGAGGATATAGACTAAACCTTTTTAGCAAGTTTCATTAATTGCTTTGCATCTCAACTTAGGAATGTATTAGACTTGTCAAATTAGCAAAACCTTTATTGCTAAGGACATTTGGAATTCACAAAACTGCTTGAGTAGTTTGAAATGTTAATGGAAAATGTATTTATGCATGTTTGTAACTGTCATTTATTTATATCCTTTTTAGTTGGCACTGGATGAACTTAAAGTCTTATTGCAATAATTTACTGTTTTAAACAATATATTTCCCTTCTTCCTACAATTTCTTTATCCTTCATCTATCAGGTCTCTAGAGATAAACAGAAGTCTCCTCTTTCTGGAGAGCCTAGTGCTAGCTGTGTACCTCACAGCCACTCTCAGGAAGTGTCCCAGGTCTGCGTGCTTTCCCCTGGCAAATATCTACTTGTGCCTTCCACTTACCTACCTGAGCAGGAGTGTGGTTTCACTGTAACCATAGCTACTAAAGTTGACCGGTAACTCTGCATTGTCTCCCATAACTGATAGAACTACATTTAATTTTTTTCTGTGCAGCA
The DNA here is from genome assembly GCA_933207985.1 of Pelobates cultripes. Classification (NCBI taxonomy): domain Eukaryota; kingdom Metazoa; phylum Chordata; class Amphibia; order Anura; family Pelobatidae; genus Pelobates; species Pelobates cultripes. The sequence goes on along the minus strand of OW240913.1, from coordinate 131,301,503 downwards.
TAACAAACTATGCTTTGTATTTCTTCTCAGGAAACCAATTGAGAGCCAGGAAACCTTGGGACGATTCCTGCAAGAGGTAAAAAAAGAGATTTCAATTATTTTTTTTTTTGTGTGTGTGCTAGTTTTTATTTTGCATTTAAAGTTTGAGTTTTCTTTCTTGACTGTTAATATCGATTTAAATGTACAAGTTGTATTGTGGGGATTACGGCATTGATGTCTAAATAGTACATGCGATACTATTGCCGTGTATTGCACAATGAGATGTTGACTTTCCATACCTGTATCCTCAAGCTGTCGCTAGTTGTCATACTGCACTAATGTATCTCTGGCATTGTCTACACTGCCAGCTTGCTATACTGGAGACTTAAAGCCAACTGCAGCCTCGAGATACTTTGATGTATTTTGCTTCTCTGACTTAATCTTGTACAATGTTATTTACCTTGTATTGTGACAGATAACAGTCTTTAATAAAAATTTTTAAAAAGTGTGGGTACAATATGAAAAGTACAGCACACTCCAGTCCAAACAAGCCTTTAATAATTTAAAGTTTATGAAAGCAACTTTCTTAAGTCTAATTATGAGATTTCTTTTTCAATGTGTTTTTTTTGTGAGAAATCTATATACACACACTAGTGACTTCTGCGTTACCCAACCTTAAAAAAACAAAAAAACAAAAAACAAAGGCAAGGCTGCTTTATCGGTGTTCATTTCAGTAAAGACCTGTTGTATTTTTGGTTGTTTTTCAAAAAAACGATTACTTTAAAAAGTTATACGGAAAAGTAATGACTAATGTTCGTTACATATACCTGCAGGTTGACACAGGATGGAGCTTTAGTTATCCTTTATCCATTTTGTCATTGGCAGGTAGCCCAAATAGACACATACAACCTCATAAAGCTGTCCCCGCACCCATACATAACACAAACTGAATTCCCTAACATACATGGCCGCCACCCTTGGGAACTTTTTACTTTGGAACAGCACTCTCAAAAGACTGTCTACCCCTTTTCTTAGTCAGCTATGTGTGGGGGCTGTAGAAAAGAGACAGATGATGTTCTTGAGCAGGTACATATGTTAATCTAGACATCTCCTGGTGATTACACTGTATTAGTGTGACTGCTTTATTCTTTAGACCATAGAGGGAGCTCAGGTCCTAAATTTGAATAAAAAGCTGCTACGTGATGGGGAAAGGACCATTTAACTAGCCCTCACTCTGAGAATTGCAGTGGTACATTGAAATAAAAATTCATGTAGTACAGGGATAGGCAACCTTTGGCTCTCCAGAGGTTGTGGGCTACATCCCCCATAATGCTCTTACACCCATACTGCTGCAAAGCATCATGGGAGCTGTAGTCCTAAACATCTGAAGTGCCAAAGACTGCCAATGCCTGTTATAGGATGTAGTTTACACTCGGGTAATATCTCTTCATTGTAAGGCTCACACCCCACACGCATATTTCACCACATATATTAAGAGCGGTGGTGTCTGCATCCTCAAATTACTGAACACTAGCTAAAATATTAATCATTGCAAAATATTTGTATTTACTAAAGTGCCAACATATTCGGTAGCACTGTACAATAGGTAAACAAGACAAGCAATTATTCTAAACAAAACATGTTTGACATACGGGAACAGTAGTTGAAGATGATCCTGTCCAAACAAGCTTACAATCTAAATGGATAATGTTCAAATACACAGAAAGAAATGAGGGTGTCAAATGATCTGTATATCCCTGAAAGAATGGAAGGAAGGAGCATAGTAGCCAGAACTTCATTGAGCATAACAGGAGTTGTAGTCCAGCAGGACATGCTGCCACTGTTGGCTCTGAGCTACCGCTGGGTGTGTGACAGATACAGGTTAAAACTGTGTAGCCTGTTTACTGTCTCTGGGGTTAGCATGCTTTATGTGATGACACCAGGCACAAAAAGTTGCACAATACTGATATTGATCGACATGAAGAGAGTTTTCCAGCCGGCTGATTGACAGCCTTGCAAAAAGATTAGGGAAAAAAAAAAAAAAGGTTTACATCTACATAGTGAAACCAAAGAAAAAGCTGCAAGGACATCTTTTTAATTACTCATATAGTGCAGTAGTTTTTAGGGGGTGGGAACTTGCATTCTAGCCAAATCCTTCGTTTACACTTGTATAACACCATCAGGACATCTGATAATACAAATCATGTAACTATTTTCCTCTCTTAGGTCTGTGTTATAACTGTGATGAAGTAACAAGAAGCGGATATCAGACACATTCCATGCCACCAGTGCTGCTACGTATACGTGCAGAATTACAGAGTCTGTGTTGGTTATGTCATTTATATCTGATATCTGTATTTCTGGAACTGGTTCTGTCTGGTGCTCTAAAATAAAGGAAAATTCACTATTTTTGTAAAGCTAGTGTTTGCCTCTATTTCTTTATACATGTCTATAGAGGACCTTAGTACAACACTAGGAATTGCATGTATGTGGCTTGTTTTTATTTTTGTGTACACACATTTTATATTGGAAGTATATGTTATCTACAGTAAAGAAAAAAATAATTACCTGCACTATAACATAAATCCCTATTTATAATTAAATAAATGGAGGTTATTTAGGAACTGCAATGACCATTAGATGTAACGCCTCCTCCCACTACTCCTGGGCGGCAGCAATATCTATACCACACGTCAGCCCCAATATATACAATAAACACCAAAGAAAATGTTACCTGCGCACTAGCCCAGGAGTAGTGGGAGTTTAAGCACAGGATTTAGTGTTGTGTATTTGCTTTTGTATCACACAGCCATGTTACAATGCTGCCGCCCACCCAATGTGTTTCCTGTTAAGGGTTAATAGGTATGTAGAGGTTTGGAGAAATACCCCTCTCTGTCTCATTACAGATTTCTTTGCCTGAAAGCTTACCAATAAACTTCAATCTTTAAGTTTGGATTCCAATGTTATTGAATGGGTAAGGCAGTGGCTGAGTGACAGGCAACAGAGGGTTGTAGTTAATGGAGTATATTCGAAGCATGGGCTTGTCAACAGTGAGGTACCTTCGGGATATGTACTTGGATCCATTCTCTTTAATATTTTTTTCCTGGCTAATCATGGCAGCATCACTTATTGGTAGCTCCTCCCTCAGCAGTCACAGGACAGGAATTAATTACAGGAGTTTTGTAATGTCTTACCTCATTGACTGTTTGGTTTTCCTGGTATTCTTTTCCCAGTCAGTCCGCCATTCGTTTGCTGGAACGCAGAAGTGCGTTCCATAGAGAGGAAGTGACGTTTGCGGCTGTCTCCCACGGGACCAGAAGTGACACGTTGAGGTTGCGTGGGTGTGACTCGAACACTTGGAACTTATGGCGTGCGTTACAGTGTCTGCACGTGCGCGAACCTGTTTTTTCTCTGCCCTATTTAAATCAGCCTGGGCTGAGGTTTCCTGTGTGCCTGCTGCATCAGCTGTGGGCGCACTACTGCTTTCTTTGCCTTGTGAAGATTTGAAGTTTGTGGATTTTCTGTGTGGCTGCTTGAATTGTCTCTCAACTTCAGAGGTAGGCCCTTCTACTTTTTGGGGATTATTTCATTTGCATTCAGTATTTACTTCTGCTTTTATGGGATATGGACTTTATGTCTATTGACATTTTCTATTGATTTTCCATTATCGTATGGATTCTGCCTCTGCAAGATCCTTCTCTACAAAACATAGGTGAGCCAAATTACTTTTACTTTATGGGGGTTTTTAAAAGAGTGCCAATATAAGCCTGTAATATGTGTTAGATATGGCTTTGTTTCAGCCCCAGCAAAACATTGTATTCTCCCCCCAAGGAAAGCAAGGGTTAAAACCAATAGATACATGAGAATGCTTATTGGAAATAGCGGATGCTTTCAATAGAAGTTTCCCACAGGACGACCTTAAGTTCTGGATTTTCCAAGTTATTGCTGAGGGCTTTAGGTCTACCACTGATAAAAGTGGTCCATATAAAAGACGCAGAGCAGAACTTCAGTCTTCATTCTCTGAAGAAGACCCTGATATGTGGGAGGTCTAAGATGATGGTGAGGAGGAAGTGGAATAGACCTCCAGGTCTTTAGACTCTAAGTCTATTGATAGGCTGATTACCCTTATCAGGGACACTCTTTGTCTCACGGAAGAGAAGTCAGAGTTGAGAGCGGCTGACAGGTTCTTTGAGGATATAAAGCCTAATAGGCCAACATTCCCAGTGCATTCTTCAATCAGGGACAGGATTCTTCAAGAATTGAACAACCTGACTGCAAAGTATGGAGCTTAGTCCCAAAGATAGCTGCTACCATGATTCACATGGCTAAGAAAACTATGCTCCCCATTGACTCCACGGCCTACCTTAGTGAACCTGTGGAAAAACGTATGGATAGGGATCTCACAAAATCTTATTTAGCCCTAGGCTCTGCCCTCCATCCGGCAGTGGCGGTAACCACTCTCTCAAGGGCCTTAAGAGTATGGCTCACAAGTTACAGCGCAGCACTCGTCTCCCAAGCCACCCCAGCACACAACAGAGTTTTTCTACAGGCTCTGTTCTTACCTGTGGGTGAAGCTTAATGCAAGGAGACAACCCTTCCAACGGGCAGCGAAAGCGGTGGCGGCGTGGATCCGCCCGGCGACACGCCGCGGCCTGCAGTGGAACCCCCCACGTGGCTCCAACATAGCCCCCCGACAGGACAACACACACGACCCCGAACTTGAGCATGGAACCTGCGGGAGTACCCGACCTGCCTTCCAACAAGGGCCCCCAGCAACAGCCGTCCCGCACAGCGCAACCCGGCACAGTGGGACTAACACAGCCGACAGCAATAAAAACCACACCGCAGCAGGGTTGGCATCTGACCGGCCAAAACAAACGAAAAACCCACGGTCAACCGGAACGAGAGCACCGAGGGGGCAACCGCCTGACCGCGACAGCACAACCACTGGCACCCCACCAAATGAGCGAGCCATCCCCGAGCAAGGCATCCTCGAGATCGACGCAACAGAACACCTGGTGGGCATAGGCTGAAAGGGGAATCCTTACAGGCGTATGGTGCTGGACCCTAGCCTCTGCCTCAGGCAACTCATGGGACATGGCTACCGATAGCGACATATGACAGGGTCAGGCCAGCTGTATATTCTCTAGGCCTCTTACACTCTAAACGAACGCCGACAAGCCTAATTAAGACGGACCCTCTTTTATATGACCTATTTTTATGTTTTTCTATTATGCCATTTATTTATTTATTTTTTCTTTTCTTCTCTCTGCTCGGCCTGCTATATGTACTTCAAGTGTCTCATGCATGTTGAACCCACGTATTCCTAGAATGTAACCACGGAAGTCTCACGCGGCCACTAACACACACACAGGAATTAGACACCAAGCAAGCCAATAGCGACATACTGTTTAAAGCAGAGGGAGGACAGCTAGCTTATTTACTTAAAGCTAACAACATTTTTGCATGGTTAAGCATGACCGCAGCCTTCCATTATGTTAACCTAAGAGCAAGGCAAAAAGGCATACTCGGACGACTAGCTAGTACCGGGGAGTGCTATAACAGCAAGATGTGCTAATATGTTTGGGTCATATAGAATTAAACAGGTCCCCCTGACTGCCTACTTTGGGATAATTAGATAAATCCCTAATAGCAACTGACTAACACTTTACCCTTCGCTGTGTAAAAATTAAGCATGTAACTAACAGTCCTTATCCTACAGTTCAGATACGAAATCCGCAAATGCTCCTGCTAATGCTTAACCCTTTACGTTATAGAACAGTTTGTAATTGTTTGTTTCTCATGTTAAGATACTATAAAAATGTGCTAGCCAATCACATGCCATAACAAGTCAATGTTCATGTCAAGCCTGCAGTTGCTGTTGTGGCGCTGCAAGACTAACTGTATGTTCTTTACTATGCACAAGAAAAATAAAGAATTAAAAAAAAAAAAAAAAAAAAGAGTATGGCTCGCAAATCTGGAGGAGGACATCTCCTGGAAAGTCTCAAATACTTCATCCTTGCTACAGAATTCTGCTCAGAAGCCTCTTTAGACATCACTCGTATGATTGTTAAGGTGTGGCCTCTAGAAGGGCCTTATGGCTTCATTCCTGGGGAGCCAACTATGTCTCCAAGGCGTCTTTGTGTGTCCTTCCGTTCCAGGGGGATTTGTTATTCAGTAAGATTCTGGAGGACGCCATACAAAAGGCTGCAAATGGCAAAAGAGCTATTTTACCGCAAGAAAGAAGGAAGACTTTTTTTCTCTTCCTGGGAAACTAAACGCTTCAAGGATCGATCATTTTGGGACAGCAGGAGCTATACACCAGGAAGGGAGTATTCTAGAAATTCCTCTTGGAAAAGCTTCTCCCATTCATCGACCAATAAGGCTTCCACAGGGAGAGGATCTAGAACCTCTGGGAAGAACATCTGAAGGTCTTCAGGCCCATTTGGGGATAGTGGGAGGAAGACTAAGGTTCTTCTACCCAGTGTGGGCTGCAAATATCACAGGTGTTTGGGTTAATTCCATTTTAAAAGAAGGTTACAGGATCCGCTCTCTTCAGGAAGTTGAGGGTATTGATGGGCATCAAATGAAGAGCCATGAGGAAATGCATCTCTACTCTTCAGGAACAAAGGGTTATGGAAGAAGTTCGGAAAGAGGAAAGGTTCAAACTAGTTTACTCCAGTGTTCTTGGCTCCAAAACCCCAAGGAAAGTCGCGTCTTATCCTGAACTTAAAAGGAGTGAACTTCATGCTCAACGTGAAAATGTTCAAAATAGAGTCTTCACAGACCATCTTGAAAAGCATCAAAAGAGGGGACTGAATGACTTCGATAGACTTGAGGGACGCCTACTACCAAATCCCTATAAACTGCGTTGTGTAAAATTTCTCAGATTCTTGGCACTTTCAATTCCGGGGCCTCCTGTTTGGCCTCAGCTTGGCACCAAGAATGTTCTCAAAGTTCACTTTAATAGCCTTCATTAGAGTAAGAGGTATCGAAATCTTCCATTACCTGGACAATATCCTTATCATAGGTCTATTCCAAAGGATAGTGGCTCATTGTACTCTAGTGACAATGAACATTCTTCAAGATCATGGTTGGCTTCTAAACGTAGAGAAGAGCTCCCTAATTCCTTCTCAAAAAATCGTATTCCTTGGAGCAGTGATAGACACGATCTCAGCCCATGTGTTCCTCTCTCCAGAAAGGGCCCTAAAAATCCAAGACAAAGTCGGGTAAACTACAGTATCTCAAAACAGCCTCAGCGAGAGAATTCATGAGTCTCCAAGTTTCTTTGACATCAACAATTGGGCTGGTAGAATGGGCCTAATGGAAGTTTCGTCCTATTCAGAATTGCTTCCTTCAATTCGACAGAATGGAAACAGATTGGTAGCAAAGGATAACTCTGCCCCTGCCGGTAAGAAATGTGTTGAACTGGTTAAGGGGCGAAAGGCTTCCTGTTAGAGGAACCTCCTTCGAACGTTATTACAACAGATGCAAGTTCTTATGGATCTTCAATCCCACATTGAAACCAAGGAAGTAGACCCGAGAAGACCGTCATCTACACTCAAATTTAAGGGAGCTCAGGGCCATTTCCAGAGCCATCTTTGAATTCCTTCCAATCGAAAAATCTTGGGTCCTGATCAAAATGGACCACCGAACGGTTGCCTCGTATGTGAACAATCAAGGAGGCACAAGAAGCAGATTATTCTTGAAGGAACTAGCTCCCTTGATGAAAGTGACCATGAACAGTCTCCAAGGTCTGAAGGCAATCTATCTTCCGGGTTCAGAGAACAATACTGTGGACTTTCTCAGCAGAACAGAAATTCTTCTAGGAGAACGGAGGCTTCACTTGGCAGTCTTCTCATGGATTGCCCATTGGTGGGGCATACCCCAGATTGACCTGATGGCAACCTACCAGAATTGTCAGGTAGAGATTTACTACTCTCTTCGTCCAGACAATAAGGCGATGGGCCAGGATGCTCTCTCCCTTCCTTGGTCATTTGATCTGGGGTATGCGTTCCCTCTCCTACCCATGATACCCAGATTCCTGCAGAAGGTTTGGACGGAAGGCAAAAAAAGTAATTGCCATAATCCCGATCTGGCCTCGAAGGCCATGGTTTCCTCTCTTAACTAGGATGAGTCAGGAACGGCTTTTGCCTCTTCCAATAATGAAGGATCTGCTGACTCAGGGCACAATCTCTCATCCTCATCCAGAACACCTCAAGTTGGGGGTCTGGGTTTTGAAAAGGAAAGACTTCGACAATTAGGCCTTTCGGAAGCAGTGGTCAATACGCTTTGCAGTCTAGGAAGGGTTCTACTTCCTTGTGCTACCATAGATTCTGGGATCTATTCAAAGAATGGGCATTGGCCAAGTACATTGACTTCTTGCAACCTCGCAATACTCAGATCCTGGATTTTTTCCAAGAAGGTCTGGACAAAGACCTTCGCCTCAGCACTCTTAGAGTTTAGTCCTTATCTCTTTCAGCATTATGCAATATTTCATGGGCTTAGGATCCTTTGATCTCAAGATTCTTCAAGGCAGTTTTCAGGTTGAGTCCTCATTCCAGACCCGGTTGCCTTCCTTGGGACCTTCCTCTTGTTCTCAACTACCTGACTGATGATCTGTTTGTTCCTCTTGAAAATTTGGATACTACCCTTCTGACTTACAAGACTTTGGTTTTGGTGGCTATTACTTTGGCAAGAAGAATTTCTGAGATTAAAGCCTTTTCTACCATATCTTCCTGTCTATAGATCTATCGTGATAGGTTTTGGTCTCTGACACACCCTGAGTTTATTCCTAAGGTGGTCTTTTAGTTTCATCTCTCTCAAGAAGTTGTCCCTCCATCATTCTCTTCCAATCCAACTTCTAATGAAGAAGTTAGGTGGCAACGTTTGGATGTTAGGAACTGTCTGTCTCAATACCTTTTTCATTCTAGGTCATACCGAAAGACTGACCAACTCTTCATTCTACCTTCAGGAGCTAGGAGAGGTGAGGCAGTTTCTTCTGAAATGTTAGATTTCGCTGATAATCAGGAAAGTGTATGTCTCTAAAGGTCAGCCTCCTCCAATAAAGATAAGCACACATTCTACCAGAGCATTGTCGACTTCATGGTCTAATTGGGCAGCGGTTCCATATGATGATATTTGCAGATCTGCCACCTGGTCTTTCCCGATGATGTTCATAAAACACTGAAAACTGGACGTGGCCTCTTCGACCTTATTTGAGAAGAATGTTCTGTCTACGGTTTCTTTAATCCACTGATATAAAATTTATTTGCAGCATGAGTATCTTTTATAGTGTCTTTTTCTTGGTTTCTTTATTCCCACCCTATATTTCTGTGCGCTTGGGTATTACCCTTAAGTGATGCAGCCATGATTAGCCAGGAATAGATAAAATTTGACAAATTTACCGTAATTTTCTGCTAAGGGAGGAGTTACCCATAAGTGATGCCGACATGAGAAATAGCCAGGAAATGAAAATTACGGTAAGTTTGTCATAAATTTTCTCTAATTAGTGATATTGCAGAAGGTCTTGATGGTAAGGTATGTCTTTTTGCTGATGATACTAAGATATGCAACAAGGTTGATGTTCCAGGAGGGATAAGCCAAATGGCAAATGATTTAGGTAAACTAGAAAAATTGTCAGAGTTGTGGCAGCTAACATTTAATGTGGATAAGGAAAGGGATTTAGGGGTAATTATTTCAGATGACTTAAAGGTAGGCAGACAATGTAATAGAGCAGCAGGAAATGCTAGCAGGACAGAATGCTTGGTTGTATAGAGAGAGGTATTAGCAATAGAAAGAGGGAAGTGCTCATGACATTGTACAGAACACTGGTGAGACCTCACTTGGAGTATTGTACGCAGTGCTGGAGACTGTATCTCCAGTAGGATATTGATACTTTAGAGAGAGTTCAGAGAAGGGCTACTAAACTGGTTCATGGATTGCAGGATAAAACTTACAAGGAAAGTTTAAAGGATCATAACATGGTATAGCTTGGAGGAAAGACGAGACAGGGGGGATATGATAGAAACATTTAAATATATAAAGGGAATCAACACAGTAAAGGAGGCGACTATATTTAAAAGAAGAAAAAAAAACTACCACAACAAGAGAACACAGTCCTAAATTAGAGGTGCAAAGGTTTAAAAATAATATCTGGAAGTATTACTTTACTGAGAGGGTAGTGGATGCGTGGAATAGCCTTCCAGCTGAAATGGTAGGGGTTAACGCAGTAAAGGAGATTAAGCATGCGTGAGATAGGCATAAGGTTATCCTAACTATAAGATAAGGCCAGGGACTAATAAAAGTATTTAGAAAATTGGGCAGACTAGATGGGCCGAATGGTTCATATCTGCCGTCACATTCTATGTTTCTATGAAGCAGAAGCAAGCTAGGTTAAATGTAAGTGGAGGATCCACCTATGAGGTTTGCCTTGACGTGGCAGGTGGGCTTACATCTAATGGCCTTGGAGTTGGACTAAAAATCTCCATTTATATAAATATGCACAGGGATTTGGAATAGTGTGCAAGTAACTTTTTCTTTGGTTATTATTGTATGTATTGGGGCTGATGTGTACTATGGTGATTGCTGCCGCCCAGGATTAGTGGGAGTTTGTACGCAGGACTTTTGTGTTTATATTAATATCTGGCAATCAACTTAGCTTGAATCACTTTTGCAACTTGGTAATTATCCTGTAAAACAGAAAACTGACCTAGAAAAAGAAAAATGATCAAATGGAACGTAGTATAGCCTTCTTGGTTTGCCCGGTAAGTATTGCAAAGGGGTATTTCATGAACTATAAGTTTTTTTAATCTGGAAGGTAGTCTGTCACACAAGGACCGGAAAGTAACAATACAAATACTTTTAAAAGAGCCTCTTGAAAATGTTACTTTTCTTTATCTGAGAACCTCCCCTTTCCAAGTCTAAATGCTTTAGACTTTATAAAGATGGGATTTCCTGTAAGCTTGTTGTTCCAATATTCTGTTAGTCTAATAGAAAAAACATTACAAAATAGAACTGAATGTCGCAATGTAATTATTTTCTATCAGGTGCCTTTCACTAACTAGTTGCTAGTATTTGACACATGCGTAGGTAACAAACATGGACTATGGACTATTTTAACTAGGTTTTCTCAGTTGTAGACACTGACATAGTTTACATTTTGTCCTTTCTAATATCACTTGTATATAGCCAGTGGTTTGTACAGTGAGCATTACCTCGCAAATTTACATGTATCTCTTCCGCTAGTGAGGAGGAAATGCTCTGTCCGATTCTCAATCAAATTTCTATCTTCTTCACTATCACCGTATTCAACCTCTACAACAGAAGGTACTAGAAGTGGGAAATCATTGTACCGTAACAGAACTTATTAATACATCCGAGGTTTGTTTTGTTCTTTGTTCGCCTCATCAGTGGACTATCCGATGATTAAATACTTAATTTTACACATGTCCTATAACATATGATAGCCTGATAAACTCTTCATGAATTTCTCAAAGAAAAAAGCAACCACAACTTCAACACTAGGTCACGTGCTGTCAATTAAACTATTGTGTTGCTTGAATGTATCGAGATTTAATATTCATTATTCCTTTTTTTTTTTTCTTCTTCTAATTCTGACATAACTAATTTAGGCTGACTCAATTAATGTACCTGTTCGCACATCACAGTTAATGGTAAATTTTCTGGGGGGAACCAAAGAGAACCACAGTGAAATGTGCGTATATGTATAGTGTATTGATTTAGTTTTAGTTCTTTTAGAAGCAAAGCTAGACAAATATATATACACAAGGCAGGGACCAAGTGACATAATTCTGTCACATGTGGTTACACAACTGATGGGTTTTCAGTACAAATGTTGCAAATTTTCATATGTGCACAGATATATATGTGTCAGGGTTATCCACTAACAGGCTTATTAACTAAAGTGAGAATCAAAGTGAATTTCAAATTTAAGGTATCTTAGTCGGATATCCTTCCAATTCAGATTCTTTGGCCTGAAAATAAAATAAAAATCTAAATTCACTTTAAATTTTCACTTTAGTTAACCATATGTTTTCATATGCATGTATAAAAGCCATGTGTCGACTGCCGTGGTGCAGGTTCAGGCTGTGTGACGGACCACCTGGCACCCCAACCGGTTGCCTCCGCCAACCGATGCTCCTAGTGCTCACCGAGGACTCCAAGCACTCCACCCGACACCATCAGCACTGTAGTCCTCATGTCCAGTGTTACAGCTTGGCTGGGAACTCGCCATCAACCACCCACCCAGGATCCAGGTTCCAGTGGGCAGACCTCTCCTACTCCAGAGAACGTAGCAGGAACAGCTCTTAGAAGAGATAGTGATTGGAGCACTCCCAAGAACAGGGATTATAGCAGGTAAAGCTTTCCCCTACAATCACGAAACAAGGCTCTGTGTTGAGGGTAAACAGCAACTGAATTTTAATGGTGCCGCACTGGCCTTTTATGCAAGTCCCCAAGCAAGGTGTATGCTCATATGGAACTTGTTGGGGACAGGGACACAAAGCTTACAAGCCAATCAGAACAGTAATTAAGTGTAAGACACTCCCATAACAAACATACAATCCCTCCCCTCTGCCTGTGAGATAATTGAGTCAGATACTGTATTAACCCAATTATCTCCAGGCTGGAAAAATACATTTTACAAAACCCCAAAAGTACCCCAAAAACACATAAAATCCCCACAATTATTATATCCCCTGATATCCCTGATCTAGGTGACCAACATATCAAAAATCACCCAGTTCAGGGGTTCAGGAATTCTATGGAAGTCCCATTGACCGACCATATGCATGGTTTCATGCTTAAAATAGTTCCAGAGAATCAGGCTGTGCGGCTGGTCTACTTCGAGGATTTGAAATAACGTTTGAATTACTGAACAAAGCCGTTCATGGATATAGTCTGTGTATGTCTCTTGTTTTGGGGCATCTTCTTACCGAATGCTGTTCGACTCCAGTTCAAACAGCCGAACCTCCATGGAAGGTAAAGTTTTAGCAGTGTTCGTGACGTCGAGTGTACGATTTGAGGTCTATGCGGTCGATGCGTTTGACTAAATAAGATGGCTGCCGCCGCCGCCACCACTACACGGTCGAATGTTGAATGTTGAATGGCGGCCACTTCGACTCACTTCGACTGTTCAGGAGTTTGAAGTGCCACTTTGAACCACGGGAGTTTGATGTGCTACTGTACCAGTCCAAAAGAGCACAAACAGTATTCTTTAACCCCTTAAGGACCAAACTTCTGGAATAAAAGGGAATCATGACATGTCACACATGTCATGTGTCCTTAAGGGGTTAAACAAAGTTTATCACAGGGGTCATAGTCACAGGGCAGGAGGCTGGCAAACAGGCCCCTCCAAAAACCAGTGGCCACAGGCTGATACATTGAAAAATGTTCTGGTCAAGGACTGAACATTGACTGTTTTTTATGTTTTTTAAGAGCTGTGCTTTACTACTTTCCTAATAATGTATTTGCTTTTTTTATGTGCACTTTGATTGTTGATGGCTTGCCTCATTTTACATATCCAGGGTTAATTTGATAATGGCCTAAATTCCAAATATACTTATTCATTAATCTTTGCTGGTCATCTGCCAGAAGGGATCACCCAAATTAAAAGCTTTACTGTGCAACATGAGGCAGAGAAAGGAAAAAGGAAAAGGTATTTGAAAAAACAATCAAACAACCAAAAACGAATGAAAGTGAGAGGGGCAAACTTGACGAAATACAGTGAAAGAGTGAAAGGTGCAGTATACCACGAAGAATGATTAGTGAATTACTCATAATTGTGCTTTTCTGCATGTTCATATGGGGCTACTATCGGAAGCAAGGAGAAGATCCCCTTTACCCACCAGGACCCCCTACTCTCCCTATTCTGGGTAATTTGTGGACCCTAAGATTTCAACTTCATCATGAAACCTTCATTGAGGTAATCAAAATGGAGATACGCCAATTATATGGGGAAAACAATCGAAACTAGAAGGGTTATAAGCACCATATCAACTGCAAGTCATTGCATCAGTTATGGTTCTATAAGTCTATGGCCACTGTCTCAGTGTCTGTGTTTTGTGTATGTTCTTTTTCCATTTTGGTGTATACATTTTCAAAGACTGCAAATGTGAGTTATGGTTGCTGGGAAATACCTGATTTATGTCAAACTGCTACAAAATGGTTTGACCAAATATTGGGGATATTGCCCATAGATTCATAACACCATAACTACTATGATGAACTGCTATTATTATGGTGCTTAGTATGACTCTTTGCTAGCAGCAGCTGTCATAGTAATAGCTTCCAAAATTGGCGTACAACTATTTGTCTCCTGCCAGCTATAATGTCTAGGTATGCAAATATAGCATAATTAAATATTATGGTAGTAAAAAGTTAGAATCTTATGCAGTTCTCTGTGAGAATGGTTAAAAAAATCAGACAAAGGTACCAGAAACACATAATTTCATCCGTAATTACCAGAACTGGGATGACCATAATTATTGATAAATGCTTGTTTTTTTTGAGTAAAATATCCAGGTGCTTATCATGTTTAAAACACATGTACAGAACATTGGGTGAGTATGTTGCTTAGTTTATCATAAGGCTTGGTAAGTACAGGGTCACAATATTTTAGTACTGCAATCCGTAAACAATCTAAAATGTATATAGATGTCAATGACCGGCTTTCTTCTCTAATGGACAAAAGGGATTATTTTCACAGCAGGAGCTGTGAGAGAAGACTGTTTGCAAACCTGGATCCGAAGGTTGATCAGGTGATCATATTAAGCCTCTAAAATATAATGTAGGATTATCTTCGATTTCTAAGGGCTGCGTGACCAACATATCCAAGGCTATTAGTAATTGGTAATGTGGCCAAACCACATTGTGCTTTAAAAAAAAAATAAATAAAAAAAAAAAAATTATATATATATATATTTTAATTATTTGGGCCCTCTGATGCTTGTCCACGTGGCAGATCAACTTATATAAATATGATCAATGCAAAGATATAGAGAGAAATATTTAGACAATGAAAAAAGGTGCCGATTCGTGTGCAAAAATGGCTACCCTATTGTCAGAGTACTGCCATGCTTATATGGGTTGGGGACTGTCCAGCAGTTCCAACGCTGACCTCTGTGGTTTTTGTACCCTCTCTGTTCTTGACTTCTGGTTCCCCAAACCTCGGCTTGTCCCTGTTTACTCTCTGTCCATGTGACGTCAACCCGTCCATTCTAAGGTCCGGTACAGTGGCGTACATACCCTGCGACCCGGTATGTAGCCACTGGGCCAGCCTCTTCCCCTGGGGGGGCCAGGAGTCGACCACCCCAGGGCCCCCCGAGGCTGGCCCTGCGGTCACCGGGCGGGCAGGCGGGCGCGCGAGGGAGCACTCAGTACTTCCTCTTCAGCTCCCTCGCGCACCGCAATGATACCGGAGCCGGAAGATGACGTCATCTTCCGGCGCCGGCATCCCTACGCGGCGCGCGAGGGAGCTGAAGAGGAAGTACTGAGTGCTCCCTCGCGCGCCCGCCTGCCCGCCCGACCGGCCGCCCGCCCAGGAGCCCAGCAGCACCACTGGACCCCAGGGAATCCCCCCAGCACTCCAAAAGGTAAGGAGGCTGGGGGATTACATAAAAAAAAAAAAATCATGTGTGAGTGTTAGTGTGAGTGTTAGTGTGTGTGAGTGTTAGTGTGTGTGAGTGTTAGAGTGAGTGAGTGTTAGAGTGAGTGTTAGAGTGAGTGAGTGTTAGAGTGAGTGTTAGAGTGAGTGAGTGTTAGAGTGAGTGAGTGTTAGAGTGAGTGAGTGTTAGTGTGTGTGTTTGTGTGTCTGCTAGTGAGTGTTAGTGTGAGTGTTAGTGTGTGTCTGCTAGTGAGTGTCAGTGAGTGTGTTACTGTGTGTGTCTTACTGAGTGTGTGTGTGTTAGTGAGTCTGTTTGATGTCTGTTAGTGAGTGTGTGTTTGCCAATGAGAGTGTATGTTTTGTAAGTGAGTGTGTATGTATGTCTGTCGCTGACTGTGTCTCTGTCAGTAAATGTGTGTGTCTGTTAGCTAGTGTGTATGCGTCTGTAAGTGTGTGTGTGTGTGTGTGTGTCTTCAGCACTTACCTTTCTCCAGTGCCGGACTCCCTTCATAATGCTTTCCTATGGACGCTGGCGTGCTCTCACTGTGAAAATCACAATGAGAAGCACGCAAGCGCCTCTAGCGGCTGTCAATGGGACAGCCACTAGAGGAAATAGGGGAAGGCTTAACCCATTCATGTGTTTATGAAAAAATGGGTTAACCCTAGCTGGACCTGGCACCCAGACCACTTCATTAAGCTGAAGTGGTCTGGGTGCCTAGAGTGGTCCTTTAAGTGTGTGCATCTGCATGCACTGGCGTACATACCGCGGTCGCAGGGGTCGCAGCCCTGTAACCCCTGCGACCAGGTGCCCACCGCCATGTGTTGCGGCCTGCGCGCGGGGGGGGGGGCACGGATCAATTTTTCACACCGGGGCCCCATGGGTCATGTGTACACCACTGGTCCGGTACATGTTGTCACGAACACACCCTACTTCAAGTGTGCGTGATGTAGTTGTGGTGGTGAAAGGGTTAAAGTTCACTATTTGTCTGCACTAGACCGGAAATCATGATAAACACCACCCACACTTAACCATAACAATATAAATATTACAATTTTTTTAACGCTGCCACCACCAAGACCATTTATAAATAGGGTGCCTTGGTCCCCCAGGTAACTTAATAATAAAAACCCACCAAATACAATTTAGCACAATATTTAAGCAATTGCAAAACACTAATTAGTCTCTTCAGGTGACATGATCCTTAACCAGATAAATGCAGAACTTAAAGGAATATTTATTATGAGCAAAAAAATAGTCACAGTGCATACAAAAAAATAAATGACAATCACATTATTTACACCAACAACAAATAAAAAACAAAAGGAATAAAATAACAGAAGTCGGGGGCGTGGCTTGGACGCCGGACGAGATGGCGGCGTTAACCAAGAGCTCCCTGCAGGCTCAGCACTACTACCCACCTAACCTGCTCCAAATATCACAATCATGGGCAAAACACACAAACCACAACAGGCTGCTTCGGCCAACAACCCCCCCGAGGGGGTCTCAACCAACGGGCATGCGCTAGTACCTCACGGCCCAGGCCGACCTAACTTCCCAGGCCTCAAGCGACTCAGAGGCCTCGGGCCTAGCCCACTCGGCCTCACCTCAAGACGAACGCCATGAAAAGACAACGCAAAAGCCTAATCCACCGCCACCCCAGCCGGACTGGGTGACACTAATCAGCAACCTACCTACGAACGCTGATTTAAAAGAGGCAAATGCAGCCCTCCACAAATCCATTGCAGGGGAACTCCATGCCCTAAGGGAGGATATAGAAACATAGAATGTGACGGCAGATAATAACCATTTGGCCCATCTAGTCTGCCCAATTTTCTAAATACTTTCATTAGGCCCTGGCCTTATCTTATAGTTAGGATAGCCTTATGCCTATCCCACGAATGCTTAAACTCCTTTACTGTGTTAACCTCTACCACTTCAGCTGGAAGGCTATTCCATGAATCCACTACCCTCTCAGTAAAGTAATACTTCCTGATATTATTTCTAAACCTTTGTCCCTCTAATTTAAGACTATGTCCTCTTTTTGTGGTAGTTTTTCTTCTTTTAAATATAGTCTCCTCCTTTACTGTGTTGATTCCCTTTATGTATTTAAATGTTTCTATCATATCCCCCCTGTCTCGTCTTTCCTCCAAGCTATACATGTTAAGATCCTTTAACCTTTCCTGGTAGGTTTTATCCCGCAATCCATGAACCAGTTTAGTAGCCCTTCTCTGAACCCTCTCTAAGGTATCAATATCCTTCTGAAGATACGGTCTCCAGTACTGCGTACAATACTCCAAGTGAGGTCTCACCAGTGTTCTGTACAATGGCATGAGCACTTCCCTCTTTCTACTGCTAATACCTCTCCATATACAACCAAGCATTCTGCTAGCATTTCCTGCTGCTCTATTACATTGTCTGCCTACCTTTAAATCATCAGAAATAATCACCCCTAAATCCCTTTCCTCAGATGTTGAGGTTAGGACTCTATGAAATATTCTGTACTCTGCCCTTGGGTTTTTATGTCCAAGATGCATTATCTTGCACATATCCAACTTAAATGTCAGCTGCCACAACTCTGACCATTTTTCTAATTTACCTAAATCATTTGCCATTTGGCTTATCCCTCTTGGAACATCAACCCTGTTACATATCTTATTATCATCAGCAAAAATACATACCTTACCATCAAGACCTTCTGCAATATCACTAATAAAAATATTAAAGAGAATGGGTCCAAGTACAGATCCCTGAGGTACCCCACTGGTGACAAGTCCAAGCTTCGAATATATTCCATTAACTACAACCCTCTGTTGCCTGTCACTCAGCCACTGCCTTACCCATTCAACAATATTGGAATCCAAACTTAAAGATTGCAGTTTATTGATAAGCCTTCTATGTGCAACAGTGTCAAAAGCCTTACTGAAATCTAGGTAAGCAATGTCTACTGCACCACCCTGATCTATAATTTTAGTTACCCAATCAAAAAGATCAATAAGATTAGTTTGGCATGATCTCCCTGAAGTAAACCCATGTAGTCTCTGATCTTGAAATCCATGTGTTTTTAGATGTTCAACAATCCTATCCTTGTTTCCATCACTTTCCCCACTACTGAAGTTAAGGATGGGGTAGGGTTAGTGGTTGGGGTATGGGTACGGCTCCCTCTATGCCTTTTTTGGGGGGGCGCGTGCGCAGTGTTATTTTCTTCCTAATGGACAAAAACAAATGATTTTCTACCGAATTTTGTCTGAAAAACTAATGTTTTATGGACGAAATTCGGACTGGACGATTGAAATTTTTATTTAGTATGAATTCATTCGTACGAAATGAACATTTCACTGGTGCACATGTCTAATTCTTGGTTTTTGTCAGGGTTACTTGTGTATTACATGATACAAATAAACACATATGCATATTATGATGTCATTATTAACTATCAGATGTTAAGGAATACATAGACGCACTTTCTTTTTACTATTCACTGGCACTTTTTTAAAGAAGAATATTAACATACAATTTATCCATTTGCTGACACCAGACACCCGTGAAATTTTGAGCATTTGGCTTTCATAATTTAAGAGTATGCTGTCTACATGAACTGAATTGCATTGCCAAACATTCCTGGGAGAAACATTCCTAACTCCACCTGCATTGGTTTTCTGAAGATTGTGGAGACGGGTGCTCTGTTCTGCTCTCCTTGCCATCTTCTATTCTAGTACTACATTAGTGCACATTCTCCAGAGCAGCTATGTTATATTCCAGAATTTTGCTATTGTCCGATGAAACAAATTACATGAAGGGACAATTGAAACCTGAAACAGGTAGACTACATTCATAATAACATAATGTCTTTACAATGACATTACCAACAGAGACATTTATACTGACTTTGCTCAAGTAACATTACTGATGCTCTAGAACTAGATTGGAAGAAATGTAGAATTAAGGGTGATCAAGGCTGGGTTATATTTAGCATTTGAGTTAGGGGACATAAACCCAGCCTTCTAATTTGAAGCAGATTGTGTCTACCCTACTGCCCATCTTCCTAATATCTGATTTCTCATTCATAGCTGGCGGAGATATATGGGAATGTGTACACTGTATGGCTGGGGCATATACCAGTCATAGTTCTGAATGGATTCAAAGCTGTCAAAGAGGTTCTGAACTCCCATTCTGAAGCATACACTGGGCGTCCTCTGTTGCCATTTTTCATGGATTTAATGGGAGAAAAAGGTATACATGAAGCTTGTATGCATTGCATTTAAACTTTATTTTGTTTAATTTAAATATACCAATAACATATCAGAGTGGATATTGGTTTTCTTCTGAAGAAAGCTTCCTAATTATATTTCATCCTATGTTTCAGCATCGTATAATTTCTGTTGGCATTTTCCCTTTTTGAGTGGTTTGACATCCTACTTGGGTCTGCTGGGTGCTACTCCTTGCCTTCACTGCTTCCAACACAGATCCGTAAGTTCTCTGTCTGAGGAACAGAGCATATCTCATTTATTGATAGTGATCAGCTGATGTAGGACTTAGCTCAGGAGAACTAACGTAAGCTCCTAAGTATCAGCTCCCGGTTTTCTTTCTGAAGCATTGGAGCAGAGTCTAGCACACATGTTGGGTAAGAAGTCAAACCATTCAAAAGCGGTTTTCAAAAGTTTTACTTACTTGGCTGATGAAGAGCTATCTTAAGAATATTACGGACATTTTCAGTTTCAAATATAAAAATTATCTGAAAATAGACCTAATCATAGGGAATAATTATGCGTCTGAAATAATCCCTCCAGGAGTTGTTCTAACGTCTGGACATACCTGGAAGCAGCAGAGACGTTTCGGGCAGATGGCCCTCAAGAAATTGGGCCTGGGGAAAAGGAACATGGAGGTGCGCATACAAGAGGAGGTTCAGAGTCTGCTGGAAATGTTTGCTGCTATGGAAGGTATTGACTGGGTTAGTGATGACAATGTGGTTAATAAAGAAATGTGAATATTTATATGAACCATGTGTCTGGACGCTTGTTAAATTTCTTCAAACAACTTTTTGATGATTGTGATTTAATCAGTTGATTCTTTTATTCCCCCAAAAATTCTGAGCCATCATATTAATATACATATTAGTTCTAATTTTGCGATTTAGAAACTTAAAGGGACACTATAGACACCAAAACAACTTTATCTAAAAGGGATTCTCCAGTGCCAGGAAAACAAAACATATTCATTTTCCTAGCACTGCAGGCTCCCGCACTGCAGGCTTCCTGCCCCCATTCCAAGTTGCTGAAGGGGTTAAAACCCCTTCAGTGACTTACCGGAGTCCAGCGCCGAAGTCCCTCGGCGCTGGGTCAGGCTCCGCCTACTCTCCCCCGCCACGCATTAGACTCCCCGTAGGAAAGCATTATACAATGCTTTCCTATGGGGATTTCGGCAACGCTGGAGGTCGTCACATAGCGTGAGGATGTCCAGCATCGCTGAAAACACTTTTTGTGTTCTATGAACACAGATGTCCCTCTAGTAGCTGTCTAGTAGACAGCCACTAGAGAAGCAATGTAAATATTGCAGTTTATGAAAACTACAATATTACACTTGCAGGGTTAAGGGTAGTGAGAGTTGGCACCCAGACCACTCCAATGGGTAGAAGTGGTCTGGGTGCCTGGATTATCCCTTTAATTAAGCAGTTTGGTGTATAGACTCTGCCCTACAGTCTCACTGCTCAATTATTTGCTATTTAGGAGTTAAATCACTGTCTTTATGCAGCACTAGTCACACCTCCCTGCATGTAATGTCCACAGCCTTCCCAAACACTTCCTGTTAAGATAGATCTAATGTTTACACTTCATTATTTTGCATATTCTGTATAATTTTAAGTTTCTTATCTCCTGCTATGTTAATAGCCTTCTAGACCCTACCAGAGCCTCATGTGTGTGATTACAGTTAAGTTTATTTCTAAAGAAAGTTAACATCTAATTGAAAAGTAAACCTTTTTTTTGCATGCAGACTGTGGGATTTAAAGCTAGGGGAGGTGCGGCTTGGGCTGTATATATAGAAGCAACAGTGATTTAACTCCTAAATGGCAAGAAAATTGAGCAGTGAAACTGCAGGGGCATGAACATTACAAAAAATAAATCTGTGCACCAAAACTGCTTCACTAAGCTAAAATTGCTTTGATGCCTATAGTACCCCTTTAAAGGCCCACTCCATCCACCATACCCACTACAACGCATGTAATGAGTGCCCTGGCATCCCCCCAAACTGTTTACTAATGTTTTGACAACTTACCAGGGGTCTACCAAAAGTCTGTTATTCTCTCCACTGAGAGCAGGATTCCTGGCACCATAACCACTGCAGCACACTGTTTTCTGCTCACTGAATAGTAAATTAACATTAGAACTAAACCAGAAATTTCCAGCCTATTTTATGATTTCAAATGATGAAAATATTTTTCAATAAAAGGAGTGAATCCTACAGAGCAGTGGCAGGAGAATAAAAAAAAAAATTAAATTGTTGGCACATTGTTTTATCGCATTCACGCGATTTAGTAGATCGTGCTCACGAGATGGTTATCTTGTGCGCACGCTTTAACTATTTCATTGGCACAATCTACTAAATTGTGCACTCAGGGCTGGCAGGCAGCGGGGCTGGAGCTTCACTAACCTCCTACCTCACTTCCTGTTGCCTTGGCCTGCTCAGATCGCTGGACCTGCTGCCCACTATATAATTATCTTGTGGTGTACAAGTCATCTATACCATGGCCACTAACTACTTAAAGAGGGTGCACATGTAAACTATCTTGTGGAAAAGATCGACAGTGTGCACACAATATAAAAAAAAAATACTTCCTGGGTCACCCCTGGGGCTGGGTAGAATCCTCTAATCACTCCTTTATAAATTTTTGGCCAATAATTTAATTGTCACTTGAGTATATCGTTAGAGGCCCCACTTCAAAACAGTCCTATTTTACATAATCCACTAGAAACTGAAAAAAAATGATCTTCCTAGGATCACAAAGCTATAAACAAGAGCAATGATGATATGATATGAACGCATACTGACAACATATGGTTGTTATTGAATCCAAATATCCAAAGCTCTAGCAGAACACGTCTCCAACTCGAATCTGCCATGACTGTACAGATCAATGTGCACAACACAGTTTCAATTTAATTTCACAAGTTATCTTTAAAATATTGCATTATAAAATAATTCCAGATTTCACAGTTTACTCTTTTACTGTAGTGTTTAATATTGTTATATTTATTTCTGGTATTTATAAAGCGCCAACACATTCTGCAAAACTGTACAATTTGCAAAAAAGACACTACAATATTCACAGACCAATACAAACGGTAAAGGGGGCCATTAGGGAACAGCAAAGAGAGGATTTGTGTTTGCAAGTTAGTGTAGTTAAATTAACATCAATACGAAAAGATATTATGACTGTTTTTTTTTTATTTATATATTTTTAGGATCTCCCACTGATCCTTCAGTTTCGATTACCCACTCTGTATCCAATGTTATATCTGCAGTGGTGTTTGGGAAGAGATTTCTCCTGGAAGACAAAGATTTTCAGAAACTCCACAAAGCTACAGAACTTGTCATAGCAGCTCCAGGAACCTTATGGGCCAGGGTGAGAATGCAATCGTATAATGCTTCAGGGACAGCAATGGTCTAGGCAACCTACAGCACTCCAGATGTTGTGGGCTACATCCCCATAATCCTTTTACACGCATAATGCTGGCAAAGCATTATGGGAGGTGTAGTCCAAAACATCTGGAGTGCCGAAGGATACCTATGCTTGGTCTAGGCCATAATGGACATTTGGGAGGGTGTACTTTCTTTTTTCCGATGACTGTAGCTACAACCGCAAACAGTGTATTTGTGTCTGCAAGCTAGTGTACTTCATTTGACATCAGTATTAAAAGATGATACTATTGATAGCCACAGATCCTTCAAACCACACAATCATACACCAAATTACTTCAATACATCTACCAGTACATGAGTCACAACATTAAAACCACTGACAGGACAAGTGAGTAACATTGATTATATTGTTCAAATGGCACCTGTCAATGGTGGGATATTTTAGGTAGCAAGTGAAAACTCAGTTCTTGAATTTGATGTACTGGAAGCAGGAAAAATGGGCAATCGAAAAGATATGAGTGACTTACTTAGACAAGGACCAAGTACTGATGGGGTGTTCCTGGTATACAAGTCTCACTGATGTATCTGGGAAGCAAAGGCTAGCCCATCTAATCCAATCAGACGGAAGAGCTACTGTAGCTCAAATTGCTGATTAACTTAATGTCGGCCATGATAGAGAGGTGTCATAAACACAGTGCATCGCAGTTTGCTGCATATGGGGCTGCGTAGTGGCAGACTAGTCAGAGTGCCCATGATGAACCCTGTCCACCACCTTCAATGGATGGGTGGGTGTGTGTGTGTGTGTTGTTTACCTGACAACAGGATGCACTATGGGAAGAAGGCAAGGCGAACATAGTGCCCTGGGCAATGTTCTGCAGGGAAAGCTTGGGTTCTGTTATTAATGTGGATGTTACATTTACACATATCACCACATACACCCCTTCATGGCAATGGTGTTCCCTGATGGCAGTGGCCTCTTTCGAGGATAATGCAAAAATTGTTCAGAAATGGTTTAAAGAACATGACAAAGAGTTCAATATGTTACTTTGGCCTCCAATTTGCCCGGATCTGGAATGTGCTTGAATAATAAACCTGAACCATGGAGGCCCGATCCTGCAACTTGCAGGGCTTAAAGGATCTGCTGCTAATATCTTGGTGCCCGATACCACAGGACACATTCAGAGATTTTGTGAAGTCCATGCCTCAGTGCATCAGAGCTGTTTTGACAGCACAAGGAGAGCCTACATGATATTAGGCAGGTGGTTTTAATGTTGTGGCTGATCAAAACAGTAACTGATTCTCATCTTATCGATCCTAATCTTTTTTTTTTTTTATTAGATTTTTTTATCATTTTTACCTTTGTTGCTCACTTAGAAGATAGATACTGATGTTTTCTCATTCACATTGTTATCCCCATCACACAATGTATGCCAAATAATCAGTCACCATACTGCACAAATATAGTGTCTAAATAAATTCTCTCTCATACAGACATATTTACCAACATTCTTGTCCATACAGTTATTTCTACTTTGCTACTTTTTACATTTGAACTTTTGCACATTTCATAAAAGCAAAGGCACAATTTATTAATTTGGTTGAAGATTTTAGAGCATGTTATTCTGCTTCTAGATCTATGACCTGGTCCCCACACTTATGCGTCACCTCCCAGGACCGCACCAGAAAGCGATCAAATACTTCCAGATTTTGTGTTCCTTCATCCATAATGAGGTCAAAGAACATCAGGAGCTAGGAGCAAAAGAGGACATGGATTTCATAGATCATTATCTGATTCAGATCTCCAAGGTACAATCAGCCTATTAAACATGATAACTAAAATAACCATGGTCCATATATTCATGCTAACAGTTCTCTATGTTTTAAGTTATCAAGTCAAAACATATTTTTTATAAGTTTGCATTAATGTTTCTTAGAGTGCGTATCTGTATTAGTTCCATGATCATTGTTAACAGGCTCATCTTTGTAAGCCCCCAAATGTTAAAGTTTAGAACTGCCCTGGTGTGACATTTGTCTGTGCATTGAAAGATTTCTGTTGGGAAATATTATAATATAAACACTAAAACATCCATAATGTGTCTTGTATTTGGTGGAGGTGATGGCGGAAGGAAACTCACAGAATATAAGAATACACATACCCTATGCTAATCTCAAGCCTTTATCTCTCAACCCAATCACACAGGCCAGCCAACTAAGGGCTGATTATGAGACAGCGCTGTTTAAGTGCTCTGAGCTGGGTGTAAATGCATCTAATGCACTCACTCTACACTTTGTAGGGACAGTTCCCTGCTGTCCCTACACTCACACGTCCTTTTCTCTCCTCTTCTTCCTAGGCAGAGGATCCTGATAAGCATCCTGGAACAGAGAAAAAAGGTGGATGTAGTGAGTGTGAAAGAAAGGGGGCATGCCACTAGTAGAGAGACAGAAGAAGCAACAGCATTTGCACAGTGTGTAAAGTTACCTTTACCTTAAAGGAACACGATAGTGTGATTAATACAAACACTATAGTGCTGGAATAAATGTTTAGGTGTCCAGCCTCGCTCAGTTTACTCACCTTTTCTCCCATGCCACACCAGTCTCACCACGGCTGGCCCCACCTCAATGGCTTAGATCATCAATCTTAATGATCTCAGACAGTTCAATGGTTTCCCCATGGAGAAGCATTGGAAGGATATTGCGCATGCATGGCAAAACACCACCCTATGCCAATCAGCATCTCCTTATAGAGATGCATTGAATCTCAATGGAATCTCAATGCATCTCAATGGGGAGTGTTCAGCGTCCATATACAGAGCGTGGAGACGCTGGACTAGGAAGCATTTCTAGAGCCTGTCTGAGTGACTTCCACTAGAGGTGTTACATCAAGGCAGTGTAAACACTGCCTTGATGCTTTACCATGTGCACACTATGTGCTGGGAGCTAATGGAGTAGCTGATCTGTTTCACAACTGCAGCAATATTTAATAGAAAGCTAAAGTTATCATAGCAGGAGCACTACTGAAGATGGGATCATATAAGCGAGAGCTAGGAAGATAGAGAAAGAGCTGGAGCATTAAAAAGAGACGTGTACTGTGTGAGTATCTCTGTATTGCAGAGTAATCCATCACAGTGATCCTGGCTGTGTGGGATAGTTATGAATATCTCCTTATTGTACCCAGCTGTGTGTGTTATTTCTCTGTATTTTACTCAGGTCTACCTTTTGTACGGGTATCTCTGTGGTCTACCTAGCTCTTTGCATATTATAGGTATCTTTGTACTGTTCCCTGCTCTGTGTATTATATTTTTCTTAACTTTGTTTGTGGTATGGCTAGCTCTGTATTATACTCAGCTCTATGTATATTATAGATATACTTATGTTATGCTCGTTTTATTGTATGAGCATCTCTGCATTGTGCTCAGCGTTCCGTATTGTATGAGTATCTCTGTACTGTATAGGGAGGAGGAAAATTCTGAGGGAGGAGTCTGGTGCGCCACCATCTTAAAACTTCCCCAGCTTCCACTGTCAGTCAGTCCACACAAGTTTTGATCCTCTCCATTCATCCTAAAGTCACATACATAATTCTACCTGCATAACGCAAGATAGGTGGAGTAGTAAAAAATAAAATAAAAATTATATATATATATATATATATATATATATATATATATATATATATATACACATACACACACACACATATATACATACACACACACACACACACACTTTTTTTAAATCAATGGGTCTATTCCATGGACCTGTAACTTCAGCACCATTAGCCCTTATGTTAACCCTGTCCTGATTTGCTCTAATGTTGTTTGTGGATATTTGTAGTAATAAAGTGTATGATTCATAGCACCATAATGTTATGGATGGTGCTATGAATCATGCTGCTTGAGGGGCTAACTCTCCCTTTCTAGTTTATGTGAAAAATAGCTCTTTAAAATCATCAACTCAATTGTCTGGGCCTTATTATGGAGCCTGTCTGACTCAATGAGTTTGGAGTCACAAAAAATATCTTCACCACCATGTCAATGTTCTAAAACAACTGTTCAGTCAAATACACAGGTGATGGGACAAAAAAAAGACAAAATGTCTCAGTCTTTAACAGAATGTAATGGGCTACTCTACTGTTTTGGTTCCACAAAAGCCATCAAATTGTTTATGAATAATTTGAAACTTACCTGACTCTGTCGGTTGTCCTTCTGGTCTGCATTGATATGATTAGGTGGAAGTTCATACTTCTGTACTTTATACCAGCTTTGAACATTATTCACTAGCTAAAAAATGCATCAAATTCATCAAACAGCACCTTACATACAATAATTATCAATTATTTCCTTCCTACAGTGACATACACCGATCAGCCACAACTTTAAAACCAACTGCCTAATGTCATGTAGGTCTCCTCTTGTGTTGCCAAAACAGCTCTGATGCAGCAGATCCTTTAAGTCCTTCAAGTTGCAAAATGGAACCTCCATTGATAGGATTTGTTGTTCCAGCACATCCCACAGATTCTCAATCAGAATGAGATCTGGGCAATTTGGAGGCCAAGGCAACACCTTGAGCTTTTTGCTATGTTTCTCAAACTACTCCTCAACAATTTTTGCAGTGTAGCAGGGTGCATTATCTTGCTGAAAGAGACCTTGGCCATCAGGAAACACCATTTCAATGGAGGTGTATAAGTGGTCTGCAACAATCTCTAGGTAGGTGGTATGTGTCAATGTAACATCCACATGAACATCCTTACATCGCTTCCTGGCAGAACATTGCCCAGAGCATACTACTACCTCTGCTGGCCTATTTTTTCCCCAAACAAATAGTGCTCTCCATGTGGATAGAAAGTGTAGGGAATAATAAAAGAAACATACTCTCACTTTCTTGAGCAGTATGACCTGCTCAAACTTTTCAGCGTTTCTGGTATGATCCCCACCAAGGATTAGGAGGTCACCACAAACTGTAGAATTCTTATAAAGGTACAGAAACAAAGGAAACTAATAAAAACAAAATAAAAATTCATAAAAATGCTCAAAAGTATATGGCCAACTACAGAGTAAATGTGGGGAAAAAAATAACTTTTTAAATTTTTTTTATTATAAATCAAGAAAATAATTTCCAACAATAACGCATTTCCCTTTGGAACAGACTTTCTCAATGTATACTGTGTATGCCTAAACATTTATGACACTTTTTGGTCAAGGTTTAAGAAATGTTAACAATATTACAGAAAATTTTATCATACTTACCGTAATTTTCTTTTCCTGGCTATTATTCATGGCAGCATCACTTATGGGTAGCTCCGCCCTGATCAGGAACAGGACAGGATAAAATCAATTAATATGGACCAGACTGGGTATAAAAGGTCCCTCCTCCTTCTATCCCACAGTCTAGTTCCAAAGCTAAATCTGATAACCAGGGGGGGTTGCTGATGCTGCCATGAATAATAGCCAGGAAAAGAAAATTACGGTAAGTATGATAAAATTTTCTGTATTCCTGGCTAATCATGGCAGCATCACTTATGGGTAATACCCAAGCTTCACCATAGGGTGGGAAATTCAAAAACAAAACAAAAAACTCCGAACCATATAATTCTGAAAAAAAGGTTTAATTTAGATAGATTCCACAGAGGACAGAACACCTCTACCAAAAGCCGTAGAGGAAGATGCCAAATCCATCTTGTAATGTTTGATGAAAGTGAGAGGAGAAGACCATGTAGCTGCCTTACAGATGTCGTCAGATGGAACTTCTGCCCAATTAGCCCATGAAGTTGCTAAAGCCCTTGTAGAGTGTGACTTGATCCTACTAGGAGGAACAAGGTCTTTCAACTGATAAGCCTTGATTATAGTATTGGAGATCCAACATCTCAAGGTGGAAGTAGATGCTGCCTCCCCTCTTCTGGGACCAATCGGAAGAACAAACAGCTGTTGAGACTTCCGAAATTGAGTAGAAACCTCTAAATACTCGAGTAGGCACTGCCTGACATCCAATTGATGAAGTTTCACTTCCTCTGGAGTAGAAGGAGATGGATAAAAGGAAGGAATAACAATTTCTTGTAAGATGTGGAAATTTGAGACAACTTTCGGCAGAAACTCTTGTCTGGGTCTCAAGATCACCCTGTCGTGGAATACCTGAAAGTGATTTTCATCGCAGGAAAGAGCATGAATTTCTGACATACGCTTTGCAGTAGTAACAGCCACCAGAAACAAGGTCTTATATGTTAATAAGACAATACCCAGCTCATCTAATGGAGCAAAGGGGTTTTCAGACAACACCTCTAGTACCATAGGTAAATTCCACGGAGGAGAGTAGTTCCTATTTGGAGGTCTTATACGGATGGTTGCTTTAAAGAATCTAGCAATTAGAGGATCCGAAGCCCAAGACTTGTTGCAGAGAGCAGATAAAGCCGATGATTGGACTTTTAGAGTACTAAGACTCAGCCCTTTCTCTAGACCTGTATGAAGAAATTGTAGAATGTTAATGTTAGATGGCTGAAGAAAATCCACATTATTATCTTGAGACCAGGAACGAAAAACTTCCCAAATCTTATGATAGCAGGAAGAAGTAGATACTTTTCTGGATTTTAGGAGAGTAGTTACCACAGTTTCTGGGATCCCTTGAGCTAGCAATCTCTCCTTTTCAAGAGCCATGCCCCCAATTTCAGCTGGCTGGGGTTGGGATGAACAGCTGGTCCCTGGATTAAGATGTTTGGTCTGACAGGAAGAGGCCAAGGAGGTTCCAGGCTCATCTTGTTCAGCAGGGGAAACCAAGGTCTGCGAGGCCAGATTGGGATGATGGCGATGACTTTGAGACCTTCCTTCCATATTTTTCTCAGCAGTCGGTAAATCATTGGTAGGGGAGGGAATGCGTACCCCAGATCGAATTCCCATGGAAGAGACAGGGCATCCTGTCCTTCTGCTCGATGATCCGCATGTAGGGAGTAAAACCTCTTCACCTGAGTGTTGTTGTATGAAGCCATCAGGTCGATCTGGGGTACTCCCCACCGAAGGGTGATCAATTGAAATAAGTCTGGGTGCAGTTTCCATTCTCCTTGGAGAATCCTTGTCCTGCTGAGATAGTCCGCCAATAAATTCTCTGGTCCCGGAAGATAAACCGCTTTTAATCCTTGTAAATGTAGTTGCGCAAACCTCATTATTGGTGACAATTCTATCAGTAGAGAATAACTTCGAGTGCCTCCCTGATGATTTATGTAGGAAGCCACAGCTCTGTTGTCTGTATGTATCCTGACCCAGGCATCCCTCAATAGAGGACGGAACCCTATTAATGCCTTGAGAACCGCTCTCATTTCTCTCAAATTCGAATGAAGTTTTGACTCCTTCCATGACCAAGTTCCTTGAATCCAAGAGTTGTTCAGATGTGCTCCCCATCCCAGAAGGCTGGCATCTGTAGTTATAGTAATCCAATCCGGCTCTTCCAGGGGAAAACCACAAAGGAGGTGTTTTTCTTTTGTCCACCAATACAGTTCTTTCGAAATTCTCGGGAGTAAACGAATCTTCTGATCCCAATTTCCTTGTTTTGCTCTGAACTGTAAGAGAAAATGCCTCTGAATGGGTCGCATCCTCCACTGGGCCCATTTCACTAGGCCTATCGTGGAAGTAAGAGACCCTAACAGGCTCATGAAATCTCTTGCCGTGATGTAAGATTTTTGACGCAGACTTCTGATCTTCTTCATTATTCGTTGTTTTCTGTCTGTAGACAGTGATACCAGGCCATTCCCCGAGTCTATATTTGCTCCTAGGAAAATCATCCTCTGAGAAGGCACTAAAGAACTCTTTTTGGGGTTTATCAGCCAACCATGATCTTGAAGGTATTTTATGGTTATAGACGTGTGGACATTCACTATCTGACTGGAAGGACCTAAGATCAGAAAATCGTCCAGATAATGAAAAAGCTCGATGTTCCTTGTCCTTATAAAGGCCACCAGAGAAACTAGAATCTTCATGAATGTTCTGGGCGCCAGACTTAAGCCGAAAGGAAGTCCCTTGAACTGATAGTGATTCCCCGAAATCCAAAACCTTAGAAACCGGCGATGACTGACATGAATAGGAATCTGATAGTAGGCGTCCTTGAGATCGATAGAAGTCATCCAGGTCCCTGTCTTTATATTGGGCAGAATTGTGGTAATGGACTCCATTTTGAATGTTCTTGGAACCAAATATGTATTCAGAACTTTCAGGTCCAGAATTAGACGCCATTTCCCCTGAGGTTTTGGGGCCAAAAATATCGTAGAGTAGTGGCCTCTGTAATGTTCTCTGTAAGGGACTTTCTCTATGACCTGATTTCAAAGAAGTTGAGAAATAATTTCGTTCAGAGCCATTTCTTTTCTTCCTCTTGCCACTCTTGAACGGGTAAAGGAGGTTTGAGAAGGGAATTCTTTGAATTCTATTTTGTATCCTTCCCTGAGGATAGAAAGAACCCAAGAATCTTGAATGCTTTTGGCCCAAACCGGATAAAAGAAGCGAAGTCTGCCTCCTATAACATCTGGCTGGGCCAGCAAACGTTCAAAGAAGTTTTTATTAGCTGGTCTAGATCCTCTTCCTCTAACCGGTTTTGATGAAGAGGACTGGTAGCTTCTCCAATTAGAATTCCTGGAGTATTCTCTTCCGGGTCTATATGACCTGGCGTCTCGAAAGGATCGGTCTCTAAACTTTTTATCCTTCCAGTAGGAAGCACTAAATCTTCTCTTCCCCTGGGGGAGAAAGGCTTTTCTTCCATCTGCAGCTTTATGGATCGCATCTTCCAGGACTTTACCAAATAGAAGGTCCCCTTGAAAAGGAAGCGCACATAGAGAGGCCTTAGAGGCGTAATCTGCACCCCAAGAGTGAAGCCATAATGCTCTTCTCGAAGCAACTGACAGTGCCATACTTTTAGCTACCATTTTAGTAATATCCAGGGAAGCTTCAGAACAGAATTCTGTGGCCAGCTTCAAATCTTTAATGCCCTCCATCAGGTGTTCTCTACGGACTCCACTAGCAATATCCTCTTCTAGATTATCAACCCATATTTTAAGAGCTCTGGACAAGGTGGTAAGAGCAATGGCTGGATGTAATGCTGACCCTAGGGCCAAGTATGCCTTAATCAGGTCAGCGTCCAATCGCTTTTCCATTGGCTCCCTTAAATATGCCATTGAATCTATGGGAAGAGTTGTTCTTTTTGCCATGTGAATGACTGCTGCATCAATTTTCGGAACCGAAATCCATGATTTGCAGTCCTCAGGTGCATACGGGTATAATCTGGGGACTTTGCTCTTTAAAGTCACCTTCCTCTCAGGTCTATTCCATTCTGCACCTATTACTTCCTTGATGGCCGAATGAACTGGAAATGTAGGTCTGTTAGGCTTCAGATCTTCAAAATATCTGTCAGACTCCTTCTTCTCCCTGCTTTCTTCAGGAATTCTTAACGTTTCTCTGATAAGATAAACCAACTTATCCACAGACCTGGAATCCAAAGATTTTGAGTCATACTCATCCTCTTCTTCCTCTGAATAGTCTTCCATCATATCAGATTCTTCTTCTGATTCCACATAGCTTTCCACTCTGGGACGCTTGGGGATAGCCATTTTACTAGAGGATTTAAATCCTTCAGCAATAGCTTCTGAAATCCATTTCTTTAAGTCAGCCTGTGGGGAACTTTTCTCATCCCAGTCCTTCGCTGCTTCCGTAAGGCAAGATCTGCACAAATTATTTCCCGGAGGAGCCACTTGGTTGCAGTTTGCACATCTGTTGGATTTTTCTCTATATTTTCTGGGAGAATCCTCTTGAGATTTTTCTGGGCTGAAATTAAAGGCCGATATACTTTATATTATAGGCCTGCAATGGCACTCTTTTTCCCCCCTTAAATCAATTTTGAACATATGTGGCTCACCTATGTCTTCTAGAGCGAGATCTTGAGGCAGAGGGAGAAGCCATCTAGAATAAAATATGCTTATTGTAAAAGAAACATTTTAAGCAGCAAGAAAAAATTAATAATATACAAAAAATGTAAGATTTTTACCTTTAAACCAGATTCTGAACAAAAAAGGCAGCTTTCCTTATTAACAGAAGATCATAGAAGAAGCCAGGATCAATTCCGAGTGATTTTTAAATTTTTTATTTTTTGGCGCGATATACCTTTAAGCGCGCAATTATTCCGCGCATGCGCAGAACACCCGCCGGACGCCGTCGGTACTGCGCATGCACCGGAAGCCGAAGAGAGAAGAGACAGACCGGAGGAAAGCCCCTGCACCATGCTGATATCCAGGGAAGCTTCAGTTTACCCAGAAGACTGATGCAGGTAAGCCAGGCACTAATCAGAATCATGTAAACTGTAAGAATAACCTCCAGAATATTAAACAAAATGAAACCAAAAGAAAATTTATCAGAAATAAGCACTTACCCTAGCTTCTCCCAATAACTGACCTCAGATCAGGGGGGTTAGATGCTATAAGGGGGATTTTTAAGGCAACAGCCGACCCCACATCCAAATTGAAACTTTTTCTCCCATAATAGTACAGATGCTAATCTGTACTAAACTCAGTTAGTCCTGCCCATGCAGGCTGTTTACTGAGTTCTTCAGATGAAGAGAGGCTGAACTTCATCTGGAGGCCCATGGTACACATGGGAAGGTGGCCCAAAATAAAATATCCTGTGTGTCCTGAAAGGACAGGAAAAAAAAGACTGTGGGATAGAAGGAGGAGGGACCTTTTATACCCAGTCTGGTCCGTATTAATTGATTTTATCCTGTCCTGTTCCTGATTAGGGCGGAGCTACCCATAAGTGATGCTGCCATGATTAGCCAGGAAATTTACATTTATGTGTGTAATTTCTCTTTTCTTTGACATTCTTTATTTTTGTGTGCCAGATAAAATATATAATGTTACATATGTCCTGTCTGAAATGTCAAAAGTACAATATTGAGCAGGTAAGGCATGTCAGAAATTGTAGAGGGTTTGGTTCTCTTTCTAATAAAGACCATTCTATTTATTTATGACTATTTTTCCCATAATATTCCTCACCCTCATATAGATTCCAACGCTAGCAGTTTTCACTCACTTTGGTTCTGTGCTTTTTTCTTTTGGTTTTGATTTAAGTACATTTCTGCCAAGGGTTATCACCTACCTTTAGGCTCTGGGTCTAATCCTCTTAAGACCTATTAGCCTAACTTGTTTAATTCTTCTACTGGTCACTTAACCTATCTGTGGTTTTAATTTTGTGGCTGATACTTGTAAGTGTAGTGCTGTGCTAAACATAATTTATAAATTGTATCAAATATGTATAACTTTTCCATCTCTATTGCTATGTTCTAGACTCAATGTGACTCCAACTCCACATATAATGAAGAAAACCTGGTCCATCTTGTGGCAGACTTATTTATGACTGGGACAGAAACAGTGGCAACTACACTACGATGGGCACTTCTCTATATGGTGGCATTCCCAGATATTCAGGGTGAGGACAGTGGGTGCAATTCATATCTTCTGGTTTGCAAAGGGCCATTCCACTAAGATATTCCAGACAAATTGTATGCAGTTGATTAGTCATAAGAACAACATCTATGCCACAAATACATTACATGATGCAATAGCTCTTTTTTGTAGAGGTAAGGTATTTTTCTAATTAAAAACAGGAATTATTTCAAAATTCTAAAAGGTCAATCAGGACTCACTATATTACTTTTCTCAGACAGACACACAATGAGACAGTTAGTTTTGGAAATGTATTCTCATTTCAAGGAAAGTGAGGGGTTCGATAAATTGTGCTGTATCTTTCCAAAGTAATACATATGCTTCTGTGCAGGTAAGGTACAGGAAGAATTAGACGCTATTCTTGAAGGGTCACACATGATTAATTATGAGGACCGAAAGCGATTGCCATACACCAATGCTGTGATTCATGAGATTCAGCGCTTTGGAAACATTGTCTCCGTTGGAGTTGTGAGAAAGTGCATGGCAGACATAAGGCTACATGGCTTCAAGGTGTCCAAGGTGAATTACATCCAGACTGATTAAACCTATCATATTGCAAGCAATCAGAAGACAGAACATACAAAATAAATAATCAAGGGTCAACATTTCCACTCACCAATGGCAATTAGTAAGTGAAAATGTAGCCCTGGCATGTAGCAATTCACCTCTAGTGAATATGCCATGGACCTTCCAGGGTTGTAGTTGCAAGTTACTTTTAAAATCTGGCTAGTGGTATATGACTGTAAATTTCCTGCACTGATATAATATCATAATAACAATTATATAGTTACGTAATAATAGAAAGGACAGTGAAATTTGTAGGAACTAAAACACAAATTTCTATATCAACACATATTTTAGGGTAGTAAATATATAGTGTATTTTCCTTTTTTGCAATAGGGTGTGTATAGGCACACCCGATACACTCTTACACAAACCTCTGTCTCTATTTTAAGCAAGAATATGCAAATTTATAGATGGAATTTTAGATGAAGAAAAAGAAGAAGACAACAATATCAGGAAAAACCTAATACGTGGTCATAAATATGGTCAGAGAGGTAATAGTATCAATAGTGACATTGCAACACTGTTATCTGTCATAAATCTCTTAATCACACCTCATATGTAGATATTTTTTTAAAGCAGACAACCCAGGGTAGTCAATATGGGGAATGTCCAGTCTTTTTTAGATGCCACAAACACTGGCCAAAGTTAGCATTTATATTTGCTTGTGTGTTAAAAATGCAAAAAACTATTATGAACACTAACATTGGCCAGTGTTTGTGACTAAGTGGCTACTAAAAAAGACTGAACATATCCCATTTGCAATACCTTGGGTTGTCTTCTTTTGCAAATGGTATGCCATAATGGGGGTAATTTTATTCCCTGGGCTACCATACGCTCTCAATGGCAACATAACCAATAGACATGTTCAATTTGTTTCGGTCCGAATCTAAATTCGGACAAATTTTGGGCAGTTCGGACATTCGGATGCTTCCGAATGTCCAAAGTGCCGAATTGCCAAAGTCCCGAATTTCGGAAGTATCGAACCAAACTTAATTGCCGAAGTCCCGAATTGCGGAAGTTGTCAGGATTACTAGTTGATCCAACATGCAGAATTATATCACACCTAGGACTAAGGATAACGTATAACTGGACCTTGGAATGGCCGGACTTAACGTATCCAAGAATAGTCAGAATCCTTGCCGAGGTCAGGGGTACAGAACGAGACACAACGATGAGGGAAAGCCAAAGTCAAATACCAGAAATAATACGATCAGGAACACTCTCTCGGATAACCACGACAGGGCAGTGATCAAAAGGTAATTTGGGTTTAAATAACCCTCCTAAAGCGGTAATTGGCTGTATGTGACCTCTGACCCCAAAACGTGCGTGCATGTCTATGACGTGACATCGCACACACGTGAGCACTACCTTTGATATGGGCAAAGACTATTTCCTTATTAAAAATGGAACCGGGGGCGGGGCTTAACCTTTTAAAACTCCATACACATTGTCTTACCCAGTGGTATTTGTGGCCTATGGCTTCTGTATTTTTGTCCCAACCCAGCGGCATAAAAGCATGGTGCTGCTTTCTGACCCATACACTTATACAAGTGGCAACCTTGACAAGCAGCCACATGGCTTGCAACCTAACATTAAGGCCCATACCTACCCAACAGGCTTCCCATGTTACTATATGTGTAAATTACCTGAACGATTAACCGTTTATATACAATCCCAAGCTAACATATAATTCAGAAGCTGGTTATACCTGTGAAGCATGCTCTTATTATTTTATTATAATACAATTCTTTTTTTTTTTTTTTTCAAGCTAACCTATAATTCAGAAGCTGGTTATACCTGTGAAGCATGCTCTTATTATAATACCATTCTTTTTGTATTTATTTTTTTAAATACCAAAAATGCCAGTTTATATACCTGTTTCATACCACTCTTACCTGCTTATCTTCTGCAGAGACCTACATTACACTGTTTTTACTTGTTTAAAATTGTGCAGTTCAATCCTATATCATGATACTGAATGCCTTGATTTGCTTGTTACTGCCATCGTAGCACTGCAGGCCTGTTTGTAAACATTTTTGCACAAAAAAAAAAAGAATAATAAAAAAAAAAAAAACGGAACCGCAGCGGGCTGGTGTCTCTGTTAATGCCGCACACACGCCGGGGACCGGGAAGGAAGGAGGTCGGGGTTTGATTTGCTAAGATAAGTATTTGTAATTTCTGTCGATGTGACCGCTGT
Organism: Pelobates cultripes; assembly: GCA_933207985.1. Classification (NCBI taxonomy): domain Eukaryota; kingdom Metazoa; phylum Chordata; class Amphibia; order Anura; family Pelobatidae; genus Pelobates; species Pelobates cultripes. The sequence goes on along the minus strand of OW240913.1, from coordinate 131,264,041 downwards.
GTTTCAGTGCAGCCACGTCGACAGAAACCCATAGCACCATGACAGAAGTGCTGAATCTCGGAAGTACCGAAATGCTTTGAATTTCTGAACAGTGTCAAAAAAAGAAATAGAGGGAAAATTATGTGAATGATGACAGGGTTAGGGGTAGAGGTAGGGTTAGGGTAAGCTTAAGATTAGTGTAGGGTTAGGTTAGGGTTAGGGCAGGGTTAGGAGTAGGGTTGGATTACTGTAGGATTGGCTTAGGGTTATGGTAGGGTTTGCTTAGGGTTAGTGTAGGGGTAGGGGTAGTGTTTGGGTTAGGGTAGGGTTAAGGTTGGGTTAGAGTTGGGTTAGGGGTAGGGTTATGGTTGGGTTATGGTTAGTTGAAAACAAGAGTAAGAAGTTCCGTCCAACGGCCAATATTAAAATAAGAAATAAAAAGTAACTTTTAATATGGTCGTTTTAAAATGCAAGTAAAGTCAAACTAGCTTAACAGTGTAACCTAAAGTACAGTGAACACACAGGATGAGGAAGGGGATAATTGTACACAGGGTAAAGGTGGGGAAATATATACACAGGCTATAACGGCTGGTAATATCTCTAAGTGAATGTTAAGGGTTTGGCAAAACAGGAACTCTAATGTCTTTCCACAGCGAAGAAAGCTAACAGCTGATAGAGATATCAATTACAGTGTTGCAAATGCTTCCCTGATATAGTCACTTAGGGACAAAGTATCAAAGTTACCCATGAGGTGTAGGGAACCTGAAAGTGTCTGTATAGTATATAACTGTAGTGAGGTCACTAAAGGTATACACAGTAATTAAGTAAGATACAGTATCCCTACATGTGGGAGAGAACAGCTGAGATTTATATTAGCAGGAAATAATGACAAGAGATGCCAATTGAACCCAAAGATATGATGAGCCTTAGTAGCTAGTGGAGAGATAAATAAACTGGCTAGATGAGCAAGTCTGTGCCTTCAAGGGAACCTAATAGAGAAAAGATAAACGGCTACACTAGTTAAAGGACCACTATAGTGCCAGGAAAACATACTCGTTTTCCTGGCACTATAGTGCCCTGAGGGTGCCCCCACCCTCAGGGACCCCCTTCCGCCCGGCTCCGGATGGGGGAAAGGAGTAAAAACTTACCTTTTTCCAGCGCTGGACGGAGAGCTCTCCTCCTCCGATCCTCCTCCATTCCGCCCCGTCGGCTGAATGCGCACGCGCGGCATGAGCTGCGCGCGCATTCAGCCGGTCGCATAGGAAATCACAGTGAGAGCACGCAAGCGCCTCTAGTGGCTGTCAATGAGACAGCCACTAGAGGCTTTGGGGGAAGGCTTAACCCATTAATAAACATAGCAGTTTCTCTGAAACTGCTATGTTTATAAAAAAAAAAATGGGTTAACCCTAGAAGGACCTGGCACCCAGACCACTTCATTAAGCTGAAGTGGTCTGGGTGCCTAGAGTGGTCCTTTAAGATGCAGACTCTAACGTACAAATATTAGTCCAGTCTATGGTTTAGTGGCATAATATAGAGTATATAGGAAAGCCACCCTTAAGAGTCTGTCTACTGGTAGCTGATCGAGGGTTTCATACCCTGTGTGCCTAATATCGGCATCTAGCTCATAGAATAAATCAGTGCCTTCAAGGGCACCTAACTAAAAAAAAGAGTTAACTGCTACACTAGCTAACAAGAAAAAATAATGGCAAGTAAAAATGTATACATCCATGTAGCGGATGGTATTACGGCTGTCCTAAAAGACTGTGTTAAAAATGCAATTTGTGTGTTTATTTTCCTGTATAGCTAAAAGTGTATGTAGTATTCGTATGATTGTTCGGTAGTTTTCATCCGTATTCCATACGAATGAAAACTACCAAACCAGTAGACCACCCCAGAGAGGAGTGTGCGCCTTATTAGGCTTTCACACTTCTCTAACCGCAGGTTAATTGGTACGATCGGTACTTTGTGCATGTATCTGGGTGGCCGCCGTTCGGCATACAAACACGTGGCGGCAGCCATCTTACGACTCGAAAACATCAGCGGTGTTTGGTCGTCGAGTGTCTGGAACTCAAATCGGACACTCAATTACCCGAACACCGCTGAGACCTCCAGAGCTCCGTAACTTCCAAACGGAAGGGCTAATCAGCCCCTCGTTCGGTGAGTTAAAAGTACCGAATAAGGGTAATCATGCGAATACAGTTTTAATAGTGGATGTCATGTATTTCTGTGTATTTTACCTCCCGAACGGAGACCGACCGCAGGGCCAAAACACATGGAACCCTTTTCGGCTACCATCTCGTGTGCGGTTGGTCAAATTGCCTCTTCCACATAACTCCCGAACCCCTGGTCTGATCTGGGTGAATTTTGGATATGTTGGTCACCCAGATCAGGGCTACCAGGGGGTGCCACTTAGCTCATTGCACCTAACTGTTTTGGGGTACATCCAGAATTCGGGGAAAACTACAGTATGTTTAATGGGATTACGTGTCACACTGAGGGGAGGAGATGTGTGGGAGGTAACTGTTACATTATTGGCTACTGTCTTAATTATGGTGAATCCCTCCCTTGCATGGGAGAATGCTTTAAAAGGAGGTTGTGTGGATTAAAAGTCAGTTCTGCTCCTGATGCTGTGTGTCGTCCAGTCATTGGGATTGATGTTGGGATATTGTTGGATTGTTTTACCTGCTGGAATTATTGCCTTATGGATTTATAATACTTGTTCCTGAGCCTCACTGGGATCCGCTACAGTCCGGTTACAGACCAGGAGGCAAAAATTGCCCAAAATATATCGGGGGTCTGACCGTTCTGTAGATTACGGTAGCAAGTTGCAGACTACCAAGGGTTTAATAGCCCAATTTCTTTCAGGAATCTGACCTTCAGCTGCACTGTCAAGCTGCTCGTAGGAGCCCCTGGGTTAGAGTTAGGGGAGGGTTGGTTTAGGGTTAGGATAGGGATAGGGCTGTTAGGGCAGGGTTGAGTTAGGGTTGGATTAGGGTTAGGATAGGGTTAAAATTAGGTTAGGGTTGGTTTAGGGTGGGGGTATGGTTAGGGTTGGGTTAGGGTAGGGTAGGGTTAGGGTACGGGGTGGGGTTAGAGTTAGGTTAGGGTAGGGTTGGGGTGTGGGGTAGGGTTGGGTCAGGGTATGATTAGAGTTAGGTTAGGGTAGGGTTGGCTTAGGGTTAGGGTAGGGTTATGGGCTAGGATAGGGTTAGGATTAAGGTAGGATTAGGGAAGGGTTAGGGTTAAGATAAGGTCAGAGTAGGGTTAGGGTTAGGGAGCCCTACAGATTTTCAGAATTACTGAAGTCCCGACTTGCTGAAGACCCGAATTGCCTAAGTGCTGAACACAACTGAAGTCCCGAATTTCAGAAGTGCCGAACAAAACCGAAGTCCCGAATTGCCGAGGTGTCGAATTTTTTGTCTTACCCGAATTTCTGGACCAAACCGAATTTTTCAATGTGAAAAAACAGAAAATTAAGCCTTATATTTGACCCTGTAACTTTCAAAAACACTATAAAACCTTTACATGGGGAGTACTGTTATAGTCGCGAAATTTCACTGAACACAAATAGTGTTTCAAAACAGTAAAATGTATCACAACAATGATATCATCAGTGAAAGTGCTGTTTGTATGTGAAAAATTCAAAAAATGTCACTTTCACTGACAATATCATCGATCACCCGACGGCCCAGGAGTGAGGGGGGGTTTGAGCTTCCAGGGTTTAAATGTGCCGCGGACGTCGTTAATGACCGTTTTTTGCCTGACGTACCCTGTACGTCTGTGGTCACTAAGGGGTTAAACAAGATCCGAAAATATGATAGCGTAAAGTGAAAAAAAGGAGAGCAGGAGAAAGTGTTTTGTTGTAATAATCAACAAGTATGAAGGGTATTGAGAAATCCCTACAAGGGTATAAAAATTCCCTATATAAAATCTAAGTGTGCTGCATACACAAAACAATATGTCTAGCCTTAGAAGGGCAAAACCTCCAAGGTGCTCAGGATATCAGTTACACAGCAGGCAGCATACAGAACGTGTAGCCTGTGTAGGACAGTAGGTGAAAAGATAGTCAGAGATAGGTAATAGCCAGTGGTGTTCTCAGATAGTGTAGTGGGAGTAGACGTGCATCTAGTCGAATGGAGGTGTAACCCCACAGCAAAACCAATGACAACCAAACCCAACTCCTAAACCCTCTGTAGCTAGCAGGCAATCCAGAGAAATGGCTAAAGCTATCCAACCTAATCACCTTATGCTATCTGCTGCTTCATGGCAGCTAAAAGATCCTATGTAGCTTGCCCTGCGTGTTTAATATAAAGAGCTGCAGCTAACACAAATGGATAGACAAACTATTCTCCCCTCAATAGAAACGTGAACTAAAAGAATAAGTGCATCGGCACACTAAGTAGATCAACGCGCATTTCGGCAGTAAATCCTGCCTTGTGTCAAGAGCAAAAACCTTTAACTTTAGGATCTTGTTTAAATAAAGTTTATTATTTTTATTATCTTTTGTTGTTTTGCCATTGTTTTTGAATGATTATTCAAGGATTTTTTTAAAGGATGGTTTCTATCTTTGTTAGGCAGATTCCTTTACCTTATTTGTATTATTTTTCAAAATTCTAGATAATTACCTTTAGAGAGAAAGAGACCACAGTCAGGGAGTGTTATTTTTATGAATTCAATTTTTTGTATTGATTCATTTGATACCTAGGTCTCCTTGTTGCATGCAATTCATTTTATATCATTTATCACACAGGGAACCATAATCCTTCCAAATCTTTCCTCTGTTCTGTATGACCCTGAGCAATGGAAGTCACCCAGAGAGTTCAGCCCGCAACACTTTCTGCAAGAAAATGGAACATTTGAAACCAAGGAGGCCTTCTTGCCATTCTCATCAGGTGAGAAGACATACACCTCTAACCAAATACACAAACCAATGTGTGTAATCTGTAAAAGTAACACATTTCCCTGGTCCTAACATACAGCCTATACAGAAATATCGATGGGGATACAGCTAGTCCTGTGAACTCTAACACAAAAAAATAGATGTCCCTACAAGATTTTAATTAGTAAAACAATGACTTGTGATAATTTCGTGTGTGATACAGGATTAAGTCAAATTCCTACATTTAATGGCAAGATTCAATATAGTAAATATAATAGTATTAAACAAAAACAAGTAGAATTTACAGATCCATAATTACTCTAGAAGAAAATAGTTACATAGTTACATAGGCTGAAAAGAGACTTGCGTCCATCAAGTTCAGCCTTCCTCACAAATGTTGTTGCTGTTGATCCAAAAGAAGGCAAAAAATCTAGTCTGAAGCGCTTCCAATTTTGCCACAAACTAGGAAAAAATCCTTCTTGACCCCAAAATAGCAGTCAGATGTCTCCTTGGATCAAGCAGCTATTACCTCACTAATTAGAAATTATATCCCTGTATGTTATGTTTTTGTAAGTATTTATCCAATTTCAGTTTAAACCTCTGTATGGACTCTGACAAAACCACCTCTTCAGGCAGAGAATTCCATATCCTTATTGTTCTTACCTTAAAAAAACCTTTTCTTTGCCTTAGAGGAAATCTCCATTCTTCCAGCCTAAATGTGTGACCTCGTGTCCTATGTATAGCCCTGTTTATGAATAGATTTCCAGATAAAGGTTTATACTGGCCACAAATATATTTGTATAAAGTTATCATATCCCCTCTCAGCCGCCGTTTTTCCAAACTAAACAGATTTCATTTTTTTAACCTTTCTACATAACTAAAATGCTCCATTCCTTTGATCAATTTTGTAGCTCGTCTCTGGACCCTCTCCAGTGTCATGATATCCTTCTTTAGAATAGGCGCCCAAAATTGCACAGCATATTCAAGGTGTGGTCTTACCAGCGATTTATAAAGAGGCAAAATTATATTTTCATCCCGAGAATTTATGCCCCTATTTATACATGACAAAACCTTACTGGCCTTAGCAACTGCAGATTGACATTTTAATATGATGTCTAAATACAATAAAGTGCAAAATATAGATAGTAAAAATATTGATAAAAATTTAATAAAAACACAAAACAAAAAAATTTGTTAATACATACATTTATACAATTATTACTATTAAAAAAAAAAAAATTTGTATATTATTACATCTCAAATATATGGAGTGTAATTATTTGTAGAATTTAAGACAAGCTCAAGCTAAAAAAAAAGTAAATTCAGAAAGTCTGCAAAATGCATGAAATTCCTTATTTCTGCCACTATAAAAACACAACATTGGGGTATGTATAATCTATGTTTAGAGTGTTGTGTTTTGTAAAGTGGTACGGAGATGTAAAGGTGAGGAGAAACCAATGAAAAAAATGACCTCCTTGTTCTACTGGTCTTCGCAGTAAATAACATGTGCAATAAATATGCTATACAGTAACAATCTCGTACTTAACTAGAATTGCGTTGATTATCCGTGTTCTTGGTTAATTAGTGGCTCTTGTCTCCTAGGACAACGGGCATGCTTGGGAGAGCATCTGGCCAAGATAGAACTATTCCTTTTCTTCTCCAACCTACTGAGGACATTTAGCTTTCAGATTCCTGAAGGAGAATGCTATCCTAGACTGGACTATGTCCAAGCAGCAACTCTCCAGCCTTACCCATATCGGGTCCGTGCTGTATTGCGCTAATGGAACAAATTAATTATTATTTGCAATGAAGAAGACTTGATCTTTCAAAAACCTTTACGATCCCATTTATAACTGTCAACCACAGAGAATAGAAAAATACATTTTAAGCTATCCTAACGTCTATTCTAAAACTTTACTAAATATTGTATTGTATATAGTAAAATAATTCATCCAGTTTTGGGTAGCAGAGCATTTCTGAGCATAACTCAAAAATCCGGACTCCTCATTACACTAGAAAACCAATTAAAAGCTATAATAAATAGACCTTATGTATTTCAACCTTTTTTCAGGGCTTACTCATTTTTAATGGACATATCCAAAACTTAAAAACCTAACAGCTGAAAACAAATGCCTCCAATTATGAGAGTGCTGCATTTTAGATTGACACTATTGAAATGCAAAAGCTTAGAAGCTAGTTTTAGCAATAATTTTGTGATTTGAAAGACCATTCTCTTTATACTAATGGTGGCAATTGCTGCCATGTTTCCTGGGAATCTTTGCTGGTATGTATGGACAAATATCTCAAGAAAGTCTTTAAATATGATAACTCTTCCTTTGGTCAAATCACAACCAATAAATAGGTGGATATCATTCTACTGTGCTAAGTATTGATATTTTCATATGTGTGATCACTTTGGGGGTGTATTACCTATTTATTTACCTTGTTAACATTATAGATGTATAAGGGGACACACCTTAAATATACCCTTGCGATTTAAACTTTGTGACAAGAAGTGCCAACTTTTTTTACTCAAATAGGTGGATGTTAGATGACCAGTTGTCACAAATCTAAAAGCAAGATAAGGGTCAGCAACCTAAAAAAGGCACAAAAGGACATGGTAGTAAGTGGGTGGGCTTACATAGCAATAGAAAGTAACAAGATTAAGATCTAACAAAAGACCAGGGCAATACAATATGAAGTTATTATTATTATTATTATGCCATTTATATAGCACAATCAAATTCCACAGCGCTTTACAATGGGTGGACATACAGACATGTAGTTGTAACCAGTCAAGTTGGACACACAGGAACACAGGGGTTGAGGGCCTTGCTCAGTGAGCTTACATGCTAGAGGGAGTGGGGTAAAATGACACAAAAAAGGTAAGGATAGTATTAGACTAGTGACAGTTGCAGAACAGGAGTCAGTCAGGAACTATTAACAGTATAATTGATACGCTTTTATGAAGAAGTGGATTTTTAACGATTTTTTGAAGGAGTGGAGACTGGGTAAGCATTTAACGGAGGAGGGAAGTAAGTTACACAGGAACGGTGCAGCCCTCGAGAAATCTTGAAGGCGAGCATCAGAGGTGGGAGTACAGACAGAAGATAGACGTAAGTCTTCAGCAGATCGTAAGTGCCTAGACGGGACATACTTGTGTGTAAGAGAGGATAGATAGGTGGGAGCAGCATTATGTAGAGATTTGAAAGCAAGAACCAGAATTTTAAATTGAGCTCTATATCTTATAGGAAGCCAATGTAGGGACTGACAGAAGGGTGAGGCGTGGGAGGTGCGGGCGGACAGGAAGATGAACCTCATCCCCACATTCATTATGGACTGTAATGGTGCAAGCTGGGAGCACGTAAGACCACTGAGAGCAGATTACAGTAGTCAAGGCGAGAAAGGACAGTGGAATGGACCAGCACCTTAGTCGCATCTGCCGTTAAGTAGGGGCGGATGCTCGCAATGTTTTTGAGATGGAAATGACAGGATTTGGCAATAGATTGAACATGAGGCTTGAAGGAGAGGTCGGAGTCAAAGAGAACACCTAGGCAGTGAGCCTGCGTGGTGGAGCTGATGGTAGCACCGTTGACTTGGAGGGAGACAGACACAGGAGTAACAACACTTGAAGGAGGAAAGACAAGAATTTCAGTTTTGGTCAAGTTTAGTTTAAGGTGGGCAGCCATCCAGTTAGAAACAGCAGAGAGGCAGTCAGAGACACTAGTCAAGAGGGACGGGGAGAGATCAGGAGAGGACAGGTAGATTTCCGTGTCATCTGCATAGAAATTACATTGGAAGCCATAGAAGCTAATGAGTTTACCAAGTGAGGCAGTATAGATGGAGAACAGTAGGGAACCAACGACTGAACCTTGGGGGACACCAACAGAGAGGAGTTGGGGAAAAGAAGCAGAGCCAGAGAAAGAAACACTGAAAGAGCGCTGGGAGAGGTAGGAGGAGCACCAGGAGAGAGCAATATCTTGTAGACCGATATTGCGGAGGATGAGAAGAAGCTGTTGATGATCAACAGTGTCAAAAGCCACACACTGGTCAAGGAGAATTAGGATAGAGTAGTGACCATGAGATTTTGCAACGAGTAGATCATTGGATACTTTGGTCAGTGCCGTTTGCACAGAGTGCTGAAGTAAGCGACAAGCCTGTCCCAAAGTCAAGGACAAAGCTTGGTCAGGGAAACCAGAATACTAGCACAAGTCAGGAAACATGGAAGGTCAATAGCTGCAATAGCTTTTCTCAACAACTCTTTTTTTTTTTTTTTTTTACGTTTAATTGCATATAACAACATATCCAGCTTGGCATTACAATAAGATGCATTTTACAGACATAATAATAATGCATAATAATTAGACAGTAATAATCAGATAGTTTTGCATGAGAACAGGAATGTCTTCACATGTATACGTTCACTATGTATTACCTTATAGAGTATTGCTTTGAAGGTGATTATCAAGTAAAATAGACTATAATACCAAGCTGGCTTGAAGATCAAAAAGTAGAAAAAGAAAAACAATATAGAGGGAACAAAGTAACGAGGAACAAACAACAAATTAACATGATATATATAAATATATATTCTTCTTCCATGGTCATAAACAGTATTATAGGTAATCCACAGCATGAATACTGAACAGCACTTCCTCCCTAGGTAATTGTCTCCCCTTATTTTGAACAACCCGTCACCTGAGGTATTTTAAGTTTATAATAGTTTGCCAAACTGGTCAACCTATCCGTATCGGAAAACATCTTCTAACTCTTGTAGTGACAGGAGGACTGGTCTAGTCAGTGCACATATATGAAATGTACACGTTGTGTCCATTCATTATTCATTGGGAGGTTATAATGGTTAATCTACGGGTCCCACATTCTAGATATTTACATTGTTTCCCCAAACAGGACAAATGGACCTCCTCCAAGGCTCTCGTATTTTTTATGTGCCTCACCTACTGTTCCACTGTAGATGTAACTACTTAATTCCACAACAACGGAATGAGAGGGACCACCTCCCCCATAAGTGAAAACTGAAAATAGGGGGGAAAACCTGGTGATAGAGGGAGTGGTAGTTTTGTTACCATCCCAATAGGGTTAATTAGAGGGCGAGTGGCTGCAGAGCTTGTGGATTTGGCATGTCTGCCACAGTAGGGTATGTAGGGGGCTACAGGTAAAGCCTTATTCCAAATAAAACCATGCCTTTCATTGGTCGACTCTTGTCCATTCCCTCATCATAGAAAACAACACAGCTAGGTAAAAATGGAAGGCTTGAGGTAGTCCCAGTCCCCTCCTCTTTCATATTCCTGTCAAAGTACCATATGCCAACCTGGGGTGTTTGCCCACCCAGACAAAGGCAAGAAAGTCACTCTTCATTTTATTAAAGAAGGCACATGACAAATGTATGGGTAAGGTTTGCCAGGGAAGCCCTTGTAGGTGTAGGAGTAGGCACCACAATGCCATTTTTGAATCTCTTGTCCCCAAGGAATCTTGGAAGAACTGTCCTAATGATGACTTTTGTAAGCTGGAGTTGGCAGATGGAGTTGTCCCCACTCCAGTCTTGCTCTGTTTGTTCACCATGTATTTGCCTGTAGGTATGGTCATTGCTCACAGTGCTGCGGAGAACATGTCCATATTCTTTGGCTGCAAAGTCACATCCCCCTCTCAACAAATGTTTATTCATTCTTGGCAACGACTAAAATCTTGTCTTACCTCTAAAGACTCCCACTTTCTGTGTGGTCTGACCTCTGATGTCACATTCTGCAGTAATAGAATAGAATACATTGCCAGCAGAACCCAATAAACCAATATGGAAACCATAATAATGTTTGTGCAAATGCTTTATTACCTAGTATCAATCACATCTCAAGCTGTGCATCTGAATAGCTGAATGGGCATGGAGAAACATAGAAACATAGAAACATAGAATGTGACGGCAGAACTATTCGGCCCATCTAGTCTGCCCAATTTTCTAAATACTTTCATTAGTCCCTAGCCTTATCTTATAGTTAGGATAGCCTTATGCCTATCCCACGCATGCTTAAACTCCTTTACTATGTTAACCTCTACCACTTCAGCTGGAAGGCTATTCCATGCATCCACTACCCTCTCAGTAAAGTAATACTTCCTGATATTATTTTTAAACCTTTGTCCCTCTAATTTAAGACTATGTCCTCTTGTTGTGGTAGTTTTTCTTCTTTTAAATATAGTCTCCTCCTTTACTGTGTTGATTCCCTTTATGTATTTAAATGTTTCTATCATATCCCCCCTGTCTCGTCTTTCCTCCAAGCTATACATGTTAAGATCCTTTAACCTTTCCTGGTAAGTTTTATCCTGCAATCCATGAACCAGTTTAGTAGCCCTTCTCTGAACCCTCTCTAAGGTATCAATATCCTTCTGAAGATACGGTCTCCAGTACTTTGTACAATACTCCAAGTGAGGTCTCATCAGTGTTCTGTACAATGGCATGAGCACTTCCCTCTTTCTACTGCTAATACCTCTCCCTATACAACCAAGCATTCTGCTAGCATTTCCTGCTGCTCTATTACATTGTCTGCCTACCTTTAAGTCATCAGAAATAATCACCCCTAAATCCCTTTCCTCAGATGTTGAGGTTAGGACTCTATGAAATATTCTGTACTCTGCCCTTGGGTTTTTACGTCCAAGATGCATTATCTTGCACTTATCCACATTAAATGTCAGTTGCCACAATTCTGACCATTTTTCTAGTTTAGTTTTTGAAATGATGCAAAGGAATAGTGTCCAGCATCAGTAATGTGAATCATTAAATGGATACTATAGTGATAGGAATGCAAAACTGTATTCCTAACACTACAGTTCCCTTGGCCCCTTCCACTAGTGGCCACTCCCTGGCAGAGTAAGGGATAAAAAAAAAAAACCCTTACTTTACTTACCCAACCACAGTGCCAACCACACCGCCTTCTCTGGCGTCACCTGGCGGGGAGTGGGGCACTAATGCGTATGCATGGCAAATGCCACAAGCGCATTAGACCATCCCCCTAGGAAAGCATTGCTTCAATGCTTTCCTTTAGGGTTTTGCTTGATACTAGACTTCCTCATGCCATTTATTTCTCATGCAGTCTTAACACTGTAATGTAATTATTGCAGATTCTCCGGAAACAGCAATAATTACAATTGCAGAGTTAAGTGGACAGGGACATTGCACCCAGGCCACTTCAATGAGCTGAAGTGGTCTGGGTGCCTACATCGTCCCTTTAAACTATTATTTTTGCAATTTACATTTTTTCTTTATTTTCCAAATTATTTCCAGTAAGGAAAAGTAAACAAAAAAAACAAGGGGATACAGAAAAAAGAAAAAGGGTTGGGGGTACAATCAGTAGTGTTACATTGTTTTAATCATATACTTATCATACAATGTTATGCAATACTCATACTACATTCAAATAAAGTTTATAATATATAAGTCCTGACCGCATTTATTTTATTTTCCCTGATGAATATTGGTGTGTACACTATGAAACTCACCTCAGGGAAATTTAACCACTAAAAAAAAAGAAAAGAAAAGAAAATTCTCTCCGCTCCGATCTTCATATATTTAGGTTAAACTAACAATAGAAGCTTATAATTAATTTAGCTGCTTAGTATTGTCAAAATACATTAAGTTAAATTAAATATTAAATTAAGTTAAATGTCCTACTTATTGTATGTGTCTTAAATTATCTTCAAGCCCGACCTGAATAAGTAAAAAGACTCATTTTAAACTCCTCATAAACACTCAGCATATGTAATATACCACAACTCCCTTATATTACAGTAGCTCAGTCCTGAAGGACTGGGCCAAATTTTTTAATATTTTTTTTTTTTTTTTTAATTTTCATTTATTTCTACTGGGTTATATTCTGAATTATATTCCTGATAGTAACCATAGAGAAAATAAGTTTAATTTATCATATCTTATACTAAATATATACTCCACATATCTATTAAACTTATTTCGTTATTATCTTTGTATATAAGCTTTCCAACAACTAGCTACTTTTAAACTTAACTTCCCAATTTTAGTCTGATCCCACATGATGAGCTCATAATCTATAGTCAGGGACATTAATGTTTTGATTTCATCTATTGTGGGTAGGCTTGTAGTCTTCCAGTTTCTCGCTATAAGGGTTAACACTATAGATAATAATAAAAAGATTAGTTTACGCGTAGATTTAGGAATATGGTCCAGAAAAGCTTTAAGAAGTAGCATTTTCGGTGTGTGGTCTGGCTTATAAGATGTCACCTCTTGGATCATTATTTCAACCTCTCTCCATAAGCTATTAACTCTTTCACATGTCCACCATATATGGAGCATAGTTCCTTTATGAGATTGGCATCTCCAACATATGTCTTGTGCATCAGAATACATTGCATGAATGCGAGTGGGTACCATATACCATCTGTATAGGATTTTCCGTGCTATTTCAAAGTGTCCTATACATGAGGACATTCCCAAATGTGCCGTAAAAATGTTGTTCCATTCATCTTCTGATATAATTTCTTGAATATCAGATTGCCAATCTATCATAAATTTTGGTATTACTGTTTCTCTTGAATTTATTAAAATATTATAACAAAGTGATAATACTTTCCTAGGTGGAGTTAATGCTATGCACATCTCTTCAAATTTCGTGACTAACTTTCGGGTTGTTTGATGTTCTACATACAGATTATTATTGGCCAAAAGAGCTTTAATCTGCCAATATGCAAATTTAGATTGTGGTGGAAGTGTAAATTCTGATTGGAGAATCGAAAAAGACTTTAACCCCTCTATAGTATAAAGTTTAAAAATGTGTGTGATTCCTTTTCTATGCCACTGTAAATAAGGAAATGTTTCATTACAACTATATAAACTTCTTATGGGGGTTGCCAATGACCATGGATACCCTGAACATAAACTTTCTCTATTACTATCCCAGATTTTAAATAGAAGTCTTGTCGGATGTAATATGTCGGAGGTTACTTTCCGTTTTTGTGGGGGAAGCCATATTAAAGAATAAAAATCTTGTGTTCCACAACAGTATGCTTCTATTGCTACCCATTGCGGAGTATATCTTTGTGGGTTAATAGAGGCTATATTGTTTAAGATTGCGGCAAAATAGTATATTTTCAAATTTGGAAACCCCATACCCCCACTTTTCACTTGTCTCATTATTAAACCTTTTGGAACTCGGGGATGCTTCCCACCCCAACTAAAACGTAGCAATATAGCTTGTAAAGATGTAATAAATGTTTGTGGGACCTTAATCTGTAATGATCTGAATAGGTAAAGTATTTTTGGTAAGATTTGCATCTTAATTGCTGATATTTTGCCTATCCATGATAGTAATACGATTCCCCAGGCTTTCAATTGGCTTTCCGTATCTCTAAATAGTTTTTTTATAATTAGCTGAAAATAAGTCTTTCTTTTTTAGTAAATCTAATTCCTAAATAAAGTAGATAATCTTCCCTCCAATCATAATGATAATCTAATTTAAGTCTATCTTCTTTAAATTTAGGAATATTAAGGCACATTGCTTGCGATTTACTTGTATTGATCTTATAGTACGAGTTTGTACTATACAAAAATAATTCTTTCTTTAAATTTGGTAAAGAGATATGTGGCTGAGTAATTGTTAACAAAATGTCGTCTGCATAAGCGTTAAGTTTATATTCGTTCCGCCCTATTTGAACTCCCTGTATATCTTCATTTTGCCGTATTGCTGTAAGTAAAGGCTCTAAAGCAAGAACATAGAGCAACGGCGATAGGGGACAGCCCTGACGTGTTCCATTAGTAATATTAAACGGTCTTGAACAAAATCCTGAAGTCAGTACTGTCGCTGTGGGATTACTGTAAAGAGCCTTTAAACTATTAAACATGACATTTTAAATGTTATGGCCCTAAATATGTATTATTTTCCAAACCAAAAACCAGCCTTTTTTAATGACATCTACTGAATTTGATAACAATCTCTCTATCTTTAGTGTTCTTGTTTTAAATAACCACTTACAGTGCTGTGGGTAAATTCTTCCATTCCTCCTATTAACTTTGTAGCCCTTATATGCACTTTATTTAGTTCCATAATGTTCTTTTTGAAAACCTGTCCAGTAAGTAGTAATCATACTCATAGGGAGTAAAATCAATAAGCTAATCAAGAAAGTTGTTGGAGATTCTTACTTGATTTATTAATAGGTTTCTTTACTGAAGTATATGGATTGTATATACAGCAGAACTGTACTATATCATGGGTGGCACCTCAGAATCATGAAGTGATATGACTACTGGAAAGGCAGGCACACACAGCAACCTTAACACCATCTTATAGCTGAACAGGCTGGGGAAACCCTCTATCGGGTGGTAGGGTGTGCTGTTGTTTTAAAGGATCACTATAGGGCCAGGAACACAAACATGTATTCCTGACCCTATAGTGTTAACACCACCATCTAGCCCCCTGGGCCCCTCATGCCTCCATAAATATAGCAAAATCTTACTGTATTCAAGCCAGAAGCTGTAGATCTGCATGCTGTTTGCCTAAAAAAAAAAAAAACAGTCTGCTGACATCATCAGAAGTGGTAGCCTGATCCAATCACAGTGCTTCCCCATAGGATTGGCTGAGACTGGCAAAGAGGCAGATCAGGGGCAGAGGCAGCACAATTTAAACACAGCCCTGGTCAATCAGCATCTCCTCATAGAGATGAATTGACTCAATGAATCTCTATGAGGAAAGTTCAGTGTCTGCATGTTTGGATGCATTTTAGGCAGCCATGACGCAGGAAGGATGTCTAACAGCTATCTGAGGAGTGGCCAGTGAAGTTTTCACTAGGCTGTAATGTAAACACTGCATTTTCTCTGAAAAGACAGTGTTTACAGCAAAAAGCCTGAAGGTAGTGATTCTACTCACCAGAACAAATTAAATAAGCTATAGTTAGTCTGGAGACTATAGTGTCCCTTTAAGACGTATTCAGGGTATGTCATCTTAAGTCATACACTTCAAGGGTAGAATAATAACATACTATAAACACATGTGTCTATCTCTTGAATTGTCTTCACATGTGTTAATAAGATAAGAGTCTGTCCAAATTTGGAATGGTCAGCGAGGTATGGCACAAATCTGGTATGGATGAGGCCTAAATGTTGTCCCAAGTATCCCATTCATGTTAACCTCGGTGACTCCCTGAGGAAGCTGGAAAGTGAATGCATGCAGAAGGTGGGTGAAGAAAATGAACAGTTCCATCATTGCCAACTGTCTCCCTAAACATATGCGATGGCCTGTGAAAACAGAGAAGGTAGTTTGTGAAGATGTTCATACATAAACGTTTGTGTTGTATATACTATAAGAATTACAACCTAAATAAATATACCAATTCATGTATCGATGCTTTCTTTATGTAGATTTAAGAAGTTGATCCCAAACAACTTAGTTGGTTCTTGGCTCAAACATAGCCTTTTAAACAACCCGCGTTTTGAGTGTGTGATTCAGAATACCTTTGTGTCCACCCAAATCCCTCCATTTCCACTCTCCTATACATATTATTCTCTCCCACCCCCCATCCTGTGTATCTTGTCCTCTTGACTCTTCCTGCCGCACCCCACCATATTTTTGTCCTTGTTGCCTTAATAGCCCCTTGGTCTGTCCCACTGCTCCTCATGTCTCTCTATGCTCCTTGTCCTACATGAATCTCTCCATCCCCTCATGCATTTACTATCTCTCTCCCCAAACCCTTATATGTCTCCCCTTCCCTGACCCTCCTCATAAGTGTCCCCATCAAACCTCAAAACAGTCCCAGGTTTAGCTGTACAGATGCACACTTCTTGTTTTCTCTTGCTGTTTCACATATGGAAACACCAGAAATCAAATCCTTTTAAGGCAGTGGTGCCTGAAAAGTAGATCCCCAGCTGTTTTAAAATGACAGCTTCCATGATGCTTCGTCATTCGAAAGGCATGCAAAGCATCATGGGAGTTGTAGTTCTACAGCTTCTGGGGATCTACCTTTTGGCCAACCCATGTCTTAAGCCATATTGTTAGCGTGTCATCAGACTTGCTCACTCTGTATAAAATTGGATGCTATTCCCTTCTCCTCATGTGTCTAATTTAACCCCTGCCCACTTGGATATATTTGTCCTCTCCTCTGCCCTCACATGTATCTTCATCCCTTTCCATACCTTCCCCTTATATTAAGCTGGGTATATGGAACAAAATAATTTCTATTTTCAAAAAAGAAGAACAACCTGCTGTAACGTAAACTGCATTTGCCCCCTTTATTTGTGGGGATATGGTGTGCTGCTTTAAGGATGTCAGTTTTTACCTGTGGAGAATGGCAAAAATGCCTCTTTGCTCTGAAAGTTTCCATGTTCGTCCAGGAAGTTGGATGGACAGAAATCGTTGGGAGATTTCCAGTAGTTGGGGTCACAGAGCGCAGAGGCCAAACATGTCACAATAACTGTACCCTGAAAAAGAACATTGTGGATGGATAGTTTAGAATTATGGGCTAATTTCTGTTTTTTAGTTGCTGGCAAGCTGTTAATGTTTAAAATGGTTGTTAGCAAAGGCTATTTCTATAATACAGAAATTCACTGTTAGTGACTGGTAACTTGTGCAAAGTTTTTTTTTTTTTTATAATTCTTTATTTTTGTTGTGCGTAAGCTTATAACAGTCGCTCTGAAGGTACCCCAAAGGTAATCCTCCGGCGGATTAAAACAGTCAAACATAGAGGTACATAATAAAACAAGCACATTTTTTTTTTTGTAAAGTTATACACAATCTAGTTTTACATTACGTAGGTATTGTTAGGATATGACAGAACGTAGTTAGAAAGTTGGCGATCAAATTTAATAACTTGCTAATGTTTCTCAGGCTTGGACATTTCTATAGTTAGTTACAGGTTAAACTGGCTTAAACCTGTGTGGTTGTAGTTCGCTATAACAGGTAATATAAAAAGTGTTTCAGTCGTTCTCACAAGCATCGCAACAAATTATATCTCAGTAGGACAAACAGAGAGCGCGTTTACTCCACTCTGTTCTTTATAGGCACTATGTTTGGTTACACATATGTACATAGCAGTATTTTAGGCATTCTCGCTAACATTACGTCTGATGATCTCTTAGTACAAGAAATAAAGATCCCCTTTACTCTAAGCTGTACGTAATGGACCCTGTGCTTTGTTATCTATAAAACGCTTACTTAGCTCCGACTATTAACTGCCCATCTAAACTACACAAAGCAGCAGGAGGAGAGAGTGTGCAAGAAAGAAAAGGCCGCCGAAAATGTACAAGACTAAGTAGTGAAGCCAAAAAAAAAAAAAATAATAGTGAGAAAAGCAAAATAATGTTCCGAGGCACAAGTTACTGGCACATATGTAGCATAGTTCCAGGTGAGTGTTGAGGCTCTCTGCCGATGGCGTCTGTTAGTTTGCCTCATTGCCTGGCGTGTCGGTGGTCAGCCGATTCCACTACTGGGCAGGGAAGCGCTTGGTGTCTGAAGTGTCTGTACGGCTTCCGCAAGTCCGGTTCCCCCAGCGGCTCGGTGTGGCGTGTCTGTTGCCCTTGCCTCGGCGCGCCGCTCTGTTGCAGTCCTGGGTCGCCACGTGGGAGCTTGGTGTTCTGTGGAATTGTGTTTTGGCGTGTTGCTGGGGCCTTGGGGGTACCCATCTCTCACCTTACCCTGTTTGTGGAGGTGGGTGAGTGTGCCCGGGCCTGAGAGGTTCGCTTCTCGCCCTGTTGTGGGTCGATGCCTGTGTGGCCGGGCTGCCTCCCTGAAGGACCGCAGTGGGTCTCCATATCGGCGTCGGCGGGTCTCCGGACCAACCCACGAGGCTACCACCCGTGCTGCATGAGGGTAGGGCACTCCCCTGTCACACATTATCCTGCAGAAAGCCAAGCAGAGCCGGTCTAAGGCTACTAGAGGATGAGGGTGCTCCTGGGTGATTCTGGTTGCTTTCTTTAGTGGTCGGTGGGCGGCCATCTTGGGCACACTCTGCTGGCTCGTGCCTTCGCCGCTGTCAGCGTTGTCTCCCTTGCCTTCTGCGTTAGCCTGCTTGTCTTGTGGGGACCGGGATATCCCCCACCGGTCCAGGGGGGGGGGGTAGGAGTTCAATCGTGTGTTCTGAGGTGTCTGGAGTCAAGGAGAGCGGCCGCCTCTCCCCGGCTCCAACTCCCGCAGGCCTCAATTTGCGTTGCGGTCTATGTGCCCCTACAGGATCCAAAAGGGTATCCCCCGATTCTTTGGGGCTCCCCCAGCGTGGGTAGAGCACCTTTGTACGTCTTTGGGCTACACAGCTGCTGATATCGCCTTATTTTCTGCTCGCCCGCCGGGAGCTCCTTCCCCATGCGTCTGTTCAGCTTGGCGGTCAGACTCCGGCCCCCTTGTGCAAAGTTTTGATGTCTACCATACAGAACAATAAGATATAGGAAATGCTATAGTGACACCAGGTTTTCGTGCTAGGTGGTAAAAATGACCACCTCCTGGTCGGATGCGGCTGTGAACTCATTTAACTATATTCCTGCTTCAAGTTGAAAAGACAAGATAATGACTGCAAACTCCCAATGCATCTTTTAGAAAATAAAGTACTCCCGTACTAAAGTACAATTAGACACGACAGCCTATCTATAAACATGGTGTAACTCAGCCATGGTGGGAGGGGGTGCACAGAGCGTCACTGTCCCTGCTGTCCAAATTTGTAGCATGGAACTTTTGGAACCAAGGTGAAGATTTCATTATCCTCTGCCTGATCTTCAGGAAGGGAGTTGCCTCTCTGATACAGGCAGTCAACTCCACCCTTATGTGCATATTTTTTTTTGACAATGAATTCAGCTACTCTTGCAGTTTGGTTTTCAGCTCAATTTTCTGTTTAGTGAATATACTTTTAGAATGCCATAACCTGAAGACATAGCAGATCTTAAAGCAGTAAATATATTATTTATGATAACGATTAATAATCTATTTATTTGCTTTAGGAGCCCTACTATACTTATGTGTGTCCTGTTTTCCAGTATTCTAATGCAGCCTTTCTCAGATCTTAGTCAATGTTACTCTTTATAGTGTTTGTATTACCCTATATTCAATAGGGCATAAGTCAATGTTCGCATGACACTAAAAGGGCGACCTGCTTAAAAGGTTAAAGAGCAGAAGCAAACCCTCTTGTCCAGTTTGCAAAATGGTAAACGCTAATTGGTGGCCAGTATCAGTGGAGGCAGAAACGGCTAACATGCAGACACTAAAGACAGTGTGGACCATGACAACCTGTGTATTTTTAGCTTCAAATATCTCTGTATGTACTTGTAAGGAAATCAAGTATAGCTGAACCGCTTTGATAATTCCTCCTGCAATGCCAGCGTCTAGGGTAGTTCCAAGCAATGAAGTCCATAAGAAATATAACAGCTTCCCAAGATAATCCCCTTGGTAAAGCATACGAATTCCCAAATAACAGTCAGAGTCCAGAATCAGGATACAAGTAGATCTGAGGTCTGGAATCTCCAGCCTGCTTTTTATTAGGGTTACATACAAAAAATACACACCCAGGGGGAGGCATTAAATCAACAATCAGGTACAGGTTACAGCCCCTACCTCCCTCCCCTCTGATAAACAGTTAACTTCATTAAAACGTGCACTATTTTACCCCAGTTCTGGATGTACCCCAAAAACAGGGGGTACACCTTTAAATTGGGCACCGCTGGATAGTGCTCACTTGTGGGGACAATATGTCAAAAAATCAGTCCATTCGGATGAATGGTTCGGGAGTTATGGAGCACTAAAGTTTTGACCGACCGCACGGATCATCTAGCCGAAAATAGTTCCATAAGTTTTGGCCCTGCGGTTGGTCTCCGTTTAGGCGAATAAAAAAGACGAAAGTCCTGCCATCCGTTCGCATCTTCGTGGTCGTTGAAATCCCCATACGAAGTTGCATGTAACTACTGAACGGCCGGTGATTCGGTTTTTCCCGTGCGAAGTTCTGGATGTATGGAGGTCTCAGCGGTGTTCGCCTGTTTGCGTATCCGATTTTAGTTCCACGCGTTGACGGGCAAACACCGCTGTTCGCACGTAAAATGGCCGCGACCACGTGTAAAGTGCCGAAATGGCGGCCACCTAGATTTTACACGGGGAATTCGCCTGAATCCATCCGAAGGGTAGAAATTATAGCTATATGCCGAATTCCAGCTGAATTGGGTGAATTAACTGTGCAACAAAGGTAGAAATCCTGATGAACGGAGTCATTTCTTCACACTGCTCCCCTATAAGTCCATAGGTCAGCATACCCGCCTAGACCCTGTCGGGTTGGCTTGGGGATGTCCGATGAAAGTACGTTTTTAGGTGTCCAGTTCGGTCTGGCGGGACAGTCCATCCGCATTCCCATTTTGTTTACCCGGACGGTACTGCATGGTAAAATTGTATGGTTGGAGAGCTAGGCTCCACCGGAGTAGCCTGGGGTTGTCACCAGCTACCCGGTTGAGCCATACCAGGGGGTTGTGGTCGGTCATAAGGGTAAACGCTCGCCCATACAGATAGGGCTGAAGTTTCTTGAGGGCCCACACGAGGGCCAAGCACTCTTTTTCTACGGTGGCATAGCTGACTTCTCGGGGCAAAAGTTTAAGGCTGAGGTATGCCACCGGGTGTTCCATGCCATCCGCCCCCACCTGGCTTAGCACGGCTCCCAGCCCAAACATGGAGGCATCTGTGTGGACGAGAAATTGTTTAGTGTAATCGGGTGCTGCCAACACAGGGGCCTCACTCAAGGCCGTTTTGAGCTTCTGGAAAGCGTCCGTGCACTCTGGGGTCCAGGAGACCTGTTTGGGAAGGGCCTTTTTGGTAAGGTCCGTGAGGGGCTTGGCCAGGGCGCTATATTCTGGGACGAACTTCCTATAATACCCGGCCGTCCCTAAGAAAGCCAGTACCTGGGTTTTGGTCCGAGGTTGGGGCCAGTTAGCTATGGCTTCTACCTTAGCGGGCTCTGGGCGTTGCCTACCGGAGCCGACACGGTGGCCTAGATACTGGACCTCGGCTAGGCCTACGTGACACTTGTCGGGTTTCAAAGTGAGCCCGGCGAGGTGGATTCGTTCGAGTACCCTGGACACATGACCCAGATGGTCTCCCCATGTGCGGCTATAGATGGCAATATCATCTAGATACGCACATGCGAAGTCCTGCAACCCCTCCAGGAGCCTATCCGCCATCCGCTGAAACGTAGCCGGGGCGTTCTTCATCCCAAAGGGCATAACCTTGAATTGGTATAGCCCAAACGGGGTGACGAACGCCGACTTGGGGATGGCCGCAGGCTCCAGGGGGATCTGCCAATAACCCTTGCACAGGTCCAGGGTAGTCAAGTAGTTCCCCCCCGCCATACGATCTAAGAGCTCATCTATTCTAGGCATGGGGTAGGCATCGGTTATGGTACGGTCGTTAAGCCTCCGGTAATCTACACAGAAGCGCGTAGTGCCATCGCGCTTCGGTACTAGTACCACCGGGGAGGCCCAAGGACTTTGGGAGGGTTCTATTACCCCTAGCCGTAACATATCCCTTAACTCGGTGAGCATACTCTCACGTACTGCTTCCGGGATCCGATATGGCTGTTGCCGTAGGGGCGTCTCTCCCTGGGTTTCCACACGGTGTACCGCAGCGGAGGTATAGCCGGGGGTAGCGGAAAACATCTCTCGGTATCCCTGCAGCAGATGGGTAGCCTCACCTTTCTCCAGGAGGTCTAAATTTTGCCCCAAGCTTACTTGGTCAATAGTACAGGGGGTGGTCTCCAGTAAGTCAGGCAGGGGAAGCCCTTCACTATCCTCTGTGGCGGGGGCGCACACGGCGCCCACCTCCTCTGTCCTTTCAAAATATGGTTTGAGCATGTTCACATGGAAGGCTTTGGTCAGCCTTTCATCTGAGCATTTGCTCACGATGTAGGTAGTCTCGCTAACCTGTTCCACTACCTTAAAGGGTCCCTGCCAGGCTGCTTGCAGCTTGTCCTTTTTAACGGGCCTCAGAGCCAGTACCTTCTGCCCTAAGTCCAGCACTCTATCCTGGGCCCTCCTATCGTACCACTTTTTCTGGTCCTCCTGGGCCGCCTGCAGGTTCTCCCGAACCGATTCGGTGAGGGCCCGCAGACGGTCCCGGAACTCCAGGACATACTGGACGATAGGGACTCCCCCCTCATCTGTATTGCCCTCCCAGTGTTCCCGTACGAGCTCCAGTGGGCCCCGAACTTTTCTCCCGTACAGGAGTTCGAAGGGGGAAAACCCAGTGGAGGCCTGGGGCACCTCACGGTAGGCAAACAGAAGGTGGGGAAGGAATTTTTCCCAATTCTTGTGGGACTCTGTAAAAGTTTTTAGCATCTGTTTTAGAGTGCCATTGAAACGTTCACAGAGCCCGTTAGTCTGGGGATGATACGGGGCGCTGAACAGGGGTTGCACTCCACAGCTCTGCCACAGTTGTTGCGTCAGGGTAGCTGTGAACTGCGTCCCCCGATCGGAGAGTATCTCCTGCGGGAAACCTACTCAGGTGAATATCTGAATAAGGGCCTCTGCCACGGTCTCGGCCTCTATATTGGTGAGGGCGACTGCCTCCGGGTATCTAGTGGCGTAGTCAACCACCGTTAGGATAAACTTTTTGCCCGACGGACTGGGGCGACTGAGGGGACCTATTAAATCCACCGCTACTCGGTGGAAGGGCTGTTCGATGATGGGTAGGGGGTGAAGCTTAGCCTTCCGAAGGTCTCCCCTTTTCCCTACCCTTTGGCATACATCACATGTCCTACAATAGTACTTTAGGTCCTGGGTAGCTCTGGGCCAGAAGAAGGTTTGAGTTAACCTGTCTCTGGTCTTTTTGACCCCTAAATGTCCTGCTAGGGGAATGTCATGACTGAGTTTTAACAACTCAGCCCGAAATTTACGGGGCACAACTAACTGTCTTTTTATGACCTGGGTAGCCCCCTGTCCCACCCCCTCGGTTACCCTATATAGCAACCCCTTATACCACTCAAATTTTTCGTGCGGGTTGTTCTCGGGGGTAGCGGCCGCGGCCTTCCTATAGCCTTCTAATGTGGGGTCAGTACGCTGTTCCTGTTCAAACCCCTGGGGGGTATCCCAGAAGGGTACGGGGGGATCGGGTAAAGGGGGTATTTCGACTCTTACCTGGTTCTCCTCAGAGTGCAGCGGAGCTTCCAGTCTGGCTTGAGCTCGGGTGGTAACCGGGTAGGCCTCGGCAGGGGGGTCTCGGGCTAGTTGGGAGGTTAGGCATCCCACATCATTTCCCAACAAAACCTCGGCGGGCAGTTCTTGCATAATCCCCACCTCCAGTTGTTTAGACCCGGAACCCCAATCAACAAACATATTAGCGGTGGGCAGTTTGTGAATAGCGCCCCCAGCCACCCTTACAGCGACTGTGCGTCCGGTGCGAGCTTGTGCTCTGACCGTGTGGGGCTGTACCACAGTCAAAGTAGCCCCAGAGTCTCTCAGCGCCCGGGCCCCCACGCCATCGACGGTAATCCATTGGCGGTGGTGGTCCCGGTTGTCCCCCCCAGCTTGTACTGGATTGACCTCATGTAATACACTCCACTGTTCTTCGTGGTTAAGGGCAGGGCCTGTGTGTTCCTGTTGCACACAGTGAGCAGCTGCCCTGGGTTGTTGTGGGGCTGGCCGTTCCCAGCTTCCCCGGTTTAAGCGAGGGCACTGATGCTTGTAATGTCCTGGTTGCTTGCAGTAGTGACACACTGCAGGAGGTCGAGGTGTGTTTGCTGGGTTCGGTGGGGGGTTACCTATGGCAGGTCTAGGTGGAGCCGGGTTTGTTGGAGCTGTGTACTGAGGCTTAAATGGTGGTCTGCTCGCCCCTGGCTCCTTCCTCCTGTTATCCTGGTACTCGTCCGCTAGCCTAGCGGCCTCCTCCACGGTTTTTGGTTTCCTATCTTTTACCCAGTCTTTTATGTCCTCTGCAGTATGATTAAAAAATTGCTCCAGTATCACTAGTTGCAAAGCTTCTTCTAGGGTGGTTGCCTGGCAGCCCTTCATCCAATTGCGGGCTGCCCGCTGCAGGCGAAAAGCCCATTCCGTATGGGAATCTCTCCCAGTCTTTCTCAGGTCTCTAAACTTTTTCCGGTATGCCTCCGGAGTTACCGCATATCTGGCCAACAAAATGTCTTTTATTTTCTCATAATTATGTATGTCCCCCTCAGGTACTGCTCGCAGCGCCTCGGCTGCTCTACCTGACAATTTACTGCTGACGACTGCAGCCCATTTGGTGGAGTCTAATCCCTCCAGTGCACACTGACGTTCAAAGTCTTGCAAGTAACTGTCAATTTCCATTTCATTGTCAACAAATGATTTAAACGCTGCATAATTTACCTTCTTTGGTATTTCCCCAATACTTCTCGGGGGGTGTAGCAAATCCCCCTGTGACGCTCTGTCCCGGTCATCTCGCTCTTTTTGCGCTTGTCTGGCTTGTGCTACGACCTGCAGTATCGCCTCTGAGGATGGATTGGGTCCCAATAAACTGAGTGTCCATCGGATGTCCTTTTGCATCACGGTTTCTTCCTCTTGGTCCATCTCTATATTACTGGTATTATCGCTCTGCATTAACTCCGCAATTATCGTGGCTTTTGTTTTGTTACTTGCCACTCTGCCTCGAGCTTCCAGTAAGTCCTTTAGCGTGGTTCTTTTAAGTAGCTGGTACTGCTGAGCCATTCATTCCTTTGCTTGTTTTGAAATGTCCATTTGGGATTCGAATCCCACCGCTGCCACCAGTTGTAAGGAAATCAAGTATAGCTGAACCGCTTTGATAATTCCTCCTGCAATGCCAGCGTCTAAGGTAGTTCCAAGCAATGAAGTCCATAAGAAATATAACAGCTTCCCAAGATAATCCCCTTGGTAAAGCATACGAATTCCCAAATAACAGTCAGAGTCCAGAATCAGGATACAAGTAGATCTGAGGTCTGGAATCTCCAGCCTGCTTTTTATTAGGGTTACAGACAAAAAATACACACCCAGGGGGAGGCATTAAATCACCAATCAGGTACAGGTTACAGCCCCTACCTCCCTCCCCTCTGATAAACAGTTAACTTCATTAAAACGTGCACTATTTTACCCCAGTTCTGGATGTACCCCAAAAACAGGGGGTACACCTTTAAATTGGGCACCGCTGGATAGTGCTCACTTGTGGGGACAATATGTCAAAAAATCAGTCCATTCGGATGAATGGTTCGGGAGTTATGGAGCACTAAAGTTTTGACCGACCGCACGGATCATCTAGCCGAAAATAGTTCCATAAGTTTTGGCCCTGCGGTCGGTCTCCGTTTAGGCGAATAAAAAAGACGAAAGTCCTGCCATCCGTTCGCATCTTCGTGGTCGTTGAAATCCCCATACGAAGTTGCATGTAACTACCGAACGGCCGGTGATTCGGTTTTTTCCGTGCGAAGTTCTGGATGTATGGAGGTCTCAGCGGTGTTCGCCTGTTTGCGTATCCGATTTTAGTTCCACGCGTTGACGGGCAAACACCGCTGTTCGCACGTAAAATGGCCGCGACCACGTGTAAAGTGCCGAAATGGCGGCCACCTAGATTTTACACGGGGAATTCGCCTGAATCCATCCGAAGGGTAGAAATTATAGCTATATGCCGAATTCCAGCTGAATTGGGTGAATTAACTGTGCAACAAAGGTAGAAATCCTGATGAACGGAGTCATTTCTTCACAGTACTTATCTCTGTTCTTTTGGCTCTCCCACCATACAAACCATTATAGATTTATATAGCTATATCAACTAGGTTTAGCTGGGAGTGTTCAAATGATTAAAATTTCTTACCTTTTTCAACTGATAACCTTTGATTTTGACATCCTGTGCGCATTGCCGAGGAAGGCCTACGGGAGCTACATTAGCACATCTTTGGATCTCATGGATCACGGCATATGTATATGGTACTTGCTTGCGATTTTCATAGTGAAGCTCTTGATAGGTTTCAAAATGTGCATCCAGTTCTTTTTGAACCTTTGCTGTAGTGCCATTGTGTAAAGAAAGAAAGGAAATGGCTAGTAAAAGATTTCCAATGTTACACAACAAAATTCCACTTTCAATGCTTACTATTATAAAATGAACCATTTATTTGTTTTGCACTTTTTAACAGTATTGCAATGTCATGTAGTTCATGAAGAAAACTAAAGTGACTTGGGATGTATATTTGGGATGGTCATACAGCTGTGTAGGCTTTTTGATTGGCACAAAGTATTTTTAGATAAAGTAAGATAAAAAACAAGTATGGAACAACTGAAGGCCCCAAAATCTCAGCTGAAGCCTGTCCTTTGACAAAAGCCTGGTACTTGTCTGGCCCCGATGACCTTTATTTTAGGCTGATTATACTTAAAGAAATCTGTCACCATTTACCTGGCCCTACGCTCCCCCACAGTGATCTCTTTACAGAGATGGGTGTTACAGAACACCAACTTCCAGTCTGCCCACACTACTCTTCTGCTCTTTGTTGATATACCGTGCTTGGGGACACTTCCTCAAACAGGGCAACCCTCCTCCATGACGCCTACATTCCTATAATCTCTAGCCAGTGCTAGTAGCGTCGGCTAGGGATTAACAATAGCAACAACAGCGCATGTGTTGTGGTTGTTATGGGTGGAGAGCAGAGACACATCTCTTCTGCTCTCCCTGTCTCTCAATTCCTTGGTATTGAGTGTCTACCAAGGAATTGAGAGACAGATGGAAGAAATTTATTTTTCTGTCCAAATGCATGCATTTACTAGCAACACTGTAAGCACAATGTATAGATGGAATTTCAAGCTCTAGAAGAAGTAGTTTTGCCCATAACAGGTTCCCTTTAACGTGTACTTGTCAAGAAATATACAATTTAGCATTAAACTAAGCAGCAGAAATGCTAGGAAATGTATAGATTGTAAGTAAAAACTGTCTCCCCCACCAGTCAATAAGAGATCAATTACAACAACTGAGTGACATCTGTTGCTGTCTTGAGTATGTGACATAGAGAGCAATGTGTCTTCCTGCCTGGTTCTCCGGTAATTATATATTTTACCATGACAGAGCGGGCAGGGCTTTCATCAGATACCTTGGGGCCCTTTATCAAGCCACTGGCTAGTCCCCCGATGGCTATCAGGCACTAAACACAGCCCATGATGGTGGGCCTGAGCACAGGTGTACTCTCTGTAGGCAAATACTCACTGTAGCAATTGTGTATTTGAAGTATTAGAGAACAATTCTGCCACTGAGCAAAATAGTCTAACATCTAGGATTTCTGGGCAGAAAGCCCCCCATCTCTCTATAAAAAAATAAATAAAATAAATACCACCAGGAAATAATCGAAAACATTGTTTGCAATCAGAGCTAAATATGTTTTAAAAATAAATGAATTAATGATCCAACAACATATCCAAAAATCACCCAGATCGGACCAGGGGTTCGGGAAAATTATTGAGGGAATAAAAAGACCAACCGCGCTGGAGGGAACAGCCGAATTGGGTTCCATGCGATGGGGCCCTGCGTTAGGTCCTGGCATAAGGGAACAAATTGCACGAAAGCCTCCAGTTACAGAGACCAGGGAGGGTTCGCCTGAATCCCCTCGTTCGGTTGTTTCTGTCTACCGAACGAGGGGCCGTTCGGTAGTTTGGAAGCGAACGGACTGGGCTTGTGGAGGTCTCAGCGGTGTACGCCTAGTCGAGTGTCCGATTTGGGTTCCAGACACTCGACGGCAAAGCACCGCTGTTCGGGAGTTTTAAAATGGCCGCCACCACGTGTTCGTTTCCCGAATGGCGGCCACCCCCGAGAACAAAGGACTTACTGCCTAGCTTGTCAATTACCCGTTCGCAACAATGTTGCAATGGGTAATTGAAGGCACACTTCACACCGGGGAGGTCTGACTGTTCGGTAGTTTCATTCCCTTAGTTGTTAGAATGATTCTACCGAACAATCAGACGAATACAACACATTTTCTACCCATATAACCTGCCATTTACACGAATACAGTTAAAACCTATGCAATTCCCAGGACAGCCCAGTGCCATCCGCTACAGACACTCTAAGCATCACGGCAACTTTAGATTAAGTAAGCAGTTTTGATGTATAGATCATGCGTGTGTAGTATTACTGCTCAATTCTTTGCCATTTAGGAGTTAAATCGCTTTGTTTACACAGCCCTGTAATCCACACAGGCTTCCTAAAACAGTCTAATATTTTTTAACTTCCCTTTTGGCACAGTGTGTTTAATCATACACAGTAGGCTGCTGCAGGCTACTAGAGCAATTCTGATTTATAGTTGAATAACAGAGCAGTAGATAAAACCTTCTAAAGTAAACACCCAGTACCGTTAGATCTGATTGAAAATGGAAACATTTTATTTTTAATAAAACGATTATTAAATAATTTAATAAAATATCCAGGAGTGGTTGGTTGTGTGTATCTTTAAATTGATATTAAAATTGCAATCAATTGCTCAATAAAATGAAACAGTAGTAACCAATATTATGCTTTTACTGAAAAGAAACTTTAAAGTCCAATTTGTAACTGTTATTTTTAATACACAGTATCTATCAAAAGACTGTCTTTTATAGTCTTTATATGTTAGCTAGTTCAGTTCACTCCAGTTATTAGTGAACTGGGATCTAGATACTGAATTAGTTATTTGTTATAGTACAATATTACAATGTATATGGTCCTTATAATTGAAATTTTGTACCTTATAACAGAAAAAGAAAAGGAAACATAACTAACAGGCTATGATGAATAGCCCTTAGTTTAATGGCACTTTACTCCTGATGATAGGAAATAAACGTGTAGAATCCAAGTGCTGATGTATAAAAAAAATAATAATTTATTAAAGATAAACTTAAAATAAAATGCAAAAACCTAAAATGTACCTAAAATAAATAAAAATCTCGTAAACCCACCAGGCCGCCCAATCATTTCTGGTATAGGCTCTTTGACCTCCAATCTATCTGAGTATGTTGACCAATTTCTACAAAAGATAGTGCCTAAATTATGGTCCCATTTAAGGGACACCACTCATATCATCAATTTCCTATCAAGTATAGAATGGAACTCACAATATATTCTAGTAACAGCAGACGTCCCTATACACAGTTATTGAAAACTGTGAAAAAAAATTTAAGCAATATTTAAATTTTAATCCTTATAATTTAAAATTTACTTTTAACCAATCTATAGAAAAACTAGAGTTTTTAGATCTTGAAATCTATATCCAAAACAATAAACTGGAAACCAAAACCTTTAAAAAATCAGTAGCATGTAACAGTTTTATCCCTCATAATAGCTTTCATAAAAGAACATGGCTAAACAATATTCCATTTAGCCAGTTTAGAAGGATAAAAAGAAATTGTTCTGAACCAAACATTTGTGTTGAACAAACCAAAATGATGACATCACAATTTCAAACGAAAAGCTATTCAAGTAAAGTTTTAAATCAAGCTTTAATCAAGACTTCTCTTTTATCTAGAAATCAAATCTTAGCAACCAAGCCACACATAGATTCATCTAATCTGGAAGCTCCTACTTTTATAACAAGGTATAATAGTCATACTCATCAAATTAGAAACATTTTACAAAAAAATTGGAATATTCTTAAAGGGGATCCTCAACAAGAACGAATACTAAGCAACAAACCTCGAATTATATATTCCAAAACCCCTAATCTAAGTCTATTATTAGCTCCTACAACAAAACAGGAAAAACCAAAGGAAAACAAAATTACCACTCTTAAAACAATAACAGGTTTTTGGAAATGTAAAAAATGTCAAGCATGTATAAATAATCCAAATCAACCTACAAATATTACAGAAATTACCCATCCACAAACAAACAAAATTTTTAAAATTAAATCGCACCTAAACTGTAAGACAACTGGTGTAATTTATTTCGAATGGGAGAACATATCAGGAATATCAAAAATGGACTCCATTCACATAACCTCTCCAGACACTTTGACCTTATACATGCAAGAAATCCTAAAGGACTTAGTTTTATGGCAATTCAAAAAGTAAATATTCCATGGAGAGGAGGGGATCTAGAAAAAGAATTAGATAAAGTAGAAGCCAAATGGATATTTCAGTTAGACACGTTAGAACCTAAAGGTTTGAATGTAAATTTTGAATTAAGGGCTTTTTTATAACTATATAATTTTTTATTTTTTTTCCTCAGCAGTATTACATAAATAAAATATGCTATGTTCTGCACTGATACCTTTATAAATAATAACAACACTATAAGTATTAAATATTAAGTTTTCATTCTGAACAAATATACTCTGTACTATTAGCTAATCATCTTTTATTATAAGTTTTCATTTATTATACAAACAAACTCTCATTATGTCTTTTATATCAGGATTTTATGAAGTACCAAACTTATAATATTTTGTCCAATTATGTAACTATTATTCTTATCATTGAAATAATAATATTTTATATATGTGAATTTTTATCATTTAGTTTTGAATAATTGTTTATATCATTAATTAATTTTTGTATTCATTTTTGTATTTTTATGAAGTAATGTGTATAGGTCCAGCACATACTATAATCCATCAATTTTATCTTTTAACAATGTATAAGTTTACTATTTTACATGTTTTGTATTGAATCAAGTGCCAAATGTAATATAAAACTGAACTATAAAGGGTTAATACAAGCCAAAACTCTGCTGGCTATTTAAACCCACAAGAATCCTCTATCAAGTATCCTCTGATGAAGTGAGAGAAGTCTCACGAAACGCGTAAGGACGACATTACGGACGACACTACATTGCTTTTCGGCATCTACCGCAAAAATTGCCGAGTTACTCATCCATTCATCCGTCTGACGACCGGACAGCACATTTCCATCAGCTGCTAACACCTTTCTCCTGATTCCAACCCAGCAAATTATTTCACACCGTGTGAGTGCATTTTTTGCATTTTATTTTAAGTTTATCTTTTATTTTAAGTTTATCTTTAATAAATTATAATTTTTTTATACATCAGCACTTGGATTCTACAACTTTATTTCCTATCATCAGGAGTAAAGTGCCATTAAACTAAGGGCCATTCATCATAGCCTGTTAGTTATGTTTCCTTTTCTTTTTCTGTTATAAGGTACAAAATTTCAATTATAAGGACCGTATACATTGTAATATTGTACTATAACAAATAACTAATTCAGTATCTAGATCCCAGTTCACTAATAACTGGAGTGAACTGAACTAGCTAACATATAAAGACTATAAAAGACTTATTTTTTAATACACTGTATCTATCAAAATACTGTTACAAATTGGACTTTAAAGTTTCTTTTCAGTGAAAGCATAATATTGGATACTACTTTCATTTTATTGAGAAATTGATTGCAATTTTAATATCAATTTAAAGGTGCACACAACCAACCACTCCTGGATATTTTATTACATTTTTTATTTAATAATCCTTTTTTTACTTGCACCATTAGGGATTTTTTTAGTGGAGTCTCTTTATTTTCCAGTTGAGTGGTTTAGCTAAGCCATAATATATTCTCTAGCCAGAGACTTTCTTTTTCTATATATAAAGAAATCTCAACTATTAACCCTTAATTGTATTTTTAATGTAGGATGTGTGAGTTGAAGTTGAGGTTGCATAAACAGTTGAAGTTGAGGTTGCATAAACAGAAACAAGAGATTTAAAACCTAGTTGAGAATTGAGCTGTGAAACTGCAAGGCCATGATCTGTACACCAAAGCTGCTTCGCTGAGCTAAGGTTGTATTTGTGCTTAGATTGTCCCTTTAAATTATTATTATTATTATTATAATTATTTTAATACTAGACATAACATTATCTAGAACATTTTATCCAGTTTCTGGATATTACAAACTTTATCACCCCAAAACACAACCAGTTGATTTGGTATTTGTGTTTTTTTGGAAATGCATAAAAAAAGGTAATTTATGACAATGTTGGTATATCTGGACTTGTAAATGTATTTTTTTTTTAAATTACCATTCACAACTTCAAAATGACTGGGCATGCACATCGTATATGCAATGTATTTCCAATCTCTGATCCACATATCCATTACAGTGAGAACTGTGACTTAAAGATTTTTTGTTGGGATATATGGAACCAATACACATTTTGGTAATTTTCTTAAAAGGACACTTCAAGCACCATTACCACTACAACCCCTCCTGTTCCTCACCATCTCCCCCACCGCCCCCAGAAGAAGATCCTCTAGTGTCCTAAGTCTCAACCTATTTTTGCTCCCTAAGATTCGACAGATTGTGTCACTTATACGTTAAAGGAACACTATAGTGTCAGAAATGCAAACCTGTAATTCTGACCCTATCAGGGGCGGGCTGGGCCGGGGGGCAGGGAGGCAATTGCCCCCCAGGCCGCCCTAAATTCCTGTAAGGCCGGCCGCGGCGGGCCGGCCCTTTAAATACTGCAGCCGCCTGAGCGCTCTGTTAAGAGCCTCCGGCGGCTGCAGCTTCTCCCCTGTAGCGTGGCCGAGCTGCACTCCGGTCCGCGGTGGCCGGCCAGCCGGCCGGAGTGATAGGAGGGTGCACACTGAGTGTGCACCTTCCTATCACTCCGGCCTGCCGGCCACCGCGGACCGGAGTGCAGCTCGGCCACGCTACAGGGGAGGGGGTAAGAAGAGAGGGAGGAGGGGGGGGGTAAGAAGAGGGGGGAATAAGAAGGGGGGGATAAGAAGAGGGGAGGGGGGATAAAAAGAGGGAATAAGAAGAGGGTAGGGGGGAATAAGAAGAGGGGAGGAATAAGAAGAGGGGAGTAAGAAGAGGGAAGGGAGGGGAATAAGAAGAGGGGAGGGGGGAATAAGAAGAGGGGAGGGAGGGGAATAAGAAGAGGGGAGGGAGGGGAATAAGAAGAGGGGAGGGGGGAATAAGATGGGGGAATAAAAAGAGGGGGGGAATAAGAAGAGGAGAGGGAGGGGAATAAGAAGAAGGGGTGAGTAAGAAAGATAGAGTAAGGAAGAAGAAGAGGAGGGAGTAAGAAGAAGAGGAGGGAGAAGAAAGAGGAGGGAGTAAGAAGAAGAAGAGGGGGAGTAAGAAGAGGAGAGGGGGAATAAGAAAAGGGGGGCTGGAGTAAGAGGAGAGGGGGAATAAAGAAAAGGGGGCGGAGGTAAGAGGGAGGGCGGAGTAAGAAGGAGGGGAGGGCGGAGTAAGAAGGAGGGGAGATAAGAAAGAGGGGGGTAAGAAGAAGAAGAAGGGGTGAGTAAGAAAAAGAGTGGGGAGTAAGAAGAAGAAGAGTGGGGAGTAAGAAGAAGAAGAGGGGGTAAGAAGAAGGGTGAGTATGAAGAAATGGGGGGAGTAAGAAGAAGAAGGGGGAGGAAGAGGAAGAAGGGGGGGTAAGAAGAAGAAGGGGGAGCAATAAGAAGAAGGGGGGTTAAGAAGAACAGGTGGGGGAGTAAGACGACCAAGGGGGGAAGTATGAAGAACACAAGGAGGAGGGGGGTAAGACGAACACAGGGGGTGTGAGGAGAACACATAGAGGGAGGAGTGAGAAGAGCACAGGGAGGGTGGGTGAGTGTGAGAAGAGACCGCTTAGGGAGGGTGGGGGGAGAGGAGAGACCACTAAGGTGCAGGAGAGCTCTAATGGACAGAAGGGACAGCTCTATAGGACAGGGCCAAGACAGGGAGCTCTTTCACACTACGTGCGCACACACACACACACAATGCATCCCTATACATACACAGAAACACAACATGCTTCCCTTACACACAGAGAAACACACAATGCATCCATTACACACACACACACAATGCAACCCTTACACACAAAGACAATGCATCCTTTGCACACATACACAGAAACAGACAATGCAAACCCGTACACACATATGCAAACACACACACTTCTTTTCTTACATACACACAGAAACACAATGCATCTCTTACACTCAATGCACACACATACAGACACACACCTTGCATCCCTTATGCATACAAACACAGATTCACACAATGCATCCCTTACACACAACCAGAAACACATAATACATCCCTTATACACAAATACACACTGCTTCCACTACACACAAACACACTACATCACCTGCACAAACTGGTAACCCCTATACACTACATACCATAAGCACACATATTAGATCCTCTACAATAACACATAACACATCCCCTACACACTCCACTCCCTGTGAGCGAACTCATGGGTGGGTGGAACTTATGAGTGGGCCTTATGGGCATACTCACCGTCAGGCCCTGGGGCCCAGACCTTGAGCTGTGTAAGGGGCCCCAAAAATGGAGCTGCTTCCAATTCTCCCAGAACATTGAATTTTGTGACCACAGCTGCAAACAGCCTCCAGAGATCCTGTTCTACACCAGACCAGTGGAGCCAAACTGCAGCCCATGATCATCCTCATCTGCTTGTAAGTAGGCAATCTAGTATATTATTAGTGACACTAATCTATAATGTACCTCACATTAAAGGGACACTATAGCTTAATGAAGTGGTTCTGGTGTCTATAGCTGGTCCCTGCAGGCTTTTTAATGTAAACACACACTGTGTGCAGCACTGGCGTTAGTTCATATGGCAGATCATATGGGTGGGGCATTGTGATGTCACATGGGGGCAGCAAATTTTTATTTTGTCTAGGGCGGCAAAAATCCTTGCACCGGCTCTGATCCTGGGCAGGTGCACCAGTCTACTGGTGACCCACAGGAGGGGAGTGCACTGATTGCACTGCACTCTCCTCCTGCCCAGCCCCATCTTTACCGCAGTGCAAGTGCCCTCTGCCCCTAATTTACAGTGGCTCACACTCACAACAAGCAGTGCCTGGAGCCGTGAAGGAGCGGGTATGGCAAAGAGCTACTGATTAGCATAACATCAATATCCGTTATAAAACCAGGAAAAGGTGGGCATGGATGGTGAACTGATTTGGTGGTGCAATGGGCCACTTGACTGGTTTTGCCCCCCAGGCCTAAGGCTGCCAGCCCTCCCCTGGACCCTATAGTGTTAAAACTACTGTCTAGCCCTTCTTGCCTCCATAAATATAGTAAAACTTTGCTTGTATTTAAGTCTGCAGCTGCTGACTCTGCCCCTGTCTGCCTCTGATGTGCCTGCTGTCTGCTGACATATTCAGAAGTGGTGTTCTGAGTCAGTCACAATGCTTCCCCGTAGGATTGGCTGAGATTGTCAAGGAGACAGATCAGGGGCTGAGCCAGCACAAGCCAAACACAGCCCTGGTCAATCAGCATGTCCTCATAGAGATTAATTTAATCAATGAATCTCTATGAGGAAAGTTCAGTGTCTGCATGCAGATGGAGGAGACACTGAATGTTTGGATGCATTTTAGGCAGCCATGACCCAGGAAGGATCTCTAACAGCCAGCTGAGGAGTGCCCAGTGAAGTTATAACTAGGTGCAGAGCTGGCTGAGTGAGCGGCAGAAATTGTGTTTATTAGAAAATTGTTTCCCTAAAGAAAGCTGTCAAACTCTATTCGACTGGATGACAAGATTATTCTTTTTTTTTATTATTACGCATACTGCACTTTGAAATATCTGGACCAATTGGAACATCACATCCTAAAACGGGGATTATACCGTCCAAGCGCACTACAGCGGAGCTCTGTTACAGCTCATACAAATGTGAGTGGATTGAACTACAAGCTACAATCACTATCTCATAATATTTATTGTTACTCTATTGCACTATTATTTCTTTTATTTTATTTATTCCGAGATTTCAGACTCATTGGAATTACCTACAAGTATATGTATATGTTACATTTTCTTCTTTTGTTTTACATTTTCTTCTTTCGAAGTTATAACTAGGCTATAATGTAAACACTGCATTTTCTCTGAAAAGACAACGCTTACAGCAAAAAGAAGGTAATGATTCCACTCACCAGAACAAATTCAATAAGCTGTAGTTTTTCTGGTGACTATAGTGTCCCTTTAAAGCACTGCAGCAGAGCAGTCAGGCTATAAGTGTCTGAATAGGCCTCAATTTTTCTCAAACTGCTCCAAAATGGTTTGACAGAAAACTGGAGGCCTTTGCTCATAGACTCAAAGAGTTGCAGTGGATATGGCACTTAGAGTTCCCCTTTAAAACCATGTAATACTGTCAGACTGTACTATTTTCTGTTTAGAATCTGCTTTGTGGATTATGTAGTCTATCTTTCAAGAAATATTCCTAGTATTTTTTTCTATATTCACCTTGAACATCAGGATTTAATACCATAAATAGCAGACCCCAAAGAAAAGTAGAGGTGAGGGTTTCAGAACCAGCCAGAAAAATGTCAAGCACGATTTGCATCAGGTTCATTTCATTGAATGGTGAAGAGGGATCGTCTTTAGTCTGCAATGCATACAAGAATAAAATACAGCTCACGTTTTTCACATTTTACACACAATCAAATATCTTGGTTATCTAATCTAGTTTATCTAATCTACCACTAATCTTGTGTCCAAATCAAACAATGGATCCAGTTCATTACATTATTTTAAACCTGTTTGTTTGGGGTTTTTACAGGGAAATAAAAGATTTTAGAAATCATGAATGTGCCAGATCCATGTATTTACATAGGAACCCAAAATATGTACATGACATTAGCTTGGTCACTTGTTTTTCAATTATAAAATTAGCTGGGTGACACGGTCCTCAAAACATTTTCATTAAAATTTTTCAAGAAATAAAAGGGGTCTCCGCTGCACTGGGATCCGCATGGGCAACATTTCCGTTCATATTTTTACATAAATGTAATTGCAATCAAATGAACTATATATCTCTAAATCTCCAAACTAAGCCGAATTTTATGAGATATTATCAGCACACCCATTTAAAACAACAGGAAGGCTAGATGTGGTTTTCAGTTGTAAGCTACTTGTTTCTCTTAACAGAGTGTGTTTTGTACATTTTATTCATGTGGCCTTGATTGTCCCATTAGACAAAGATAAGTTACAGATAAGCAAAAAACTGACATGGAATGGATTGGGAAACATTATTTCACAGAATGTTACAGGGGGAGCCTCCCTCACAATGTGGCTTAGGTGTGGGTAGCATTACTTGGTAGAATAAGAGGGAAGGTGTCCTTGGATACTGCTTGTCCCACTCCCCTTCATTACTAAATAACAATATATGTGTAGAGTATGATATCCTTAACAGTATCCCCAGGCTGGCTAAGATCGAAAGGAGAAATAGCGATACCAGGGCGTAAGCGCAGTGTGAAAGGTTCAACAGTAGGATATACGTAAATCTTGCCTGGGGTCTGTATGTTTTTTGTTTTGCTGTGCGTACGTTTACAAACAGGATTGCTTCGCCCCCACAGCTGGAGCAAGTTATGCAGTGACAATAATTGACATGGCCAATCAAACAGCACATTTGTATGTTTTTAGAGCAAACATGTTAGGAAGATTAGTAGTAAAACATTTCTTGTGGATCATTTGCTACAAATTATAAGGCACACTCAGTAGGAGTATACCGATTGGAGACAATAGTAGGCCCCCAGGGAGGTAACAGATAGGATGTGGAAAAGCAATCTCATGTTATGCAGGATTCAGACATGGCAGAGAAATGGAATTCAATTCAAAATAATAGGCAGTGGATCTAAAGATACGTTTGCACGGCATCTTAAGAGGTTTTACATGTTATGAAATTAATAATTATATAAACAGGCTAACCCAACACGCCTCTGCTTAACACTAATATTGCCACCTCACTACTGCTCCTTACACATGGAAAAGTCAAAAGGCAAAAGAACATGGCATACAAAAGGGCTCTGTATGGTTTGTGATAGATAAGATTAATTATGCCTAACCAAGGTGGTCGGAATGGGGGCAGGGATGTATTTACTACAAGGCAAACAACTCATACTGTGAGTGAGTGGGTGAGTGTAGCTGTCAGTGTGTGTCTGTCAGTGAGTGGAAATGTGTGTCTTTCAGTGAGAATGGGTGTGCCTGTGTGTGTGTGTGTCAGTATGTGTATGTCATCTTATGTGTATCTGAGTGTGTTTGCCTGTCAGTGTGTGTCTGTCAGTGAAACTGTGTGTTGGTTAAACAGTGTGTGCCAATGACTGTGTATCTGTCAGTGAATGTATATCAGTGCATATATCAATGAGGGCATGTGTTTGTCAGTTAAAAAAGTGGCCTTGACAAGAATTGGTGGGGCAAATTTAGATTTTGGGTCACAAATAACAGAGACTCAAAGAACAGGTACAAATTTGCACTAAGGACTCTGGGGCCACGAAAAAGCCTAGATGAACTTGAGAGTTTTTTTTTAAATAGGTTGGTCCTGACTAACTGATTCTGTTTCCTGTGAGTGAGTAACACTGACTACCAATGGCAGGGCCATGGGCGTAGGAACCCCAAAAAATCTGGGGGGGATAGCATTTTTACTCGCCGGGTATAATCTTATTCCGTAAACTATGAGTTGTTTATCCCATTGCACAGCGCTACGGAATTTGCAGTTGCTATATAAATGATTAAATAATAACTTTAAAGGGCCACTACAGGGAAGGGGTTTTACTTACCTGGATACAGCGCCGGGATCCTCCTGATGCTGCGCCCCCTATTTCGTCAAAATAACGAAATAGGAGGGTGCGAGCAGGGAGCAATAAAACGCTTCTATTCAGAAGCGTCATTGCTCTCTGGTGCGCATGCGCAGCTTTGCCGCACATGCGCAGATACTTCATAGGGCGGCATTCATGTCTCGACTAGGAAGCACCTCTAGTGGCCATCTGAGTGTCCACTGGAGGTATTCCTCATCAGTAATGTAAATACTGCCTTTTTACGAAATGGCTGTGCTTACATTAAAAAGCCTGCAAAGACATGCTATAGACACCAGAACTACTACGTTTAGCTGTTGTGGTTCTGGGGACTATAGTGTCCCTTAAATATAGAGAGGAAAAAAGAATCATCACAAATGTAAGAAATAAAATGTCTGTATCATTATTCTAAAAATTATTTTAAAAAAATAAAAAAATATGCACATTCCTAGCTTAATTTTTAGCACGACATATGACACAAACATTTTGTACTTTGCAGATTACTTTTTATATTTTTTTATACATATACAGATTGTGTAATACTGCCCCTGACTTAGGGTGACCACATTTCCTAACTGCCATTCAGTGACACTGTCAGAAATGCATTCCATACATTTTACTACCCGTCTCTACCCCTTCCATTTATATTAGAACCCCTTTCCATGTAAATTAGAGATTACCACGAATAATATGCTAGATTGCCTACTTACAACCAGATGAGGATGATGATGGGCTCTAGCTGCAGTCTGGCTCCACTGGTCTGGTGTAGAACAGGCTCTCTGGAGGCTGTTTGTAACTGTGGTCACAAAAATCAATGTTCTGGGAGAACGGGAAGCAGCTCCATTTTTTGGGGGCCCTTTACACAGCTCAAGGTCTGGGTCCCAGGGTCCACCTTCATGTTCCACCAATGAGTTTGTTCACAGGGGGTGGAGTGTGTAGGGGATGTCCTGATATGTGTGTAAGGAATGCATTGTGTGAATCTGTGTTTGTATGGGATGCAAGGTGTGTTTCTGTGTATGTACAGGATGCAGTGTGTGCGTCTGTAAGGGTGCATTGAGTGTGTGTACGGGGTGCATTTCGTGTGTGTAAGGAATGCATTGTGTGTTTCTGTGTGTGTAAGGTTTGCATGATTGTGCGATTGTGTGTGTGTGTGTGTGATGGATGTCAATCTCCCTCCCTCCCTTGTCACTCTCTTTCTCCTCCCTCCCTTGTCACTCTCTTTCTCCCCCTCTCTCCCTCCCTTGTCACTCTCTTTCTCCCCCTCCCTCCCTTGTCACTCTTTCCCTCCTCCTCACTCGTGCTTTGTCCTCCCCCCTCAGTGGTCCGCGGGTACAGGGAGCTTTTGTTTCCTGTACCCGGCCGGACTAACAAGAAGTGAACACTCTGTGTGCACTTCCTGTTAGTCCGGACGGGTACAGGAGACAGATGCTCCCTGTACCCGCGGACTATACTGGGCTCGGCCACGCTACAGAGAGGGAGTAACAGGAGGGAGCGCTGAGCGCTTCCCTCCTGTCAGCCCCTCTCCTCAGGCTGCGCTCGGGCGGCTGCAGCATGGGGGGCCAGCGGGGCTGGGGGGGATTTCCCCATAACCTGTCCCCCCCGCATGATTTGCTGGGGGGGATGTGTGTCCCCCATCCCCCCCAGTTCCTACGCCCATGGGCAGGGCCGCCATCAGAGGGTGACAACCATAATGGTTGTCATGGGCCAGGCGGCCCTGGGGTGCCCGGCCTCATGTGTGGGACCCATCGGGTGGCCCACACACTTAGGGCCACCTGATGGGCCCTATATCTTCAGGGGCCCGGTCAGCGCGGTGGCCGTGGTATAGCGCGACCGGGCCCCTTTAAAAAAAAAAAAAAAGCAGCCGCAAGTGCTGCTTCGAGGAAGTAGTCACTTCCTCCCAGTTCACCCCGTGCGGGAGGAGCTCGCACCAGTGAAGAGGGAGAGCCAGGCAGTGAAAAGGGAGCCGCGCCGACTCCCATCATCCCCAGCCACCCTCCTGTAAAGAAAAGGTAAGAGACAGGAGGATGGCTGGAAAATGAGCTGTGTGTGTCTGTATGTATGTATGTATGTCTGTCTGTGTATGTATGCATGCATGTCTATATGTCTGTATGCATGTATGTCTGTGTATGTAAGTCTGTCTGTCTGTATGTCTATGTATGTCTGTGTATGTATGTATGCATGTCTGTATGTATGCATGTATGTCTATGTATGTATGTATGTCTAAGTATGTATGTCTGTCTGACTGTATGCATGCATGTATGTCTATGTATGTCTGTCTGTCTGTATGTATGTCTGTATGTCTATATATGTATGTATGCATGTATGTCTGTGTATGTATGTCTGTCTGTATATGTATGTCTGTATGCATGTCTGTATGCATGCATTTCTGTGTGTATGTCTGACTGTATTCATGCATTTATGTCTATGTATGTATGTCTGTGTGTATGTATGTCTGTATGCATGTATGTATGTCTATGTATGTATATATGTATGTCTGTATCTCATTATATATCTATATATGTATGTCTGCATGTCAGTACGAATGTATGTCTGCATATCATTATGAACGTATGTCTGTGTGTATGTGTGTATGGATGTCTGCATGCATGTATGTCTGTCAGTATGTCTGTATATATGCATGTATGTCAGTCTGAATGTATGTCTGTATGCCAATATGAATGTATGTGTGTATAGATGTCAGTGTCTGTATGTATGAATGTATGGGAGACTTCACTGAACACAAACATAAGTGTTTCAAAACAGTAAAACATATTACAACAATAAAATCATCAGTAAAAGTGACGTTCGTGTGTAAAAATGCAAAAAAACGTCATTTTTACTTTAAAGCCCATTTAATGAGGGACGGCATAGAACGCCGTAATGGCGTTAAGGGGTTAAATGTCAAATACTAGGTTGTTTAATATAATGATTTTGAATAGCAGATTAAAACAAGCCAGTCTATAATGAAGGGTTACTAACCCATTTTCCCCTCTTCTCCCCGTAATTGTCCGTCTGTATATGTTTACATTGAGTTGTTGTATTTTAAAATATATATGGACTTTTAGGTATCTCGTAAAGAAAGGGCATTTGCCCATCTCCAATATGGACACCAAGGAATTAGCAACAGCAGACTGAGAACACGCCCAACCCGTGACGGCATGGGATCGGAATAGCATTCACAACAACGGACTCCGCTATGTACAACAAGCAGGGACGATTCTTAGAGCCGATTGGAGGAGAAGTTAATTGGACGACCACACAGAAGGAAGAGCAGGATATTTAAACTACGAACAGCAGCAAGTACATAACCGACTGAGAAAGCTGTCACAGCACAGCGAAACGCGTTTTGGCAGGAAGATTGGAGATTTCACTTTCAATTTTATATTTTCACTGTTCTCTTTTTATTTGTAAGTTTTTTTTATACTTATGTTAATTAATTTTGTTTAATTTGAAATCCATCTTCTACCTTGCTGCTTAAAAAAGGGTTGTAGCCCCCTTAAAGGCACATACACCTCTACACCAGGAGCCAGGTATTGGGCTCCTTACCAGGTGAGAAGCCAATTTTCTTCCATTATATGCACAGATTACTGGAATTCATTACACTAGGGGCACCTTGCTTCCCCTGTTCCCCTTCTTTTATGTATGTATAAGGATTTACTGACGATAAGAGGATCGATTGGGTACCGTGTCACCATAAGCACACGCAAGTCTTTGAGATCTGAGCCTATCCTGTAGGGCTCTGTTACATGTGAGTGAGACCATATAGATTATTTACGCACTGGATCCATCACATATGTTACTTGCACTTACTATT
Source organism: Pelobates cultripes (assembly GCA_933207985.1). Lineage (NCBI taxonomy): Eukaryota > Metazoa > Chordata > Amphibia > Anura > Pelobatidae > Pelobates > Pelobates cultripes. The sequence goes on along the minus strand of OW240913.1, from coordinate 131,220,901 downwards.
CACTATTTGCACTTACATCTGTTTCAGATACATTGTACTGCGATACGTCTCTTATACATATGTACGTATATGGGTAAGCCTATATATTCTTAAGCGCTCCACATATACACCAGTGGTGGTTTTTTACTATTATTGTATTCTCCTGCACTCTGTGCACACCTATTTTTTGTTATGAAGTTTGAATGAAATATTTAGATGTTATGTATGGTGGTTGCTCTGAATAAAAAACAAACCTTGGAGATGTGCTCCAGGTAAAAGTCGATGATATCTTGAGGTTCTGTAGAAGGGTTACGCTGATGACTCTTGATCTCTTGCATCACAAGACACTTTAGAAATTGCAGATGTTTGAAAGTTGTCTGTTGAGGTCCTGGAATATGATGCATTAGCCAAGGAAAGGAATCATAAAGCTAAATGAAAAAATAAATAAGTAAATCAGTTCTCAATGGAATTCTTAATTCCACCACATTCTGTCATTACGTTGTCTAAGACTATATGAAAACTTACTGGACACATTTCTTATACTGGGTGGACCCCCTTTGTCCCTAGATCAGTCTGGATTCTTAGTAACATAAAGAAAAATGCTCTGGCACTCAGTGTGAATTCAACAAGATGCTGGAAACATTACTTTTAGATTTTACTTGATGGTCACATGATATAGATACACGTGGTGGAGGCTTTGGATATGCAAAACTCGTATTTTTAACATGCTTAAACATTTTGTATTTTTTCACAAAAATTACTGTAATATACATGGCCCAATATGACATCAATGTTATAAGATAATCTAGAAAACAATGCAAGGAAATGTCATCAGTAAATATAGTAGCTAACACATGATGATAGATCCATGTGGTATTGGAAGAATACATTATTGTAACGTGGGGATTGTTGATGATATAGAAAAGTTGTATTAATGCTTGGTGAGGCAATGCTTTCTAGATGTAAAAGTAACCAGCTACAAACAATCTGTATAGGCCACCAATGTGTAAACCCAGGTATGGGTGAGATGGGGAGCAGTAGAATATGAGAGAATTGGAAGGTGAAGAAACAGAGGAAGATGATAGTAGAAAGAAGAATGAAAGAAAGGGTGGGATGGGAACCTTGATAACCAGCCACTTAGCCATTTCCCAGCAAAATATGGCACACCTTACTAAAGGATTTTGATGACTTGTGGTCGTGGACAATAGATGTTAGATTATGGAAATATGAATTGAATTCCAGGAACATGAATTCTACTACACAATCCTACTATGATCTGCACATAGCCACCAACGTGTTTTAATTTCTTGTCGGGTCATCTAGTGGCCTGCAAAAATATAGAGCCCAATGGTCCATTGGTATAAGTTTTTAAGGGACACAAGCTATCTTCTGACAAACTGGAGATATTTTAGGATATTGCCAACAGGAAGGTATGTATGTTCCTGTGCTTCTTCATTGTTTTCAGCATTAAACGGAGAGACGTTTACCCATCTTAAATAAATAAACCAGTACTATGTACCTCCAGAAAAGCATTTTATATTTTGTTGGTTATTTTGGCAGACTATATTTTGTATCTTTGTTACTTCCTTGAGGGTAATGCTAATTTTTCTTTTTCACATTGTTTGTATAGTTGACTTATTTCAGACAAAACATACTATGTCTCTGATCATTCAATATCATTACATGGAGAATGCCACAAAATGCATATATTGTACATATATATATATATATATATATATATATATATATATATATTTTAAAAACCTGCTGCTCTGTATCCATGGTTAAACTGTTACTCTAAGCACTGTGTGTTTTGAAGTGGTCATGGTGCTGGAAGTCTGTAGGTGCAGCGTTTCAATTTGAAACACATATTTAATGTTGCTGAAACTCCAACTCTCCCCCTCCGGTTACATTATCAGCCAGTCTGTAATGAAAGTCCATATTTTTAATGATGGAGAAGGTTCCTCTACCACTTTACCTGACCCAAACGAGTACCAAAAAAACTGGTTACAGAATCTGAGGATTCAACAAGATCATGGAATAGCTGATCTTCTAAGGAGAAATGATGTCCAAAGCTCACTGCTGCAATCACATTGCTCATTGTGTTCATTAAACAATATTTAGGATCATGTGCTCTTCCTGAAGATGGAAACAAAACATATTGATGTGCAGTACTAGTCAGTATTTCATAATCACTATCATTTTACTTTTTTTTTTTCTATAACTAGAAAATACAAAAACATACAACACATAACAAGCAACAAAGCACTGTAAATTTTCTATCTGGCAAACAACAAGGACTGACATCTCAACCAAATATATTCTCATTAGAGTGTTCTAGCTTACCTGTCAGAACATTCTGATTGGTAAGGTTACAAGCCATCCAATCAGAATGCTCTAATGAAAATTCAAATTAGAGAGGAGTGTCATGAGGCTGCTGTCTGGTAGCCAGGCATGTAAATGGGACGAGGGCCATCTGCCCTGCTCTTCACCATCGTAGGCTGAAGCCACCAAAGCTTTGTTTGCCCTTCAGGGCTTCAGAACTCCCTGTCTCAGAAACTGCGGTGGCACCAACAACCAGCTGAACACATCGGTGAACTTCTCAGCTCACTTGAGAGGGTTGAGCCCAGCAATGTAGCATTAAAGACCAAATTTTGCTGGTTGCAACTAGTCAGCATACTGTTTCAGGCCATGCCCCCTGTCAAGGATTTTTAACTCTTTGCTTTCTAGCTGTTAGCATTGCCAGCACTGCCAGCAGGCAAAAAGTATTTCAAATGTGCTATTCACTTGCAAAAACGCAAGTGAACATTAATTTGCTAATGTGTGTCCTGCCAGATACATTTGATTCTGAGTTTTGTGAAAACTTGTGCTTTTTTGAATCATCCAAATCTTATACTTTTTATAAGGTTTAGATGGAAAAGCACAAATTTTTATCTGAACACCAAATCTGGGCGACTGCTGCAGGTGTGCCCAGCTCAACAGAATTCCAGCTGTATTTTGGCTTTAGTAAATAGGAGAATTGACAATGTCAGGATTTGGTCATTTTCACAGGATTTTGTCCATCCAGGTAAAATCTGGTGTTTAGTGATTAACCCTGTTATTGTCTTTATTTACTTGCAGTAGCCTTAATTTTGTTCTTTATAGTTGTCCACCCTTCAGATCCATTGTCCCAACAGGGTGATGCTTCTGTGGGTTTATTGGGCCATAGCTAAGGTTTGAATTAAAAGGAAAATAAAAGTCCGTATAACAGTGAGGACTCACCTTAACCCTGCAGATGCTTACTGAGCACCAGGGCCGGACTGGGGATTCCAAAGCAGCACTGGAAAAAAAAATCTATGCCAGCACTATAAGTCATTGCGCCATATATTGTCTCATGTAATATGTAAGGCTATGTCTTGCCACCCTAGATGATTGAGATATATATATATCTTTTTCCAATATAAAATATTGGTCCTTTCAGAGTAAAATATTTAATTATACAGTAAGCATACTCACATGCAGACACAGACAATCTAACTGACACAAGCTGATTGATACACAGCCTCATAGACAAACAATCTCACTGATATACATAAGGTCATTGACATAAAAACACAAGCTCACTCAGTAGCAGGCACATACACACACACACACACACACACACAAGCAAGCAAGCCCACTCACTAGCAGGCGCGCACACACACACACATACACAGCTTAATGTAGTGGCTCTATAGCCTGTCCCGGCAGGCTTTTCAATGTAAACACTGACCTTTTAGAGAAAAGGTAGTGTTTACATTGCTTCCTAGTGACAGACACTCAGACGGTCACTAAAGGTGCTTCCTGTGTCAGTGCGGATTGGCTGAGATCATCAAGCTTGATGATCTCAGCTATAGAGGCAGGGCCAGTCGAGGGGAGACCAGCATTACGTGGGGGGGGGGGGGGGGGGGGAAGTTGAGTAAAAACACACATACACACACATACCATGACAGGCACACACCATAACACAGACAGACCATGACACAGACCACGACACAGACAGAAACACACACACATCATGACAGACACACACACATACCATGACACACACACCTTGACACAGACACACACACACACCATGACACAGACAGACACACCATGACAGACAGACACACACACCATGACACAGACAGAAACACACACCATGACACAGACAGAAACACACACACACACACACAATGACACAGACACACAGACCATGACAGACAGACACACATACCTTGACAGACACACACCTTAAAAAAAGACACACACACCTTGACACAGAGACACACACCATGACACAGACAGACACACACACACACACACACACACCATGACACACACACAAATGACACAGACACACACAATTTCTACCAGTGGGGAGCTCCTTAGGCGGCCGCAGAGGGAGCTGGCTGTTCTGTCTCTGCCCCCCCTCCCCAGCGCACTGCTTAATGAGACCGGAACCTGAATATCATCTCATTAAGCGGCACGCTGGGGAGGGGGAGCAGAGACAGAACAGCCAGCTCCCCCTGTGGCCGCCAAAGGAGCTCCCTCTGTGGCCGCAGGTGAGCCAGCTGCCTGCCCGGCTCCTGGAGCCGACGGCCCACCTGGAAATTTCCCGGTATCCCGGTGGGCCAGTCCGGCCCTGCTGAGCACCACGGGTAGCTGAGGCTAAGTGAGCATCATGGGACATGGAGTTTGCAAACATTAGAAACATAGTTATGTATCACTGACAAAGAGTACCCTATTATAGAAAATATGTCTGGATTGTTTAATGCTTTAAATAACACTTGGATATGACGTCTGTTGGCGATTGTGGTTGTTTCTGACTGAGCCGTACTGATCTCAATAACTTATTCACCTTTCTTTGCAGTAAATATATCCACCAGTCTCTGAGCCTCCATATGGATTTTACATTCCATGCCCTTACTTCCCAGACCTAAATTCCGTAAAATCTGAATTCCAAGCTGCCTCTGCTGCTTCCAGTTGTGTCCATTAGCAACAATGATACCTAATTACAGTGCAAAGAATACATTTTGGTAAATGATTATAAATCTCTTGAGACACCTACAAAGCATACTCAAATTATAGAAGCAGAATTACATTTTTATACATTAAACATATGTTTTATTAATCTCTGAGCAAAACAAATAGTCTAAAATGCATAGTTGATATAGTTAAAGGGACACTATAGTCACCTGAACAACTTTAGCTTAATGAAGCAGTTTTGGTGTATAGAAAATGCCCCTGCAGCCTCACTGCTCAATCCTCTGCCATTTAGGAGTTAAATCCCTTTTTTTATGAACCCTCGTCACACCTCCATGCATGTGACTTGCACAGCCTTCCATAAACACTTCCTGTAAAGAGAGCCCTATTTAGGCTTTCTTTATTGCAAGTTCTGTTTAATTAAGATTTTCTTATTCCCTGCTATGTTAATAGCTTGCTAGACCCTGCAAGAGATTCATGTATGTGATTAAAGTTCAATTTAGAGATTGAGATACAATTATTTAAGGTAAGTTACATCTGTTTGAAAGTGAAACCAGTTTTTTTCATGCAGGCCCTGTCAATCATAGCCAGGGGAGGTGTGGATAGAGATGCATAAACAGAAACAAAGTGATTTAACTCCTAAATGACAGTGAATTGAGCAGTGAAATTGCAGGGGAATGATCTATACACTAAAACTGCTTTATTTAGCTAAAGTAATTTAGTGACTATTCATGCTTAAAGGAACACTATAAAGAGAGAAAAGTCAGAAAGGAGAGAGCTAGATCTCAAGTACACTCCGAATGGGGTTAACCCAAAAACTAAGGAGCTCAGTGGAATCCTCTATGTATCTTTACAAGGCTACAAGTAGTAATTGTATTAATCCAAATCTAGTTAGGATCCACTATTTCTATTGCTAGCATTTTAATGATAAAATCGTTAGGTTGTGGATAATATTATATTATAGGTGCCCTCGAAAGCACAGACAGCATATCCGTACATTAGATTTCCCTAGTGAGTTGATTTCTCTACAGATAGGTGCCCTCGAAAGCACAGACAGGGAATATAAAATAAAGTTACACTAGCAGAGTTATCTAGACACTAGGGACAGCTATTTCTCTAATAAAACAGTCCTGTTTGTTTTATTGTGCTAACCTAGAGCGACATTTAGGTAATAATCCCCCTTATATCGTAACGGCTTTTTAATTTCACATTATTATCTCTTTTGTTGGTTGTAGTCTTCTTGGTTATCTCCACAAACCTATCAAAGTGTGTTAATATGCACCATTCCTAAGCTAACAGGCTAGTTTAACCAAATATGAATAAAAGTTAAGTTTTAGGTTTTATATTTAACTACATAAAATAGGTAACCCAATAACCTTCTTAGTACACTCCAACTTTTCTAATTGTGTCTGAATAAAGAGATATTCACCTACAAATGAATAATTAAGAAACGCTTTAGTGTTAGGTATATAAAGATTTATTCCTAACACTATGGTGTCCTTCTGTGGCCATGACACCCCCACATCCATTAAAGGGTTAAAAAAAAAACAAAAAAACAACAACTTTGATTCACTTACCAGATTCCAACGCTGAGGTCCCTCGACTCTGGGTCACACTCCTTTTCTGCCGACATTAGCCGATTGGGGGACCTAATGCGCATTAGTGGCAAGCATCGCATGCTCATTAGGTTTTCCCCATGGTAAAGCATTGGATAAATGCTTTCCTGTGGGGTTTTGCATAATGCTGGATGTCCTTATGCAAAGCGTGAGGATATCCAGTGTCGTTCCATGGAGTCGTACTCTGTGAAACTGCAGGAAGCACCACTAGTGGCAGTCTTAACCCTGCAATATAAACATTGCAGTTTCTCTAAAACTGCAATGTCTTGCATTGCAGGACTAAGGGAAAAGGGACATTGCACCCAGACCATTTCAATGAGATAAGGTGGTCTTGGTGCCTCGTGTCCCTTTAATGCGCATGTAAAAATATACAGATATATTTGCTTAACACGTGTGGGTGTGCATTGCATTATATGTAGATATTGCAGGATATGATATTTAGAGGGATGCGTTGTTTTCTGCTGATAACATAAACAAGCAGCTAGCCCCAGCTATTAGCCATTGTAACAGCGAACACCTGTTCTTTGCTTAAAAAAGGCAATTTGTCGAAGGGGGCGTGGCCTGGACACCGACGGGAGCAGCCGCATGTAACAGCAGCTCCGCGCCATCAGGCCTGATTTGAGTAATTGTTACAGCAAAGAAGGCAGACAACAACCACAAAAACCACAATGTCTCACCCCAAGAACAGGAGGCAGACGGAGAAGGCGGACAAGACGCAGTTTTTTGCCCCAAAACAAAATGCTCCGCGAGACTCTGCTCTGCCGGCGGGTAACCAAGATGGCGCTGAAGAGAGTAACGAGGCAGCTCACTGTGCGCCCAATGATCAAGGGCCTCTAACCCAGGCAATAATGCAACACATGCTCGACGGGATATCGATCAAAATAATGAATAGTGTCCAAACCTCCATAGGCGACCTGCGTAAAGAACTCGTGGATCTCGGCTCCAGGACCTCTAAAATAGAGGAGAAAATGACCGTAGCTGAGGAAGCACATAACGAATTGGCAGACCGACTGCAGCAAATGGCGGAACGCCTCACAGCACAGGAGGTAAAATTGGCTGATATAGAAGACAGAAGCTGCCGTAACAACCTGCGGCTGCGGGGGGTGACAGAAACGGTGGGCATATCTGATCTGCCAGCACATGTCACGGCCTACCTCAAGGCACTGGTGCCAGACATTCCACAAGACATGCTCCTCTTTGACCGCATCCACAGGACGGTGAGACCGAAGTTCCTTCCCCAAGATGCACCCAGGGACATACTGGTGCGTATGCACTACTATCATGCCAAAGAGGCTATCCTTAAGAGTAGTAGAACACGCAAGGACTTACCAGAGCAGTACCGCAGCATCATGCTATTCGCGGATGTCTCCGCATTCACCCTGCAGAGGAGGAGAGAATTCCAGGACATCACGGCAGCGCTCAGAGAACACCGCATATTATACCGTTGGGGATATCCAGTCAAGCTGCTGGTGCAAAGAGCAGGAAAGACCACAGTAATATCAACACCAGAGGAAGGGACAGATGCCCTGAGAGAATGGGGAATAGAAAGAGAACACCAGCACAACCGGTCCAAAGAGCCAAGACGGTTAACACTGGATTGGAAACGAGCGAAACGCACGTAGACTGTAAAATCGTGTTGCCTGAGAGGGCCTAAAGCCACAGACTTTGCCGAGCCGCAAGTATCATAATGCACAAATGTTTATGTCACTGTAATGTTTATTACCCAAAGGTTAATCCATATCTAGCTAACTCCCTAGTAACCATTAGCAGAGCGAGTACGACACCAGGGTGTAGTAATAAGAGATGACTCTGAGTATTGAAAGGATTGGGATCCCTAGGAGGCAACTACGCCGCACCAAGCCACCCAGAACAGGGGTCACATAGAATAGCACAAATGGATATAACAAAAAAAAAAAAACTCAAGTTAAACTAACCATTGAAAAAGCCATTAAAGATTCACACTGCCACAGACAAAAAGGCCGGCGCAAAGCGCACGTAACCTCCCAGGCAAAGGAGCACTAAGCTTCTACCCCCATGGCACTTGGATGAAGTGCCAAGCCACAAACAGGGCATGGTTCAACTTTGTAAACACTTTTGTTGTTGTTTGGTTATATTGTTATGTTACGATACTCAGCGGGAGGAGGCCTGTTGCCCACACCGCTGGGGGCTGGGATGGGGACCTGGTGGGTGGTCTCACTCCTAACACTCAAGATAAGGCACATACTGTCACCTATGGGAAGTCACTACAGACCCTAGGGGTGGCCTCGCTCCGCTTGATAGCACTGGGAGGAGCGAGTCATCCCGCAACCAACAAACACTCGCAATACTCAGCACAACCCTACATGTCTGACCCTACATGAAAATATACACACACACAACGTGAGGGGATTGAACATCCCAACTAAAAGACACTTACTATACCGGGAGCTTAAGAAACAATGCGCAGAGGTGGTGTGCCAGCAGGAGACCCACTTCCGTACCAAGGACCATCCCCAGATTATGGAGTTGGAGTATCCACACCAATTCCACTCTACTTCCCCGACTAAAGCTAAAGGTACTTCCATACTGATAAGTAGACATGTCTCCTTTTCCCTAAAATCACAACATATAGACCAATTGGGCAGATACGTAGTGATAGTGGGAATGATCAATGACATAGAGTACACCATCGCGAATATCTATGTGCCCAATCTATGTGAAACTTCCTACACAAAATTTTTCAAACCCTAGTGCCTATACAACAAGGTATAACACTCATTTGCGGTGACTTCAACCACATTCTTGACCCGACCATGGACTCAACCATACACCGAACTAGTGGCCGATATAAAACCCTTAGACGCCAGGGCAAAGCCCTCCAGTCCCTGCTACACAAATACCACTACTACGATGCCTGGAGAATCACACATCACTCGGAGAAGGCATATACGCATTTCTCACCTGTCCACAACTCATACTCTAGAATAGATGGATTCCTCCTCCAGGGCTCCCACCTCAATCAAATCCTAAGCTGCGACATAGCACACATTACATGGTCAGATCATGCGCCAGTACTTCTGCAGGTGAAAGACTTGTACGACTTCAAACACCGCAGCCCATGGAGAATCAATGATTCTCTTCTTCTAAATCCGCAGTTTGTAGCCGACCTGACCACAAACATGAAACAGTATTTTGCGGAAAATGAGATGCCTGAGGTGTCGGCTACAACGTTCTGGATGGCCCACATGCCTGTGGTACCAGGTTTATTAATACGTCGGGCCTCATACCTCCGAAAACAGACACAAAAACTAACACTAGAGCTACAAAGAGAACTCTATGACTTAAATCTGGAGAATCAAATCTCCCCCACGGATGACAGACGCAGACGCATAATCCAAATCACTAGACTCCTGCACGCACAAGCATTAGAATGCACAGAACATAACCTAAACCGCCTAAAGTTACAACAATATACCCAGGGCAACAAAGCTAGCAAACTGCTAGCACACAGACTTCAGACAAGACAAGCTACACAGAAGATAGCCTACATCACCTCGCACACAGGCATGAAACTGACCACCCCAAAGGCCATCAGCGATGAGTTCGCACATTATTATGAGAAATTGTACAATCTGCGACTTGACCCCATAACCCCGCAACCAATAGAGAGAGACATACAGACATACCTGAGAGACACACACCTGCCCCGACTCACCGCCCAACAGCAGTTGGCACTCACAAAACCACTATGCGAAGAGGAAATAAGGGATGTAATAAGGACCCTACCGTCGGGCAAGGCCCCGGGACCTGATGGGTTAGACAACATGTACTACAAGAAGTTCAGTACCACACTAGCGCCATACCTAGTCAATGCCTACACACAAGCCACTGCACATAGAGCTTTACCCCCTGAGATGCTGACTGCGCACATAGTTACCCTGCCTAAACCAGGGAAGCCACCCACAACCCCACAGAACTTTAGGCCCATATCCCTGCTAAACACCGACGCTAAAATCTTGGCCAAAACATACGCACTAAGGCTAGGGTCAATATTGCCAACAATTATCCACAACGATCAAGTAGGCTTCATCAAGGGGAGGCAGGGATCGGATAATACTAGTAAAGTACTAAATATCTTACACTACCTCTGCAAACAGAAACAAGGGGGGCTGATGGTCTCCCTGGACGCAGAAAAGGCCTTTGATCGCCTAAACTGGAAATTCCTGCGTGCAGTGTTGAGAAAGTTTGACATCCCGGAGGGGTTTGTTTCAGTAGTAGAAACCCTGTATAGCTCGCCGAGTACCCAGGTGCTTAACTCAGGATTCCTCTCGGAACCAATAACACTAACCAACGGCACCAGGCAGGCGTGCCCTTTGTCACCCCAGTTATATGTTTTAGCTCAAGAACCATTAGTGGTAAAAATCAGAAATAACCCAAACATACATGGTGTCAGGATCAATGAACGTGAATATACTACCAACTTATTTGCTGACGATGTCCTGCTGACACTTACCCAACCCCAGATCTCCCACCCCAATCTCTTGAAAGAGATAACTACTTACGGCACCCACTCATACTACAAACTCAACATAACGAAGACACAGGCCATGGGGGTGGGGGTCCCGGCAGGCACGCTGGACCTGCTACAGCGGTCCTTCACACTAGATTGGAGACAAGACCATCTAACTTTCTTAGGCATCAATATTACAAAAAACCCAACAAACCTCATAGCCGCGAACTATGACCCATTGCTGAAGTCTATAGCGAATACATTGAAAGGGTGGGAAGGCAAATTCCTGTCGTGGCTGGGAAGGATGGCCGCAGTAAAAATGATAGTGCTGCCGAAGTTCCAATATTTAATAAGAACTTTACAAATCCACGTACCAAAAAGCTAGCTGGATAACCTACACAAACTATTTACGGGCTTCATATGGGCCCATCAAAAAGTAAGAGTGTCAGCGAAAATATTGTGCAGGCAGCAGGCGAATGGGGGCCTGGGAATGCCGGACGTTCGGCAGTACTATAAGGCGGCTATTCTGGCCACGGCTGTACAAACACACGCCAGTGAGGAAGTACCACAGTGGGTAGACATGGAGGCCTCTTGGGCGTGTCCCAAGGGTCTGAAATACCTGTTTTGGGTACCCCACAGACACAGGAAAATCCACCAGGATGTGCCACCCACGACACGACTCTTATTGAAGGTATGGGACACGACCACAAAACAATGGGGACAAGACAGGGGGTGGGCGCAAGTGACTCCCCTCTACAGCCTATACCTGGCAAACCCAGCCTTTGACTACAGACCTTGGATAAGCAGGGGGTGCCATAGAGTAAGCCACCTATATGACAAAGACAAACTACTTGACTTCCCAGACTTACAAAGGAAATACACGCTACCGCACAACACCATTTTCCAATACCTACAATTAAAATCCATGATACAAGGGTCCAACGGCCCCACTGCAACGGCCAACACAAAGCACATTGACCAGATGTGTACAGCCACGAAACAACCCAAGAAACTATTATCCACACTTTATAATATGCTGATCCAATCGCATACAGACCCCCCAGACAAATTCAAGGGAGCTTGGCAGGAGGACATGGGCAAAACCTTCACTGACCAACAATGGGGAAAAGCATTTTTAGCGCACAAGAAGAGGACGAGTTGTGCCTCTCACTTGGAACAAATGCGCAAAATCCAATACCGCTGGTACCTGGTACCGGAGCGATTGACAAAGATCTACCCAAACACCCCGAACACATGCTGGAGGTGTCAGAAAGACAGGGGAACAATGTATCATATCTGGTGGACGTGTCCGAAAGTAGCAACATACTGGAGGGAAGTTGAGGAGATAGCGAGAACGGCCCTGGACAGAGAACTCACACTTACACCGGAGTGCGGACTCCTGTTTATGGGGTTGGAAGAGCTCAACATCACAGACTCACGTCTACTATTTCATATCCTCATAGCAGCAAACACCCTAATAGCTAGAGCATGGAAGCAGGATCATGCACCCACTAGAGAGGCCCTGATTCAACAAATCACCACGAATCTGGTATATGAAAAGGGATTGAACAGGCAAAGTCCATCAAACAAATATGCCAACCTGGCCCATGCGAAATGGGTGTTGGGGGTGGGCAGGGAGGGGGAGTGACACACAGAGGGAGAGGTGATAGCAGACCACTACGTATAGAAACCCACGTGTACATAGTTGTATAGTTTACAGTTTTGAACTGGTTAAAATAGGGGAGCCAAAGTGCAGGACCAAGTTACACAAAAGCTCAAAGGAGCATACAGGCTGGAAATAACAAGAAGGATAGGTCGAGATAAGGCCAATGAGAACAATGGCTCTACAACTATAAGGGGAATGCATGTGAGCCAAATGAGTACCCCCCACATCCCCCCCCTACTGTTACTGGATAATTGTTAACCAGGACGAGAGGACGGCAATGTTGTACATGAAAAGTCGTATTTAACGCTGTATTGCTGTATTACTGTCCTTAAAATGTTCGATGACTGCAATTCATGTAACCCCCCCTCTACCCCTTTTTCTCTTCTGTACCACTGGCGAAACCAATAAAAATTGTAAAATTGAAAAAAAAAAAGAATCACTATCAAGAAAAAAGGCAATTTGTCATTGGTGGTAGTGTTTTTTATTCTCATCTGTAGATTTTGTGAACTCTCTTCCTGGTTACTAATTTGTATCAATCGCTTTCAATTTGTAGCATAGTAAACACAGAATAATGGCCAATCTGTCTATCGTTGTCTATTTGAGTGTTTACTGCAGTTACACATCATCCCTTTTATTGCACTGGAAGCCAAATGGTTTTCTTTCTGACTGCTCACATTCACTTTATTTCAGACACTATTAGAACTACTACTTCTTCCTGTTGTCATAATGTCTTTCTGCATTGAAGCTACAATAAAATTTACACAGCCAGAGGCTTTTTATCTACGCAATAGTTATTAGCCTTTTTTTCCCTCTTCCCATTACACATCTTTATAATGTAAGCACTCATTCCCAAATTTGCGTTCTGAAACATTTTTTTTTATTATTGTTTTGCCATATGAGCATCAAAGAGGAGTTCAGCTTTCTTGGCAGCTAATTTTTTTTATAATTTTTTAAAAAAAGAATTAAATAAACCTTTACCTCTTCCATTGGCATAATATTTGAAGAAAGGTCTCTCAGCTCGCATGGAAAGTTGCTCAGATTTGGCAATCAGTCCTTCACGTATAGTTTCATATCCATGAAGAACAATAATAGGAGTTTGCCCAATCCAGATGGTTATGATATTCCCATAAGTCTTTGCCAACTGTGTAAAAACACAACATATGTATCACTTGTACTGTTATTTGTACGCAGAAGAATGGTGCTCCCTCCCAATCCCATGGGCTTTGCAAGCACTGCTTTAAATGAACTGAATTTGGGGCTATAGAAACATTAGTTATTCATTAAGGAAAGAGTCCCACACAAAGCAATACATTGGTTTAGTACTTCATATTTAGTCATTTTCACAAGACTTACTTTGTTAGAGGGTCCCTCTAAGCACCATAACAATGCTACACCGTTGCAGAGATTACAGAGCAAAGAGTACCCTTCACTACATCCTCTTGTCCAGAGTGTCTTTTAAGTGCAGACATTTGTAAAACACTACCGCCTAATAGCTATAAGACTGTACTTGCAAAACTTGTACTGACATCTGTTCCCTCGCTTCACTGGTCCTGGAAAAATCATGAGCAGTGGGTGTATGCATGTGTTATTGACATCTTGAGAGATCACCGTACACAACCCAGATTGTGAAATTGGGTCTGTGCATAGGCTAATAGCAGCCATGATATGGATGTTACCAGGACACTGTGCACCCTATGACATAGTGGAAAGGTGGCTGCAAGACAAACTACATATCCTATAAACTCCTACTGCACATGGCTTTATAGAATAAGCAAAAACTATTTAACCAGAATTTAAAGACTCCTGATGAGCGGAGCCTACTCCTGTTTAAGCAGGGATCTGTCAGCTGTAGCACATGACTGTGTAAGTGCTGCATTTTTAGGAAATTGAAAAATTATATATTTATATTAATTTTAATACATTATCTATATAAAGCATTAAAATGGAGTAAATTTGTGCATATTAAGCTATATGAATTGACTATAATGCTAAATATACACTGCTTAAAAAAATAAAGGGAACACTTAAACAACACAATGTAACTCCAAGTCAATCACACTTCTGTGAAATCAAACTGTCCACTTAGGAAGCAACACTGAGCGACAATCAATTTCACATGCTGTTGTGCAAATGGGATAGACAACAGGTGGAAATTATAGGCAATTAGCAAGGCACCCCCAACCAGTGGCGTACTAAAGGGGGCCAGGGGGGGCGGTCCGCCCCGGGTGCCACCAGTTAGGGGGGTGCCACCAGATAGGGGGTGCCTCCAGGGCTGGCCAGTCTTGTGACTATGTGAGCTGTGTGGCTGCACAGGGTGCCGGGAGCCACACAGCTTACACACGCAGGGGCTGGGAAGTCAGCAGTACAGAATTGGGGGCGGAGCCAACTCGGCCGTGGAGGTGGTGCCAAACCGGATGCAGGGGGGGAGCTACAGCAATTTGCTGCCTTTCACTGCAGAACACTGAGGAGAAGCAGGAAGGAGTCCCTGCTTCCCCAACTCCAACACACCAGGGACTCACTGACTCCACTCCTCCACCAGTGAGAGAGAGAGAGTGTGTGCGCGCACGCGCATGCACACACAGGGCCGCCATCACGGGGTGACAACCATAACGGTTGAGGGATGATCGCTATATATAGGTGCAGCCGCAGGCCCCCGGCTCCCTGTATTTGCAGAGGGGGCCCAGCGAACTGCAGCTGTACTTTACTGTAATGAATGCAGTGTGTGTCAGTGTAGTTGTAACGGATCGCCTGGCACCCCGACTGGGTACCTCCGTTGAAGGATGCTCCTAGCGCTTCCTGAGGACTCCAAGCACTGCAGCAGACACTACAACCACCGAACCGGAGAAGCATACAAATGCTCTCAAGCATAAGAGTGCTGTAAACAGCTGAACAGGAAAAGCATACAATCAGCTTACACTCCTGGCAATCAGCATACAATCCAATTCCCCCAATAACGAGACGACACTTCGTTTTGAGGTCAAGCAGAACTGACTGTACTGGCACATACAGCCTCTTTTATTCCCAATCCACAAACTTAGTACTGCCCACAGGGTTTTACAGAACAACCAATCAATCTGTACAATACACACAGACACTCCCACACAAAATCCTCCCCTCTGCGTGTGATATGATTACTGAACACAATGGTTAATCTAATTATCACAGGCAGAGAAATACAGTATCATAAAACACATCACAGGGACCCCAAAACATGCAATAACCCCATAAAAAAAAGTATATCTTCGGAACCGGGGGATCTGGGTGAACCACATATCCAAAATTCACCCAGATCCATTCAGTAGTTTGGAAGATGCAGTTTAATGCAGATACAAGCTATATGCAAAATAATTACTGTATAATGTGTCCCCTGTTGTATAGTTTAAAACTACTGAACGATGTCTTCGCGCACCAAATACTGGTGAGATGGCACCGTGTAGAAAAGTCCAAACAGTGTCTGTGAGTTAAAATGGCCGCCATCCATTGTTCTCACCATGTGCTTCATCCATTGTTCTCACCATGTGCCTCTGATACATGAAATGGTTGCCACCCAGTTACTAGAGTGAGGGAAATGCTGTAAAGTACAGCTATATATAGGTGCAGAGAGTAATTGTGGGGCCCTGGACTGCCAAAGCAGTCCGGGCCACCCAGGACCGCCAGGCCCGTGACAACCGTTATGGTTGTCACCCCCTGATGGCGGCCCTGTATATAACCACACCACTGCCTTCAAAAACCACACTACATAAAAATGCATGCCTGCATTCAAACGCCAACATCACATACAGACACACATACTACATTCACTCTAACATACTCCATACAAAAACATGCTTACATTTAAAAGCATAAACACTGCTTAGTGCTAAATACATTTTTTTTTTTAAATTGTGGTTGTTTTTTACAATTTAAAGTTGGGGGTGGAGGCGGGCGTGCCAAAAACAGGACCCGCCCCGGGTGCAAAATGCTCTAGGTACACCCCTGCCCGCCCCGGGTGCCAAATGCTCTAGGTACGCCCCTGCCCCCAATAAAGGAGTAGTTCTGCAGGTGGTGACCACAGACCACTTCTCAGTTCCTATGCTTCCTGGCTGATGTTTTGGTCACTTTTGAAGGCTGGCGGTGCTTTTACTCTAGTGGTAGCATGAGACGGAGTCTACAACCCACACAAGTGGCTCAGGTAGTGCAGCTCATCCAGGATGGCACATCAATGCAAGCTGTGGCAAGAAGGTTTGCTGTGTCTGTCAGCGTAGTGTCCAGAGCATGGAGGCACTACCAGGAGACAGGCCAGTACATCAGAAGACGTGGAGGAGGTTGTAGGAGGGCAAGCAGCAGGACCCAGCAGCAGGACCGCTACCTCCACCTTTGTGCAAGGAGGAACAGGAAGAGCACTGCCAGAGCCCTGCAAAATGACCTCCAGCAGGCCACAAATGTGCATGTGTCTGTTCAAACGGTCAGAAACAGACTCCATGAGGGTGGGATGAGGGCCCAACGTCCACAGGTGGGGGTTGTGCTTACAGCCCAACACCGTGCAGGACGTTTGGCATTTGCCAGAGAACACCAAGATTGGCAAATTCGCCACGGGCACCCTGTGCTCTTCACAGATGAAAGCAGGTTCACACTGAGCACATGTGACAGACGTAACAGAGTCTGGAGACGCGGTGGAGAATGTTCTGCTGCCTGCAACATCCTCCAGCATGACCGGTTTGGCAGTGGGTCAGTAATGGTGTGGGGTGGCATTTCTTTGGGGGGCCGCACAGCCCTCCATGTGCTCGCCAGAGGTAGCCTGACTGCCATTAGGTACCAAGATGAGATCCTCAGACCCCTTGTGAGACCATATGCTGGTACTGTTGGCCCTAGGTTCCTCCTAATGCAAGACAATGCTAGACCTCATGTGGCTGGAGCGTGTCAGCAGTTCCTGCAAGACGAAGGCATTGATGCTATGACTGGCCAGCCCGTTCCCCAGACCTGAATCCAATTGAGCACATTTGGGACATCATGTCTCGCTCCATCTACCAACATCACGTTGCACCACAAACTGTCCAGGAGTTGGCAGATGCTTTAGTCCAGGTCTGGGATGAGATCCCTCAGGAGACCATCCGCCACCTCATCAGGAGCATGCACAGGCGTTGCAGGGAGGTCATACAGGCACGTGGAGACCACACACACTACTGAGCCTCATTTTGAATTGTTTTAAGGACATTACATCAAAGTTGGATCAGCCTGTAGTGGGTTTTTCCACTTTAACCCCTTAAGGACCAAGCTTCTGGAATAAAAGGGAATCATGACATGTCACGTGTCCTTAAGGGGTTAATTTTGAGTGTGACTCCAAATCCAGACCTCCATGGGTTGAAAAATTTGATTTCCATTTTTTTATTTTTGTGTGATTTTGTTGTCAGCACATTCAACTATGTAAAGAACAAAGAATTTCAGAAGAATATTTAATTCATTCAGATCTAGGATGTGTTATTTATTTGTTCCCTTTAGTTTTTTGAGCAGTGTATATTGGTTGTAGGAGTTCCTCTGCTTTGTGTGATGTTTTAGCAAAAATATCTACTTTTGGTCATCAATTGCAGTTCCTCTTTTATCAAGCAGGGATTACCCCCTAGATTGCCTTAATCCTGGCATATTCCAGGTGTTTATTTTTAGCTGTACCCTGTCCTTGCCACCTAATCCATCACACTGGATGGTGAGACAGCAAAGCTCTCTCTTGACTCACCACACATCCATAAGAACAATCAAGGCCTCTCTTGCCCCCTTTTGAACTAGTGGGTTTATCCAAGTCTATCTCCAGCATACTTGTACCTCAATCTCCTTTTCACATGGACCCTAACCTCCATTCAAGTGGGTGCATTGGTATTACTGTGGAATATAAAATGGAGGCCCTGCCAACAATGTTAGCAACAGTGTGGTAAGGGCAGCCTCAATTCCCCTTGGGACCTTTCTAAGCAAATTTGATTGGATTTGTGCTGTTTTTGCTGCAGACTCAAAATGTAAACGGCAGCTGCATATCTCCCCCACACCCTTACCTCCAGGGCTTTGTCACTAGACCACGAAAGGGATAATCAAATATGCAGCCAATGTTTGAACCATCTTTTATTTTCATTAATTTAAAACAATTTTATAAGTGCAGATGCTAAGTTGAAACTGTTACATCAATAATGTCATGCTGGGATTAGGGTAACACAATTGACAGCAAATATTCTCCCGATTTATTTATTCATTTTCAATTTCTTCAATTAAAAAGCAACACCTGCTTATCACCTTCATACCTGCATGATAGTTTTATGATGGAGTTGAAACTTCAGAGTCCATAGATTTCCAAAGAAGGGCACTGGGGTTGGTCCAGGTGGCAACCGTGCAGCGGTAATCCGTAATTTTATCAAATGGAGAAGAAGTAAACCTAAAAGCAGAGCCAGAAGCACTGTAGTGGTGCCCAACATTCTTTCTGGTCGCCTAGTTTTTCTAAAAGAGAGTGAGTAATTATAACTCAGAAATGTTGAGTTAGAGAAAGAATAAAATATCTGTAATACTTCACTGTAAATTAGTGAGATGTTATTGCTTCTTTAACAGTGATGGACTGGAGGCTTGTTTATCAGATCTTTAAGCAGGTACCAAGCTGCAATTTCAACAATGCTTCTCTAAAAAACTAAATGGCAGGGCAACTGCACCCAGACCACTTTATTAAAGGTACACTATAGTTACACAGACCCCTTAAGCTTATTGAAGTGGTCTGGGTGCAGTGTCCCTGTCCCACTTAGTCCTGCAATGTAAATCAGTGCAGCTTTAGAATATCTGTAATGATTACCTTCCAGGACTAAGACTGCCTCTAGAGGCAATTCATGGATGTTAACAGACTCCATGTCGCCTAAATGACACTGGACATCCTCACGCTCTGCGTGAGAACATCCAGCATCAGTTAAATCTCCATAGGAAAGTATTGAGGGCATAATGCACTCATGGTGTTCTCCGCACATCCGCATATGGTTCCAGCACCGAGTGGCATCAGATAAGTTACTAAAGGGTTTCTTAACCCTTTACATGCTGGGGGATCAGAGGGTACAATAGTGTTAGGAATACAGATTTGTATTCCTAACACTATAGAATCCCTTCAACATGAACTGATCTGGGTGACTATAGTGTCCCTTTAAGGAAGAGCTGTACAATTCTACTTTACATATCCTATAAGGCTGATGGGAAAGTATTTGCATTAACTAGGAAATCCTTTATCAGCTTTGGAGAGGAAGGCTATATTACAATTCCAAAGTGGTAAATTATTGTACAAATCAAATGGAGGCATTGAGCAAATGTTTAATGAGTTGGTATCTTGTCTCACAACATTTCCACCACATATTCCCAAAACAAAGGTATTTATGTTGCTAGTAAAATTGCACAAAAACTCTGAACTGAAATGTATATATTTATGTAATAGTTGTATGATGATTTTATGTCTCACATAAATAAAACACATACATATATATATATATATATATATATACATATACATACATACATACACATACATCATGAGAAGAAATAATCTGGGAAGATGACCATACATCTAATGACTTCATATCCTCTGTATTTCCCTATGAAATTAGACTTGATTCCATCCATCTACAAACCTGGTCCATTGAAAAAGCCTCCGAAGCGGAGAAACGCGCCTGGAGAGGACCTAACTCGCACTACTACCAGCCAGCATCTAGACCATGCAGAGGACCGTGGTTTGAATCTAAAACAGCAATATCACGCTGCTGTCTTGGGACACCGAGAGACTCACCTAAGGTCTGCACTGCATGTAGCTTATATATTAATTTACCATAGATGAAGACACAGACTATTACAAATGAAAACTTTGAATACTTTTTATCTTTTATGAGGAATGTCTCAAATAAAGTGAATTCATAATTAGTGAATCTCTATGTTTTGATTAAGAAGGATATATTTTAAGATATATTTTTTCTCTGTTTCTTATATATACTTGAATCTACATGATGGAGTAAACTACTTACTTAGTGGGATCACCTGGATGAAAATTCATCATTGGACTTCATATATTTCTACAATTTCAATTCTGCAATGTGCTATAGATATCAAATATCTGGATTTTGATTCTTAGCTAGTTACTTGTGCATGAGTAATATATTGAGAGGAGAAGGGTTATCCAGTGTTTTTTAGGTGGGATCCTTGCCTGAATGTCAACTGTAAAGAAATGTTAGTCATTGCAAGGATCTAATTTGGTTAGCCTTGCACAGGTGGGTGTCATCTTAATTCCTTTTGTTGGATGAAGAGAAGGTGTTAAACAGGGAAGAGTGCTCCTATTTGTCCAAATTGCTTGTCAGCGTAGGGTTTCCCCTCCCATTTGTTTCTATAAATAAAGTTTTATATACTAAGCCCCAAGCCCAAAGTTGCCCTTTTTCACCAGTTTAATTTGCTTTTTTTTTTTTTGTAAATTTGTTTTATTTGTGTTATCAAAGTCAAGAAAAAAGATAGGACTCGCAGGTCCCAAGAGACATATCACCATCAACAATAGTATGAGCACCATTCATTAGCCTAGTTAGCATGACATGTGGGAACGTTCTCGGGCTCGCAGGCCCACAATGTTGCCGGACACGCAGGTCCCTAGTAATTTCTAGCGTCACAGCTATGGTTTTTAAGTGCACCATTTGACGCTGTGTACCCAGGCGATAATCTGATCATGGGCGTTGGGGTGGGAAACTGTCCGAACTCCGTTCAGTCCCTCTATTGCTGTTTACAAGTCAGAATTATTCAGTCATTGTTTGGAGTACGTCTGTGTATGGTAGGGTTTGTTCGTGTGGACCTGAGTTTTCTTTTTGTCGCGTGCCCGCTGTCCTGTCAACAGATGTCTTGTGTGTTCCTTCTGCGTGTCTGAACGGTTGTTGCATGTCTCCTTGCTACTTATCCTTTTCCCTTGTCCTATGACGTCGTTGTGCATGGGTTTTTAACTTTCTTTCTGTATTTTCGTATTTGTCGTATGTCTAGGTGTGAACTTGGGTGTAAAGAGTTACGTTGTCTTGTGTCTGGTGTTTAATGTGTTTGCTATTGTGCCTGTGGTCACAGCATGAGTTATTCGTGTGTATTGCTGTTTTGTGTGCTCCTTGGCTGCGATGTTTGTTATGTGTCCTCTCTATTCTACTCGTGAGTAATATCTGCTACTAGTGTGAGTGTCTCCGTTGTTATCCATGTTCCTGCGTATTATGTGTGTGTGAAGGCTTTCCCCTTTTGAGGATAGGGAGGGGAAGTGGGGGTGGAGGGTAGGAGGGGTGGAGAGGGAGGGAGGGTGTCTGTCCCGCTCCGTGGCGCGTCTGGGTCCAGTTAATTTGCTATTTTATATGAACGCCCTGCTGCAAAAAAATTTGATTTACAGGTTAATCGTAGATCAATCTATTAAAAGGGACACTTAATAATCCAAAAATAGAAATAAAGAAAATCACTATTAGTAGATATACCCCCAGTGAAAACATGCATGTATTTAATTATGTATTTTTTTCATTGAGGGTATATTGAAAAACAGCTTGTAAAAGTTGCAGATCTCTTTTATAAATCCAAATCTTTTTCCAGCCCTCCCCTGCTTCCCAGCACAGGCTTTCTGTGGCTGTCCAATCACAGACTTCCCAATGAAGCTCAATGAGTCTTTGCAAGGCATGCGCTCTGTGTAATTGCTGCCTCTTGAGTTTAGCTCCACTGAGCTAACCAAGAAGTAACAGAAGCAGTTGTCTGATTGACAGCCAAGGGGATTGTAACATAGTTAACTTATAAAAGTGGAAGTTTCTATTGAAATCTGCACTTTTTGTAAATTGAAAGAGAGAACACACCCTTTACACATTTAGGAATCTGTAGCAGTGGTGTACTAGGAGGGGGACAGTCAGGAGAGGGGGCAGATAGATCTCTTGGTGACCAGCAGGAGGGGGTTCCCCTCCTGCGCATGTAGCATTGCCGAACAGACGTACCATGGTAGAGGAGCCTCTGGTCTGACAGGAAGTGCTGACTGAGAGCACAAAACTGCTTCCTCTAAGACCAGGTACAGGAAACAGAGGGTCCTCCATCACAGGTGAGGCTGATCAGGCACAAGAGGGGGGACAAAGAAGGGCACATGAGTGGAGGGGAGACTAAAGAGGGTAAAAAGGGGGGCAAAGAAGGGCACAGGAGGAGAGGGGTCTAAAGAGGGCACAGGAGGAGAGAGGAAAAAGAAGGGCACAGGAGGAAAGGGGGCAAAAAAGGGCACATGAGAAGGAGCAGAAAAAGGGGCTGGGGGCACAAACAGATATACAGACGGTCTGAGGGGTGACAGAAAGACACACAGAGGGTCTGGGGAAGAGGAAAAATAGACACACAA
The DNA here is from genome assembly GCA_933207985.1 of Pelobates cultripes. NCBI lineage: Eukaryota > Metazoa > Chordata > Amphibia > Anura > Pelobatidae > Pelobates > Pelobates cultripes. The sequence goes on along the minus strand of OW240913.1, from coordinate 131,197,817 downwards.
AGGGGTTGGGGGAGAAACAGATACACAAAGGGGGTGTGTGAAGAAAGAGAAACACTGGGAGAGGTCAAACAAACACACAGAAGGGCTGGGTGACAAACAGGCACAGGTATATAAATAATACGTATATAAAAATAAATTAAAAATAATTTTTAATAATTTGAAAAAAAAAATTTTTATATATATATATATATATATATAATTTTATTCTAATGGTATTTTGATATTAACATATATATATTTATATCAAAATACACTTAGAATGAAATTATATATATGTATAAAAAATAAATAGACATAATACGAAATATACATATGTCCATATACATAATTACATAAATAATTTCATAAATATACACGTAGACTTCAAATATATAAATATGTATATATATTTAAATTCTACGTGCATATTTATGTAATATTATTACATAATTAAGGAATTTTATTGATTTCAATTTGAGGGACATGACTGAAAACCTAGGTCAAAAGTCCAGAGAATTTAATTTTCTAGCACTATTTTTAACCCTGTAACTTTCTATGACACCCTAAAACCTGTACATAGGGGTACTGTTTTACTCAGGAGACTTCGCTGAACACAAAAATTAGTCTTTTAAAACAGTAAAACATATCACAGCGATGATATGGTCAGTAAAGGGGAGGTGTTTTGCATTTTTCACACACAAACGGCACTTTCACTGATGATATTATTGCTGTGATAGGTTTTACTGTTCTGAAACACTATTATTTGTGTTCAGCAAAGTCTCCTGAGTATAACAGTACCCCACATGTAGAGTTTTTATAGTGCTTTTGAAAGTTACAGGGTCAAATATAAGGCTTAATTTTATTTCATTTAAATTTGTCAGATTGGTAATGTTGCCTTTTAGAACTTTGGCCAGTGTTTGTGACTAAGTGGCTACTAAGAAAGACTGGGCATACCCCATATTAAATACCCTGGGTTGTCTACTTGTAAATATGTACATGTGGGGTGTGATTCGGAGATTTATGACAGATAACAGTGTTACAATGTCACTATTGATAAATGTAAAAAATATATATATTGAAAGAGCAATTTCCTACTTGTACTTATAGCCCTATAACTTGCAAAAAAAACAAAAAAGCATGTAAACACTGGGTGTTTTTAAACTCAGGACAAAATGTTGAATCTATTTAGCAGTTTTTTTCATTAGCTTTTGTAGATAATTAAAAGATTTTTCAAGTAAAAGTCCAAAAACATGTTTTTTTTTCAATTTATCACCATTTTTTTTTTTTAAAGTAAAATATATGACATGATTCAAATAATGTTATGTAAAGAAAGCCCTTCTTGTCCTGAAAAAAACAATATATAACTTGTGTGGGAACCATAAATGAGAGAGCAGAAAATTACAGCTAAACACAAACACCACAAAAGTGTTAAAACTGCTCTGGTGCTTAAGGGGTTAAAGGGACTATACAGTGCCAGGAAAACATATTAGTTTTCCTGGCACTGCAGGACCCCGCAGTGCCTCTCTCCCTCCTACCCCCCATCCCATGTTGCTGAAAGAGTTAAAACCCCTTCAGTGACTTACCTGAATCCAGCCCTGATATCCCTCTGAGTTGGGTCAGTCTCCGTCCACCCTCCTCCCCCACCGATGTCAGCCGGCGGGGGAGACCTAATGCGCATGTGCAGCAATGGCCGTGCGCACATTAGACCTCCCCATAGGAAAGCATTATTCAATGCTTTCCAAGGGGATTCCGGTGACGCTGGAGGTCCTCATGCAGAGCGTGAGGACGTCCAGCATTGTTTAAAACACTTTTCGTTTTCTAAGAACACGGAAATCCCTCTAGTGGCTGTCTGATAGATAGCAGCTAGAGGAGGACTTAACCCTGCAAGTTAATTATTGCAGTTTATAAAAACTGCAATAAGTACACTTGTAGGGTTAAGGGTGGTGGGAGTTGGCACCCAGACCACTCCAATGGGCAGAAGTGGTCTGGGTGCCTGGAGTGTCTCTTTAACCTTTCAGGATTGTGGTGATGCTGACTGCTTGTAACAACCAGTGGTTAGCAGGTTCTGGGGACACTTTTGTTACATTTCAGCAACAGTTAACATTGAAAACTTGCTTAGTTTATATTGTATATACAAATTTTAACAAAGTTCTTTGCTTTGAATACTTTGTTACTATTTTGTACAAGCAAGGCTAACACTAAGAATATATATAGATAACCTAAATTGCTTACAACATGGATTTCTAATTTTCGGCTTGATAAATTTGATTGTTCTTAAGTAGAGTTGAGCGGACATCTGGATGTTCGGGTTCGCCGAGTTCAGACGAACTTCATCAAAAAGTTTGAACTTCACCCCGAATCCCATTTAAGTCAATGGGGACCCGAACTTTTGGGCACTAAAATGCCTCTTAAAAAGTCCTGGAAAGGGCTAGAGGGCTGCAAAAGGAAGTATAATGGGGGTAAGAGTAGGACAAGTGCCCTGCAAACAAATGTGGATAGGGAAATAACTTAAAATAACATAAAATAAGCAGCCGCTTAGTAGATAACTCCCTAATTCCCACGGATTTATGGAGCTATCTACCAAAAGGCTGAAAGACCTAAATTGGTCTTTCAGCCACATTTACTAATACTAAGTAAAGATTACTTAGTATTAGTAAATTCAGCCCCTACTCACTATAACGTGAGTAGGGGCATGTCTAGTAAACAGCTGCTCACTGTAAAAAACAAAAACAAAAAAAAACTATTGGATGGATTTCAAGCCATCCAATCAGAGTGCTATGAGTCATTTTGCACAGTGTGGGAAAGTTCCTTGGAATTTTCCCACACTGTGTAAAATGACACAGAGCACTCTGATTGGTTAGCTTGAAATCTAGCCAGAGTGCTCTGTGTCATTTTGCACAGCGTGGGAAAGTTCTTTGGAATTTTCCCACGCTGTGTAATTTGACTCATAACTCTCTGATTGGTTACTTTCAATCCACCAGAGTGTTGTTATGATGCTTAAACCCACCAATCAGAGTGCTCTGAACCTAATTGCAGGGCGGGGGAAGGCTTTATAAGCCTTCCCCCGCCCTGCAGAGCTCATTCTGCGCGGAGCCCTCCAGGTGAACATTTTTTTTTAAAAGTGCGTCGGTTATTATAGATTTTTATTTGCCCTTTTTTGGGGCTGAAAAAATAAGATTTTAGAAGAAAGAAGACATCAAATGGTAAGTTTATTATTATTTTTTTTACAGGTATCTAGCTTATGGTCCCCCCCCCCATTATTTTTAGGATGAGGGGGGTAGGTAGGAGTTTATTTTTTTGGGGGGAAGGGAGTGACGGGGGGGGGTTAAATTTTTATTTAGGGCCCCCACCCACTGCCCAGGGGTGGGGGCCAGGGGGAAGGACAATAGGTCCCCCCTTATTCTAAATTTAGGGCCCCCACCCACCACTCAGGGGTGGGGGCCAGGGGGAGGACAGTAGGTCCCCCCCTCATTGTTATTTTGGGCCCCCACCCACCGCGCAGTTGTGGGGGCTGAGGGGGAGGACAGTAGGCCCCCCCATTCTTATTTAGGGCCCCCACCTACCGCACAGGGGTGGGGCCAGGGGGGAGGACAGTAGGTTCCCCCCTCATTGTTATTTAGGGCCCCCACCCACCACTCAGGAGTGGGATCCAGGGGGGAGGACAGTAGGTCCCCCTCTCAATCTTATTTAGGGCCCCCACCCACCGCGCAGGGGTGGGGGCCGGGGGAACAGTAGGTCCCCCCCTCATTGTTATGTAGGGCCCCCACCTGCCATGCAGGGGGTGGGGGCCAGGGGGTAGGACAGTAGGTCCCCCCCCCTCATTGTTATTTAGGGCCCCCAGCTGCTGCTCAGGGGTGGGGGCCGGGGCGGAGGAGAATCGGTTCCCCTCCCTATTTTACTTTAGGGCCCCCACCTGCCGTTCATTGGTGGAGGCCAATAGGTTTTTCTTGGTTTTTTTAACAGTGAGCAGCCACTGGCTGCTCACTCTTTACTAGACATGCCCTTACTCGCGGTATAGCGAGTAGGGGCTGAATTTACTAATACTAAGTAATCCTTACTTAGTATTAGTAAATGTGGCTGAAAGACCAATTTAGGTCTTTCAGCCTTTTGGTAGATCGCTCACATGCTGCACTGGCCAATCACAGCCATGCCATTAGTAGGCATGGCTGTGATGGCTTCTAAGGGCACACGAGTCAAATGCTTGTTGATTGGCTGCCCTGCAGCCTTTTAAAATGCGCCATTAAATTGCCGACCACCGAACTCCAACCCGAACATACAGTGAAATGTCCATGTCAGTGTTCGGGTCCGGGGTCCAAAAAAGTAATGTTCGGTACGAACCCGAACTTTACAGTTTGGGTTCGCTCAACTCTATCCTTAAGTAGAACTCTTACTTTTGAGGTTTGTGTGTGCCACCAGTGTGGTAGATCAGAGTACAAACCTGAAACCATGTTATATATGTATTTGTACTAGATTGATGTAAAGTGGGTCACCTGTTGGGAAGGCAGCTGCTGTAATTCACAGCATAATTTTCTGATAAGATAAGAGCCAAATCACACCCTGTCTACAATTCATATTTAGCATTAAGATCTGCAAACGTGGATTGCAAAATAGGAGTTTTATTTGGGTCAGGTGTGCACCCTCAGCCAATGAGCTGAGCCCTGCACTGCCAAAATGAGCTCAGACAGACATCTTTCTGCACTTTCTCAGAAGTAGTAGAGGTGGGGAGTAACACCATTCTGAAGCAGTCAGACTTCTCACAATTGCACCATAACCATAGCTTGTTATGATTCTTGGAGTGTTCTTTTAAAATATTAAAATCCGTTATCTTGTTTTGTCGAAAACCTTTGCTCTAAAATATATCTGTTTGTCAACACTCAATCGGCAACCCCCTTACCGCACTTCTGGATGTCGTTCATCGTCAGATGTCCGTCTAACTAGTCCAACTTGGGGCACTATTGAATTGCTCACTCAAATTGTTTGAGCGATTCAATACTGCCGTTTGAGCTCAAACTTACCTGTAATTCCTGTGTACCAAACTTTAGCTTGTGACTTCGATTCTGCCTACCTCTCCACTCCTGACTTTGGACTACAAGACCACCTCTATTGCTTAATTTACCTGCTAAGGTAAATAATTATACAAACCACTCTCTTACTAAAGTGGACTTTAGTGAATATTCCCTTCTGCCTACTTTATTTCTAATTCCTCAACATTAACTTTTGGGTTAACTTTGGCAATAATTCATACTGAATTGAGAATAACATTTCTACCTAAACCAAAGGACTTTATTGACAAGTTTGTTGCACATACTAATTTCATTTCAAGTGAACCTGCTATACTGCATTTCCACTCATCTCATCATCAGACTCTAAAGTTAGTAAGTCTTTCTTCAAAGTGTTCAAAAAGACTGTTTGTATTTGTAATTTCTCTTCAATCAATTTCCAATTGCATAAAGAATTTAAAGTGACTTTACTTCTGATCAAATTGCTCCAACTTCCTACATATCATATTAAACTGTTTAAATTCCATCCTTAAAGTACTTAATTCACTACTCAAAGTAATCAGGTTTTCAGCACAACCTTTCAAGATAATTAAAGTGAAATTTTACCTTTCTAAAATTCTTAAAGTGAAAGTTTATTTTTGGAAGAGAGCTTAAAGATACAGTTTTATTTATGTTTTCGGTTAAAGATCCTTCAAAATCTTGAAGAAAAATCAACTTTAGTGACTTAACAAAGAGTTGAACCTGCAGTTGAGTTCCAGTCTTTCTTTGATAATTGCTAGAGCCCAAAAATTGTTATATAACAATATATCAAAAGAAAGTCAAACCAATAATAAGAGTAAGAGTAAAATACATTTAAAATATGTAATACATCAGCTATTTTGGCTTCAGTTTAGCAACACGTGTATTCTACAGACACAAATTCATTATCAAACAAGCACATGCAGCACGATACCCAGCACAAGATCAAGCAGATTAAATATGTTTTGGTCAAGTCATATGAGAGATTATAGAGGAGTAATCAAGATCTAACCTTGCAGGATCCCAGTCTGTAGATTTCTGTCAAACTAATGTTTGCCAATTGAGGTTATTACAGTATTTGGGTGTAGGACCACACATTTGATTAGCAAAAGTCATCCAGGTACTCGTTTCACCAGATTGTTGACATTCTAATTGATGGACAGGTGCCAGCACTTAAGAAAGTGCACATACTGGTTCCTGATTAAGCAAGTTAATTATTATAATCTTTAATTCATTGACGTCAAAGTAAATGGAATTGACATTTTATATACACACGTGCATGCTGCTGGAGTTTTGATGTTATTGGTGGGAAAATAAGAGTTTTCCAGATGCCGACACACCTTTTCCAGGTGCCGTCTAAGGGTTGAATCTTGATATCTTTCTTATTAGGCAATATGAAGACATTGCAAACCGAAAAAAAAGCAATGTGCACACTCTCCCATACTAGGGCTGGCTTAAGAGCCCATTGGGCCTGGTGCTGACAATTATGATGGGGCTAATTACAGAATCTTATCGACAGTAAAGACTAAAACAGTTATACCTCCCAAGCGTCATGCCGCTGTTGCAGGTGGTGCTGGAGGGAAACTCACAGGATATAGCTACAAGAAAACTCATACCCTATGCTATTCTCTCTCTCTTTCATCTTTCAAGTAAATCCATACCTCCTAAGAGCAGTGTCCAGTGAAGCAGGATGTCGGTGGGAGTGGTAAAAGGGTGTGCCACTGATGTGAATCACGTAACAGGAACCACCCAAAGGGACAAAAATGCCCAAAAAGGGGGGGCGTGTCTGCATGAAGAATTAGTCAGTCTGCATGCCAATCATGCAGGATGACCAACCAAGGGCATACTGTGCAGACAGCATCCTGAGCTTGACATAAATGGGTCTAATGATGAGCTTGATAAAGACCAGGTAGGGTCAAAACGTTGCTGTTTTTGCCACAATAAAGCTGCGATTTTTTGTTATCCCTGAGTGGCTAAACCATTATTTATTCAGCACCCTAAGCTTGGCATAAATGTGTCTAATGACGAGCTTTTTAAGGACTGTCCCCTAGCACTCGCTGGTCCACTCCTCTCCTAATCTTCTTACTAGCAGGCAAGAGCTCTTGTTATACATTCTGGGACAGAGAAAAAGTGTATCTAGTGAGTGTAGAAGAAAGGGAACATGCCACAGTGTTAGAGAGACTGAAGCAACAAGAGCATGTACATAGTGCGCAAAGTCAGCTTTACCTTAAAGGGACACTATAGTCACCTGAACAACTTTAGCTTAATGAAGCAGTTTTGGTTTATAGAACATGCCCCTGCAGCCTCACTGCTCAATCCTCTGCCATTTAGGAGTTAAATCCCTTTGTTTATGAACCCTAGTCACACCTCCCTGCATGTGACTTGCACAGCCTTCCATAAACACTTCCTGTAAAGAGAGCCCTATTTAGGCTTTTTTTTATTGCAAGTTCTGTTTAATTAAGATTTTCTTATCCCCTGCTATGTTAATAGCTTGGTAGACCCTGCAAGAGCCTCCTGTATGTGATTAAAGTTCAATTTAGAGATTGAGATGTAATTTACCTTAAATAATTGTATCTGTTTGAAATTGAAACAGTTTTTTTTTTTCATGCAGGCTCTGTCAATCATAGCCAGGGGAGGTGTGGCTAGGACTGCATAAACAGAAACAAAGTGATTTAACTCCTAAATGACAGTGAATTGAGCAGTGAAATTGTAGGGGAATGATCTATACACTAAAACCGCTTTATTTAGCTAAAGTAATTTAGGTGACTATAGTGTACCTTTAACTAATTTCATTGTCAGCCAGTCCACAACAGTTGTGTTCCCGTACATTCACTTAAGCAAGAGCATGTGAAGAGTTTTTAGTTTTTTAAATCAAAGGGCCTGTTCCATAGGCATGGGCATAATCAGGCACTGTCCCAAACCCCTATGCACATTTAAATAACTTGGGGTTTCAGTACCTCTTCGAGTTCAATGCCAAAATGCAAGCTAACCTGTCAAGTCATGGCAAACCACTTAGTCGAGTCTTACACCAACAATTAACCTTACAGCTTTCAGTTAAAATGCAAAAGTTCTAATGAGACAGAAAAGGGTATTTTTATGAACACCTACATTCTTCTTTACCCTTAATTAGACAAACATGGGGTGTGTGGCAACCCTGTAACATGCTGTGTAATACAAAAACAAATTCAAATATACAAACCTCAACCCTGTGCTCAAACTCCCACTCATGGGTGACAGTAGTGGAAATGCTATAGATATCAACTCAAATACAGAAAACAAAAACAACAACAAAAAGTTATCTGTGCACTATCCCAAATCCCTATGCATATTTAAATAACTGGACTTTTTTAATAGCACTCCAATGGCCAATTAAATGTACACAATCCCTAAGGGTTCCCTGTAAATTGCATTAAATTTGAGCTTATCAACTCCTGTATATCTCAATGTTTGAAAAGAGCATTTCATATATTTACATACTGCTAAACTTGGATAAAATCTACTTCTATCACCCTAAAATACGAGATCATGAAAGAATAGAAAAAAGGAAAAACACTAGAGTTTTCAAAGAAAGAATACATATGTGTGCCTAATGCGCATTGCAGTGCCTTGGTGAAGGTATAATTCAGTTAAAGGGTATATTAAGGGGTACCACTTATCAATATACAATGACACTGTATATTGTACCATAACCATACATATCCATTTAAAATGCTCCAACAACCAGTGATTAAGTAGATTAGTCACGGGCCACTGGAGTATCCAGTATTACTGACCACCTTCTTGACAACATAAGAGTTCAGAAAATGGTTGACAAATGGTTGAAAGTAAAAATAAATGACCTTTTTTGTGCATTAAACTTACAGAGCTCACTGTAGATAGTCATAATCAAACAGAGCATGACATTTTTGGTAATGACAGATGAAGATTGCTGGAGGTGTGAGATGCATGTTGTATCCTGCAACATTGATGAGTATCTGTTGAAGCAAGAAGGTACATTAATAGAGATATGTTCACACCTAATGGGCACAGATTCTGTTTTCTACAATTCCATTGTAAACAGCTCCAGGGATACCATACCTAGTTACAGTTACATAGTTACATAGTTACATAGCTGAAAAGAGACTTGCGTCCATCAAGGTCAGCCTTCCTCACATTTGTTTTTGCTGTTGACATACTCATCATTGTCCTGGAAGCTCAGCCTAGATACTGCAGTTCACTGGGAAATATTATTGTTAACCAGTCCAGCCCTGGAGAACACTTAGATTGCTGGCCACCATGTCATTCATGGCCAATATAATGAGCTAGTAAAGTACTAGTGTCCCAAAACTTTTATGAGTTGATTTGGGAACACCCCCTGGCAGTCAAATCGACAGTCAGAAGGGGTTCGTGATTCTCTTTCCATGAACGATTGGTCATGCAGAAGTGAAGTGCTTCTGTAGGGAAGCATTTGTCAATGTTTCCCTATGAGAAGCGTTCTGTTGGTAATTGACACAATCACCACATTTAATTAGCGCTGTGGCTGAACCAGCCTCACCACTGGGCATTGGAGAAGACTGATTGCCAGCCTCCTGCCCTGTGACTATGGCCCCATGTTGAAATGCTTGATTTTCCCCTGCAAAGACCAAAAAGCCGGGTCATTCGGTACTTTCCCTATGTGAGCAGTGTTACCCCAGATAGCTATGCCATGGAGCCCATTCGTATAACGAAAGACTATGTGAAAGACTTTGGCTACATGGAAATTGAACTGTATGTAGGTGATCTGAGCGCCATTCAGTAATAATGTGCGCTCAGATCTAAGCTATCTGGGGATGAATGTACCTGTTTTATGCAATAGCTGCACAGTTATATATTTTTATGTATTTTATTGTATTTTGCTACCATGTGGCTAATGGAGTTTTGCCTCTGTCCTTGGAGATAATTGGATTACTTCCCAATTATCTCCAGGATAGAAGACTCTGTGGAACTGGTTTTGGGCAGAAAACCCATGCTTCATTTGGTCACAAAGGACGTCGATCTATCTTTTGACCCACTGGACTAATTTGTATGATTTTGACGTATGTTGTTATTTGGAGTATGCTGATTCTGAAAATGTGAATGTGATGCATACTTTTAAAGTTATGAATATTGTGTAAAACTGTGTATTTTCCTGCCTGTGATAATTTTATTAACCCTTTGTATAAGGTAATTGTATCACAGGCAGAGGGGGGGATTTTGTGTGGGAGTGTCTGAGTGTATTGTACGTGTTTATTGGTTGTTTTACAAAACCCTGTGCGTGGTACTAATGTGTAAGAATGTGTATATAAGAACAATAAACCCACAGCTCTGTCAGTTCTACTTCACCCTCAATTTGGAGTGTCGTCTCTTATTGGGGGAACCTGCTACAAGGGATTGCTATGCTCTGCATACTCTCTTGCTATATTCACTGCTAAGCTCTTGTAAGAGCTTGTTCCTGTTTTTGCTCTCTGAAGGAGTCTACGGTGGTTATGGTGTCTGCTGGAGTGCTGGAAACCCTCAGGAAGCGCTAGGAGCATCCTTCAACGGAGGTACCCAGTCGGAGTGCCAGGTGATCCGTTACAAGCGCATATCACCGCACATGCACCAATTTTCACAGAACAGGAAGTGGAGACTGTCATTGCTAACTGCCTCCCTGGGGCAAAGTGGAATATCGGTAAATGGGGACTCGCTGCTGGATAAAAATGTAAGCAATATTAATTTTTTTTTAAATTCGAGGAAGGGGGAGGTTGGTATTGAATATTGTTTTAACATTAGAGTGTTCATTTAAGGTTTTAAAATGAATTCATTGGAATCTAAAAGGTTTCCTCTCTTTTTAGGTGTTCTCAGGTGCACCTTTAGCTTTATCACCCGTGAAGACTAAGATAGTATCACCTTGCTAGTTGTATTACATGCAGGGGTCAAGTCCTGGGGAAAAAAGTGTGGTAACTCACCCCCCCCCCCCCAAAAAAAAAGTATACGCTCATATATATTTATATTTCTCAGAAAATACAGTGCAACATTTATTGTAAAGTGCCAGTTTACAAAGACATGTTCAAAACTCACATGCAATAAACAAATATAGAACAGTTGTAACAAAATAAGTTACCTATGCAATAAATGAATAAATATAGAACATATATATATATATATATAATATAGAACAAATATGAAACTCTCTCCCAGTCAGTCTCCTGTCGCCATGTCAGTGTCCTGTCTCCCAGTCCCTCCCCTTCCCTCCCCTTGTCTTTTGCCATGGCATCCTAGCTTGATTCTCGTGAGATGCCATGACATATACAGTGCCCGCCCCCCAGGACTGTTCGCACGGCCCACCGGCATAAGCCAGTACCATACTGAATGCTGTGTCGGCTGGCGGCTGCTCCATGTGCAGCCGCACAGCTCTTCTTGCGTCCGGGCGGTGTGCAAAGGGCAGGTCCTCAGGGCCGCTGCAATGATTTTTGGCTACACAGGCGAATATGCATTTTGTCGCCCTATACCACCCATCCCCCCAAAAAATTTTTATCTTCACCTGTGTACCTCATAACCCCTTTTGAATTTCTTATTCACTTTAGTGTTACATATCCCCACTTGAATATGTTATCCTTGTGTGTGTTACACCCCCTTTAGTGTATTATATCCCTCTTTAGTGTCTTACGCCCCTCCCCCCCATGTATATGTCAAAGTTAAATTAAACAAGAGTAGGTAGGAAGTAATAAATATAACAATGTAAAAGAACAAAACAGAAACGGGGATAGTGGATATGAGCTAGAAGAAAGGGAACAAACAGATAATGCATGGTTAAAGGGTGGGTAATGGGGTGAAGGTGATATATGGGTCCTAAACCCTATCACAGTGGACTGATTTATCATAGAGGTGCACAGTAAGGCTCTCTCCATAGTACAACCAAGTCCAATTTTGTTGATTAACTTGATAGAGAGTAGACTGGGCCTGTACAACTCTTGGCAATGCATATACAAGCAACTGTGCATGTTACATGGGGCAGTTTTAAGGGAAACTTCCAAAGTGCATTTTTTATATTTTTTTTTAATGTATATAATGAATGCTAATATTGCTCTGTCATCCACCCATTTCCTCTCTCATGGCTATGTGTTATTTATTTTCGCCTTTGTCATGAAAATGCCTTGGAGCTATTTATCACTGTGTGTCACAAATGATTTCATCAGTTATTGCCTTCTGATGTCTGAGGTAGTCATGCAAAAAGAGAATTATGAAATATGAAGATGAGAGAAGATAAAAAAGAAAAGGAGAGGGAAGAAGGAACATATTGGAACATATTGATTAGCAGGGCCGCCATCAGAAATTTTGTGGCCCCTGACAAAGCACAAGGTCTGGGCCCCCCTTCTGTCCCCCTCGGGCCTGCCTACACCCTACCTAGTCCGCTGACAATGATGCGGGACTGAATGTGGTGTGTATAGTGGAAATGAATTAGAATGTGTGTAATGGATGTAGTGTTTGTGTGTATTAGATATTGTTTGTGCAGTGAATGCAGAGTGTGTGTGTTTGTGTAGTGGATGCAGTGTGTATAGTGAACGCAGAGTGTGTTTGAGTAGTGGATGTAGTGTGTGTACAGTGATGTAGTGTGTTTGTGTAGTGGATGTAGTGTTGTGTGTACTAAATGCAATGTGTGATGCAGTGTCTGTAGTGGATGTAGGGTGTGTATTAGACGCAGTGTCTATGTATAGTGAATGCAGAGTGTGATGCAGTGTCTGTAGTGGATGTAGTGTGTAGAGTGTGTGTCAGTGTAGTGAATGCAGAGTGTGTGTCAGTATAGTAAATGCAGAGTGTGTGCATAGTGTAGTGAATGCAGAGTGTGTGTTAGTGTGTAATGAATGCAGTGTGTGTTAGTGTAGTGAATGCAGAGTGTGTGTCAGTGTAATGAATGTAGTGTGTGTGTTAGTGTAGTGAATGCAGAGAGTGTGTTAGTGTGTAGTGAATGCAGAGTGTGTGTTGTACTAGTGTATGCAGAGTGTGTTGTACTAGTGTATGCAGAGTGTGTCGGATTAGTGTATGCAGAGTGTGTGTTGTATTAGTGTATGCAGTATGTGTCTTGTACTACTGTATGCAGTGTGTGTCAGTGTAATGAATGCAGTGTGTGTCAGTGTAGTGTATGCAGTGTGTGTGTCAGTGTAGTGTATTCAGTGTGTCAGTGTAGTTTATGCAGTGTGTGTGTTGTACTAGTGTATGCAGAGTGTGTCAGTGTAGTGTATGCAGTGTGTGTGTTGTACTAGTGTATGCAGTGTGCGTGTCAGTGTAGTGTATGCAGTGTGTGTGTTGTACTAGTGTATGCAGTGTGTGTTGTACTAGTGTATGCAGTGTGTGTCAATGTAGTGGATGCAGAGTGTGTGTCAGTGTAGTGGATGCAGTGTGTGTGTCAGTGGAGTGAATGCAGTGTGTGTGTTGTGTTAGTGGATGCAGTGTGTGTGTTGTGTTAGTGGATGCAGTGTGTGTGTAAATGTGCAATCTGCGGAGGGGGAGGGTGGGGAAAGGGGCATTTTCAAATAAATTTTATATTAAATTAAATCTTATTTTCCATCCCTGGCAGTCCAGTGGCATGGGGGCCCCCCCTGTTACTGCAGAGGGGGCCCAGCACACAGTTTCTTCACACACAGTTCATTGCCTCCAATAACTCTCGCGAGACCCTCGGCCTGTGTGCCGCGCGGAGCGTTGCCATGGTAACCCGTGGCAAAGCTCATAAGGCCGCGGGTCTCGCAAGAGTTATTGGAGGCAATGAACTACGTGTGAAGTAACTGTGTGCTGGGCCCCCTCTGCGGTAACAGGGAGCCGGGGGCACGCGGCTGCACACATAGATAGCGATATTCGCTATGTGTGCAGAGAGGGAAAGTGGTTGTCACCCCTTGATGGCAGCCCTGTTGATTAGATGTGTCGAGAACCCCATTTCATCTATTTTGAAACTGTCTAAATCAGTGGTGCCCAAAAAGTAGATCTCCAGATGTTGTAGAACTACAACTCCCATGATGCTTTGCATGTTTTTAGCATGCCTTTGGAATGGCAAAACATCATGTAAGCTGTAGTTTTAAAACAGCTGGGGATCTACCTTTTGGCCACCCCTGGTCAAAAGTGAAAACATGATGCTTGATTGATAAATTATATTTCACGTCTTCACATTGATAAAAACTACAATTCTAGATCAATAATGCCTAACCCTAAATAATATCCATAATCCTAAATACTATTCATTATCTACACTAACAGGGTTAAACAGAGTAGTTTGAATGGACCCATACTGAATGGGGCATAACCATCCAGCTGCATAAGGGGACATTCTGACTGCAAACTTCAGACACTGTATTTTACAATTCAGGAACCTCATTGGCTTGAATTTGTATTGGATTTCAACTAGACCGCATGCCGCAGGATGGATGAAATCTGGGCCTGAATGCTTTAAATCTGAGCCCAGATGCTTCAGATTTGGGCCCGGATTTTTAAAAAAATCCTAGCTAATTGGTGCTCCCTCACCAGCGCTGCCCGCCCGACGACCCAGCAGCCACTGGACCCCAGGGAAAGAGAGAAACCCCCCCCCAGCATTCCTAAAGGTAACTCTGTTAGTGTGTTAGTGAGTGTGTATGTCTAGCTAGTGTATGCGTATCTGTCAGTGAATGTGTGTGTGTGTGTATTTAGAAGGCGGGCAGGGGGGAAGGGTGGGGTGGCGGGGGGGGGTGGCGGAAGGGGCTTGAGTTTTGTCATGCCTAGGGCAGCACAAAACCAGGATACACCACTGCACGTTACCCTTATTGCACACTTTATACCAATCCTGTAGATAAAAATAAAAACAGGGAAAACGCAAAATAGGATGATAACGTAAGGTTTCTGTGTAACTAAGATAATAAATGGTCACACTCACATGGTCATGAGCCACTTAATGTAAGCTGGCTCAGACTAAAGGTATAAAAGGTGTATTCACGTTTTTAAACACCAAACACCAGGCTCCTTCCCTCTATGGTCCTTTAAATTTCTGCTGAATTCAGATATTCCAGGATGCAGGATATCGAGTAAACAAATTTATTGGACACGCTTAAAAGACAGCTTGGATAAAAAATAAATATATATATATATATATATATATATATATTTATAAATATATCTAAAAAGTCCACTGTGCAGATTAGTTTTTTACCTTTTTTACTAGTATTATGTGTCGACTGGCCAGTGCTAAATAGTTACAATGAAAAAGTAATAAAAAAGCTAGGTTAGTCAATCAGGGCTGGCGCAACCATAAGGTGGCACATTCGGCCACCTTAGGACTTATTGGCCCAGGCAGCAAAATGTCTGGGCTATGGATGACGGCAGGAGAGAAGTGTTCCACCTGTCACTACATGTACCATGGTCAGATGGACAGCGAGCAGAGGATCTTTTGTATCATCTACCTGGACAGGAAGTTCTCACTGAGAGCGACAAACAACTTCCTGTCAGACATGGTGATGGATACAGAAGAAACGCTACCACACACACAAGAGGGAATGGGGAAGGGGACAATGACACACTTGGAGGGGCTGAAAAAGGTGACAAAGAGGCACTCAGAGGAGCTGGGGAAGGGGACAATATAACAATCAGAGGGGCTGGGGGAGACACAAAATGGAGATAGGGAAGAGACAAAGATGCTGAAGGGAAGAGATGCACAAAGGGGTTAAAGAAGAAGAAATAGAGGCACACAAATGGGTTGGGGGAGAAAGAAACACACAAAAGGTCTGGGGAGTAAGACACACAAAAGGGCTGGGGAGGGAAAGAGACAAACAAAGTAGCTGGAGGGAGAAAGAGACACAAAAAAGATCTGGTTGAGGAAAGAGACACACAAAGGGGTACAGGAAAGTAAGAGACTCACAAGGGGCTGGAGGTAAGTAAGAGACACACAAAAGGACTGGGGGAAAGTAAGGCACACAAAAGGGGGAAGTTTGAGACCTACAAGGGGGTTGTAATAGGCACACAAGGGGGTATAAGACACACAAAGTGGAAAAATTTGGGATAGGATACATTGAACGGGGAATAGGAAATGGGGGCTATGAGACACACAGGTGAAGATGCTATATATTTGCGCAGGGGGGGGGGAGGATTGCATCTTCGCCTTTGTAGCCAAAAATATTTGCACAGATCCTTATGCATATATTACTATAAGGGAGGTATTTCACCTACCTATGCCCCACCTGCAGGTGAGGGCATATCTGTAGATCTTTAATACTAGTGACTGGGCTAGAAAAGACCTGATTCATGGGATGGGGATTGTGAAGTATGCAGAGGGGTCATATGGATGTGGCACCCCTGTGTATTTTGAGATGATTTCTTGATTATCCCTCCAGTAGTTCATTATTAACCAGCAAGACCAAAAGCTGTGCAGGAGTGAACCTTCACACCCCCAGCAGTTAAGTGATGAATTAGGGAAGGCATGTGCCAGTTTTACTGGTGTCCTGTCCCAGCGCATTAAGAGTTTACAGTGTTACTCCCAGTGAGTTAAGCAATTAGACATTATCCTAGTAACATTAAAAGACTGGAGCTACTGTTTTAGAGTAAAGTTCCCATCTTTCCATATATCGTAATTTTCCTTTCACAGAGGACTCCAGTAGAGCAAGAGTAGTTTGCTCATAGAGAAGTAGCCAGTAGAGCAAGAGTAGTTCGCTCATAGAGAAGTATCCGAAATTGTCCTTCTGCCAATGTGTGGGATTTAAAGAATTCAATAGGGACCAATAAAAGGGGTAGCAATGGGCTGATTAGATATTAACATATCTGTGTCAGAGAGGTAGCGTATAATTGGTCAGTGAAAGTATCAAATTCATTTGTGATAAATGGTTTTGGGGGATCCAGAGAAGTTAATGCACTCTATACAGGGACAAATAGGTGTCATATGCGCCGATATTAAAGCCACATGGTTGGTTTTAATGTCAGTGACTCCCAGACTACCCAGAGGTATTGACATACAGATCATGTTGGCAACTACCATGGGTAATCTACGCTTCCAAATGTGTGAGTGAACGAGCATTTGGAATCTCTTGAGCAGTGATGAGAGTAGGGTTATTGGGAGAGTTTGGAAGAGGTAATGGATGGTGGGGAGCACCATTATATTTATAGAGTTTCCTCTACCAAACCAAGAGATCTTCAGTCCCAACCAGGTAGTTAAGGTTGTCCGAGTTTCTGTTAGTAGTTTTACATGTTTTTTTTGGAGCAAGTCAGCTCTAGTTTTAGCTAGAGTCTATATGGTGGTATTGCACTCCCGTAGTATTAGATGAGGGTAGGCAGCCAGAACACCCAATCCAGGGTCTCTCCTATTTCGGGATAAATGAATAGTGCTTGTACAGAAAGTGAGGGGTATTGCTTTTCAGTATTTCTCAGTGGTATATGTAACACAAAATCAGAAGATAAAATATAGAGTAAAAAGTAACAATAATGCTTTTCACCACTGTGGCTTTTTCAAAGTGACACTAACGTGTTTTAATAATGTAGCTTTTTCAAGGTGACACTTTTTATGCACACACAGTTGGCAGCAGACAGGAGACAGGCAGAGTAGAGTGCCTGAGAAGGGGTATGCCTATGAATTAGTGAAGAAATGTATAAGAGGTATAAAGTTGTTAAGAGACAATATTTAGAATTATTATAGTGACTGAGAGAGGGAAGATGTGTCAAAGGAGCGACAGGAGAGAAATGTCAGCCTGGCACCAGCTTTCTTTATAGATTAGATAGAGAGGCAGTATGGTGTCTGGTGAAAGAAAGTAGGAGAGAATATCAGTAATGTGAGAAATTACTAGAGCATTAACAAGCTCCTCAGTAGCATCTTGACTAAGAAACAGGTTGATACAGATAATGTTTTTACAGTGGAATTGGCAAGATTGGCGACTGACTGAATATGAAGGGTAAAGGTGAGGTCAGAATCAAAGATAACACCAAAGCAGCGAGATTACACAGATGGACTGATGGGCATCCACTCACCATGCTGGGAGAACTTCCAATAAGGATTAGTATTATAAGGAGGGAAGATAGGAAGCTCAGTTTTAGAAAGACTCCATTTTAGAAAGCAGGAGGACATTCAGCCGGACATGGAAGAGAGGCACCTGGTTAAGTGTTTTAAGATAGCATGAGAGAGATCACTGGCAGAGTGGTATGTCAGGCTGTAATCAGCATATAGGTGGCAGTGGAATCCAAAATAATTAATACATTTGCCTAGAGCAACAGTGCAAAGTTACCAGAAAACGAGACACAGAAGGATCATTGGGAGAGATAGGATGAGAACTATGAAAGATCAGTGCCACGAAGGCGGAGGGTATGAAGAGTTTGGAGAAGAAGTGCATGATCAAGAGGCAGCAGAAAGGTCCAGAAGAACTACTATGGAGTAATGGACTTTAGATTTAGCTGTGATTGGCTCATTAGTTACTTTACTTACTTATTAGTTACTCATTATAGATAGTAAGAGACTGTGAACCAGGACACAACAATGTATTGTGACTAAAACATAGCTTTCATTAGAATCCATTAAAATACACACCCACAAACCAAAGTTAAGCATGAGAATAAAAATATGCAAAATATATACAACCGTGAGATATCTAAACTGCAGATCTATAGCATGAGTCACCATTATTAAATTATGTGAGCAATATATAAAAGTGACAGAGATATAGATAGTGGGATAGAGTATGTTAAATAGAAATGTAATTATTCTGATGCAAGTTAAGCTTGCAGCATTGTAACACTCCTCTAAACACAACTAATAAAGGAAAATAATAAAGTGTGCTCATGTAAAATCTATGTAGTAGACCTCAACTCAAAACCACAATAAATCACTAGAGGCTGCAAAAAAATCAAATAAGTACTACAGGGACACAAACTCCTTCTTATAGGAATCAGCACTGCTATATGAACAGAACAGAATCACTCAACCACAGCCGGTCAAGGTATCAGCAAAGCAGACTCTATCATCACCAGAGACTCGAGGCACTCGGACGAGCAGTGCTGTTTCCCCGAAGTGAGGCTCGAGGTGGAACGCACTGTGGTACGCACGCCGTCCTCACCGGCGATCAGAATTTGGATGACAGCAGCTGGAACATCATCCTAATCCATCCGTACCCGAGTTAAGGTTTCTTTGCAATTTTTTATCCGTAATAGACCAGTATTGTGACTGTGGATTTTATGTGATGAATATTTTTTATTAATTTTTAAGTATTTTGAATAAATTGGACTTTTTTATCCTCTCAGTTGTTTTTTTAACCATTTTTATACTATACAGTATTTGGTGGACATCTGCCCCTAGCGAGAATATTACTTGCTTAATGGTAAACAGAACTATTGAAAGATTTTTACCATCGGGCTGAGTTATCAGGTTATTCCTTCTGTTTTTTCTTATTATTTTTATTTTTATTATTTTTATTTATTTATTTATTTTAACTAGTATACCGATCAATTAGTTATATTAGTCATCTTTGGATATTGTATCTTCTTGAATTGAAAGACACTCACACTGCACAATATCTGCAGAATTATTCTCTTCATTTTGTATGAATTTTTTACAGGCATCTATTTAAATGCAACATTGTGTCATTTTTAACTAATTCATTTTTGCTAGTATCTGTATCAATAGTAGGCTCCTGGATACTTGTGACTAATGTTTTAGCACTTCACATTTCATGAACAGAACTCTGTCTCGTCTCAATATAAAACTACTCTGGAGCCCTGTGTTAATATACAGCTCCAAGCTTAGGCAATAGTCCTAATTAAGATATGAATGTAAAAAATCCATAGAGAAGGTGTGAAAGTGGAGAGATCTTACTCTCCCCTCGCTTTTTCCTGCCCACAGAGAAAACAGCAAATGTAGTGTTCAAACTCTGTCCCTCCAAGCTGATCTCCAAATTGCTGGCAAAATTTAGCTGACTGAACAACTAGAAAACACACTACACACTACACACATTTCCCTAACATTCCGTTAGTTCATCAGGATGCTGCATAATTAATGTGGGTTTAAAT
This sequence comes from Pelobates cultripes, assembly GCA_933207985.1. Classification (NCBI taxonomy): domain Eukaryota; kingdom Metazoa; phylum Chordata; class Amphibia; order Anura; family Pelobatidae; genus Pelobates; species Pelobates cultripes. The sequence continues at coordinate 131,177,847 of OW240913.1, read as the reverse complement.
ACCCTAAATGTGGCAATCATTGGTCCTTATTCATCCGATTGGGAAATATGATCCTTTCAGAGCTACAAAACAACACATCAAACAATTTATCCAACAATAATAAAATAAATTTCCTGGCTAATCATGGCAGCATTTAACATATGGGTTAGCTCCTCCCTCCAGCCAATAGGACAGGAATACCAATTAAAGAATTCAAATTCAATTATCCCTGAGGTATAAGAGATCCCAGAATACTAGCTTCCTCAGTCTTTTTTTCCTGTCCTCCTAGCCAGACAGGACAGCTTGTATTTATTACAAAAGACTTTGTTTTATGCTCACCTGGCTATGTCTTTCATCCTTTTATCCCCTAAGAGGTCAGCCTCCCTCTGTAGGAAGACCAGGTACATGCAACCCACCTCTTGGTAGCTGGGGACCCCTGGTAGCCAGAGGAGTTAGTGTTCCTCAGGCTTCCTGTTCGGAGCCTCAGGATGCCCACACATGCACAAAGGTAAGAGGATGCGAGTAGCCCTATTTTCACCAGTAATAAAAATGGCGGTACCGGGCGCTCACGGGGAATCGCGCATGCACGATTAAAGATACAGCGCATCATTTCTATTTAAAGGGGAAAAGTGCGTTTTTTTCTGCCTCAAAATTCAAACCCTTCAAGAAAGTGTAAGCTGCTCTCTGGCAATCAAGCTCCCTCACTCTGCAGGTACTGAATCTTCCTTTTTTCTTTTAGCCTGAATTTGTGTTTTCTATGATGGATCACTCTCCCACTTCAGCTAAATCAGCGACTCTAGGTCATAGGTGAGCATTAATTTTTGTATTTTTTTTCTCCACCATTCTCCTAATAAAAAGAGTGCACTAGAGGGTACAGTCTCTTGACTTCTGTAATTTCCGCCGTCAAGACTGGACAGGCCCTAGATCTCCTTCCAGGAGAAGGGATAAACCGACAGCTTGCAAATGGATGTGGCTCCAGACCCTTGGACAACTGCAGGCTATGTAAGAGATGTTTAACTCGAGTTGCAGGAGAATCTGAATTCCAGCAGCCTCCACAAGCATCCACCTCAGCCCAGGATATAGCCTCGTGGATAAAGCAGGCAGTGGCAGAAGGCATTGCTGAATCACACAAAGGCAAACGTCTTAGATGTGAATATCCCCAGGTGAATCACGATTCTTCAGACGAAGACTTCGGACAGGATTTGAATTCCCTGGACCTGGAACATATGTCTTCTAGCAATGAGGAATACTCCTGCCCCCTGGACTCTAAAGCAATAGAGCGTTTGATCTCTCTGGTGAGAAGAACACTGGAATTACCTGATGAGGTACTAGAAGCCTCAGCAGCGGACAAACACTTCGGGGATCTCAGTAAAAGGAAACCTTTATTTCCGGTACACAAGTCCATTAAGGATCTCATAAGTAATTAATGGAAGAATCCAGAAAGGAGACTTTCTCTGCAAAGCCGTGTGCCTAACTTATACCTCATACGTGAGGAAGACACCAGGCTTTGGACTTCTAACCCGAAGGTTGATGCCTCAGTTATCAAGGTGGCTAAACGTTCTATTCTCCCAATACATTACAATGCTTCCCTGAGAGACCCTATGGAGAAAAGAATAGATGCTGACATTTCAAAATGTTTTTTAGCAGCTGGTACTGGATGTCACCCTGTGGTTTCTATTTCTGCTATGTCCAGAGCAATGAGAGTATGGATCCTGGACATAGAAGAGGATTTGGACAAGGGTGTCAGAAGGCAACATATTGCAGATTCCCTAAGGGAGGTTAGACTAGCCTGTGAATGGCTCTTAGAAGCCTCTACGGATATGATTAAGGTTATGTCGAAGGTTATGGCTTTCTCGGTTGCAGCCAGACGTGCCTATGGCTCAGACCATGGGGGGCTGATATGGCCTCAAAGCATAACTTATGTTCCCTCCCTTTTTCGGGTGAAGTGTTGTTTGGGAAACCCCTTGAAGAAGCTATCAAGAGGATACTGGATGTCAAGCAAGTTCTGCTTCCACAAGCAAGACGTCCAAGAAGACCTCCACTTGAACGTCGTTCTTATAGGGAACACCCTTCCTATAGAGACAGTAAGGCTAACAGGCCAGGGCGTGAATACTACAGATCTACCTCCTGGAGAAGTAGTCAAACCAGCAAGTCCACCAGAGGAAAGACTAACACCTCTTCCTTTTGTCCTTCCAAACAGTTCTGAAGGTTACTATGCCCAAACACTTTTGGTAGGAGGAAGACTTATGCATTTCCGAAGGGTTTGGGCAGAGATCCCAGACAATTGGGTTAGGTCCATAATTAGAGAGGGCTATTCTCTGGAAATTATAGACATTCCCTGATCGAGATTTATAAGAACCAGTTTGCCCCTGAATTCAATAAAAAGAGACGCTTTGATCCAGTACACTGGAGATCTTCTACAACAACGGGTGATTGTTCCTGTTCCAGAAAGGCAAAAGTTTCAGGGCTTCTATTCCCCTCTCTTCCTAGTGAAGAAAGTGAGGAAAATGGAGACTTAAATCAACTTAATATTCACTTGAGGATAAGAAAATTCAGGATGGAATCTCCTTCACTCTATCATACGGGTGGTATGTCAAGGAGACTGGCTGATATCAGTAGATCTGGAGGACGCCTACTTCCATATTCCAATAGCTCTTCATCACCAGAGGTTCCTCAGATTCTGCGTAAATGAACAACATTTCCAGTTCCGGGCTTTACCTTTTGGAATCAGCACAGCCCCAAGGACCTTCTCAAAGATCCTGGTGACTGTTATCGCATTGCTCTGAAAGAAGGGAATAGCAATATTCCACTACCTCAACGACATCCTGATAGTCGATCCTGCATACGAGGTTTTACTGAGACATCGACTGATGGTACTCCAGACACTAAAAAGCTTTGACTGATTAATCAACTACCAGAAGAGTCAACTTCTTCCTGCCAGAAGGCTGGTGTTTTTAGGAGCAAAATTCGACACCGTGTCAGCAGTAGTGTCTCTGGCCCATGACAGAAAACTGAGTATACTGTCACGCATTCGAGAATTTCAAGTCAAAAGAACGAATACAGCAAGAAAGTGCATGAGGATCATAGGTTCCCTTTCCTCCACGATTGGCCTAGTGAAATGGGCTCAGTGGAACCTCCGCCCTCTACAAGAATACTTCCTACAGAAGTTCGATTCGGGCTCTCAGGAATGGGAGATGAAGATGTCCATTCCGGGTCATTTAAAAAAGTCCCTCAACTGGTGGCTTTCTTGGGAAAACCTATCCAAAGGTTTCCCTCTGAAGGAGGTGGACTGGATGATAATCACCACAGATGCCCGTCAAGATGGTTGGGGTGCACATCTGAAGGACCACTTTGTTCAGGCTCTATGGCCCCTGCACACCCGTCATCTTCCTTCAAATATACTCAAATATAACTGAGAGCAACCTTTTTAGTTCTTCTATACTTCAAGCCTCTCATTCAGAATCAATGGGTGAAGCTGAGAATAGACAACAGGGCAGCTGTAGCGTACATCAACCATCAGGGAGATACCAGGAGTTGTGCACTGATGAAGGAGATCAAGCCAATCATGATTTGGGCACAGAGGACTCTAGCCGGTCTCTCTGCCTTATACCTTCCTGGGAAGGATAATATGATTGCAGACTTCATGAGCAGGCATCAAGTGAAGGAGACGGAAAGGAAGCTATCCAATCTGGCCTTCCAACAACTGGTAAAGAAGTGGGGGCTCCCACAGTTGGATTTAATGGCCACTGCTCGGAATACTCATCTTCCATGCTTCATGTCAAGGAGATTTCACCCATTGGCATATGCTCAAGATGCCCTTTCATCAAGCTGGCATATATATTCCCTCCTATCCTGCTTATTCTCCCCTTCTGTAGAAAATCTCCAAAAAACGATGCAAGATAATAGCTATCATCCCATTCTGGACCTGTCATCCATGGTTTCCCCTCTTGAAGAGTCTGTTGATAGACAAACCATGGGAAATTCCAGTCTTCTGGAATCTTCTGTCTCAAGGACCTCTAGTACACCCAGAGCCACACAAGCTGAGTCTTCATGCATGGCTCTTGAAAGGCAATCCTTAAGCGAACAGGGTTTTCCTGAAAAAGTAGTTTCCACCTTACTACGCTCCAGAAAATCTTCTACCTCCTCTACGTATTATAAGATATGGGGGGCCTTCGCAGAATGGCTTCATGAAGATGTGAAGGATTTAAAGTCACCTTCTATTTCCCAGGTTTTGGGATTCTTACAGGCTGGGTTGGATAGAGAATACAAACAAACAATAAAATAAGGGTGCGCCTAAAATATATGAATGAATAATATTAACAATATCTGAATAAAAGTATAATAAAATATTAGAATAAAATAAAATAAGTGATTGGCAATAGTCCAAAAAACTTATCACAATCCGTAATGGTAGGTCCCACGTGTAAAAAGGAAATTCTTAGGATGTTAGATGGGATCAAATCTTCACGATTATATGCTTGAAGTTCGATAGCACATATGTAGAGAGAAAAAATAAAACAGGACTCCAATGGAACAGTATATAGGTAAATAAAATATATGATAATAAAATAAAATAAGTCTTACTCACACTTTTCAGAGCTAAAATCCAGCTCTGATATTGCGCACGATACGGAGTAAGGTTTGATAGATGAATATCTGGCGTAGGTTCAACGTCCAAATTAGTGTTATAGGACCCGGAAGAAGAGAATAAAATATATAGTGCTCTCTGTATTAAGATTCAAAGTTAAAAGAGTATAAAATATACTACTCACATAATATGGAGCAGGCTTGGACTGCTCGGTGTGAGCGCTTAGGTGGTATAATCCCCACCTATGGATTCTTTGCACTTCTTGTAAAGTATGCAATGTATGTTGTCAGGGTATTTATATCGGCAGACATTTTGTGCTATGATAGAAACTAAAAGTGTATATTCTGAGTCACTCTGAACAGACCAGACTCCATTTTGTTATTTTCAAGTTAACAAAAAGACACCAGATTTCTTTCTGTAAGACTAGCCATTTTGCCAGAGCTAAGGAATGCATAGCATAGTATAAACAAGTGATAAGAAGAATATAATCAAATCTAAACCCAGACAATTGTGACAGAGAAGATTAAATAATAATATTTAACTGTCTATATATATATAAGGTACAATTGTATGGAAAAGGGTAAACTTAGTTCATGATCTGCCATATCAGAAATTATAGCAGATTTGCCAGACACATAGTCTGGACAAAATTTAAGAAACCCTTTGAAATTTTAAATTATGGCACTATAAAGATAACGCAAAATGACGTCAAAATAGCCACCAGGAAAAGTTAACTCTTTCCTGGATAGGTATGTTTAGTGGGACAAGACTGCCCTCTATAGACCAAATAACTAATTTGCGATCTGGAAGATAACCACACCTCTAGTGCTTCTATTGGGTTATCAACTGATGACGTACAGAGAGTCTGGCCCTTTAAAAGTTAAGACAAAGGGAAGATAGAGGTAGGCAGATGCAAAGGAGATGCAAAGGAGAGGAGAGAGGAATTGGAAGTTTGGGGATTCCAGCTCGGACAACATCTGAGACTAACACTCTACTCTTAAAACTCTAACACTTAGAATTTCACTGACTTTCTTACCTACACAACCTCCATGCAGAGAGACATCCAAATAAGTTCCTGAGACTACCAATCGGATGAAATATCTACTCAACTGGTAATTATACTGGTTCCATTTAATTAATTAAATTAATTAAAATGTATTAATAGCATTATATATGACTGGATAAGACACGGTCAGATTTCCATATTAAGAAATCTTAGTTAACTAAAGAATATATAGTTATAAACATTCCATTCTGCAGGTGGAATTAAGAATAATTATATATATTGATGTGATATTATCACGTGTTAGCATACCGTTGTTTTTATCCAGGTGTATTGATTTGCTCTAAATTAAGATAAGATATCTTTTAGACAAATTAAAATTCTGCTTTTGTAAAAATAATATGGTAGATTCTCTTATTGGATGGTTCCAGGAAATGACTAATGAACTGGTTTAAATGTTATTTTATTTAAAATTACTTAAGAATAGATCTTAACTACCTAGGAGATCTAGCCAGCATTGAAAGGGTTATTCTAACTGTCAGCTAAACTTTACGACCTTACGCTGCACTCTGAAGAATTCTGTTCTCTGAGTGAAACTTTTTCAGCCTGTGTTAAAGATAGTCATAAATCGTGTAAGTCTTGACAGATAATGCTATTTAGCCATTGAAATCTGTATAGCCATTCCTTTGTATTGCATATCATTTTATACTGAATATTCATTGATTATTATCACGCATGTTACATGTTATTAATTAATTTGTTATTAAAAATAAAATCTATTTTTATAAAATTGTGAATATTATTTATATGATATACTTCTCACTTAACACGATAACGATATTTGGGATCTGAGAATTGAATTAGTGGGCAATTCTCACTGTTACTATTATTATCCCATAAATATCCCCACAATGTATAGTCAGGTAAGAGAAAGAAAAGAAAATGGCAATAAAGTATTTTATGCCAATAAAATTTCTTTATTATGAAATAATAAGAACAATATCTAAACGCGTTTCACCTCACAGGCTTCTTCAAGTAGATAGAGGTAAAAGGGGGGGCACACCTGACATACATAAGTTTATACAGGGTATAGTAATACCGTAGATTTAAAATTCCCGCCAAAATGACGTCATCAAAATCAACAAAATTTTCAATAGTTGAAACAATAATTATTACAAAGATATGGTTAACATAAGATAGATACATAGTTTAAAATATTAAAACGAGGGTTATAAATGTGTAAAAATGCTTTAAAAAGAGCAATCATGCGTCACGTGACGTAAGAAACACTTCCGCGTCACGTGATGCTCGGTGAAACGCATGCGTTCCGTCTTAATGGAACGCACGCGTCATCAAATGATGGGAGGGGCTGCCCGAGTATACCGGGAGGTAGGAGAGACAGCCACAGCTAAAGCACATAAGCTTGCTGTCTGCCTGCACAAGCATACCCCGTGGGGGACAGCAAGAATCACCAAACTGTGCACTCATACTGACAATCTGAAAAATGGAAAAACACATAAAACCAGCTAGTTTTGAACTTATAGTAAAGTAAATACCATGAAATAAATGTATAAAAATTACAATGAACATAAGAATAGTATTAATAAAATTATATGCATACAAGCACTTTACACTATATTAAGATATATTAAAAAAACTATAAAAGTTTTATAAAAGAAAAATGTATGAAATTAATAAGAATTTTTATTCTTAAATAATATTGTTTATAAGAAATGAAAAAGATCAAAGTCAATATTAAGACCAGTAGGGGTGAGGGTTTTTAGATTATATGTCCATTCCATTTCTTTTTTACCTAAAACTTTTTTAATGTCTCCACCTCTCCATGGGACATTGCAAGTGTCTATGCCAATACATTTAAGATGTTTTGGATTTTTTCCGTGTTGTAAAAAATGTTTTGAGACTGAGTGATTCTCATAGCCTTTTAAGATATTTCTACAATGTTCAGCTAATCTTGTTTTTAGGTCTCTGGTAGTCATACCAACATATTGGAGCCCACACAGACATTCTAGAAGATAATTACATTTTTCGTATTACAGTGAATAAATCTGGTATGTTTTCTGTGTAATTGTAGATAAAAACGATGTAGTTTTAGATTTAATAATATCACTGGTACGTTTGCAAACTATACATCTATTGCATTTAAAAAAACCGCTAGGTTTAGTTAAAAAGGTGGTGGGGCTGGGGTTTAAAAGTATATGTTTGTGTTTAGTATAAATACTTGTAAGGATAGACTTAAAACTGGGTCCCCCTCTAAATATAACTTGTGGTTTCTCAGGGATAATTCCAGCCAAAGTCTCATCCTGTTTAATATATACCAATGTTTCTTTATAATCTTCTTCATAACATTACTTTTGTTATTGTAGTAAAAAATAATTGGCAATACCGGAGCGGTTTTAGCTTCTTTATTGCTATTATATTCTAATAATTCAGATCTATTGGTAAGTTATTTCTAGGATAATTTTTTTGAAGGAATTTGTTGGACAATAGTTGAGACTGTTCCTCAAAATCTTGTGTGAGGAAGCAGTTTCTACGCAAACGGAGAAATTGGCTCTTAGGTATTCCTTGTAGCCAGGGTTTGTGATGGCAACTAGACACGTCAATAACATTATTAGTGCATACTTTAAAAAAAAAAAAGTTTTAGTATAAATTTGTTCATTCTTAATAAAAATTTCTAGGTCTAAAAAGTGAATAGAGGATTTACTATAATCCCAAGTTAAAACAATGCCTTTGTCATTATAATTTAAATATTGTAAAAACTGATTAAGAGAGTCTTCTGGGCCATCCCAGATAAAAAACAAGTCGTCAATATTTCTAAAATATGTAACCAGGTTTGTCTGCCAGCCATGCCCTCCAACCTGCCATAAAAAGGTTGGCATAGCTAGGGGAAAACCTGGTCCCCATAGCAATGCCCTGTTTTTGTAGATAAAAAGAGTCTAAAAACCAAAAATAATTGTTGTTTAAAATAATTTTGATACCCTGGATAATAAAATCTACTTGTTGGTCTGAAATGTTCTTTTCAGCTTTCAAGATTTTTTCAACTGCTAAACAGCCTTTATCGTGAGGTATGATGGTATATAAGGATTGTACATCACAAGTCACTAAAATGTATGTGTTTTCCTATTTAAAATCATTTAAGAAGTGAAGTAGGGTCATAGAATCTTCAAGATATGACTTCATACGCTTCACTGAAGGCTGTAAGAGAATGGGTTGGATAGAGGTCTAAGTCTGAACACCCTCAAGGTTAATTGTTCTGCTATCTCTGCCATGTCAGATATCAGATGGGCTGAAAACCCCATGGTAATCCGCTTTATGAAAGCAGTTCTTAGGATTAGACCACCTATCCGGGTTTACAAGTGTCCCTGGGATTTACCTTTGGTCTTACAGGCCTTGATGGAGCAGCCTTTCGAACCGTTGGACGAAATTCCTATGTTATCCCTGACGCAAAAGTCTCTGCTTCTATTAGCCTTAGTTTCAGCTAGAAGGATGGCGGACATAAAGGGTCTTTTGGTAGAAGAACCTTATACCATTTTCTATCATGACAAGGTCATTCTCCGTCCCAGACCAGAATTTCTACCTAAGGTGGTCTCTCCTTTTCACCTGAACCAAGAAATTGTTCTTCCAGTCTACTTTCAGAATCCGTCTAATGAGATGGAAGAAAAGTTTCACATGCTGGACCTTAAGAGGTGTATTTTGGTTTACATTCAATGAACTAAGGTGTCGAGGAAGTCTCCTCAACTCTTTGTTGTCCCTTGGGGCTGCTGTAAGGGTGAAGCGGCCTCTGTATCTACTCTCCGTTCCTGGACTGTTTCCACTATTTCATGAGTTTATAAGGTCCAAGGAGTTCCAGTTCCAAAAGGTATAAGAGCACACTCAACCAGATCGATTGCCACTTCATGGGATGCAGAGTCTGGAGTATCACCAGAGAGCATTTATTAGTCATTACAAATTCGATATTTCTTCAAATTCTAATCTGCATTTTGGCCATTCGGTCCTAAATTCTTGTTCTTCTCAAAGCAAATAAAAGTCTCTGGGCATCTACTCCCTCCCTGTGGTATTTACTGCTTGGGTATTCCCCATATGTTAAATGCTGCCATGATTAGCCAGAAATAAGGAAATTGTATTCATACTTACCGTAATTTTCTTTTCCTGGCTATTATTCATGGCAGCATTTGGGTTTCCCACCCCTTTATTAAGTCGGATCAGCTTGCTACTAGACTGAGGAACCTAGTATTCTCGGATCTCTTATACCTCAGGGATAATTGAATTTGAATTCTTTAATTGGTATTCCTGTCCTATTGGCTGGAGGGAGGAGCTAACCCATATATTAAATGCTGCCATGAATAATAGACAGGAAAAGAAAATCACGGTAAGTATGAATACATTTTCCTTAATATAGCTGCCATAGAATCTAACATTAAATAATGTTTAAATGATAACCATAGTCTATATATACACATTCAAACTATTGGGTAATGGAAAATTCTGCTTCTCCCTTAGGGGCAAATCTACTAAACAATGCATTTAAACAAATTACCCAACTGTGAAAAACGAATATACCGCTGTAATGTGAATTGTCAATAAGTAAACATGTATTTAAATAATAATCATGACACTCACCCCCGGCAGAACACTGACGACAACACGCACTAGCTAAACACGGGTAATCCAACGGTGTGGGTGGGGGTAGTGAATCGTGGGCAATACTCGAGCTCTGCTATAAGTGCCTGTTGTGGAGGAAGGGTAGGCGCCTGTACAAGAAATGGGCTACATACAGCATGTATATGCAGGGCCGTCATCAGAAATTTTGGGGCCCCTGACAAAGCACAAGGTTTGGGCCCCCCCCCCCTCCCTCCCTCCCTCCCTCCCGGGCCCGCACACGCCCTACCTGGTCCGCTGACAATGATGCAGGACTGAATGTGGTGTGTATAGTGGAAGTGAATTAGAATGTGTGTAATGGATGTAGTGTTTGCGTGTATTAGATACTGTTTGTACAGTGAATGCAGAGTGTGTGTTTGTGTAGCAGATGCATTGTGTGTACAGTTAATGCAGAGTGTGTGTCAGTATAGTGAATCCATAGTGTATACATAGTTTAGTGAATGCAGAGTGTGTGTTAGTGTGTAGTGAATGCAGAGTGTGTCAGTGTAATGAATGTAGTGTGTGTGTTAATGCAGTGAATGCAGAGTGTGTGTAAATTTGTTTGTAGTGAATGCAGAGTGTGTTAAATTTGTAGTGAATGCAGAGTGTGTGTTAATGTGTAGTGAATGCAGAGTGTGTGTTAGTGTAGTGAATGCAGAATGTGTTAATGTGTAGTGAATGCAGAATGTGTTAATGTGTAGTGAATGCAGAGAGTGTGTTAGTGTGTAGTGGATACAGAGTGTGTGTTAGTGTAGTGAATGCAGAGAGTGTGTTAATGTGTAGTGAATGCAGAGAGTGTGTTAGTGTGTAGCGGATGCAGAGTGTGTGTTAGTGTAGTGAATGCAGAGAGTGTTAGTGTGTAGCGGATGCAGAGTGTGTGTTAGTGTGTAGCGGATGCAGAGTGTGTGTTAGTGTAGCGGATGCAGAGTGTGTGTTAGTGTAGTGAATGCAGAGTGTGTTAATGTGTAGCGAATGCAGAGTGTGTGTCAGTATAGTGGATGCAGAGTGTGTGTTAGTGTGTAGCGGATGCAGAGTGTGTGTTAGTGTAGTGAATGCAGAGTGTGTTAATGTGTAGCGAATGCAGTGTATGTGTTGTGTTAGTGTATGCAGTGTGTGTGTTGTGTTAGTGTATGCAGTGTGTGTGTTGTGTTAGTGTATGCAGAGTGTGTGTTGTGTGTGTTATTGTATTCAGTGTGTGTGTGTTGTGTTGGTGTATACAGTGTGTTGTGTTAGTGTATGCAGTGTGTTGTGTTGTGTTAGTGTATGTAGTGTGTGTGTGTTGTGTTAGTGTATGCAGTGTGTGTGTGTGTGTGTTGTGTATGGTGTGTGTGTTAGTGTATGCAGTGTGTGTGTTGTGTTAGTGTATGCAGTGTGTGTGTAAATGTGCAATCTGGGGGGGGAGGGGGAGGAAGGGGCATTTTAACATTAATTTTGAATTAATTTAATTAAATGTGTCTCCCCCCTCCCTGCTTACCTGTATCCAGGGAGGGGGGAGGTTCCATCTGTGGTGGCCCGGTGGCATGGGGCCCCCCGGTTACCTGTTACCGTCCGCAGAGGGGGCCCAGGCAGCACTCAGCTTCTCCTCTTCTAATAACTCTCGCGAGACCCGCGGAGCGTTGCCATGGTAACCGGGTCTCGCGAGAGTTATGAGAAGAGAGAAGACAGGAGGAGAAGCTGTGTGAGGCCTGGGCCCCCTCTGCGGTAACAGGGAGCCGGGGGTCCGCAGCTGCACACATAGATAGCGAGATTCACTATCTATGTGTGCAGAGAAAGAAAGTGGGGCCCAGGACTGCCAGAGCAGTCCGGGCCCCCCAGGGCCGCCGGGCCCCCCAGGGCCGCCGGGCCCGTGACAACAGTCACGGTTGTCACCCCCTGATGGCGGCCCTGTGTATATGCACAAGTAAGCAGTGAGCAGAGGATTCCTGACCTCGGAGTGATAAGCGCTCAGATAATGATTTATGGAGAAAGGGGCACCTAAGCGCCCTAAAACAGGTGGAAGCTTCTCAAACACACATCCCAGGAAATAGAAAAGGTTACGTTCACGTCACCATGACGGAAAAGGTTACGTATTTCACCACCCTATCTCCACTCGCTTGAGCTTATATGGAGTTATTAACGGGACCTGTGGGTCTTCCCCACTCCGATAAGCTACTAGGTAGCCTACTCTATACCTTATATGGTGACAATTTATTATTAGACACCCTAGATCATGTCTGAGGCTGATGGGCCTCGTCCTCTCGCTGTGTTAACACCAAGAGTTGCTGTATTTTGCGAGTACACATGCATACATACTCACATACACTGATACATCACTCTAGGGCAAAGCTCGCCTACAACATTTCCAAACACGGAAAGGGAACACAGAACTTATACTCTGACCAGTCATTGGAGTTTACGATCCTAGCGTGAATTGTTACGCTGTTATTATATTGCATTTACGCTTGTTTTTTATGACTTATATTGTTAACTTTGTACCTTTTGCTGGCTAGCGAGCCTAATTTTTTCTGACTTTCATGACTCAATAAACAAGATTTACAAAAAAATAAATAATAACCATGGTCCAAATACATACACGGGATTAATGGGGGAGTACATAGATGAATGTTCACAAATGGTCTAATCTATAACTAAACAGATAATATATATTACGCCATATAAAATGACAAAGGGAGAAAACAGCTCCATTCCCACATGAAAGAACCAAATAAAATCTAGTACATGATAATTCAAATCACAATAATAAAAACTTCACTATGCAAAAGTGTAATAATAATAATAACAAAGTATTTAACCAGAAAAGTTACACGTACAAACATACTGACATACACACACAGACATACATGCATACTGACATACATACACACACAGACATACATACTGACATACACATACACAGACATACATACTGACATACACACACAGACATACATACTGACATACACACACACACATACATAATTACAGACACATACACAGACATACATACATACTGACAAACAGACATATATACATACTGACATACACACACATACAGATAGACACATACATACAGACATACATGCATACTGACATACATACACACATACCTACTGACACACACACACAGACATATATACATACTGACATACACACAGACATACATACTGACATACACACACACACATATAGAAAAACACATACATACAGACATACATACATACACACACAGACATACATGCATACTGACATACATACAGACATATATACATACTGCCATACACAGACATACACAGACATACATGCATACTGACATACATACACACATACATACACACAGACATACACACAGACATATATACATACTGACATACACACACACAGACATACAAAAACATACATGCATACTGACATACATACACACATACATACTGACACACACACACACACACAGACATATATACATACTGACATACATAGACATACATACTGACATACATACAGACACACATGCTTACAGATAGACATACAGATAGACACATACACATACATGCATACTGACATACACAGACATACATGCATACTGACATACACACAGACATACATACTGACACACACAGAGACATATATACATACTGACGTACACATACATACTGATATACATATACACACACACACTTCATTTATCAGCCACCTTCCTCTTACCTTTAAGTTGCAGGAGGGTGGCTGGGGATGATGGGAGTGGATGCCTCTGGTGTTCTCCGTTCTCCCTCTTCTCCGCTCTCCGCCCGCGCGAAGTAAGCTAGAAGGAAGTTACCGGCCGTCACTTTCTCCCAGCAGCACTTGCGGTGTAGCCGCAATTTTTTTTTTTTAAAGGGGCCCAGTCGCACTATTACCCGGCCGCAGCGCTGACCGGGCCCCTGAAGATATAGGGCCCTAAATGCTTGGGCCACCTGATGGGCCCCGGTGCAGATGCATCTGCGGCAGTTTCGCCGCTCCATGTGGGGCCTGGACGCCCGGGCCGCCGGGCCCGTGACAACCATCATGGTTGTCACCCCCTGATGGCGGCCCTGGAACCTACATCTGAAAAGACGCCGCGAGTCTTATTACTGAGGAAAAAGGCAGAACAAGACAGTATTAGGGCATACAGCAGGTCCACTGCAAGTTCCTCTTGCCTAGCTGCTACTGCCAGTGACACTTACACCAACTTTGATTCACTGATTTAGAACTGGTTTACTGATTTGTGACTTTTTTTCTCTTACAGGTCATAGAGAAATTAAGTTTTCAGTGTGCTTCAGTGCCACTGCTTGTTTCTTCCCTCAGTAATATACGATGTGTGTTAGTTTACAGCAAATATGACCCCTTTTCTGCAATAAGTGTAGCAGGTTTTTTTTGTTAACTCTTTGTAGAAAAAGAGTAAAAAAATGGGGTTAGCATTGCAACTTAGCACTTACAACAACTCTTGTTGAAATCATGTCTTAGTAATAGCTATGAAATAGACAGCAATTGTAATGATTAACATGATGGAAGAGGCCCAGAAGAGAAAAACATGATCTTTGAAGATGGTGTACCATTTATTTAAAATTACATAGTTACACAGCTGAATGGAGACATGTGTCCATCAAGTTCAGCATTTCTCACAACTGGTTTTGCTGTTGAGCCAATAGAAGGCAAAAAAATAGTTTGAAGCGCTTCCAATTTTGCAATAAACTAGAAAAAAAATGTTAAAATCTTCTTGTGGCGGAACCAACCTCGCCACTATGCACTGGAGAAGCCTGGTTGCCCGCCTGCTGCCTTTAGACTATGGCCCCATGTTGAAACACTTGATTTTCCCCTGTAAAGACACGAAAGCTGGGCCATTCAGTGCTTGCCCTGTTTGAGCGGTGATACCCCAGATAGCTATGCCATGGAGCCCATTCGTATAATGAAAGACTATGGGAAAGACTTTGGCTCCATGGCAATTGAACTGTATGTGTGTGCGCCATTCAGTAATAATGTGCGCTCAGATCTGAGCTATCTGGGCATATGTTTAATGTACGTGTTTTGTGCAATGGCTGCACAGTTATATATTTTTATGTATTTTATTGTCTTTTGCTGCCATGTGTTCAATGGAGTTTTGCCTCTGTCCTTGGAGATAATTGGGTAACTTCCCAATTATCTCCAGGATAGAAGACTCCGTGGAACTGGTTTTGGGCAGAAAAGCCATGCTTCATTTGGTCACAAAGGACTTCGATCTATCTTTTGAACAAATGGACCAATTTGGCTGATTTTTGGTTATGTTTATATTTAAAGGTTGCTGATTGGATGTGTGGTTTTAAAGTTACAGGATATGTGTAAAAACTGTATTTTTCCTACCTGTGTTAATTATGTTAAACCATTTTGTGCCATAATTATATCACAGGCAGCGGGAGGATTTTTGTATGTAATTGCTGGGAGTGTTTCTGTAATATACATGTATGATTGGTTGTTTTGTAAAACCCTGTGGGTGGTCCTATCTAAGGGAAATCTGCATAAAAGAAGGTTCTCTTGGTGCCAGTAAACAGATTCTGCTTAACCCTCAAACGAAGTGTTGTCTCGTTATTGGGGGAATTGGATTGAATGCTGACTACCAGGAGTGTAAACCTTTTGTATGGTTTTTTCCTGTTCAGCTATTTCCAGTATTCGTGAGTTTCCTTTCGGAAGTTGGAGAATTCGTGTAGTTTGCAGTTCGGGAGATTGGTGATTGCAGTAGCTGTCGGTGCATCTGAAAGGGGAATATCGCCTAAACGTTTTTTAACCTCTTGTGGGCAAAACGGTCCGTTACACTTCTTGACCCCAGAATGGCGGTCAGATATCTCCTTGGATCAAAAAGCTATTACCCCACTAATTACAATTTACATCCCTGAATATTATGTTTTTGAAAATATTTATCCAGTTGCTGTTTAAATCTGTATGGACTCTGATAAACCACCTCTTTAGGCAGACTAAAGAGATTTAAAGGGACACTATAGTCACCTGAACAACTTTAGCTTAATGAAGCAGTTTTGGTGTATAGAACATTCCCCTGCAGCCTCACTGCTCAATCCTCTGCCATTTAGGAGTTAAATCCCTTTGTTTATGAACCCTAGTCACACCTCCCTGCATGTGACTTGCACAGCCTTCCATAAACACTTCCTGTAAAGAGAGCCCTATTAAGGCTTTCTTTATTGCAAGTTCTGTTAAATTAAGATTTTCTTATCCCCTGCTATGTTAATAGCTTGCTAGACCCTGCAAGAGCCTCCTGTACGTGATTAAAGTTCAATTTAGAGATTGAGATACAATTATTTAAGGTAAATTACATCTGTTTGAAAGTGAAACCAGTTTTTTTTCATGCAGGCTCTGTCAATCATAGCCAGGGGAGGTGTGGCTAGGGCTGCATAAACAGAAACAAAGTGATTTAACTCCTAAATGACAGTGAATTGAGCAGGGAAATTGCAGGGGAATGATCTATACCAGTGATGGCGAACCTTTTTGAGCCCGAGTGCCCAAACTGCAATACATGCCAACTTTTTTTCCTCAAAGTGCCAACACGACAACTAAACCTGAATACTGAGGTTTAAGTTTAGAAAAAACAACTCATACAGTTGTCCGAACTAATTCTCCTCTATTCTCCCCCCAGCATCTTCCCTCTCTACCTACAGCATATGCCCCTCTCCCCCCAGCATCTCCTTCTCCTCTCCCCAGATTCTCATCTTTCTCTCCCCTTCTCCCCCCAGCATCTCCTCCTCTCCTCCTTCAGATTCTCCTCTTCCTCTCCCCCAGATTCTCCTCTTCTCCCCCAAGCATCTCCTCCTCCTCCTCTCCCCCAGTATCTCCTCCTCTCCTCATCTTCCCTCTCCCCCAGCATCTCCTCTTCTCCCCAAGCATCTCCTCCTCCTCCTCCCTCCTCCTCAACATCTCCTCCTCTTCCTTTCCCCCCAGCACCTTCTCTTCTCTCCCTGCAGCATCTCCTCTTTTCTCCCCGCAGCATCTATTCTCTCCTCCAGATTTTCCTCTTCTCTCCCCTCAGCATATTCCCCTCACTACCCCAGCATATCCCCCTTCCCCCAGTATATCTCCCTCTTCCTACCAGCACTTAAATAATGTGTTTTTTTTTGGTGTGGGTGGGGGTTTGAAGTCCACCCAGGCTCCTTACCTGGTGGATCCGATTCCTTCCCGCCAGTACCACCTTAACAACATTATGGGCCCCCGGGCAAAGCAGTGCACTGGGGCTCTGCCTACACACAACTCACAGGAATAAAATTTTTAATTATAGATAAAATTAGCCTTATATTTATTAGTATCTCCAACAAATGCAATACAAGTAAAATACACAGACTACTGAACACATTCACACACAGACTGCTGAATACATACACACCGACACACACACAGACTGCTGAATACATACACACCGACATGCACAGAGTCCGCTGCATACACGCACACACAAACATACACACAGACTGCTGAACACGTACACACAGTTCGCTAGATACACACACACACAGACTGCTGAATACACACACTGCTGAATACACATACAGACAGACTGCTGAATACATACACACAGTCTGCTGAACACAAACACACACATACTGCATTAAGGGGTGCAGTGTATGTGTTTGTGTGTACGGGTGCGGAGTGTTGTGGAGTGCTGTGTGTGAGGGGTGCTGTGTGTGTGGGGGGGTGCTGTGTGTGTGTGTGTGTGTGAGGGAGTGCTGTGTGTGTGTGGGGGGTGCTGTGTGTGTTTGGGGTGGTTCAGGGGAAGTGCTGTGTGTGTGGGGGGTGCTGTGTGTGAGGGGGGTGCTGTGTGTGTGGTGGGGATGCTGTGTGTGAGGGGGGGTGCTGTGTGTGAGAGGGGTGCTGTGTGTGTGGGGGGGTGCTGTGTGAGTGTGTGTGGGAGAGGAGGGGGTGCTGCTGCAAATATACAAATATATTAATGCAATCTGTGTTTGTCCCCTCCCTTCTTCTTACCTTTTGTGAAGGAGGGGCGGACACAGAAATCCCTGGTGGTCCGGTGGTGGTAAGAGGGACAGGTCCTGCAGTTCTCCTGTCTTCCCGCGCAATACTGTGTGGAGCATTGCCATGGTTGCCATGGACAGGACAGCTGCTTCTCAGATACCTCCCCCTGTCCTCCCGACACGGAAGCAGAGTAGGCGCCTGCCGATTTGGGCAGGCAGGTGCCAACTCTGCATTGATGCCGACCGGCGACCTATGGCCACTTGCCCACAGAGAGGGCCCGGCGTGCCACCTGTGGCATGCGTGCCATAGGTTCGCCATCACTGATCTATACACTAAAACTGCTTTATTTAGCTAAAGTAATTTAGGTGACTATAGTGTTACTTTAATGTGTTTCTTCATTACTAAAATGCTCCATTTATTTTATTAATTTTGCAATCCACCTCTGCACTTTTTCTAGTGCCATAATATCTTTATTTAGATCAAGTGCCAAAAATTCAAGGTGTGGTCTTACCAGTTTATAAAGAGGCAAAATTATAATTTCATCCCAAGAACAAATGCCCCTATTTATACATGACAATACCTTACTGCTCCCCTTGTTCATATGAACCAAACTACAGAATGGCGCTCTCCTGGCTGTTCGGCAACAAAAAGGAAGCAGGTGTTCGATAGTTTCAGCGGTGGTTCGGGAGGTCAAGTGTCTGATTTTAGTTCCAGACACTCGACGACCAAGTCCCGCTGCCTCCTTTCGTGCAAACAAGATGGCCGCCGTTTTCTGTTCCACGTGGCATTCGGCTATACGAACAGCGGCCGCCCAGAGAGTGCTTAATAGACTTTTTTTTAAGTTAATGAGCCAGGAGGGTGGTCGGTGTTCGGTAGTTTTAAACTACCGAACTAATAGATCCAAAATGAACAAAATACTGCAGAAAAGCCTGAACATAGAAGGAAATACTGAACTCAGTCTATTTTCTTCACAATACTCCCCCTTAGTTCCATAGGTCGGCATACCCGCCTAGACCCTGCCGGGTTGGCTAGGGGATGTCCGGGTAACATAATTATACATCCAAATCGGTTTGGCAGTAGAGACCATCCGCATTGCCGTTCTGCTTGCCCAGGCGGTATTGCAGTGGGAAATTGTAGGGCTGCAACGCTAGGCTCCAGCGAAGGGGGTTGTGGTCAGTGAGTAGAGTAAAGGCACGGCCATAAAGGTACGGTTGGAGTTTCTTTAGGGCCCATACTAAAGCTAGGCACTCTTTTTCCACGGTGGCATAGCTGACCTCTCGTGGTAATAACTTACGGCTGATATATGCCACCGGGTGCTCCATGCCATCTTTCCCCACTTGGCTCAGCACAGCTCCCAGCCCAAACATGGAGGCATCTGTATGAACGAGAAATGTTTTACTAGGGTCTGGGGCCGCCTATAGTGAAGTTTCGCTTAAGGCAGTTTGAAGTCTCTGGAACGCCGTTGCACACTCCGGGGACCATGCTACCTGCTTGGGTAGGGACTTTTTGGTCAGGTCAGTGAGGGGTTTTGCTAGAGTGCTATACTCAGGGACGAACTTTCGATAATACCCTGCTGTGCCTAGGAAGGCCAATACCTGTGTCTTGGTGCGGGGCTGGGGCCAATTGGCTATAGCCTCTACTTTGGCTGGTTCGGGGCGCTGTTTTCCAGACCCTACTCTATGCCCTAGGTATTGAAACACTGCGATACCCACATGGCATTTCTCGGGTTTCAGGGTGAGGCCGGCATCTTGTAACCTCCCAAATACCGTAGCCAAGTGCGCCAGGTGAGCCTCCCATGTGCCGCTATAGATAGCAATATCATCTAGGTAGGCACATGCGAAGTCCTGCATTCTCTCCAGAAGTCGGTCCGCCATCCATTGAAACGTAGCAGGGGCATTCTTCATCCCAAAGGGCATAACCCGAAATTGGTATAGCCCGAATGGGGTGACGAATGCCGACTTAGGGATGGCGGCCGAGTCTAGCGGAATTTGCCAATATCTTTTGTACAGGTTCAGGGTAGTTAGGAAGTGCCCGTTGGCCATGCGATCGAGCAATTCGTCGATCCGTGGCATGGGGTATGCGTCCATGATAGTCCGGTTGTTCAGTTTCCGGTAATCAATACAGAAGCGAGTCGTACCATCTTGCTTCGGTACTAAAACCACCGGGGAAACCCAGGGACTTTGGGAAGCCTCAATAACTGCTAATTCCAACATTTCTTGGATTTCTTTCCACATGCTGGCCTGCACTGCTGCCGGGATACGGTACGGTTGTTGCCGTAATGGGGTTTCCCCCTGCGTCTCTACCCGGTGCACTGCGGCGGAGGTGTACTCGGGTAGGACCGAGAACAGCCCACCGTATTCCTGGAGCAGTTGTTTTGCCTCTGCCTGCTGTGTGGGGTCTAGTTTCTCCCCTAACCTGACCTGCTCTAAGGTACCTTGGTTAGCTGCCAGTAGGTCGGGCAAGGGGAGTCCTTCACTATCATCAGTGGACGGGGCACAGATAGCGGCCACGTCCTCGGGGTGCTCCAAATACGGTTTCAACATGTTCACATGAAAGGCTCGTCTGATCCTTTCATCTGAACATTTGGCTACAATATAGGTGGTGTCACTAATCCGTTCCACCACTTTAAATAGCCCCTGCCAAGCTGCCTGGAGCTTGTTCTTTTTGGAAGGTTTGAGGGCTAATACTTTTTGCCCCACTCCCAGATTCCTATCTCGTGCCCCCCGGTCAATCCACTGTTTCTGTCGTTTCTGGGCCGTCTGCAGGTTCTACCGCACTGATTCGGTCAGCGCCTGCAGGCGGTCCCGGATCTCCAGTATGTATGGCAAGACTGGGATCCCTTCCTCTCCTGTGTTGCCCTCCCAGTGCTCCCGTATGAGGTCCAGGGGTGCCCGGACTTTTCTCCCGTATAGGAGTTTGAAGGGGGAGAACCCAGTGGATGCCTGGGGCACTTCCCGGTAGGCAAACAGGAGATGGGGTAGAAATTTCTCCCATTGACCGTATGACTCTGTGAACGCTGTGAGCATTTGCTTAAGCGTGCCGTTGAATCGTTCACAGAGGCCGTTGGTCTGGAGGTGGTAGGTGGAGCTAATAACGGTTTCACCCCGCAGCTCTGCCACAACTGTTGAGTTACAGTTGCTGTGAACTGCGTTCCTTGATCTGAGAGTATTTCCAGAGGGAATCCTACTCGGGAAAAGATCCTGACTAGAGCCTCTGCTACCGTCTCCGCCTCAATGTTGGAGAGCGCCACAGCCTCAGGGTACCTGGTGGCGTAGTCCACCACCGTGAGGATGTAGCACTTTTCAGAGGAGCTGGGTTTGTTAAGGGGCCCTATCAGGTCTACTGCCACTCTGCAGAATGGTTCTTCTATTATAGGTAGGGAACGTAACTTGGCCGTAACTATCCATTGACTATCCGTTGACAGGTGTCACGTCCTGCAGTACGTTTGCAAATCTTTTGATATCCCTGGCCAGAAGAACGTCTGGGTAAGGCGGTCCTTAGTTTTCTTTTTCTTTTTTTTTGACAATCTTTATTTATCAGTTTTTTCAAAAGATAATGTAACATTAGTCAGTCTGGTAAAGTACATTTAGTCTGAATGAACAACATTGCGCAAACAAGGTTATGCTCCTGCAACAACATAGACCCGTCCTTAGGTTTCCTCTGTTGAACCCTCAAACTATCGTGGCTAGTGCCTGCAGTTACATAGCACTCTTACGTAGCTAGGTCGGAATCCCGGGTCTTTGCGGCGATTGCCGCCTCGGGCTCTAACTGATTTAGACTGCGATTCTAGCTGTCCGTGTTTGGTACTCTGTCCCTGGGATACTTCCCTAGCTTCTTTCGTAGCCGTCGAGGGTTATCCCTTAGGTGCACTGCACTGCTTGGGTTGCTATATTAACGATTGGACCCGGTTATCTGATTCCTGGTTCCCTGGTCGTCCTAAGGTGTACCTTCCCCTCTGCAAACTGCGGTGCTAAGTGACGTGCTGGTCGTATGGGAGGTTGTCTATGCATCTCAGATACGGGGGGGAGCTTCCGTTCTACTTAGTAGCCGTCTACCAACTGCAAGTGCAGTGTTCGGGGTTATTTGCGTGAGCTTTGGGGTCTTACCGGGAGTCGAGTGATCCCGTGTCTCAAACCTGTCTGTGCTACCGGCTGATTCAAGTTGTCCGTCCTGGATTGCTCCAGGTCCCGGTGGTGTGTGTAGTTTGTCCAAGTAGGTGTTATGTCTTTCAGTTGTCAGTTTTGGTCGTGGGGGAAACTGTCAGTTGTCTGTGTGTGGTTAGTGGGTAGGGCGTGTCTGTGCCTATGGGGGGTAAGGCATTTGTCGTGATGTTCTGCGAGTTTCAGCTAAGTTGGCTCGGGGGTCACAATTCTATTAGCCACGTATGTGGTCCATGGATACCAGGTCAATGCACACCGCTCCGGTCTCCCGTGGAGGTCGGCCGTCAGGGTCTCCATTGAGTATATGTCCTCCACCGCCGACACCCAATGCCCCAAGGTGGGCGCTCTTGGCTGTTTCCACATCCTCGGGATGAGGGATTTGGCTGCACTGAGTAGCGGCAGCTCCAAGGATTTTTTGTATGCTTTCAGTGGGCTTTGGGTGTGGTGCAAAAGCATCGTTAAGGGTGCCAGAGGGATATCGGTGCCTGTGATTTTGTTGATCTCTCCTCTAATTTGTTCCCAGAAAGGGGCAATTACCGGGCATGACCACCACATGTGGATATAAGTGCCAGGTTGTGTGCCACATCGCCAGCATATGTCTGACGTGGTACCGTGCATGCGGTGCAGTGTGTCGGGCGTTCTATACCAGCGTGTTAGCACTTTTTATAGTTTAATTCCTGAAATTTCGAGCTAATAGAGCATTTGTGCGTGAGGGTGTAAATCTTGTCCCATTCTTGTGCAGTGAGTGTCTCTCCCGCGTCCCTCTCCCACTGGTCCTTGAACCTAAGCTCCACGTCCCTGTTCATCCGGGTCGTGAGTAGTGTGTACAGGGTTGAGATACCCCTGGTGATGTGTGTGCGATGCACACATAGGGTTTCGAAGTCAGTTAAGGGTCTGTGTAAGTGCCCCTTACCCGACAGGGATGAGCAGTATGATTTTATTTGGCGGTATCTAAACTGTTCAAGGAATGTAGGTGTTCTGTCGGGGCATAGTTCTCTGAGTGTTTTTAGACCGTTGGAGCTGAGCCACTGGTGTATATATAACCAGTCCGTCGGTTGGAGTCCGGCTAAGTCACAGCGAGTTAGCGAATCTGTCAAGTCCGGGTTATGTATGAGGGGGGTCAAGGGACTGGGTGAAGTGGTGAGTTGTAAACGGTATCGGGTTTTTGATTTTTGGTTTGTAGGTCTGCGTATGTGGCCGTGTGTAGCCATAATGTGGGGGGGTATGTGCCCTCCTGACTGTTCTAATTCCAGTGTGACCCATTGTTTTGTGGGGTGTTGTGTGTGCCAGTCTGTGAGCCTGTGTAAATGTGCGGCCTGGTAGTATGTCTCAATTGAGGGCAGGCTGGCTCCCCCCAACGGTTTCGGCAGTTCCAATGTCGTTCTCTTGATGCGCGTTGGGCGCGAATTCCAGACAAATCTGCGGATGGCGGTCGTCAGGGAGCTAAAGAACGCTCTGGGGACCGCGATCGGCACCGTCTGGAATAAGTAAAGCAGTCTGGGTAGAAGGTTCATTTTGACTGCATTAATGCGTCCAAACCAAAATATATATTGAGGGGCCCATTTTCTCATGTCTGCCTGGATCGTTTGTAGCAGCGGGTGGTAGTTTTGGTAGTACAGTTGGGTCATGTCTTTAGGTAGCCATATGCCCAGGTATTTCAATTTAGTGGGACACCACTTGAAGCGGAATTGGGTATATAGCGTCGGTGAGGGGTCCTGAGGGCCAGGTAGGTGAAGGGCCTCTGACTTATCAGTGTTGAGCTTAAGGTTAGATATCGAGCCAAACCTTCGGAATGCGAAGATTAGGAAGTGATAGGTAGGGTGAGAAAAAACAACATGTCATCTGCGGATGCGGCTACCCGATATTCTCGCCAGCCAACGATGAATCCCGTGATACCCCTGTCCAATCGGACCGCCCCCAGGAAGGGTTCAAGGGAGAGGGAAAACAGGAGGGGGGACAGCGGGCAACCCTGGCAGGTTCCATTTCGAATAGGGAAGGGAGCGGACAGAGCTCTGTTCACCCGAATCCGAGCCGTCGGGCTCGTGTACAGGGAAAGGACCCATGATCGCATGTGTGGGCCGAATCCCATGTGTGTGAGTGTTTCCTCCAAGTACACCCAGTCCACCCGGTCGAAAGCCTTCTCGGCATCTGTCGAGAGAAGGAGTAGCTCCCGGTGTTGCGACCTTGCTACTTGCAGAATGTTTAGGGCTTTGATGGTGTTATCCCTTCCCTCCCTTTCAGGGACGAACCCGACCTGGTCCGAGTGTACTAGGTGTGGTAAGTGCTTCGCGATTCGCAGGGCTAGTGTCTTGGCAAACAGTTTGAGGTCCGCGTTGAGCAGGGATATGGGGCGGTAGCTAGCGCAATTCGCTGGGTCCTTGCCTTCCTTGGGTATTACCGTGACTATGGCCGCTAGTGTGTTGGTGGGAAACCGTTCCCCGTCTTGAAGTAAGCCAAGACCTCGTAGGAGGTTCGGCAGTAAGATGTCGCGGAATGTACGCAAGTATGCCAGTGGGAGGCCATCTGGGCCGGGAGCCCTGTGGGATTTGGAGATTTTTAATGCTGCGCTAACCCTTCTATCGTGAGGGGTTGTTCTAGTTCCTCCAACATTTCAGGGGTTAGTTGTCTTTCTACGTTTTGGTCTAAGTACTCCGATATTTGGTTGCGGTGTTGGGCATGTGCGGCGACCGTCGTGGGTTTGGGGATGTTATATAAGTCGGCGTAGTAGTCCACGAAGGCACGTTGGATTCGGTCGGGTAGACTTGTTTCAGTCTTGTCTCTTGTTTTAATTTTGTGTATGTGGTTCGCCCTTCGTCTGTCTTGAAGCTGGCGGGCTAAAAACCTACCGCTCTTGTTGGAGTATTCGAAGAAGTGCTGAGCCGACTTTCTAAGGGTGCACAAGAGACCCTTGGCTAGTATGTCCCGCCTCTGCCTCCTAAGCTCCGTCAGTTGGTGCAACTCGTCCTCCCCCTGATTTTGTTTGTGTGCCTGCTCTAGTGGCGATTTGTGCGTTTAGGGTGGACAATTGTTGTGAGTGCTCTTTTTTGCGCTGTGAGCATATTTTGATATAGTGGCCCCTGATGACGCATTTATGTGCCTCCCAGACAGTTGGGGGGAGTATCTGGTGTGTTATTAGTATCAAAGTATTGTGTCAGCGCTTGCCTGGCTTGTTCCTTGTCCGCTAGGTCGAGCAATAGGTTTTCGTTTAACTTCCGTCCTTAGTTTTCTTGATACCCAGATGTCCGGCTAGCGGGATATCATGGCTGAGCTTTAGAAGCTCTGCTCTGTATTTGCGGGGTACGACTAGCTGCCTTTTTATAACTTGGGCTGCCCCACTTCCCACTCCCCCTGTGACCCTATATAGAAGTCCCTTGTCCCAGTGGAAGCTCTCTTGGGTATTACCTTCATTAGGAGTACCTACTGCCTTCCTGTAACCGGCTAACGTGGGGTCTGTGTGCTGGGCTTGGCCAAAGTCCTGGGGGTGCCCCAGAAAGGGATATTATTAGGGGATACTACGGGGTTTTCGGTTCCTACCTGTGGTTCCTCGGAGTGTGTTGGTCCAGCTCGGCGGGCTTGCGTCCTGGTAGTCACGGGGAAGGTTCCAGCGGGATCTGGGATAGTCAGCTGTGAAGTTAGGCACCCCAAATCGTTCCCCAACAATACGTCCACAGGTAGGGCGGACATAATGCCTACTTCCATCTGTTTGGCTCCGGTGCCGCAATTTAACTGCACCCGAGCTGTGGGTAGCTTGTGAATGGCGCCTCCTGCCACTCTAACTGCAGTTAGGAGGTAGATGATTTTTCTATTCTATTTCTATTTTTCTCTTTGTTTTTGAAAAAGAAAATTGAATCACCATAAGTTGTTGTGACTGTTCCTGTCCCACCCGCCACCGTCAACTACTGACAATATTCTCCCCCCCTTCCCCCCAACTATGCAGAATCAGATACAGCACCAGTAGACCTGCTGCCTGCCTTAGTCCTTTCTTGTTCTGCTTTTTCCCTGTAGGGGGTTTGGGGTAATTATTTATTCATAATTCATAATGAAAAATTATAAACAATTCACAAGAAAATATGTGGGACCCCAACATATATATCAAAATAAAAAGGTATCCTGTTAACCCACAAGAATACGTGATGTACTGAGAAGTTTGAGGACGTTTTGCAAAGTAAATCACAGTACACAATATTTATATAAAAATATATGTACACGCAATTTATTGAAAACTAGTACTGAATCATGAGATAAGCAAAATATAAAAACAAAACACATTACCAATACATATTGGGATAAATCCAAATTCAAAGATATGTCTTCTATGACAGATGCAAGACTATAAAATATTGACGATTTCTATCAGATTTCCGTAATAACTAGGCATTCATTACAATATGCACCCTAATCAAGTTCTAATTAAAAATATATCCTTATACTATATGAAAATGGTTAATCGTAGAGTATCTGAATTTATTATGTTTGTTCTAGTAAATAACCTTTTTAATGATTATGACACAAGTGAGATAAAGATTTTTTATTTATTTGTATAAAAATGTGTTGATGATTTTTCCATTATTGTAATATAGCAATCACTTTTTAGCGATTTGATAAGTCTGCTAATTTAAATTATGTGCCTGTGAACAACCCGAGTGATATATGCATATGCAAATTGTGAGTGAGAATGTGCACCAGTCACGAACGGACATTTGCCCTATAAGAGACTACGGCAGTAGGAAGTATTCCATCTTCATTACGTCCTGACGAAGCCGTCGGAGTACGGCGAAATGCGTAGACGATATGACGTGAGCACACAGACAAGGTGGGCGGAGCCATAGCGGGAGCCGGGAATTACAAACAGCGGACTCATATCTATTGAACTATCTGCTATCCGGACTCCACACATCGGTACTTCACCTGACCTACCCCCAGGAGACATCTCCCAGTGTGGGAAAGCGTGTATGTGAGTAATGGGCCAATATACCGTTTTACTCACCACTAATTCCAGTAAGCAACAATCTGTTTGCATATTTTTATTGTTGTACAGCATTTTGTATGCCGATTTTAATATTTTTATTGTTTAAATTTGCTTTGTGAATAAATTGTCATTCAACCATTTACTCTACTAGTACATATACTGTATGTGCAAATCAGTTATACCTTCATAGGTATAATACAATAGCTATCCATAGAGTACGTTTAAGAAATAACTTTTGTGAAAATCATCAGCAGCTCTAGCTATTCGCCCCTATAGCGCTCTTATTAATTTGCTTAGCGCGCCGATATTATTTACCTTTACGCATTGTATCAGATATACATGAATACGATTTGCTATGCAGTTATACTTTTAACCACAAGCTGGCAACATGCATTTTAAAGTTACCATTATAGTATCATAGATTAACATGATCAAACTGCTAAAGATGCAGGTGAATTTGCATCGGTGGCAATGGAAGCTGGCACATTAGGCTGTACATTAGAATTTATGCTAACTGAAATGTTAATGATGCCGGTGCACGTTTTTATATGGTAAAGTATCAGACACTTGCTGAGCTGATGCATCTGGAATACATTTGTTTACTAGGTAAAATATATATGCTTAAAACATTTTGCATATTTATTTTTTTCATTTCAAGGCTTTATTGAGGCATAGAGTTGTAATTACAGTTACAGTAGAACATTATTACAGTGAAGGTGTACGGGAGACTCGAAGGTCTCAGTGTAATAGGACAGTGACACAGAGGGTTTTCACCTATTTGGCCGTTTGCTTCTGCTGCTGCCAGCGGCCAGATAGTTCAGACATTTGGTTAACAATTTTAAGCATTCATGTTGGAATGTCACCTGTCAGCAGGTGAAGGCCAATTCGGCGGTTGAGTTGTAAAGGCAATTATTGTTGTTAATATATGATAAGCAGGACCGTCTTTAAGGAGGGGCAAAAGGGGCAGCTGCCCCGGGCCCAGTTACTCCTGGGGGCCCTAAGGCAGCTGCCCTATGGGCCCCTGCAGCACCTGAGGTAATCAGGGGCCACAGCGCTTTAATACTGCTCTGAACTGGGCCCTTGTAATATGGGGGTTGGCTGAATACAAACACACAGCTAGCCCCTCACACACTGCCCTGTGATCCCTTTTCTTCTCCGTGGCATGCTGGGAGGAAGTGAGGTCAGATCACTTCCTCCTTAGTGCCGCTGGGGAGGAGGCACACACCACACAGAGTAGGATGCAAGCATTGTTGGGGAGAGGGACTGAGAAAGCTGATGGCAGACTCCCATCAGCCTGGGCCAACAAGCTCCCACTGGACCACAGGGAAGCCACCTTTCTGTACCCAAAAGGTAAGGAGACAGGAGGGTGGCTAAATATGTTTTGTTTTTTTGTTTTGCTTATTTCTGATATCACTTTTATTCAAGTGTTGGTGTTTGTAATGTAACACACAGGGAATAAGTACATGTTAAAAATCCTAGAAGAACCTGACAGTTCCCTATTAAATATAAATTTTAAAAGTATTTATTTTAACATATTATTGCATCAAGTGTTATCAAAGGCTGTACACCATTTCCAAATGTCACTTTTGCCAAATTCTGGACCAGGGTATGTAAGAACAGAGTTGAGACATTATTATGGCCAAGGTTGCTGGGAGTTGCTGTCCAAGAGCTGCTAGAAGGCAGAGATTAAAATATGTAAATGTACACATATATGTGTGTGTGTATCTGGCTGTGTTTATGTCCTTGTGTGTATCTGGCTGTGTTTGTGTCAGTGTGTGTATCTGGCTGTGTTTGTGTCAGTGTTTGTGTCTGGCTGTGTTTATCTGTGTGTCAGTGTTTCTGTGTGTATGTATACCTGTGTATGTGTACTTGTGTGTCAGTGTGTATGTGTACCTGTGTTTGTGTGTGTGTGTATGTATGTATGTGTCATTGTGTGTAAGTGTGCATCTGAGTGTGTGGTAATGCATACATCCCAGCATTTTAATGCCAACATAAATACACTCCATCTCTAGCACTGTACACATATACACCCCTGCATTTATACCTTTATGTATGTGTGTATCTGAGTGTGTGTGTACATACCTGTGTCAGTGTGTGTGTGTACCTCTGTGTGTGGATGTGCCAGTGTGTGTGTGTATCAAAGTGCTTGTATCTGTGTGTCAAAGGGTGTGTATCTGAGTGTGTGTGTGTATGTGCCAGTATGTGTCAAGGTGTGAGCATGTGTCAGTGTGCCTATGTGTGTATCTGCGTGTTAATGTGTATGTGTATATGTGTTATAGAAATCACACAACATGCAAACAGAGCCCTGCAAACACAAACATTACATACAAACACACCAGTTTGCTGAAACACCAATACTACACACAAATGTACACAACACTACATCCAAACAACCCCCTGCATGCAAATACAAACATTACATACAAACACATTCCTGTATTAAAACGCTAAAATTATATACAAACACCAACTCTACATACAAAAGTACACCTGCATTTAAAAGCCAACACTACAGACAATCACACATTACTGCATTCAAACGCAAACACTACACACAAGTACACCACTGCATTCCAATGGTAACAGTACATACAAATACACCCCTACATGCACACATACATTCTATACAATAACATGCTGACATTCAATTGCACAAACACTGCTCAAAAATACAACCCTGCAAGGATGGTAGATCCCCACCTGGCATAGCATCGCAGGAGTTGTATGACAGATGGGGATCTATCTTTTCTTTACTCTTGTGCTACAGGGCAGGCCTGAATTATCTTTTTTTTGCACCAAGGCACTCTCTACATTAGTTTTGCCTCTAGGTTGGGGTGGAGGGAGTGATTGCATGCCCAGGGGGCCCAAGCAGATGCTTGCCCAGGGTCCAATCAATATTAAAGACGGCCCTGATGATAAGCATCTAATGGCAATACAATAGCATTCATGGCACGTCACCTAGCCTTGTTAGACAGGTCAGTAAAGTGTACAGCTTTGTTGTGGTCTATGTAAGGACATAGGTCGCATTGTAGATTATACAGTAGGAACTTTGAGCTATGTGGTGCATTCTCTTAGACATTTTGCATATTAATCGGTAACTGCTTTGGCATATGTAATAGACACGATTTATGCACTAAGATGCACTTAGAGAAAATAAGATCCAAAGAAAAAAAACAAATACAATAAGGAAACATCTTACTGGATGTGCATAGAGGCAGGCATTAAAAATTGCATGGCATTTCTGCAATACACAATGAACTCTCATCTCTTTCCTTCCCCTTCCAATACTTCCCCCAACTTCACTCCCTCCGCTGTTCTATTTGCATTCGTACCCGCTACAGCGGAAGAGGTTTCTGATCTATTCTGGTCCTCCCGCCCCACCACCTGCTCCCTTGATCCTATTCCCTGGCATCTCATCTGTACTCTGTCTCCTTCTCTTACTTTGCCTCTCACTAAAATTCTCAATCTCTCCCCCTCACCTGGCATATTTCCATTACCTTTCAAACATGCGACTGTAACCCCGATTCTAAAAAAGCCCAACCTTGACCCTAACTCCCCGTCCAACTACCGTCCTATCTCGCTTCTGCCTTTTGTGTCCAGGATCCTTGAAAGACTTGTGTACACACTCTGCTGGCACTACACACACTGCATCCACGACACATACATACTGTGCATTTAGTATACATACATGCTACATCCCTTACATACCATGCACTGCATCATTGTGGGTAGAACTGGCTTTGCATCCTATGGACGGACTCAGGGCTGACCCAAGGGGTCAGGGAGCACAGGCCTTGAGCTGTGTAAGTGGCTACAAAAGTTATATAACACAGTGTTATACATACAGCTAGACAGTGACACTCTGCACTACTACACTGACTGTCAGACACAGTACACACAATGTAAGTAGTTTTTTTAGAAATAGAGAATTTACCAAATCCAAACATTTTTATTTTCTCTTATGCCACTCCCTGAGATTTAACATAACATCAGGTGAAGTTACCTACTGTAATATCATGCACATATAATTGATCGTGCAAATTAGAAAAGCAGGTAATTTTTCACAAAAAGATGGCAACCATAGTGCCAGCACGATGGCGGGGAAGTAGAATATAATATTGCTAAAGGACAGGTGACAAAATACCATCTTATTCTCACAGCTGACTTCACTAACGCAAACATCTGCCTCCTCCCCAAACCGGGAAAAGACCACACTGACCCCGCTCACTACAGACCCATCTCGCTGCTCAATGTAGACCTCAAAATCATGACCAAAGTCATGGCTAATAGACTAAACCCATACCTAGCCTATCTACCGATACAAATACAACCCCAGAGCTTAACTAGAATCACACAAACAGTCCATTTGCGAATCTGCCATACAGAAATAGGATACCTAGGTATTAAACTACCGGCAGACACGAACACCTTATATGCAAGAAACTACACTCCACTACTTAGGAGAGCCCACGAGGACCTGATAAAGTGGAGACCCTTAGGAATCTGCTGACTGGGACGCATCGCCTCCATCAAAATGAACCTCCTTCCCAGATTCCTGTACCTCTTCCAAACACTCCCAATTCCAATCCACAAACAAGACTTCAAAACCTTACAATCAGCAATAGACACATTTGTCTGGAACGGCCACGAGCCAAGAATACGCAGGAGCACTCTATATGTGCCCAAGAAATGCGGAGGCTTAGGACTACCTAATCTAGTACATTATCACTCAGCAACGCACTTAGCGCAGATACAACAATGGCATGTCCCACCAGGGGAAAAACGATGGGTGGACTTAGAACACCTGATATTCGGCTGAGATCACCCGTCCTTATACATGTGGACACCTAAACCCTTACCCCCCACGACCGCACCCGTGATCACACACGCACTCGACCTCTGGGACAAGCTAAGAGACAAATTTGAGCTATCCTCCTACCTCTCCCCCATGACCCCAATCTAGAGGAACAAGCTATTCCCACCAGGACTCACCCCAAAACACTTCGCCCACTTTGAGCAACAAGACATATCACGATTAGGACACCTTTACCAAAATGATACCATCATACAATTCTCAGAAATTAAAGACTCATCCTCCCTCACAACCTTTGATCACTTTCGATACATACAATTACGCAGCTTCGCAGCACCCCCGATCATATGACAAGCCGGTACAGCCCCACTCACTCGAATATGACTGCACAAAGCATCCTAAAAGGCAAGGGCAAATCTCTGACATGTACATGACACTAGCCAACCACCACACACAACTGGCCCTCCCATACATAGCAGCATGGGAAACAGATCTAGGCCCCCCTGAGGAAGCCAACGACTGGTCAGACATATGGGAAGCAACGGCATCCATATCAATATGTGTCACGCACAAGGAACAGGCATACAAGATGCTATTCCGCTGGTACCTCACACCACAACGCCTCGCCACTATGCACCAACTACCGACCAACATTTGCTGGAAACTATGCGGGGAAAAGGGCACGTTCCTACATTGCTGGTGGACGTGCCCAAAACTCCAACCTCTCTGGCACAGCGTCACACAGCTGATCGCCAAAATACTGTACAAACCCTGCCCCACAGGCCCCTGGGCACTTCTACTCTCCAAGCCAATAGATACATTTACCAGAGCCGAAAACAAAATAATAGCCCGTATAGCCCTGGTAACAAGAAGGGCCATAGCAGAACTATGGTCCACAACCCGTATCCCGACACAAGAAATGATCTTGAGAAAGATAATTGACAGCTCACACATGGATAAACTCACAGCACAAGTACACGATTCACCTAAACAGTACCACAAAATATGAGACCCATGGCTGGAGGGGGACACAACCATACCATGGTAAAACCTATACACAAACAGACCAACACCCCCTGAGAAAACCTGGAAAACCAACACACCTAGCCACGTAAGCAACCACAGCACACAATCATCTTTGCACCATACAGCCTACCCCGTAACCCACACAGAGCGCCCCGGGCGATCCGCGAACTGTCACCCAAGCCCAAACTCCCGAACTCATGAAACCCATACCCCACCCCACTCACCCCCACGTACAACAACAAAGCAGGATACAGAAGTGCCCTAGACAGACATAGGAACACTGAACACCTCCACGATGACGAAACACAGATACCCTACACTACCCAACTAGAGATGTCGCAAACTGTCTGGCGAACTGTTCGCGAACTGCCCGCCGGCAAACAATAGCGTGTTCGCGTTGGGCGAACATATCCGATTTCCGGTCCGCCCCCTATACGTCATCATTGAGTAAACTTTGACCCGGAACCTCACAGTCAGCAGTCACTTCCTGGGAGGGAGGGTCTGCTGCTGATTGGGTGGAATGTGTCTGCTGGCTTTGAGGTTCCGGGTCAAAGTTTACTCAATGATGACGTATAGGGGGCGGACCGGAAATCGGATATGTTCGCCCAACGCGAACACGCTATTGTTCGCCAGCGGAGAGTTCGCGACATCTCTATACCCAACACGCAAGGCTGCAACACCAATAAGAGCAAAAAGACATGAAACACCACGATAATGACATTCCTTGCAACGACCCCAACCGACTCACCGTTGCAAACACCCACCTATGCAAACAAATAACAATGCAGGCTACCAACCCCCACAAGGGTACCTACAACATCAAACAATCGCCACAGCCATCTATATCCAGGCAACGCAGTGACTGAATACCGAAATCCGTGAAAATTTAGCAACATACTGGTACGATACAACCAACCACGCAAAATGACCTCATCTGTAAAATTTAACCAATGATGGCATCTCTACCACCAAGAAACACTGCATGCTCCTATGTAACTGTAAACTTATGCCTGCTAAAATACCCTGCGATGGTACTAACACCAACTTTGTAAATTGCATCAGACTACCCTTACCCCCCTCCATCCTCTTTTCTGTAACCCCTCCCTTCTTACCCATATTAATGCAAAATTACACAAATAAAGAATTATAAAAAATAAAAAAAAACATCTTATTAGCAATCTCCCATTAATTTCATAATGTTCAGACATCTTAAAGTGACTTTGAATTTGGTTATTTGTACACTGGAGCATATCATTATTATAATTATTTTATTAGTTATATAGAAACATAGAATGTGACGGCAGATAAGAACCATTCGGCCCATCTAGTCTGCCCAATTTTCTAAATACTTTCATTAGTCCCTGGCCTTATCTTATAGTTAGGATAGCCTTATGCCTATCCCACGCATGCTTAAACTCCTTTACTGTGTTAACCTCTACCACTTCAGCTGGAAGGCTATTCCATGCATCCACTACCCTCTCGGTAAAGTAATACTTCCTGATATTATTTTTAAACCTTTGTCCCTCTAATTTAAGACTATGTCCTCTTGTTGTGGACATATAGTGCCAGATAATTCCGTAGCGCTGTACAATGGGTATGTGGGAGTTCATCTGGTGCAGCTAAAGTAGCAGAATAAAAAGTAGCCCCCAAGCAGTGGTTTGCCATGTTTACCCAATGGGTACAGACACCATTTGACACACAGCCACCAAGCACACATGGCCAGCTCTGTGCAGGACTCAGGCTGAGGGCAAACCTGACTGCGGCTTCAAACATGGCCGCCGCGTCCCGTGACGTCAGCACGCAGAGCGTCCGGTGATGTAAGTAGGTCGCCAAGCAGCGGGTCTGGGCCTAGAAACTGAGCCGAAGCATCCTCGGGCTCGGAGTTTAAGGCGCTCGCCGAGACAGCGTGTCAACAGCTGGGAGCCTTGCGGCGGTGACACATCCGGACTGGTGCTGCTGAAAAGGGCTATTGGAGGGGATTCGAAATGGTGCCACACAAAGCCAGCCTGCCCGAAACCATGGACAAGATCGACATGTCCCTGGGTGAGAGCTTGCACGGGCTGCCAGGAGGGCTCCCCGGGGTGTAATCCGCTCACCGAGCTGTATATACCGCGCTGGGCTGGCTTACAGTATGGGGATACAGCGCCGAGCTGGACAAGTGCCTGCATGGGACCTGCATTATCCGCTAGATATATATCTGTGATGGGCAACCTCTGGCATGCTCGGCTTTTGGGAACTGACTCTCTACATGATGCTGGCTGGCTGGCTGAGCATCATGGGAAACGTAGTGCACAGCTGCTGCAGTGCCAAAAGTTGATTATCACTGGTATATAGCATTTCCTGAAGAATAGGGTGTTTTGTTTTGGTTTTTTGTGTTTACTAGCTGTATATGGAAGGTTTACGTTCTAAATTGGAATCAGTGGAAACCATCTTAGTATCTCTCCTCATTTCTTGAAATGAACTGCTTTTTATTAAAGATTGGTCAATTCCTAAATGGGTGATGGCAGCTGGAAGTGAGGCTAATTGGAATTTTGAGATGAGAAGTTACTAAATCAGGACCGTTCAATAATACAATTGTTTTGTTTTCCTTTAATGCCTGTAAATTGTTCTGGAGATGAAATGCATAGGTGTTAAGTGGGTATTAGTAGTATTAAAATACATGCCCCAGTGTGACAGATTTTTTTTTTTTTTAATACGATTACTCCACCTGCCTACCATGCCTTATGTGTACATCTGTTTCCCAAACTGACACCTAGAATTTGCATAGTAATGGGGGGTGGGTGGGAGAAGGATTCCTGAAAAGGAGTGTGTCATCTATACCCTGTGCACACCCCTGTCAAACCTGTCTTTTCATGGCTTTTCACTTTTTTTTTTTTTTTTGGTTTGTTTACCAAGGTAGTAGTGCTTGTATATTTAACCCCTTAAGGACACAGCTTCAGAAGCTTGACTTACGCTTAATGACACAAGCAATTTTTGCATTTTCTTGCTGTTTGCGTTCAACTGCAATTTGCATCTCTCTCATTTATTGCACCGACACATATTATATACTGTTTTTTAAAGGACAGAAAGGGCTTTAATTTGATATAACATATATATATATAAATGCTTACTTATTATAAAAAAAATACAGAAAAATGCAAAAAAAATGAAAAATATTGGTTTTTTTTACAGTTTTTGCAATAATAATGTGTGCATAATTAGTGCAGGTTAAGGAAAGTAATTGAAAATAAATTTATTTATTTGTTCTGATTTACAGAATATATAATGTGTCTGGGATTTTAAGTTTTTTTTGGTAGTTACAGGTCACAAAGCACAAGGAGTAAAATAAAATTTTAATGTGGAGCGATTTTAGAATTTGGTATGTTTGTCTTGTAAGCTTAATAGCCATAAAAGAAAACAAAATTGCCACACAAAAGTATATATTTATATAAAGTAGACATCACGGGCTATTTACCTAAGGTTGTTTTGACACTTTCTACGTAGCCATATTACCGCCAACCTCTGCTAAATATTGGAGTAAAATTGTGTTCTTTTTGGTTTTTGGCACACAAACTTATAACAGAGAAATTCTCGTGTATATTTTGTGAAGTTGGTGTGTGCTATTCCTGTACAAAGTTTTATTTTGTGTTCAGTTATATCTGCTGAGTAAAATGACACCCCCATTGTATGTCTTTTGCACTATTTCGTGAAGTTACAGTGCCATACAGGATACCTGTCCTTTTCAGTATTCACAGTAGAATTTTGAGAGATTAATTTAATGAGCCTTAGCTTCCATTTGGGGTATTATAACAGTTTGACTGTTCAAAAAAAACCCACAAAGGCCTACCATTTGTAAAAGTAGACACTCCAGGGTATCTTATAAGGTGCATATTGTGCCTTAACATGCCCCCATTTTTTCACCAATATATGCCAAAGTATGTGGTAAAAAAAAATTTTGTGCATTTTTTACATACGGATTGCATTTTTGCTGGGCGTTTTGTATATTTCATATGTGCCACTAAGTTCAAACCCCCCAAATTATGCTCAGCTAAGTCTTCTGAGTAAAATGACACCCCATATGAATGTCTTTGGCACTATTTCGTGAAGCTACAGTGCCATATAGGAGACCTGTCCTTTACAGTATTCACAGTAGAATTTTGAGAGATGGATTTAATGAGCCTTAGCTTCCATTTGGGGTATTATAACAGTTTGACTGTTCAAAAAACCCCACAAAGGCCTACCATTTGTAAAAGTAGACACTCCAGGGTATCTCATAAGGTGCATATTGTGCCTTAACATACCCCCATTTTTTCACCAATATATGCCAAAGTATGTGGTAAAAAAATTATTTTGTGCATTTTTTACATACGGATTGCATTTTTGCTGGGCGTTTTGTATATTTCATATGTGCCACTAAGTTCAAACCTCCCAAATTATGCTCAGCTAAGTCTTTTGAGTAAAAATACACCCCCAATGAATGTCTTTGTCACTATTTTGTGAAGCTACAGTGCCATATAGGAGACCAAGCCATATCCGTTTTTACCAAACTTTGAATTTTGACGCTGGGCCTATGTGCAATTTCCAAGCATCTTCGCAGGTTTTAAATTCAATCTACCCCACAAAGGCCTACCATTTCTTAAAGTAGACACCCCAGGGTGTTTCAAAAGGTATAGTTTGAACCTTAGCGTGGGATCATTTTTCCGCTAGCTTGTACCAGATGTAGTGGTAATAAGCGTTTTTTCTGCCTTTTTGACATACAAAGTGAGTTTGCACAGTATATTTTGCAAACCTTATGTGTGCTACGACTGTATAATACTTCATATGTTGCTCAGCTATGTCGGCTGAGTACAGCAATACCCCCGTATGTACCTTTGCCAGGTATGTGTGGACATCGGAGGGGCACATTTGGGACACAGCCATTCCAGTTTTTTTCAAACTTTGAATTTTTATGCTGTGCCTATGTCCCATTTTAGAGTATTTTACCAGGCTATATAATCCAAATTCCCCATAAAGCCATACCATTTCTTAAAGAAGACATCCCAGGGTATTTCAAAAAGGCATATTTTGAACCTCAGCGTGGGATCATTTTTCCGCTAGCTTGTACCAAGTGTAGTGGTAATAAGCATTTTTCTGCCTTTTTGACATACAAAGTGAGTTTGCACAGTATATTTTGCAAACCTTATGTGTGCTACGACTGTATAATACTTCATATGTTGCTCAGCTATGTCGGCTGAGTACAGCAATACCCCCGTATGTACCTTTGCCAGGTATGTGTGGACATCGGAGGGGCACATTTGGGACACAGCCATTCCAGTTTTTTTCAAACTTTGAATTTTTATGCTGTGCCTATGTCCCATTTTAGAGTATTTTACCAGGCTATATAATCCAAATTCCCCATAAAGCCATACCATTTCTTAAAGAAGACATCCCAGGGTATTTCAAAAGGCATATTTTGAACCTTAGCGTGGGATCATTTTTCCGCTAGCTTGTACCAAGTGTAGTGGTAATAAGCATTTTTTCTGCCTTTTTGACATACAAAGTGAGTTTGCGCAGCATATTTTGCAAACCTTATGTGTACTATGACTGTATAATACTTCATATGTTGCTCAGCTATGTCGGCTGAGTACAGCAATACCCCCGTATGTACCTTTGCCAGGTATATGTGGATGTTGAAGGGGCGCATTTGAGACGCAGCCATTCAGTTTTTTTCTAACTTTGAAGTTTTACGCTGTGTCCATGTTCCAATTTGGAATAGTTTAGACGGTTGGTTATTGAAACTTCCCCACAAACACATACTATTTATTAAAGAATACACCCTGGGGTAATTCAAAAGGCATATTTTGAACCTTGGCGTGGGATAATTTTTTCTCTAGTTTGTTCCAGGTGTAGTGGTAATGAGCGTTTTTAAAATGTATTTTTTTACTTTTTATAACTTTTTTACTTTTAAAAACTAGTTTTTAAACTTTTGTTTTGCTTATAAATTTTTTTTAAACTTTCCTAAACTTTCTTAAAACTTTTTTACAGATTTAACATTTTTCTAAGCTATTTTTTTTACTGTTAACCCCTAACTAGCAGTACGCAGCACTAACAGTAAATTTCCCATAACTCCCACCCACCCCAGCTAGCAAAATATATAGTTATAAAATATTTAAATTAATTAATTAAATAAATTGAACCCCTGAGGGTTAAAAAAATAAATAAAAGTTAATCCTCAGGGGTTAAAAAAAATTAGATCACAGTATAATACTGTGATCTCTATTTGATCGCTGTAGGCAGTGATCGACTGGCAGGGAAGGGGTTAATTTTTATTTGGACTAGGTAAAGTGTGTTTTTTTGTTTTTATTACTTAAATGTTATTAAAACATTTTTTTAAGCTTAATTTTTAACTTTTTAAAGTTTCTTTTAAAACTTTTTTTTAACGTTAACCCCTAGTTAGCCTAACGCCAAATCCCCCAATTCCCCACTAACTTCCACCTACCCCAGCTATCTAAATATATAATTTAAAAATAATTTAATTAATTAATTTAATTAATTTAACCCCTGAGGGTTAAAAAAAAAAAAGAATTAACCCTCAGGGGTTAAAAAAAAAAATCAGATCATAGTAAAATGTAATCCCTGCCAATTGATCACTGTAGTCAGTGATCAATTGGCAGGGAAGGGGTTAATTTTTTATTAAAATGGGTAAGGGGGACTTTAAATAAACTTTATTTTTTTAAACAGCAGGGGGCAGGATCAGCACTGATCCGGCTCCCTGCACTTCACACAGAACCCGGAAGTGCAGGGAGCCGGTAGGTAAGTATTCAGAGCACATGTGCTCGCTCCGACTTGTGGTCAGAGCGAGCACATGTGCTGGGCAGCTTGACCGGGTGCTCCCGGTATGCCTCCAATGCGGAGGCATACCGGGAGCACCATTAACCCCGCGATCGCGGCGATCCGGGGTTAATTTTACCGCGTGACGGACGAGGTCCGTCACCCGTCGTTAAGGGTCTCCCCTGTGTGACGGACCTCGTCCGTCACCCGTCCTGAAGGGGTTAACAAAAACATAGTGAATTGATAATCAAATTGCAATGTTTAGGCATAAAAACAACTGATTTGGACAAATTCAGTAACACTGCTATAGTTCTGCTTTGGCTATTTTAACTTACATTTTGCGATTTGGATTTTACACTACTACAGTTTAATAAACTCAATTTTTCCTCATTACTTTAATGTTTCTTCACTGAACTCCATAGTGTACAAAGTTGAAATCAGAATTGCAAATTTCATACTTATCGGATGCTAAAATAAACTCCACGTCTGCTATAGCCACAGCAACTTGGTTAATTTAAAGCTTCAGTTTTGTAATTTTAGATTTAAATCTAGTATATGTTGGACATTACTAGATAACCTATTTTGTGGCTGAAATTTTCACTAGAATGATCTTTTTAGCTTGTTAGGGCTTTTGCATTCTTTTGGACTCTAGAAATCAAAGCCACTAGTGCAATTGTGTTATCACGACAACTCAATGTTAATCTTATCCTGAACATTTGTGATATGCTAAATGCTGCAATGCTATTGTTTTACAGATGATATCATCAAACTGAACAAGCAGGAGCAAAAGAAAACCTTTAATGGAAGATCACAGTTCAGTCCTTACCCGCAGTTTAAAAACTGGGGTAGATTCGGAGCTCGGCATTATTCAGGTATCTTTTAATGATTTTGGGCATCTAACAATACATTAGCTTTTTCTAGATTTATACCCAATAAAACAGTGAGGTCTTTTGAAGCACCGGCATCAAATAGTGTATGCACACCACTTTTTAAAGAAATTATCATGCCCAATTTTAAGGGTTTTTTTTTTTTTTTTTTTTTTTTTAAAACATCCTAGCCTCTCAAAGCTTAGAAAGCAGAGGGTGCAAGGAGATGCACATTACTGACTAGCTACGTTTACAAAGGTAAATGTTTATATTGGTGAAGTTAGGGACCAATACATTTTACTGATTACTTAACTTCATTGGCAGTGACACTTACCTGATAGTTATTCAGCAAGATGAAGTTTTCTAGTGAGGCACAGGTTTCTTTAACTCCCTGCTTGGATTTGCTAATTAACCCACGCTATGCCAACGAGCCAGTTGCTCCTTTTTACACTACCAAAAATGGTGGAGTGGGGATTTCCCATCAGGCACAGTGAAGTTGACTTCCTCATCTGTGGGGCACAGTACAGCAGCAGGAGGGTCAGTGTTTAAGAATATAAAATTGTGAAGATACTATGTGTTTTACATTGTGGTTTGGCATAATTTTAAATCAATTTAGCTTTATTTTTGACAAATGTAGTTTCCTTATGTTACGTTGTGGAAATATTAAAATATGACTCGCGTAGTAATAAAAAAGTGTGTATATTTGTACAGTGATCAGTCCTCATTCTGCACTCAATACCCATTAATGACAAAGCAAAAAGCAGGTTTTTGAAAGTTTATAAAAAAGAAAAACCTGAAATATCACTTTATCATAAGTATTCAGACCACTTTTTATGGCACTTGAAATTTTTCAGAATTATCTTTAAGATGATTCTCCCCTTTTTTTTTCTTTTTTTTTTATTGGAGTCCAGTTGTAGCATATTCAATTAATAGGCAATGCCTTTGAAAGACACACACCTATTTATAAAGCGTCTCACAGCGGTAAATGCATATCCGAGCAAAAATTAAGCCATGAGAGCAAATGAATTGCTTGCATTGAAGAGCACACTGGCTTCCATAATTCTTAAATGGAAGAAGTTTGGAACAATCCGTTCTCTAATTACAGCTGGCCACCTTGCCAAACTGAGCAATCAGGGAGAAGAGCCTTGGTAAGAGATGTAACAAAAATCCCAGTGGTCATTCTGGGTGAGCTTCAGAGATCATGTGTAGAGATTAGTGACATTTGTGGAAGAACAACCATCACTGCAGCACTCCATCAGTCTTGCCTTTATGGTAGACTGGCCAGATGGAACCCTGTGTTCACTGCAACACATATGAGATCCCGTTTAAAATTTGCACACACAAAAGCACCTAGAGGAATCTGAGACTTTGAGAAACCAGATTCTCTGGTCTCATGTAACAAAGATTAAACGGTTTTAAAACTTTTGTGTGGAGTAAACTAGGCACCACTTATCACCTGCACAATATCATCCCAACAGTGAATGATGGTGGTGAAAGCAGCATGTTATAGGGGTGTCTTTCAGAGTCAGGGGCTGGGAGACTGGTTGGGGTTGAGGGAAAGCTGAATGCATCAAAATTCCAGAGGTATCTTAATCTGGTCCACAGCACACAGGATCTTAGGATAAGCCTACCATTCACCTTTTTAAAAGGACAAAGACCATAAGCAAATAGCCAAGAGTTCTGTGAATGCCCCAGCCAGAACCCAGAAGTTAACCCAATTAAACTTATTTT
This sequence comes from Pelobates cultripes, assembly GCA_933207985.1. Lineage (NCBI taxonomy): Eukaryota > Metazoa > Chordata > Amphibia > Anura > Pelobatidae > Pelobates > Pelobates cultripes. Next base: position 131,135,329 of record OW240913.1, on the reverse strand, counting down.
GGAGAGCCCTAAAATGGCTGTTTACAGATGGTCCCCATCAAGTCTGATAGGACTTCAGAGGATATGCAGAGATGAATGGCAGAAAACAAGGTGTAAAAAAACAAGAGAGAGATGACAGCGCTTAGAACATAGTATAGCCCATAAGTGAGGTCACACATAAATCATATATACGTACTTTGTATGTCTATGAAATCTTTCTGTTATACAGTGTCTGGTATCTCAGAAACAGGAAACTATAATAGTGCAATATTTCCTTAAAAAATTAGGATAAACTTTGCACCATATGTGCAAGGTTTGTTGCATCTTAACCAAAGAGATTTGATGCTGTGAACGCTGCCAAAGTACTGAATTAAGAATCTAAATACTTGTGTCAATATGGTTTTTTCACTTTTTTAAAATTTGGTATGTTTTGTTATTATGAGGTATTGAGCTCATGTTGACGTGGAAAAAGAAAAAAATGTAAATTGTAGAATAAGGCTGTAATGTTAAAAAATTTGAAAATATGTATATCTATGCATATATCTTATTATAATTTTTATATATATATATTATACTGGCACTCCAAGGATTTTCAATACGTCTTCTTCTTTATTCTGAGAAATACATCAACGTTTCAGCTCCTCTAAGGAGCTTTCATCAGGACACTCCTGATGAAAGCTCCTTAGGGGAGCTGAAACGTTGATGTATTTCTCAGACTAAAGAAGACTTATTGAAAATCCTTGGAGTGCCGGTATATTTTTTTTCATTTTTATATTATTGAGCAACCAGAGCACCGGGTAACTTAAAAAACTCTTTTAGTTGGAGTGCAGGATGGAGATACATATATATATATATATTATTTTTTTTTTTGAATAAATGAGAGCACTCAATAGATTTTGTTCAATCAAAATGTTGATCTCTTCACCACAACACGAATTTGATTGAACAAAATCCATTGAGTGCTCTCATTTATTCATTTTGTATATCCACGCTGTGCAGCACCTTGGTCCTTTTGGATGATGACTACGTTAAGGTACTATAGAGATATTTTATATATATTTATATTGCCTTCTAAATTTGAGTGCACCTTTTTATTTTTTTTTCTACTGTGATCTCTCGTGTTTCATGTTTAAAGTGGCTGGCAGCAACGTTAGGGCTCCTGGTTTGAAGCGACGACCATATGGCGTCAAAACCGGACTGGCAGTAAGAAAGATGTCGTCTTGGAATGGCTTCAGCTCCATGAGCCGCCTTCCACTCGGTGTGAGGGTAAGAATTTTGTAACACTGTTTAATAGTCAGCTTCTTGCTTTGCAATGAGAAATAAACATTAACAAGATGTTTTTACAAGTATAGATTATATAAGCTGCAATTATAAAATCTATGTTTAGTAAACAAAAATACCCCAAATGAAAACATACATTTTATTATGCACTTTTTATGGTATATTTAAAAACACAGCTTGCAAAAGCTGCTGTTCTCTTGTCTGGTACAACTGCAAGCCCTCACCATCTAACCCACCTAGACTTCCTGTGGCTGTTCAATTACAGACTTCCCAGTGCAGGTTAATGAGAAGTCTTTGCAAGGCAGGTCATCTTGGCAATTGTTCCCTTTTAAGATTAGCTCCACTGAGCTAATCAAACCAAGAAGTACTGATTGATAGCCAGGTTAATTTCTAAAAGTAGCAATTTCTATTCAAATCTGCATATAAAAAAATGTAAATGCACAAATTAGGAAACTCTCTTTTCACACACAGCACTTCAGCAGGTTATAGTGCTTTAGGGTCCATATTGTCCCTTTTTAAGTTGCTTTGTGTTTTTTTTGTTTTTAGCCAGGGAGTTAGCAGAGTCTATGGTAGGGATCTTTTTTAAAGATAATGTTCCTTGATAAGATGTCATAGCCCTATATTGTGCGCTGTGCAATGCCTGTTTCTATTCGCAGTAATGTTTGACTGTTGGTGGGAAATAACAGGACATTGCAGTGATAATCCTTTTCCACATTTTGGCAATTTGTCTTTCCATGCAACCGATTATTCCCTTCTTTGTGTCGTGTATAGCTTTTGGAATTTCACAGAAATTTTCAAAATCCATCTTCATGAAAAGGCACATATAAAAAGAACACGTGTGGCTAAACACTCAGATGTGTAACAGTTGTTTCTTTTTCCCTTTCTCGTAAAAGTTTCTCCTGAAATTTCATACAATGTTTGATTACATTTTTATCATCCTATTAAGTCCATATACAGTGCTCCTAATCTCCTGCTGTGTTGTTTTTAAAATATTTATTTAAATATTTTTTTGAAATATATTTTACTTTTAGAATTCATCGGGTCACCCGCTGCCATTTAGAAGGAGAATGAATTATTTAAGTCCGCCGGACTTTGAGAATAAACCTGTATCTTCTCTACAAAGGTATTATTTTAGTAGGTAAGACGTATAACGAAAACGTATTTTATGTCTAGGTACACAAAATCTAGAAAATCAAAATATATATCTAGAACGATTATCTTTTAACAAAATATTATAGATCTATATTGATGTAACCTTATAGACACTCTTGAGCTTCTATGAAGAGAATCTGTTTGAATATAATACACTGTCCTCAATACATGTTTGTTACAGCAATTATACCCAAACTAACACTTTTAGAAGTGGATTCAGAATGAACCATCAAAGAGAAAGTCGACAGGCCACATTCTTCTTCAGACGAGGATTGAAGGTAATTGGTCCAATAAAATAAAGACTATTTATGATAGTGCTAGCAAAGTAGCTATTGATGATTAGAAATACAGTGTAAAGACCTTGACTACACATATAGAGGTGTGGGTAAAAAACTGTTACAAGGTTTTACATTGCAGGTAGTTGATATACAGGTTTACTGTTTTGATTTTTATATATTCGTTTTTGTTTTGTTTACGATATAGGTCCAAACTCAGATGGACAGGGATCAGCATATAGACTTGCAAGATCTAAACAGCACACAGCCGTGAGTACTCCTTTAGTCAAATTTAGAGTTTCGTGCTTTTGTTTTATAAGAATCCTATGTACCAAATACAACAGTTTTACATGTATTCCGTTTAATATTTAATCTAAAAAAACAAAATTAGGGGAAAATAAGCGGTTTCTTTAGGAGTTAAAAAAAAAAAATCCTAATATGCAGGGATATAAATAAAACAGTGGCTTACTGAAGTGGTATGTGATTTGTACTTTATTGATCACGTTTTTTGTTTTTGTTTTTTCTTGTTTTTGTTACCTCACCTTTTATTTGCATTAGATGGAGAACATCTATGAGCAATGGAGGAATTCTCACTGTGTCTATTGATAACCCAACAGCTGCACCATTACCTATGTAAGTGATAGCCCAGTTGGGGATATTTTTAAAATGGTAGCGAGCTAATACGAATGCACTGATGCTGTACCAAGTCTCACAAACTGTTCACAATTGTCAGGTGTCCCTGTTTTAGCCCATAAAGAACCAAATGCTACTTTTCCATCTGCCCAATCTGACCATTAACAGTGAAGTTGTTCTGTTGCCAGGTCTCAGGGTACTCTTACCTTAAAGGGTTAACCAGTTAATGAGCAGTTTAATCCCACACACAGCTGACACCCTCAAGTGTGACTGGTTTGAGCCTCCCTGTGTGAAGCCTCAGACTAAGAAGAGAAATAGAGTGGCAGAGCGACATAATGCTGTCTCCAAGAGTGTGAGATTTAACCCAGGGCTTGGCAAATTTGCTTGGAATCTAGGAGTCAGCACAAAAAATGAGGAGCCAGGTTTTCTTTTTCTCTCCTCATTTTCAACGACAAAAATACAATTCTTAAAGGGGCACTATATCACCAGAACAACTACAGGTTAATGTAGTGGCTCTGGTGTCTGTAGCCTATCCCTGCAGGCTTTGTATGGCTAATGTATGAAAAGGCAGTGCTTACATTGCTGCCTAGTGACCCCCCCCAGTGACAATAACTCAGACGGCTTCAGGGTGCTTCTTAGTCCAGCGCTACACAGTGTGCAGCACCGCCATTCAGTGTCTGCATATAGGCACTGAATGTTCCCCGTAGATATTCAATGCATCTCTATGAGGAGATGCTGATTTGGCACAGCATTTGATTGATAGCCATGGAGATGGAGCCAGCCATGGCGAGACCGGCACACCATGGGAGGGGGGGTGCCTGGGATTTGTCAAGCCCTGGTTTAACCCCTTAAGGTAAGAATGCACCCAGAACCTCACTGCACCATAACAGATTTGTTGCAATGAAATTAAGGTGCACAGACTTTTTTTTTTTTTTTGAGTTGGTATGTCTCCACTTAAATTCTTACATGGTCTGTTATTTGTGTACAGAAGCTCTTTGGGTACAAGGACGCCTCGACCGCAGCTCCCTTTCCTGTTGAAAAAGGAAGGCGCAGAAGCAAAAATTCCCAAAGGTGTTCCTCTAGATTTTGATATAAACAGTGTTGCAAAACAGGTATGTGTGTGTTCTGCGTCCCTATAATGCCATAGGTATATAGTGCATTACCTTTTGGATTTGCAAATGATTAAGCAGTGTAGAGCAGCCTTTGCATATGTTGTATGTTATATGTATAGACATAAATCTTTTATTTTATATATATAATTTTATTTATTTATTTTTTTTTAGCAAACTCTAATGATTTAGAAAAACTGGGTAGTGAGGTTTTTCCATTTTGAATGTCTTTGCTCATTACCTAGCCGTTATTTAGCCTATTAAGGGAAGTTGCCCTGAACAAGAGAGGAATGCTCTGAAATAATAATTTTGCTTTCACTTTGCATTATTGGCAGTTTGGTTATGCTTATGAATATGTAATCTACACACTGAACTATTACATAAACAACTGGGTGAACAGTTATTTACAGTTTGTTTCTTTTAATTCTTAGACTGGAATAACATTAAATGAACGCTTTAAGATCCTGAAGGAGCAAAGATTATCACAGACGCTCGGCAAAGGCAGCAGATTTGTCACCGTGGGCTGAGTCTTGCGCAATGCATAGGGCTGTTTGTGTTTCTGTTCCATTTTGTTTCTCCACTTTGACTAACAAATTGCAGAGGAAGAAGAGGTCTTCAGTGGCACCACACAACCTTGTTTTGAATTTTGAGAGAGCTAAAGTGGACAACCCTTTTTTGTATTGTTTTTACTGTGAAACTCCTGTAAGGGGACCATTTAAATATAGAAAGGCGATTTGTGGCTTGAAATTGTTCAAGCACTGTTCTGTACAAAGCCTATGTTACAGAGCCAAGATACCAGTACATTTACTATTTTTATTTTCTCTTGGTAGGTTCGTTTCCATATTACAAATTCAAACCGTTGTTTTTTTGTTTTTTCACCTGTATGTTCTTGTACAGTTTTATTGTACAATTTTATTTATGCTTTACTTACCCCTCTGGATCCTGAATGTCCTTTCTGAGCGGAGTGATCAGAATTTCCCAGTGCAGCGCATGAGGGTCAGTAGTAGTTGTGAAAATATTCTTGCCAGTGTAATGGCCTGCGTCACAAGCAATGAATGTGGACTGCATACATTTTAAGCAGCTGCATCATTTATTTGGTACTTGAAAAGTAACAGTACATTGCTGGGCTCAATCTGAATATTTTTTGTTTTGGTTTTAAAAAAAAAACTCCCTACAGTTGTCCCTGTTTTCTTTCCCCTACCCCATCTATGTGGATGGACCACTAAATAATCTGTTTTGCTTACAGATGACACTGGCATACATAGATAATCAAGATCAGGTTTTCTAGACAAAATATGAGCCAAGTTAAAAAAATAAAAAAAATAAAAAAAAATAGTTGCAGATCTCAACAAATATGGATGATGGTGTTTTGATGATCTTTTCAGATTCAGGGAACTGATCAGCGGGGCAACATTTTTATATTTAAATTGCATAATGAATATAAAGGTTCCGTAAAGACTAACTTTACGGGCCCATGATCATAAAGTATGTCTCGCTAAACAATCTTTTTGCTACAGTTCTGCTGTTAATGCTGTTGATTAAACAATGTTGTTTACCTTACTTTTTTTCATAATAAAAAGTTCTGCATTCTTGTGGTTCTTCATTTATTATTGTGTTCATTTAATCAGATTAAGATCTACTGCATGCTCTTCTAAACTAATTTAGGCCCCAATTTAATTTGTTTAGATCAGCATCAGAAATTATCACAATATGTTAGAAAAACCTCTTAAAGTTATTTGCAAAAAAAAAAATGCTTGGGTACATTTCCTTGAGGGATTACTCCAAGCACCAGATGTCAGGGAAGGGAAGGGCTGTGAGGAGGACATGCTGCCATTGGCTGGCTAATGCCAGCATTCTGTCTGTGCTGGCATCAGTTGTCAAATATGGTTAGAATTGAAAATAGCCAGTCAGGACATTTTGTTCCCAATGACTCAGGGGTATTAATACTATAGTGCATCCGCAAAGTTACATGGATTCAGCAGTGTCAAGGTACTTGTGAAATTTGATCCATTGTTTTTAGGCTGTTTTTTTTTGTTTTGTTTTTTTTAAAGATGTTTAATGGACCTCCCCTAGAAAAACAATTTAAATTAGAAAATCTGCCCTAAAAACAACACTTGTAACTGGGTGCAACATGCCTGATAGGTGAGGAACAAGGAAAAGATGATTGCTGGTCTGGGGGGGATTGCTTATATGCTTGTATAGATCTTTAGGTGGAGCTATACCAAAAGTGACCAGGAGAAAAGATTTATTCCAGCTTACTAAAATTTTGCAGGACAGGAGTTTGGTGCTAAAACTATGATAGATATCCACCCTGATTCCCAGCAGTCTTATTCTATAGAGCCTGACGTTGTATTACCAGGAATTGTTTACCCTATAGTCTGTAAGCTCGTTTTCATGTAATAGTCCTATTTATTGTTACACCCCCCCTCTCAAAATATTGTAAAGCGCTACGAATCTGTTGGCGCTATATAAAAGGCAATAATATATATATATATTTCTGCCATGGGGAATCACCTGGAAAATAAGTTATTGTAAGTTTAAAAAAGTTCAGTTTCCTCAGCTAGATCTGTCTAGATCCTCTTCCTTAACCCCTTAAGGACATATGACATGTATGACATGATTACCTTTTATTCCAGAAGCTTGGTCCTTAAGGGGTTAAAAAGGGAGGAAAGCTTTTTCTTTTCCGTCACCCCCTTCGATTAGCGTATAAGCAGAGTTTTTCGGCACATTTTTTGTGCTGAAAAACCCCAACTTGGCTTATACTCGAGTCAGTCTGGCCCGGTGGTCCTGTGGGGGCTGACAGTGAGCTGTTACTTACCTTCCTGCAGCTCCTGTCAGCTCACTTCTCCTCCGTGCAGCTCCTCTGTCAGCTCCGTTCTGCTCACAGTGTAAATCTCGTGAGATCCGCCCGAGTTTTAAGAGCTTTGAAATATACACAGTTGTTTTGTTTCAGTTCAATTATTATTTAGTTGTATTATTTTGTAGAATCTCCAAAGGGCAAGATGTCAATAATTTATCTTTCATGCCTATACGTTACTTGAATATTAACCAAAAGTCAATACAGTCCTTAGTAATCCTTGCCATCTGTCTTTTTTTTTTTTCCTTCTCAATATACAAAATTTATCCTGATGGAGCCAGAGCAAGCATTCCAATTTGAGCTGCTGGTGAGATAGCTCAGTGGGCTAATAGATCATCAGTAGAATCTGTTCAACCCTTGGGTCCCAGGTTTGAATCCTGTTGGCTCAGCCCTTCATCCTTCCAAGGTAGATAACATGAGTACCATTAAAGTGAGTAATAGTAACCACCCCTGGATGTTGGGCTAAGGTATCTACTTGAAAACCAGAGTAATCTGAATGTGCCTTTCCTGGCTTCATCATACTAGACTCGATTTATCATTCTAAACTGGGCATAAACTTCCTCTGACTGGAGCATAAGTTGTTTTTTTTAATATTCTAGGTTTCTTATCAACCCGTATAAATCTAGTAATATATGTCGGAAAATTTTTAATTCAATAAACAGGCAATCTTGAAACAAAATTGTTACAGTACTTAACATAATTTTCTTTTCCTGGCCAATATCCATGTCAGCATCACCTGTGAGTTAGCTCCTTCCTCTCAGCTGATAGGTCAGGAATCTAAATTCCAAATGATGGTATATAAGGAATCCACCTCCCCAAAATAAGCAGTCTCGTAACCAAGTCAGTACAGAAAAAAGGGAGGGTTTGTTGATGCTGACATGGATATTGGCCAGGAAAAGAAAATTAAAGTCTGCCATTTAGCTCATATTTTTGTATGTAAATTCAATTAAAGTATTTTAACAATTTTTTTGTTTTCCTGGCCAATCCATGTCATCATCACCTGTGGGACTTCCCAAGCAAAAGTAAAGGGTGGGTGATTAAAAAAAAAAAAAAAAAAAAATTATACCATATCAATGCTATACCATATTGAATCAAATATTAGTTGTGGACATAGGACATTTCCCCCAAATGAGGAGGCACAGGAGCCTGAGACGTCTAGGCGATAGTGCCTCACAAAAGTGTTGAAAGATGACTAGGCTACAGCCCTACAAACTTATTCTGTAGAAGTATCTGCCAAAGAGGCAGAGACAGCCCTAGGTGAAAGAGCTTTAACACCTTCCGGCACTGGTTTGTCAGTGACCCTGTAAGCTTTCTGAATCGCAGAAGTAATCCATTTCCTGATAGTAGAAACAGAGGCAAATATACAGTTATGGTAACCACAGAAGTACAATAAAAGTCTTTTTGACTTAATAAATTCTTTAGTACGATCAAGGTAAATGCATAAAGGCCTAACCCCATCCAAAGTATGCCAAAGAGATTCTTCTTCAGAAGAAGGACTTTCCAAAAAAGAAGGTCGTATAATCTTCTGGTTCAGGTGAAATTAGGAAAGGAACCTTATAAATGAATATTAGAACCACCTTATCTCCCAACAAATTGAGTAAAAGGATGATCAGATGAAAGAGCTTGTAATTCTGAAGCTCTTCTGGCTGAGGTGATGGCCAGGGGCGCGCTGGGACGGGAGGCAATTGCCCCACAGGCCGCCCTAAACCCAGGGCCGCCCACATCTAGCAAAAGGAAAAATCAGAATCCTCTGCCTCTGGCTGGGGACTCGGATTTTTCAACTTACCTCACTCTCCCTGCAGCCAGTGGAGTCAGCCGGCCTATCCTGATGATGTCAGGAGAAGGGGGCGTGACTTTCACTGCTCTTCTCCCAGGACTGCTGGGGAGTATGGCGCTGCTCCTGCTCCTGCTGGATCCTGGTTCCTGCCCACCCCTCCATGGCCTAAGATAAGACCCAGGGAGAGGGGGAATACACTTTAGGTATTTTTTTTTTGTGTGGCTTTTTTATTTTTTTATCCCCCTCCTCAGCCTTGTCCCCTTCCTCGGCCCCTTTCCCCATGCTCAGCCCTTGATCCCCCTACCTCAGCCCGTCCCCCTTACTCATCCCATGTCCCCCTTCCTCAGCCCCTGTCCCTTTGCTCAGCCCCTGCTCCCTTCCCATGTCCCGTTCCCTTGTCCCTTTCCTCAACCCTGTCCCCTAACTCAGCCCCTTCCCTTGTCCCTTTCCTTAACCCTGTCCCCTTCTTCAGCCCCTGTCCCCCTTCCTCAGCCCCTGTATCCCTCACTCAGCTCCTGTCCCACCCTCTCAGCTCCTGTCCCCTCCTCAGCTTCTGTCCCTACTTCTCAGCGCCTGCCCCCCCTCTCAGCTCCTGCCCCCTCCTCAGCTTCTGCCCCTCCTCAGCTATTGCTCCTCCCTCAGCACCTGTCACCCTCTAAGCTCCTGTCCCCTCAGCTACTGTCCCCCCATAGCTCCTGCCACCACCCCCCTCAGCTCCTGGCCCACCCTCTGCGCCCTGTCCCCCTCTCCGCCTCCTGTCCCTCCGCTCCAGGCCCCCCTCTCAGCTCCTGCCCCTCAGCTTCCCCCCCCTCTCCGCTCCTGTCCCCCTCCGCCTCCTGTTCCTCCTCTCAGCTCCTGCCCCCCTCAGCTCCTGTCCCACTCTCAGCTCCTGTCCTCCCTCAGCTCCTGTCCCCTTACTCAGCCCCATGCCCCCCCACCACAGCCCCATAATATCCCCACTACTGTGTCACACCTAGGACTAAGGATAACATATAACTGGACCTTAGAATGCCTGGACTTAACATCTCCAAGAATAGTCAAAATGCTTGCAGAGGTCAGGGACACAGAATCAGACACAAAGATGAGGGAAAGCCAAAAGTCAAGGATACCAGATATCAGGGAAGTCAAAACAAAGCCAAAGTAAAACACCAGAAAATGAAGATCAGGAAGGCACACTCGGATAACCATAGGCATGAAACCATGACAGGGCAATGAGCAAGAGGAGAATTGGGTTTAAATACCCCTCCTGCGGATCCGATTGACTGTAACCGGCTTTTGACCCCAAAGGCAATTACCAGGTTTCTATGTGCATGATTGCTGCTCAGCACAAACTGTCCTGTGGATTTGATTGGCCATGATCGGCCTTTGACCCCAAAAGTAATTACCAGCTTTCCATGTGCATGATTGCTGCTTGGCACAACTTTTCCTGTCACGACAGTAAATGCCATTAACCACATTTTTATGTGCGGATGAATACATGACATGAAGATACATTCTTACTTCTTCTGTGATCCAGATCTTTTCTTTCCATTCTTGATTGCTTTTTTCTGTTTTATTCTCAGGTTCCAGTGTGCCCACCTCACTAAACCGATAGTTGGGGGCATTGTTCTCTTTGATGGTTGCAGTTGATATTTGTTGAAGTTATAATACAGCCGAAATCTTGTAAGTCCTGAATGACTGTCTCTGTATCTCTTATCAGTCTTCCTTTTGATTGGTTCACAATCAGTATATCTTCCAGATTGTAAAGTTCACTAGGGAACCCTAACACGCAAACAGAGTAGAGAGAATTGCAATACCGATCCTTAGAATGGTTGGGTTATGCAAAAACGGATAGTCAAAACACAAGCTGGGGTCAAGGGAAACAAAGAGACAGAACAACAAGGGACAAAGCCATATATCAGTAACCAGGAATTCCAAATAAGTGCAACGCTCAATGGTAAACCAAAGAAAATAACAGGGCACTAAGGCAAGGGAGAGGTTAGAGTATATACACACAGGGTGTGTCTGATTGGCTAATCTCCAATTAGTGTTAACCACAACACGTGGGAGGAGTTTCTCTGAGGTCATCACTGTGTGCCGGGTCACATGACCGGGTGCATCACACATATAAGGAAGCTGCTCTTGAGCGTGAAGCATCAGACATACTGCCAGTCTGGAGACAGGGACCAGATGACGCCGCTCGCTGTGATGAGGTAAGCAACGTCACAGCGAGCAGAGCGGGGCAGGGTGCGAAGCTTAGACCAAACGGCATACCTAGGAATTGGAAATGACTGTCTGTGTGCAAGTGCTGCAGGGATGTGATAGTATGCATTTTGAAGATCTATGGAGGTTAGCCATTCTGTAGGATATATATTTGAGGAATCGTAGTCTGAAGACTCTCTATCTTGAAAATTCTTTCTTTAATAGCGAGATCGCCTTCATTCTCCATTTCTCTGATGGCTTTGGAGCAAGAAAAACAGAAGAGTAAATTCCTTGAAATCTTTCTTTGGAAGGAATATAACAAATCACTTCCTGTTGAAGGGGCTTTTCTTGACAGATCTGTGATGTGAAAGGTTTTTGGAAATTAAATTTTGCAAGGAGGGATCCTATCTTGAATATCTGTTTCCTGCCACCTGTCGAACGAACGGTTCTCCAATTTTGGGTTTTGGAGGATTGACTCTGTTGTTCCTTCCAGTATGTCACATAGTTACATAATGATAATAAACCATTTAAACAGGAAAGTAACATTCAGATTACTCTGGCTTCCAAATACGTCTAGGGTTGTTACTATTACCCAATTTAATGGTACTCATTACATCAACCTCAGAGGAATGAAGAGCTGACTCAACACTGCCAGGATCTCACCCTGCAACCCCTAAGGGGGGAATAGATTCTACTGATTATGTATTAGCCCACTGAGCTTTCTCATCAGCCTCTAGCTGAAAAGAGACTTGCGTCCATCAAGTTCAGTCTCTCTCACATATATGTTTTTTCTATAGATCCAACAAGAGGTAAAAAACCCAGTCTGAAGCGCTTCCAATTTTGCAGCAAACTAGGAACAAATTCATTCTTGACTCCAAAATGGCAGTCAGATACCTCCTTGGAACATGGCATTCTACAATATTCTCTTCCAGGCTATAAGGTCTTGAGTCTCAAAAGGAATTTTGTTCTTTGTATCCTCTGCTCCAACCGTTAGGATATTGCTTTATTCTTCTGTCCTGTGGCAGGAGAACTTTTTTCCCCTTCAGCCACCTTAGGTAGCATCATCTAAGAGTTTTCCAAATAGAAGGTTTCCCTGAAAAGGAAGTAGGCATAGGTTGGTTTTGATTAATTATCTTCATCCCATGTTCTCAACCAAAGGGCTCTCTTGGCTGAAACTGAATGGCCCATAGCTTTGGATATAAATTTGGTAAGGACTACTAATGCTTCTGTGATGAAATCTGAAGCGAATTTTAAATCCTTTAAAATTTCCAGTAATGTATCTTTGTTAGTGCCTTTAGAGATGTCTTTACTAAGTGTAAAGGTCCAGACACTTAGAGCCATTGACAACGATGTTAAAGACACTGCAGGATGCATTGCTGTCCCTAAAGAATAAGTCTTGACCAGGTTAGCATCCAATCGTTTTTCCATTGGTTTCCTTAAAGATGCTGCACTGTCTATTGGTAAAACTGTTATTTTTGCCACTTTAAATATATAGCCGCATCCACTTTCAGTGTTGTGTTTTTAAAATAGTAGAATCTATGGCACCCAAGAAAAGGATTTGAAGGTAACTTTGAATTCGTGATTTTCTTATTTAGGGGGAGTATCAGGATTTGCACTGAGACCTCTTGATCTGCAGTCATATTCTCTACCAATTTTCCAGAATTATGCATCTGATTATTTGGAATGAGAAAAATATATTAACTTTCCCTTGGGTTGAAAAACATATCTCTGGGTTTTTTCTTTTTTTTCTTCTTCTTCTTTTATCCCCATTTTGATTCTATCAGATTCTAGGTTAGACTAGTAATCCATGCTCTCTTCATCCTCTGATGAGATCTGGGATCTGAACCTCTGACATGGAGCTTGAGGAATCTTCTCTTGCTCTTTTAGATTTTTTTAGATGAATGACTCTTGCAAGTCGCCTCTTTAATCCCAGTAGCCACAGGCTTAGAAATGACCATAGCCAGATTTGGGTTAATCGTTTCAGCAGATATAGATGCTCCTTCATCTGCTATTATTAAAAGCAGGGTCTGCATAAATTTTCCCATTCAATTACATCAGATGGCTTTTATAATTAATTGAAAGCATGATGCCCTGGTGAGAAAATTGCCCTGAGACAGCAAGTGGAGAGGGAGAGAAAGGAGAAGGAATGGCAGGGGATAAAGACATAACAGGAAGGTTCTGGGCTACATAGGTCATGTGTGCTGTAGGCAGAGGCGGCTCTCTAATTAGGCGATTTAGGCGGCCGCCTAAGGCCTCGCGCTGATGGGGGCCTCGCGGCCGCCTAAATCGCCTTAGGGCAGTGTGATAGATCGGGTCCTCGGTCAGAGACCGAGGACCCGACACAGGAGGGGGCCCGGCGGCTTGCACTTTATGCCGCCGGGTGCGAGGCCCCTCCTCTGCCTGCCCGGGAGAGAGCCAGCCTGTCTGCAGCTCCGCTGAGCGCAGAGCTGCAGACTGACAGGGTCTCTCGATCTCACCCAATCAGAGCGTTGCCGCGGGTTACCACGGCAACGCTCTGACTGGCTGACATCGCGAGACTAAACTTCCCACGTGGTCTGCAGCTCTGCACCCGGCGGAGCTGCAGACCGTAAAGTGAGCCCACCGGACCACCAGGGCTACAGCCTGGCCGTCCACTGGACCACCAAGGAAGAATTTAATCATAAGGTATTTATGCCCTGCCCTGCCACCCTCTGCCCAGCCACCCTCTGCCACTGCCCCAGCCACCCTCTGCCACTGCCCCAGCCACCCACTGCCCAGCCACCCCACCACCACCGCCCAGCCACCCTCTGCGCGCACAGCCACCCTCTGCCCAGCCACCCTCTGCCACTGCCCAGCCACCCTCTGCCACTGCCCCAGCCACCCTCTGTCCAGCCACCCTCTGCCACTGCCCAGCCACCCTCTGCCACTGCCCCAGCCACCCTCTTAACCCAGCCACCCTCTGCCACTGCCCCAGCCACCCTCTGCCCAGCCACCCTCTGCCCAGCCACCCACCACCACTGCCAGCCACCCCTCCTGCCCTGCCCCAGCCACCCTCTGCCCAGCCACCCTCTGCCTGCCCTGCCACCCTCTGCCCAGCCACCCTCTGCCACTGCCCCAGCCACCCTCTGCCACTGCCCCAGCCACCCTCTGCCCAGCCACCCTCTGCCACTGCCCAGCCACCCTCTGCCACTGCCCCAGCCACCCTCTGTCCAGCCACCCCACCACCACTGCCCAGCCACCCTCTGCCCCTGCCTTATCCACCCTCTGCCACTGCCCCAGCCACCCCACCACCACTTCCCAGCCACCCTCTGCCACAGCCCCAGCCACCCTCTGCCACTGCTCCAGCCACCCTCTGCCACTGCCCCAGCCACCCTCTGCCACTGCCCCAGTCACCCTCTGCCACTGCCCAGGCACCCTCTGTCCAGCCACCCCACCACCACTGCCCAGCCACCCTCTGCCCCTGCCTTATCCACCCTCTGCCACTGCC
>OW240913.1:131102813-131120519 GCA_933207985.1 Pelobates cultripes | reverse complement strand
CCCCTACCGCCCCAGCCACCCTCTGCCCTCTTACCACCCCCTGGCCCAGCCACCTTCTGCCCTCTTACCACCCCCTGCCCCAGCCACCCTACCACCCTCTGCCCCAGCAACCCTCCTACCATCCTATGCCCCCTACCATCCCCTGCCCTGTCACAGTCACCCTACCACCCTCTGCTCCCTACTACCCGTACCCTGTCATTGCCCTCCTACCACCCCCTGCCCCAGCCACCCTACAGCCCTCTGCCCCAGCCACTCTCTGCCCTCCTACCTCCCCACTACCCTGTCACTGTCCTCCTACCACCCTCTGCCCCAGCCACCCTCTGCCCTCCTACCACCCCACTACCCTGCCACCCTCTTCCCCCTATCATCCCCTGCCACAGCCACTCTACCACCTTCTGCTCCCTACTACCCGTACCCTGTCACTGCCCTCCTGCCACCCCCTGCCCTGTCATAACCCCCCTGCCCTAGGGGAACCCTACCATCCTCTGCCCTCCTACTGTCCTCCTACCACCCCCACTACCCTGTCACAACCCCCCTACCACCACCTTCCCCACCACCGCCTGCTCCAGCCCCCCCACTACCCCTTGTCCTGTCACAGTCTCCCACCACCTCCTACCCTGTCACAGTCCCCCACCACCTCCTACCCTGTCAAAGCCCCCTACCGGCCCCAACCCTCTCACAGCTCCCCTACCCTGTCACCCCACACCCATCCAATCACAGCCTTCCCACACACACACGCTCACAGCCTTCCACCGCACACCTTGTCATTCCCCACCCATACCCTATCATTACCACACACACTGACACCCCCTTCACATACACTATCACCATTCCCAAACACTTTCAGACACAGTCGCCCCCTAAACCCGACCAAACTTACATAACCCCTCCTAATCCTGTCACTCTCACCCACTGCAACCATACCAAACTCCTTGCTTTGCCACACCTACCCTATTGCATTAACCCCCCCCATTAACCCTGTCAGACTCACCTTCTCTTGCACTGTCACACTCACCCCCCAACCCTGTCACTCATCCTCTATCAGTCTGTCCCACTCACCCCCTTCACCCTGCCACACTCACCCTATTACATAAACCCTTACAATCCTGTACTCCAGCTGTGCAACACTCACCCCAAACCCTGTCACACATAGGTAGACAATGTCAGATACAGTCATATATACATACACCGCCACTTATGTATATACGACTGCAAGGGTAACCATACCCCTCAGTCATGTATAAACAATTGGCATAATTGCTAATTACATTTGGTTATTGCAAATTAAGTTAGTTTGCATATTATGCCATAACTACAGTCAGAGAGATCACAATGCAGCGGCACAGGGAGCCGCCACACTGCAAGCCTCTGAACGATGAATACAGAGACTAGCTCTCTGTATCCAGCACTGCAAGCCTGCCCTTCAATACAACTACAGCACCTTATACACACAATGCAACCCCTATTTTTAACTTTAGGTGTTAGTGGGGGCCTCATGCTTGAGTTTCGCCTAAGGCCTCACAAAGTCTAGAGCCGCCACTGGCTGTAGGTGCTACTAGTCCCCAGCACACAAATACAAATACAGTGAGGGGAAAAAGTATTTGATTCCCTGCTGATTTTGAACGTTTGTCCACTGACAAAAAATGATCAGTTTATAATTTTAATGGTAAGTGTATTTTAACAGTGAGAGACAAAATAACAACAACAAAAAACAAAACAACAAATTACTAGTGAATATATTTTTTAATTATTCCACCTGCAGGAATGGAATTTTTATAACCATATATTCCTTAATTAATTATGATTTCTAAGTTAGAAACCTGACCAACCTTCACCCGGATATATTGGGCTTTTATGTCAAAGTTAGTTTAATTTAATTTAAATTAAATTATATAAAAAACAGGATAATTACCAGTTCTTTTGTAGAATTTCTATCAGGCTTGGAGATATGTCCCAGGAATTGTGAATGCAAGTATGAGAGAATTGTGGGAAATAGGAAAGTTTTCAGTTAAAGAGACAAGTGTTAGGATTTGTCAAAGTTCCATAATTAATTGGAAGAGAGAGAAAGTTAGGTATGAATAAAAAAGTACACAACCTAAAATATATAAAAACAAAGAGGGACCACAAATGGTGTAAATAAAACTTAACACCATGAAAAGAAAAAACTAAGATACACTCACAAATGTATAGTAAAATAGGCGGAATATATGAATCATATGTAGGTTACTTTTCTTCTCTTCTCACTCTCTTAAAGGGACACTATAGTCACCTGAACAACTTTAGCTTAATGAAGCAGTTTTGGTGCATAGAACATGCCCCTGCAACCTCACTGCTCAATCCTTTGCCATTTAAGAGTTAAATCCCTTTGTTTATGAACCCTAGTCACACCTCCCTGCATGTGACTTGCACAGCCTTCCATAAACACTTCCTGTAAAGAGAGCCCTATTTAGGCTTTCTTTATTGCAAGCTCTGTTTAATTAAGATTTTCTTATCCCCCTGCTATGTTAATAGCTTGCTAGACCATGCAAGAGCCTCCTGTATGTGATTAAAGTTCAATTTAGAGATTGAGATACAATTATTTAAGGTAAATTACATCTGTTTGAAAGTGAAACCAGTTTTTTTTTCATGCAGGCTCTGTCAATCATAGCCAGGGGAGGTGTGGCTAGGGCTGCATAAACAGAAACAAAGTGCTTTAACTCCTAAATGACAGTGAATTGAGCAATGAAATTGCAGGGGGATGATCTATACACTAAAACTGCTTTATTTAGCTAAAGTAATTTAGGTGACTATAGTGTTCCTTTAATGATTTAGGGTAAAAGAGAGATACAAGACATAGTGTACGACTGTATAAACCAAAGGAAATACTTTATTAGATTGCACTCACGGGGGCGGGGCCTGACCGCCGAGCAGACTGGTCACACTAAACTAGAGCTTCGTGTGAAAACCTGCAAACAAGCGACTTATACTTAATAAATCACCCGAGTTCACTAATCTGGCACAACAGAGGAGCGGTGGCATTCCAGGGCTTGATTGGCCAGACCACCAAGCCTGGAGAGGCACTCTGAAGCAGACACAGAGTTGCGGCCTACCAGCTAGTGCAGGCGTGGGAGAGGCAGCAGACCTCCCCACCGGCGGACCTGCAGGAAAACGCTGCAACGCTCAAAACCCCATTCACCCTCTCTTGCCGTTGAGGGATATCCTAACACAGTAAAGGAGTTTAAGCATGCGTGGGATAGGCATAAGGCTATCCTAACTATAAGATAAGACTAGGGACTAATGAAAGTATTTAGAAAATTGGGCAGACTAGATGGGCCGAATGGTTCTTATCTGCCGTCACATTCTATGTTTCTATGTTTCTATCCTGGCACAATCAATCAAGCGACAAACAAGCTAGCAGACTCTGCATTAGAACAACAAAACTTTCAACCAAATGAGACCTACAGAGCCCAGCCAAGATGGTGGCACAGACGCAGCTTATTACCAAACACACACTCACTAAACCACCCAAACACGCACTGGAGTTCATCGACCGACTGCGCACCTACCTATGTACAAAGCTCACGGCCCAGAGACATCTTTACAGGCTGGCGATGAGAGAGGTGGCGGCTTGGATCTGCCCGGCCACCCGGATCAACCCCCCTCTCAACTCCAGAGCGGCCTCCAGACTGGAACGGAGCCGACACTCAAAAAGGCGGGAAACGGTGCCGGGTCCCTCAAACGTCAAAACACACAATCTCAAGCCACAGAACAGGACCTGACCTGCCAATCACTCAGCGGTCCCAGCAACCAACAACCGGCACCCAGCGGCAGAACAGCCTTACACTTCCACAGACAGGAGATCGCAGCAGGACACCTATCGGCTCCAACAGGACCAACGACCGCCCCACAGACAGGGCATCGCTTAAGGGAAGGAGTCGACCCGATCAGCCGGATGGCACCCTCATGTGTCCCCGCTGGTACTGTAGACATTTTTAGCCACACTTAAGCAGTGGTGGATCCAGAGCCTGATCTCGGGAGGGCCACTTGTAGATTATTTAAATAATCCAGACACAATAACCACTACAGCTCAGTGTAGTGGTTATGGTGCCAATAGTGCCAGGACCCCCTCCCAGAGTAAGTAGTCAAGCCGTATAAGAACAGTTTGACAACTTACCTGAGGTCTGCTGGGAAATGGGGCTGTAGTAGGGCATAGGAGCAGTGGTGCATGTGAGTGGTGCAATGTGTGATGGGTGCAGTGTGTGTGTGTGTGTGTGAAGGTTTCAGTGTGTGAGTGAGGGCGGCAGTGTATAGCAGGGATACAGTGAGTGTGTTAGGGGGGAAGTGTATGTGTGGGTCAGTATGTGTGTGTGGATTGCAGTGTATGTGTGTATGGGGGGCAGTGTATGTGTAGGGCAATATGTGTGTGGGAAGCAGTGTGTGTGTGGGGGACAGTGTGTGTGCATGTGGGGCAATGTGTGCGTGTGGGGCAATGTGTGTATGTGGGGCAGTGTGTGTGTATGGGGGGAAGTGTTTGTATGTGGGCAGTGTGCGTATGTGGGGCAGTGTGTTTATGGGGGCAGTGTGTGTATGTGTGTGGGGGGCTGTGTGTGTGTGTGTGGGGCAGTTTGTGTGTATATGGGGGCAGTATATGTGTGTGAGGGGGAGGGGCAATGTGTGTGTGTAGGGTGTGTTTGATAAGATGGGTAGGGGGGCTTTTTTTATATATATTTTTTTATTTAATTAAAATAAATATACATATTTCTTACCCTTCTTACCTTTAATGAGGGAGGATGTGGGACACTTCTCGATCCCTTGTGGTCCATGGGGAGTCCCTGGTGGTCTCAGTGGGGAGAGTGAACTCTAGCCCTCAGCTCCTGGGCTAGAGTTCACTCTCGCGAGATCCAGAGTGCTGCAGGCTGAGCTCCCAGGTCCTCTCTCTCTCCCTCCCTGCCGGCTGCCAGCACGGTGCCTGCGGACCGGGGAGGGAGATCTCTGATCTCCCCTCCGGTCCATGAAGGCACATTGCAGGGCTGGTGCCTGCATGTGCTGGCAGGGGAGATGGAGACCGTCGGTTTTCTCGGGGCAATTGCCCCGTTGCCCCCCCTGGATCCGCCACTGCACTTAAGGTGGAGGACTTCTGAAACTAACAGACTCTCACAAGATGATGTTAACTTTATTAAAGCGACTCACTTAGACCTAGCTTAACTGTCAATATACAATTTAAATGCATACTCCTGTTTGAATAGGATAGCATTAGACACCTGCATACTGTGTGTCATTAACAGACATGTCTTACTACAGTAAGTGATGCATCTAATATGTACACACCGGAGAAACACTGATTAATCTATTAAGATTTTCTTGCATATGGCAGCCTATAGCTTGTTAGTGCTTAGACCGCTGCGCCTGATAGGCACCCTACTAGACATAAACTCAAACATGTATAACCTGTGTATCATGCTAAACAACCAGCATAGGAAGTCGTTCCATACATTTTCTCCTCTCAACTTATAACCATCTATAGTCACAACTAGCCTTCATGTCATAATATAAAAAAAAAAATGTGCAATGTATTTCCATGCCATGCCTTAGTTTACCGATGTTAACTGTTAAATTGTGAGTACATGCTGTTGGGGCATGACAGCCGCATTTGTTACTGCTTTTTCTCAGAAATAAAGAATTGAAAAAACAAAAAAATTAGATTGCACTCACAAGAAATAGAGAAAATTTATGACAAACTTACCGTAATTTTCTTTTCCTGGCTTTTTCTCATGGCAGCATCACTTATGGGTAGCTCCTCCCTTAGCAGTCACAGGACAGGAATTAATTAGATTAATTAATCAGACTGATAGGTATAAGGAGTCCCTCCTCCCCCTACACCTCAGTCCAATTATAAAGCTGAAATAAAGAATGGGCGGGAACCCTGATGCTGCCATGAGAAATAGCCAGGAAAAGAAAATTACGGTAAGTTTGTCATAAATTTTCTCTATTCCTGGCTAATCATGGCAGCATCACTTATGGGTAATACCCAAGCTTCACAGAAAAATAGGGTGGGAATAATAATCCAAGAAATTACACAAAACTGAAACTCATGCAGCAAAGAAAAGTTTAATATCAACGGGATAAAGAGACCGTAGACAGGACACTCTTTCCAAAGGAGGTGGAAGGAGACTCCACATCAAGTTTGTAGTGCTTCATGAATGTCATCGGAGAAGACCAGGTGGCTGCTCTGCAAATATCATCATATGGAGCCTCTGCCCAGCTAGCTCATGAAGTTGATAATGCTCTAGTAGAATGAGTTCTTATCTCCAGAGGTGGTGATATACCTTTAGAGATATACGCCTTCTTAATTATCAGAGAAATCCAACGTTCCAACATAGATAAAGAAGCCGCCTCACCTCTCCTTGCTCCCATTGGCAAAACGAAGAGTTGGTCCGTTTTACGGAAAGACTCAGAACGTTTAAGATATGCAGACAAGCAGTTCATGACATCCAAACGTTGTCATCTAACCTCCTCCTGAGAAGAGGGGTTGGGGTAAAATGATGGAAGAACCACTTCTTGAAAGAGGTGAAACTGAGAAATACCTTAGGAAGAAACTCTGGTTTTACTTTCAGACACACCCTATCTTGGTAGAACCGTAAACAAGAAGAAGATGTAGAAAATGCCTTAATTTCTGAAATCCTTCTTGCGGAAGTAATTGCCACCAAAAACAAAGTTTTATACGTCAGGAGAGTAGCATCCAAACTTTCAAGAGGAACAAACAGATCCTCAGTAAGATAATTGAGCACCATAGGAAGGTCCCAAGGAGGGGTAGTAGATCTGGAAGGAGGCCTCAACCTGAAGGCCCCTTTGAAGAACCTGGAAATCAAAGGATCCGAAGCCCATGAGATATCGCACAAAGCTGAAAGTGCCGAAGACTGAACCTTCAAGGTGCTGAGGCTAAGGCCCTTGTCCAGGCCCTCTTGCAGAAACTCCAAAACTTCAGTATTGCTAGGATGCAGAAAATCCACATTATGAGACGATGCCCAAGTTTGGAACACATCCCAGATCCTATGGTAGCATGAAGAAGTGGAAGCCTTCCTGGAGAGCAGAAGGGTATTGATCACTGCCTCCGAGAGACCTAGTAATTGGAGTCTTTCTTTCTCAAGACCCATACCCCCAGTTTGAGGCGTTCCAGATGAGGATGGAATACAGGGCCCCGCGAAGAGGCCAAGGTTGTTCCTGGCTCATCATGGCCAATAGGGGAAACCACGGCCTCCGAGGCCAAATTGGAATTACGGCAATGACTTTCTTGCCTTCCGACCAAACCTTCCGCAGGAACCTGGGTATCATGGGTAGGGGAGGGAAAGCATACCCCAGATCGAACGACCAAGGCAGAGAGAGAGCATCCTGGCCCAGTGCCTGACAGTCCGGATGGAGAGAGAAGTAATTCTCCACCTGGTGATTCTGAGATGATGCCATCAGGTCGATCTGGGGCATGCCCCACCGATGAGCAATTTCTGCAAAGATCGCCGGGTGAAGTTGCCATTCTCCCGGAAGAATTTCCTTTCTGCTGAGGAAGTCTGCCGTTACGTTCTCCGAACCTGGGAGATAAATCGCCTTCAGGCCTTGAAGATAGGTCATGGCTATAGCCATTAAGGGAGCCAGCTCTTCCAGGAGCAACCTGCTCCTTGTGCCACCTTAGTTGTTCACATATGAGGCCACCGCTCGGTTGTCGGTTTTGATTAGAACCCAAGAATTCCTTAGCCTTGGCAGGAATCTCAAAATGGCCTTGTAAACCGCTCTCAGTTCCCTTAAGTTTGAGTGTAGGCGACTCTCTTCTCGGGTCCACTTCCCTTGAGTCCATACAGAACTGAAGTGGGCACCCCATCCAAAAGAACTGGCATCTGTTGTAATAACCTTCCAAGGGGGGTCTTCCAACGGGAAGCCTGTTGTCAAATTCCTCTCGCTCTTCCACCAGTTTAAGCCTTTGCTTACGGGAAGGGGAAGAGATATCATCTGTTCCCAATCCGCTTCCACTCTGTTGAGCTGGAGAAGGAAGCAGTTCTGGGCCGGACGGAACTTCCACTGGGCCCACTTCACCAAGCCTATTGTTGAAGTCAAGGAACCCAGGAGACTCATGACTTCTCTTGCAGGTGCAGTTTCGAGATCTTGCAGCTTCCTTACTTTGTCTCTGATCTTCGTGACCCTTTCTGGAGACAGGAACACATGTGCAGACACGGTATTCACCACTGCACCCAGGAAAATGATAGTTTGTGCAGGAACGAGGGAGCTCTTTTCCACGTTCAGGAGCCAACCATGGTCTTGAAGAATGGACATTGCCACTGACGTATGTTGATCTACAATTCCTTGAGATGGACCCAAGATAAGAATGTCGTCCAAGTAATGGAATATCTCGATACTCTTTTCCCTTATAAAGGCTATAAGGTGACCAGAACTTTTGAGAACGTTCTTGGAGCCAGGCTGAGGCCAAACGGTAGTCCCCGGAACTGGAAGTGCCTTCCTAGCGCCCAAAACCTGAGAAATCGTACATGATCTTGATGTATCGTGATATGATAGTAGGCATCCCTTAAGTCTATTGAGGTCATCCAGTCTCCTTTTTTGACACACTTCAAGATGATCCTCAAGGATTCCATTTTGAACGTCCTTACGTCGAGCAAGGAGTTCACGCCTTTCAAATTCAAGATGAGACGCCACTTTCCCTGTGGTTTTGGGGCCAAGAAGACCGTGGAGTAAATTCCCTGGGACCATTCCCGTTTTGGAACTTCTTCCACCACTTTTTGTTCCAGGAGTACCGAAATGCAGGACCTCATGGCCCTCCGCTTGATGCCTACCGGCACCCTTGATTTTCGGAAGAATGCAGTTTTCGGGTAAGATGTGAATTCTATTTTGTAACCTTTCTTTACGATGGAAGTGACCCATAGGTCCGAAACATTGCTGGCCCATACAGGGTAGAAGAACTTCAGTCTTCCTCCCACTGTCCCCGAACAGGCCTGGAGACCTTCAGAAGTTCTTCCCTGGGATCCTAGCACCCTTTCCTCTGGAGGGCTTATTGGAAGAAGAATACGAGAAGGACTTCCATGAAGAATTCCTGGAAAATTCCCTTCCAGGTTTATAGCTCCTGCTGTCCCGAAAGGACCTATCTTTGAAGTGCTTGGTCTTCCAGGAGGGAGGAAAACTCTTCCTGCCGGCTTGAGGTAAAAACGCCTTTTTCCCCATCAGCAGCTTTTTGAATAGCATCTTCCAGAATTTTCCCAAAAAGGAGATCCCCTTGGAACGGAAGTGCACACAGGGAAGCCTTAGAAGCATAATCAGCACCCCACGAATGAAGCCACAGAGCCCTTCTAGAAGCCACAGATAGGGCCATGCTTTTGGCAATCATGCGAGTGATGTCCAGAGAGGCCTCTGAACAGAATTCCGTGGCCAGACTAAAGTCCTTGAGGCTCTCCAACAGATGTTCCCTACGGACACCTTGATCAATGTCCTGCCTCAGATTAGCGAGCCACACTTTCAAGGCTCTAGAGAGAGTAGTTAGTGCCACTGCTGGATGAAGGGCGGACCCTAGGGCCAAATAGGCTTTAATCAGGTCTCCATCCATACGCTTCTCCATAGGCTCTCTTAGATATGCCATGGAGTCAATAGGCAGTGTCGTTTTCTTAGCCATATGGATCACTGCAGCGTAAATTTTAGGAACTGAGTTCCACAGGCAGCAGTCCACTGAAGAGTACGGATAAACCCTCGTGAACTTCTTTTCCGGCTTATTCCATTCCTGAAGGATCATATCTCTGATTGATGTATGCACCGGGAAAGTCGGTCTGTTAGGTTTTAGGTCCTCAAAGAACCTATCAGCCTCTTTTAATTCAGACCTTTCTTCAGTGAGACTAAGAGTGTCTCTGAGAAGGGTAATAAGTCTATCAACAGACCTGGCGTCAAGAGACCTGGAGGTATATTCAGTTTCCTCCTCACCTTCATCCGAGACCTCCCACACATCAGGGTCTTCATCAGAGCTGGAAGACTGAGGTTCCGCTCTGCGTCTCTTACTCTGACCACTAGATCCCGTGGTAGCCTTAAAGCCCTCAGCAATAGCCTGGGAAATCCAGAGTTTAAGGTTGTCCTGTGGAGAACCCCTACGGGGGCATCTGCGACTTCCAACAAGCAATCCCTGCAAAGGTTCCTTCCATTCGGAGCAGGCGATGAACAATTAATGCATTTATTTGACTTTTCCCGTGATTTTCTTGATGGAGAATCCAAATGAATGCTGGGGCTGGAATAAAGCCATATATGACATATATTACAGGCTTAGTATGGCACTCTTTTAACAACCCCCCATAAATTTAATAAATTTAATAAATGGCTCACCTATGTTTTCTAGAGAGGGACCTTGCAGAGGCAGAGGGAGAATCCATACTATAAAAAAGAACCAAATGAAATTCAAGACCTAAAATCACAAATGGATCAGAGGCAAGCTGATGAAAGAAAAACTTCTAATCAGCAAAAAATAGAAATCCTACCTTAAACAATTCGTATTCCACCAAGCAGCCAGGTAACAGGAGAAGCAGTGGTGATAAATCAATCCCCTGGGGAACAGAACATCAGGACTGCAGATACAGCATAAGAGAGTTGTATCTGAGCCTTTAAATAGGACTGGGCACTGAAACAGCTAATTGCCTGGTCCGCGCATGCGCAGAGCACTGGAACGCACGCCATGCGTTCCAAACGCTCGCGGCCGGAGTGTAATTCACTTCCGGTTTCACCGAAAACGGCTGCGAGCAGCATACAGTCAGCTGGAACGCATAATGCGTTCCAGCCCCCAATGCCCGGGCGCACAGGGAGCCCCAGGGAGCAGGGAAGCCTGCACAGCCCCACATATTTCCCATTAGCAGCTGGAAACAGAGAGGTACCAAGCAAGAGGTAAGAAAACACATCCTAGAGAACAAGACCTCTAAGTATGGATTCAAATACTGCCAACAAGGTATGGGGGGGATATATAACCCCAATTAGTAGGGGCAGGCTGAAAACAAGGGAAATTTTTAAGGCTAACCAACCCCACAATTAAACAGAAAACAGTGTCTCCTTCAAACACTTACTTCCCACGCTGCAGTTCAGTACTTACACTGAACCTGACCCAGTTAGTCCTGCTCATGCAGGCTGTTTACTGGGTCCTTCAAATGAAGAGAGGCTGAACTTCATTTGGAACGAACCCACGACAAACGCAGGAAGGTGGCCATAAAATAAAATGTAAAAAGTCCTGTAGAACTTGCTAAGGACAGGAAAAAAAGACTGAGGTGTAGGGGGAGGAGGGACTCCTTATACCTATCAGTCTGATTAATTAATCTAATTAATTCCTGTCCTGTGACTGCTAAGGGAGGAGCTACCCATAAGTGATGCTGCCATGATTAGCCAGGAATAAGTGGTTAAAAGCCTATCAAAAATCGCAGCAGGTCTTCAATATCCGGGAAGAAGCTTGTAAACACCCAGGATAGGAAAAATGTGAGTATAAAAATAAAATACAATAAAATCAGCAAAATATACAGATATCTTAGCCATAATTTTATATAGTTAGTAAGAGATCCTCTATTTAACATATATAAATAATTGAGAATACAATATAAAATAAGGATTGTCTTGGAAGCAATAGTTTTGTCTTTTTGGATATTTATTATATAAAAATATAAATATAAAATCCATTATAGCAGAGTTTATAAGATTAAATTACATGCTTGTAAATATCATTAATAGGTTAACATACCCTTCTGAACATGTCATCGTGTCAGCCTCTCTGTCATTTTAAGATGGAGCAGCGTCTGTCTCCAAGTCTCTCCTCTATGTCTTAACATTTAAAAGTACACCTATTTATACATTAGGTGTCTCCATTTTAGGGTTACCGTAGTTCATTTACTTTATTCATTTTAGGACCTCACTTAATTTGGCAAACATACAAGGCCATAACTAAAGGGTGCATACGTCATGGAAATTTTCCTGACTTAGTTCAAGATGGCATCTTAAAGTCTGAATAGGTTATCTGTTGTTTATACTAAGTTGTAAGTGCACAGTCGTGGGAGATTCCCGGATTTGGGGAAGTTCCATTAACTTGGGGTTACAACAGTATATTGTGTTCTGAAAGAGTCGTAGTATAGCCTTGAAGCTTGTTTATGCATTATTGTTATTGTAATTCGTCTGGGACAAAATGGCGCAAACATATTATGCACTGAGGTTATTGCTTAAAGAAACAGTTATGAAAAATGATATGTTCCATTTCTAACACCTTGTCAATTTGCAATATCTCTTAAAGACAAAGTACACAGTTTAAGAAATACAACATTTCATTCTAAAACTTGTAATATTTGCATTTGCCCATAACACCCTCTCCATTAAACTGTGGGCATTGTAGCGCATTTCTTCCTTAAATTAGTAAACCAAAGTTCTCCAACTGTCTTTAGGTTTTTTGTGCTCCCAGCATCTTTGATCATTGTTGTAACAGTAAAATATCTGTAGTGTGATCTTTGCCTGTAAAGGTGGTTGATTAAAATGAGCAAAGCTTTTGTCTGGGAAAGAATTGAAAAGAACACCAGGTTCCAGAGTAAGAAATTCTTGGATGGATCCGGATACGAATTGTAATCCAAAGTTAAAAGTAGTAATTGTATTTGTAATCCAAAATCTGTAAAGGCCTGTAGAAGTTTACATTCCTTAGATACATTGCTGGAGGTTGTGTTTGTAGAATACCTGGGTATTGATTGTAGAGTCCAGCTATCCAAGTATTTGGCTAGAATTGGTTGCATATATTGAATCAGCATCATCTGTTATCACCGTGGTGATGGTGTTGGTATTTGTCTTTGTCTTTTGTCTTTGCTTGTTTGCTTTTTGTTTAGTGTTTTTTATGAAACATTTTTACACCGTTTATGATGTGTATAAATTGTATACTCTCTGATATTCTTTTACGGGATAAATTATTTAACAGCATTTCCAAGACATTGTCTTAAGTGACATGGATCCCGTTATAGTAAATGTTATGTTGATACAGCAATCAAAGTGGATTCTCAAGAACGCCTCTTTTTGCTGTATTGGAATCTTTGTAACATCTCAGCGATAGACATCTCAATTACATCAGGTGCTGTTGTGCTAAAAATGTTAACAGGTAAAATCTGTGGAAAAATCTTTACATTTGTTATATTTTGTATAATAATGAAAGATGAAATAATAACATAGTTAATCTTTCTAGTGTTTTGTTTTAGAGATAAAAACCATTGTATATGATTTAGAGATATAAGGATAATTTGAAGCAGCAAAGTATTTACACCTTTGTTCACAATGATATGTAAAATTACATTCTCTTTACATTCTCTTTAAATGTTAAAAATACTCCTTTAGTCAAAATCTCTCAATATATTTAGAATAGTTGCTAATTGGAAATCTGACATTATTCATCTTTCTCTGTCCTGTTAGGGAGAAGACAACTTTTCCCTAAGTTACAATTAGTAAATATAATAACTACAGTTATTAGTGGCTTAAAATATCAGAAACACACAAAAATTGTCTTAAAAACATTTTTTACCAAGATCTGACAGCCATTGTGGAAAGTTAGATTCGTGAGATTGGATGCTTAACAATGTGAATCTTAATTGTTTAAGTATATTTACCAGCGGCTGTTGGGTGTGGCTTAAGATGATTTGGATTTTTTATTATTTCTAAAAGTGAGTTAAGAAAGCACTCAGATACAATATTGAAGGTATTTATATTTTAGCTCTACCTTTGTATAAGTGGTTTTATCACTTCCATAACAATAGATATCAGAATCTGTTGTAACTATAACTGGTTGAAGTGGGGGTATGTTACAATCAGAATATGAATTAATAATCATATGCATGATGTATTGATTAAACAATCAATAGGTGTGGCAGGATCATTACCACAAGGTATATGTACCTTTAACCATCACAAACCAAATAACATTTTCTTGGTATTTGAAAAACCGATAAAATATTTGATTACGTGTATTTTAATATATATACATAGAGTGGTATGGATGTTAAATTTATATCTTTGACATCTTTTCACCAGTTTGCAATAGGTGACCTAAATGATCAATTTCCAAAATCATCATGGATATCACCTGGACGGGTTAATCCATAATACTCTTTTACTTTCCATTGACTGGCCTTAGCTCTGGCAGACTGAATATTTTTATCATTATAAATAAACTTTATGATAGTTGAAGTAAAGTTTCTGCCTGTCTTTCAGTTAAATTTTAAGTAGTATTTCACTTATATTAATCATACCACTCTGCAAACTTAAACAAATATCGAGTAGCTTCTGATGTAATAAAAACATTTTACACTTTCTTCTAAGGTTAAAACATTATTCATTATTGCAGTTGTTATTGTAATCATATGATCTTTAACTATCATGATTCAATTATTTATCTGGGTAATTAGCTGTTATGCTCTTATACTTTATGTCTAATATAATTGTTTGTAGGCCAGACCACAACTGCAAATGGCATTTTAGCAATAATCTTCAATTGCGTTTCAGAGATTCACAAAGTCTATCCACCTTTGTAATTAACACATTATGTGTTTATTTTATACCATTAATTATAGTATCTGTATTATATTACACATCATCACTGACACATTTCTGATACAGGGAAAAAAATAGCATGATTGCTTTAGTAATTATAATTTTTCTGTCCATGCACCACATTCCTGGAAGTCCAGAATATAGCAATAATCCTTTGTCGTTTGATTCTATGGAGTCATTTAACGTTTTCATTGGTATAGTTATACCAAAAGAGCAAGTAGTACATCGGTAGATCACATCTGCAACAGAACCATTACAGATTCCTTGTGGTATCAATGTCTCTGTGTTTATGTTTACAGGAGTTCCTTGCTTTGCAGGTATGTACATAATATGTAGAGTTTAAGAAGAGCTGCAAATCGTGCTTTAGTACAAGTGTCCCGTGATGTCAGGTTTCTGAAAGATTTTGCTGGCCTTTTATATTTCATTCTCTTGGCAGGGCATCTGGTTTTTCACTCCAGTAGGAAATTTATATTCCTCTTCTGCTCCTTCCTATTAACCACTTTTTCTGAGTTGTAGGCAACAATCTGTGTCTTGTACTGTGAGGTGCTCTGATAGTCAATCAGGTTTTCTCAGTACCATGTTCCATCTTGAGAAACAGCTGGGTGTTGACAGTTATCAGCCTTTATTTCTTTTTCCGGTCATCTTCTGTCTGGATACATAATTGCAATGTCCAGAATTAGCATAGCACTTCTTTTCAACATAAGAAGGCTGTTTGCGGTAGTCATTCAATGATAAACTATATGGCAAAGTCTTTTCTTGCATCACCTTCATAGGTGCATCCAAAGTCTTTCACATACATCTGTCCCATCTTTTTCAGATTTCAGCATGCTTTGCCATCATCGTTGAGTCCATTATTAGGATTTGTAATAGTCCAATCACATCTTTCTCATGTATAATTGTTTTTTGGAATGATCTCAATAGGTTCCTTGTGAAATACCAGTGTAGGCAATCATTTCACTGTGAGCTATGTCTCTACTTATGAGATAGTTCTTGGAGGTAGTCCTCACGATCAAAAGAACTTGTATAGTGTGTTATATAGTCCTGCTTGTTAACATAATTCCAATGCAGTTTTAAAACAACAGCTAGGGTTGATGTTATGATAATGCTGCAGATTGTAAGAAGGAGACACCATAACCAATTTTCTAGCATCCTTTTGCCTCCATATTTGCATTTCTTTCTTACTGTACAAGATAATTCAGGTACAGTCTTTTCTTCTCCAGAGTCTTTCTGATACTGATGGTGATGATTCATTTTCATACATGTTAACTGTGAATGTATCACGTCTGTCTGTTCATCCTTCTCCTTCACATTTGCAGGTTCAGATGTCAGATCATGATTCAGTCTGTTACATGGCTATGATTCTGGTGGCATTTCTGTCGTCCTCTGTTTGATTTATCTTGTCATCATTAACAGCATCCATTGTGTCAGTCAGTGTTTCTGTGAACGTCCTGTTAGTATTTAGCAGGTTGTAAAATATCAAAAACTTACTGTTCTCTGTTGGTTCTGATTGTCCTCTGTAGTAAAAGTTCTCGGAGTCACCCTCTCCAGGACAAGCTGGCCAAGAGAAGGAAATAGGTGGTGGTGCAAGGCGAGGTGGTCTGGAAAAAAAATTCCCTACATTTTTTTAATAGAACCAATGGTTCTAAGCTCTCCCTGGTGCAGATATATGTTTGTCAGTGAAAAACACGTAACATTTCATATGGTGTCTCACCATTTGTATCATCAGGTATGTTGTGAATGCTCATCTGTACCATAGGATTAAATAGATACCACTGTGTGGGGCAAGCAACTAGTAACTTGGTTAATAATCATTTAACCTCAGCATTTTCCCAGACCACAACCCCACTTCTTTGGGGGTGGTTTGCGCACTGAAATCCCAAAGTAACCCAAATGTGGTTACCCAGTTTTAGGTTTCCTTTGCAGTAACTGCAGGACCACCATCCAAATGGATGGTCCTTGGATTATCAAATGCATACTAAGGAAGTGAGACTAGCAAACGTAGTATCAGAGGTTGCACTTCGCATAGGATATATGCAAGTAAACCTGGTACATGCATCAACACATACATAAACATATTTATAACCATGAGATGTTGGCAAACTTCCAATATATAGTAATTCAAAAAGTACATTAGATATTAATATTTCTTTAAACAGTACATCAGTAATGTGGCAATAAGCAAATGCTTATGATTACTAAACACATGAGTTACAGTATTTCCCATATTGAACCACCAATATTCCTTTTCAGGAGTTAGAAGTACATTACCTCTCGCTATATGAGCTTGTCCTAGCCATGAAAAAGCTTTTAGGGCAAGTCTATCTTTCCTCTATAGGAAGAACAACCGACATATTACCTTCAATGGTTATTATGTAATTAACCCATCTAAACTATAGGAGTATTTATACGGATACCAGGTGGATTATTTCTGGATATCCTTGCAAGCATAAACTCTGCATCATGACTGAGAGATAGGATATGCAATGTGATCCAGTGACCACAGAAAAGCGTTGGTAGACACATTGCATCAAAGTGCCTGTTAATGACCAACTATATGAGGAGAGGGCCCATGCTTTGTTATAAGCATGTCCATACACGTATTACAATGCCAGGCTTTCAATTTGTTACCACAAAGCAGTGGCGTACTAAGGGGGGGGCGGGGGGGGCGGTCCGCCCCGGGTGCCACCAGGGTGGGGGGTGCCATGACCAGCCCCGCCGCCCCCCCCCCATGCTGCAGCCGCCCGAGCGCTCTGTGAAGAGCCTCAGGCGGCTGCAGCTTTGCCCGGGCGGTGCTTCCATGAGGGCGGACCGCACCGCCCGGGCGCAGCCTGAGGAGAGGCTGACAGGAGGGAGCGCTCCTGTCAGCTCCCTCACTGTAGCATGATAGTCCGACGGGTACAGAGAGCAGCTGTCTCCTGTACCCGGCCGGACTAACAGGAAGTGCACACTGAGTGTGCACTTCCTGTTAGTCCGGCCGGGTACAGGAAACAAAAGCTCCCTGTACCCGCGGACTATACAGGGCTCGGCCACGCTACAGGGAGGTAGGGGGGAGGGGGAGAAAGAAGGGGGAGAGGAGGGGTGAGAAAGAAGGGGGGGGGTGAGAAAGAGAAATAAGGGGGTGAGAGAGGGGTGAGAAAGAGAAATAAGGGG
>OW240913.1:131052268-131102713 GCA_933207985.1 Pelobates cultripes | reverse complement strand
TGTTGTTTTGGGGATTTATTATTGCCCAAGAAATCTCTGAACATATTCAGAATTTTTGAGAGCAGCAAGTAAGACAGCAGATTGCAATGGACACCATTACAATATTGCTTTGCCGATTGAGGTCAGAGCTTTAAAGAATAAATAAATAAATGTTCTATAGCTCACTAGACCACTGGCTTTTAATGAACAGTTGGCACAACACTTATAAAATAGTTTGTTATACTGCACATTATAGCTGTGACAGCATGATATACAGGGTAAATATGCTACTTGACTGTTTAATAAACTTACCCAGTATTTAAGGATGACATGTTTCTTGCAAAGTCATCGGGACTTTGAGGGAGGTTCTAACTACGTTTAATTAATTAATTAATTAATTTACAAAGGTCATTTTGTGTTCACAGACTATTCGGATTTAAAAAATGCACACTAAAAGTTGGCTTTTAAATGTTATTGTTTTAACTTTAATATTTCATAGTTAATACAGAGGATAAAGTAATTTAAAGAAAGTATATTGAAAGTATATTAATTGATAAGATTTCATTTATCTATTTTGGTCCACTGTTCACTGATCTCGAGTCTCAGTCTGGTGTTCAAACAGTTTTTCTTACGATACGTCGTGAGTTTATATCCACAAGTGCATTTTGCTTTGTGGAAACGAATTGAAAGCCTGGCATTGTAATACGTGTATGGACATGCTTATAAAAAGCATGGGCCCTCTCCTCATGTAGTTGGTCATTAACAGGCACTTTGATGCAATGTGTCTCCCAACGCTTTTCTGTGGTCACTGGATCACATCGCATACCCTATCTCTCTGTCATGATGCAGAGTTTATGCTTGCAAGGATATCCAGAAATAATCCACCTGGTATCCGTATAAATACTCCTATCGGTTAGAGGGGTTAATTACATAATAACCATTGAGGGTAATATGTTGGTTGTTCTTCCTATAGAGGAAAGATAGACTTGCCCTAAAAGCTTTTTCATGGCTAGGACAAGCTCTTATACTTAGTTCAAGATGGTCTGAATAGCTTATCTGTTGTTTATACTAAGTCGTAAGTGTACAGTCGTGGGAGATTCCCGGATTTGGGGAAGTTCCATTAACTTGGGGTTACCACAGTATATTGTGTACTGCAAGAGTCGTAGTATAGCCTTGAAGCTTGTTTATGCATTATTGTTATTGTAATTCGTCAGGAACAAAATGGCGCAAACATATTATGCACTGAGGTTATTGCTTAAAGAAACAGTTATGAAAAACAATATGTTCCATTTGTAACACCTTGTCAGTTTGCAATATCTCTTAAAGACAAAGTACACAGTTTATGAAATACAACATTTGATTCTAAAACTTGTAATATTTCCATTTGCCCATAAGAAATTGACGAACGCTGGGTGGCCGTTGTTCGTATAGCCGAACACGTGTCAGCGGCCATCTTAAACTGCTGAACGAACAGTGGTGTTCAGCTACCAAACTCTGAAACTGAAAACGGACACTTTTCTTCACGAACACCGCTAAAGCCGCTGACCTCCCTTCTCCTGCATTCATTCATTTATCTGAACTCCGGTCCATTCAGTACTTTGACTGTGTGAACAGTGCTACCCCAGATAGCTGTGCCATGGAACCCATTTGTATAACAAAAGACTATGTAAAAGACTTTGGCTCCATGGCCATTGAACTGTATGTATGTGATCTGAGTGTCATTCGGTAATAATGTGCACTCAGATCTAAGCTATCTCGGGATATGTATATAAATGTATAGGTTTTATGCAGTAGTTTTTATATTATATATTTTTATGTGTTTTATTACCATGTGTAAAATGGAGTTTTGTCTCTATCCTCAGAGATAATTGAAGATTATGCTAGCTTCAGTGTACAGATAATCTTAATTTTAATAATGACAGGTGGCGAGTATTTTGCATAATCTTTCTTTACTAACTCCATAGCAGCAAAGAAAAGAGTGACATAACTGAGAACCAATCACAATGCAGTATAGAGTATAAGAGGTGTAATGTATGTCATAATTTCCTCTTTAAAGCATGTGACATCACAAGATCACAATGCAGAATAACAATAAAAATAACGTATAACATGAAAATAGAACATAAACGTATGAAGAATTCTTGACAGGGAAGAGTTCTTGATGTCAAGTGACGATCTTCCATGACAAGACGATGATGATATCTTGAAGGAAGTCTTTAGTGTCCTGATTCATCTGGTTAAACTGAAACGAGAATGTAAAAGGGTATTAGATTCCGGAGATGGTTGTGTAAACAATGAGTTGTCTATCCCTTATGATTAAGTAAACCATCATACTGCAATAGAGCGAATACATTCCTCCCATCTATAAATGCTAACTAAGCCATCCCACCCATATAGAAAATCTGTATTAATTGTAAGAAAACAACTTAGGCATTTAGCACAAATAACATGTGAATAAAGAGATGGAAATATACATGAAGACAGAGGTGGGGAAGAGCGAAAGGGATGGGAGGGAAAATACTCGCCTCCTGTTATTATTAAAATTAAGATTATCTGTACACTGAAGCTAGCATAATCTTCAATTTTATCACATGACAGGAGGCTTTGTATTTTGCAATTTCAATGCTGAGAAAGTAGAGCAAAAGCTGGATTAGATGGAGGACGGAAGTAGAACGTCCTAAAGGTGGATTCTCTGGTCCAGTCCGCCGCTCGTAAAATATCTGGAAGGGAGGCCCCCGCCGCGTAGGCGGAAGAGGCCGCGGCCCCTCAGACTGAGTGTGCTCCAAAAGCCTGGTCTATCCCGGCAAGGGCCAATAGCCATCTAACCCATCTGGCCAACGTAGTAACCGAGACTGGAGCGTAGGGGCGGACGTAAGAGATGAGAAGTTGATGATTGGAAGTAGGCCGCAACGTTGCGGTGGCTTCCACGTATCGACGAAGATTAGAGACCACACAGAGTTGTGGGTCTGAGGGAAAGAAGGGGTAAAAAACAGAGGAAGAGTCAGATTTTGTGCGTCTAGAGATCTGGAAGGTTACTCCCGCTGGGCAGAAGGTAAATGCGTCGGCATCAAAAGCGCGTACATCGGACACCCGACGAAAGGAGACTAGGCAGAGTAGGAAGGTGAACTTTGCCGTAAGCTGGTGGAGTGATAAGTTCTCGTTAGGGGGTTCAGTCCCGTAAAAACTGCAAGACTATGCCAACGTCCCAGAGTCTCGCGTATTTGGGTTCTGGGGGGCGCCGAAGGCGCATGCCACGGAGGACTCTACAGATGAATGGGTTCTGGCCCACTGGTGTCCCTTGAGTCAGCGTTGAGCCGCTGAGATGGCTGAACGAATCACGTTGATGGACCGGTATGACTTCCCGGTTGTGAACAGAGAGGTAAGGAAATTCATGATGGAGGGAATAGGTGCCATAAAGGGATTGAGATCCCGTCCCAGACACCAAGTAGTCCAGCAGTGCCAAGCTGATAAGTAGCACCTCCTTGTTCCTGGCGCCCATGAGTCCCATAGGAGCTCTCTAGTTTCCTGCAATAAATCCTCGGTTCGCCAGGAACCCCTGAAAGAGTCCAAGCCACCAGGGGGAGTCGGCCCTCCCGGACCAGCAGATGGGGTAGTCCCATCGGGTTCCTGAGAATGGACGGAGTATCTGGTAGGAGGAGGGGATCCCTGTTCGATAGCTCCAGAAGATCCGGGAACAATGGTTGGCTTTGCCATAGAGGCGTGATGAGGGTCAGTATCACCCTCTGCATGCGGATTTGGTGGAGAACCCTCATAATCATTGAGAATGGAGGGAAAACGTAGGCCCCGTGTTGTGGCCATTGTTGCAGAAACGCGTCCGTTGCTAGACTCTCCGGATCTGGGAGCAAACTGAAGAAGTCCTTCGTCTGACGGTTGTTGCGGGAGGCGAATAAGTCCAGGGAGAAGGGGCCTCTTTGTGCATCTAGAATCGTGAAAACGTGAGGGTCTAGTTGCCAGTCGCTGGCGTTCCTCCAGTGGCGTGAGTTCCAATCCGCTGTTGTGTTGGTTTCTCATGATAGGTGTTCCGCTAACAGCGTGATGTTGCGAAGCAGACAATAATCAAAGATTTCCTTCGTGAGTTCTACTAATGCTTGGGAGCGGGTGCCTCCGAGTCGGTTGATGTATCTTACCGCCGAGACGTTGTCCATCCGAGCAGGATGCAGCAGTTGGATTGTTCTTTTGCTAGACTGCGAATGGCGAACGATCCCGCCAGGAGCTCCAGACAGTTGATGTGCATCGAAAGTTCTTGGGGAGTCCACACTCCCCCCGTGGAGGAGGTGCCGTCTGTTGCTCCCCAACCTGAGCGGCTGACGTCTGACTCCAATATGAAGTCTGGTTGGTTTCCGAATATTGCCCGGCCATTCCAAGCCTGCATGCAGTTCAGCCACCAGTGCAGTTCTTCCTGAACCTCGTCCGACATGGGGACCGGCTGATCGTATGTTGGGTCTTTGCGAAGGAACTTTGTCTTGAGGCGTTGCATGGCTCTGTAATGCAGGGGTCCAGGAAAGATAGCCTGGATGGATGACGAGAGAAGGCCCACGATTTGTGCTAGTAGTCGTAAAGGTATGGATGTCAGTCGAAGTACGTTCAGAATTTCTCTGTGGATGGTGACAATTTTTGCGGCTGGAAGGCATAGAGTGCACGATGTTGAGTCTATCTCGAACCCAAGGAATTCGATCGACTGAGCGGGTATCAGTGATGACTTGGGGCCATTGATAACGAAACCCAGTGAGTCGAGTAGGTGTACGGCGTAGTCTGTATGCCTCTTTAGGGTCCTTGCATCCTCGTCGAATATCAAGATGTCGTCGAGGTAGACAATGCATCTTATGCCTTGGGCCCTCAGTCTCGCCATTACCGGCTTCATCATTTTGGTGAAACACCATGGGGCCGAACTGAGGCCGAACGGGAGACAGGTGAATTGCCAAGGTGTCCCGTGCCAGTAGAAGCGGAGTTTTGAGCGGCTCCTTTCGTGCACAGGGATGGTGAGGGATGCGTCCTTTAGGTCTAGACGCGTGAACCAGTCGTTGTCTCGCAGTAGGTCCCGGAGAAGATGGATACCCTCCATTTTGAAGTGGCGGTACACCACGTAGGAATTGAGCTCCTTGAGGTTGATGATGGGTCGGAATTCCCCGGTTTTCTTCCTGACCAGGAAGATATTGCTGTAGAACCCGGTTGAGTCCGGAGCTGGTTGGATGGCACCCTTGGAGTGTAAGTCCTGAAGTTCCGTGTCTATCAAAGAAGCGTCCGCCCGTGAAAACTGAATCAGGCGTGGTGGTGCCTGTTGGAGTGGCCTCGTCTCGAACTCTATTTGATAGCCCCGCACCGTCCGAAGTATCCATGTGTCGGAGGATAGGTCTGCCCAATTCTGGAAAAAAAGAGAAACACGACCTGCGATATGGCAAGGGGTTAGAGGTAGTATAGAATGGTAACTTACCGTTGGAGAATCTTGCTCGGGAGCGTCCTCGGCCGCCACGGCCACGGTCAGATCCCCTGAACTGATGGAATCAATGGCGTGTAGATGGATCTGTGTAGAATGGTTGTGACCTGGTTGTGCGGGGGCCAGATGGCCAGAAGCGGCTGGTGGCACGGCCCCTCTGCTGACCAGCCCTCCCAAAAACACCACGGGTGTTGTGGCTGCGGAATACTTTCCGCATTGATGTTTGTGCCTTATTGAGGGAAGTGAATATGTTGACCCTCTTATTAAGCTCAGTAAGGAAGGCCTCGCCAAACAATTTGCCCTGTGCCAAGGGGCCTAATTCTTTATCCCCCAGTTCGACAAGCTTGTCATCGATTCTGAAAAGTGCTGCTCGGCGCCTCTGCGATGTCCATGATCCTTGCCAAAGGCTCGATGGCATCTAATAGCTTGTCCTGAGCTCCCTTGAAGCCACGTTCCTCACCCTTGCGTGGGTCCCGACCCCCGGGGGACATGAATGTGGTCATAAGCGGGTTGAATTCGGGGGTGTGTGCTACCTTATCTGGTAGGCTCGGACGAGGACATTCAGATCTCATACGCTTTCTCACTACTTTGTCCAGAGACTTCCGGAGCCAGAAGTGCATGAATCTGGTCAAGTGTTCGGGTGGTGTCCATTCTTCCGAACGGGGATGGCGAATGTTCCTAGGATCGAACATTCGGAGGCCAGAGTTGTCCAAAAATATTTCTGAACCCTCTTGTGGGGTGTCTAGGGTTGTGGCCCTGGAGTCCTGGGGCTCACCCAGGGTCTGTTCCCCTATGAAGTAAGGGTCAGACTTGGCAGCAGAGTAGTCGGATTCCTCCTGGTCGGAGGCAGCCGCCTGCCATTCGTCAACCACGGCTAGAGCGTGTGATCGACCTGCATCCTCTTCCCCAGAGGAAGCCTGAGTGGGTTTTTGGGACGATTTGCCTGTGTCTCGTCTGCGTTTAGCAGGGGCCTTTCCTTTGGATTTACGTGGTCCCATAGCCTTGCCTTTCCAATGGCGCTTAGGGGGTTGGGAGCGTTCCCTGGAGGAATCGGAGTCTTCCGAATCCGCCCCATAATGAGCCCGTTTGGGAATGGGCTTAGATGCGTCCTGTTCCAATTGGAACGACTTAGCCAAAGCCTTTTCCATGGACGCAGCTATCGCTGCTGCAATCATGGCCTGGAGATCTGAGGGATTTTGGGATTCTTCCATGTTGTTAATCACACACGGGGCTCACCCAGTGAATATGCGTGAGGGCACTTGTGGTACTTGTGGCACAAAATGGGGAGGCCTGGGGACCAGGGGGTGGAGTAAAATAGGTAATGGTTAACCTGAAAGCGCTATGCGACTGGTAGGTCAAGCGAGGGCTGTCACTGGGGCTCACCCAGGAATTTGGAATCCTGCATAGACAGGTCCATTCAGCAGCACATGAAAGGGGCTCACCCCTGCCAGAATAAGGGTATTCCCACTGGCTGAAACCGACCCCAAGTGCAAAGCACTAACCTGATACTGGTCCCACAGTGAGCTGATAAGGCTGCAGAGTTCAGGAGAGTATTCCAGAGTATCTGGCAGTAATAATAGGCTGGAGTAGTAAGCAGGATAGTAGTAGCCGTTTAAAATGGCCGCTGGACTGAAAGCAGTAAGAAATGGGAGGTTTAGTACCTCCCCTAGATGTTAGGGCGGCAAAAATTACCCGAACAGCGGGCGTTCGTGCGTACGAATCAGCCGAACGCAAGCGTTCGGCTAATACGCACGAACGCAAGCGCCTAATATGAGACGTTCGCGGGAATTGCCGAACGTTAGGTGTTCGTCAAAGGGAACAAGTCTATGCGAACGGAAAGTGCCGTTCGCGAAAAAGACGTGCGAATGACAATAAGGCGGGAAAGAAACCCGAAAATTTATCTGACACTGGGAAGTATAAGTGAAAATGGCGAGAATGACGTTAAGACTCCCTGAAAGGGGTAGGCTAAGTAAAAGCAGTGGAAAAGGTCCCAGAGCCAGAGGGGTGTGGGGGAAGCCCCCAAAGGTAACAAAACACAGAAAACACTTAAAGCATAATGAATAAATGTACTAGTAATAGTAAATATTTAGACAATAGTTCTTAGAAATAGATGACAAATAGTGTAAGGACAGAGAGGAAAAAAAACAAGTCTGTACTTATCTTGTGATGGAGCAGCAAAGAAAAAGAGGAAATGATGTCATACGTTACACCTCTTATACTCTATACTGCATTGTGATTGGTTCTCAGTTATGTCACACTTTTATTTGCTGCTATGGAGTTAGTAAAGAAAGATTATGCAAAATACGAAGCCTCCTGTCATGTGATAACATTGAGTTACATAGTTACATAGTTACATAGTTACATAGTTACATAGCTGAAAAGAGACTTGCGTCCATCAAGTTCAGCCTTCCTCACATTTGTTTTTTGCTGTTGATCCAAAAGAAGGCAAAAACCCAGTTTGAAGCACAATTTTGCAACAAGCTAGGAAAAAAATTCCTTCTTGACCCCAGAATGGCAGTCAGATTTATCCTTGGATCAAGCAGTTATTACCCTACATTGAAAGATTATATCCTTGAATATTCTGTTCTTGCAAGTATGCATCTAGTAGCCGTTTGAACATCTGTATGGACTCTGATAAAACCACTTCCTCAGGCAGAGAATTCCACATCCTGATTGTTCTTGCAGTAAAAAAACCTTTCCTTTGCCTTAGACGAAATCTTCTTTCTTCCAGTCTAAACTCATGACCTCGTGTCCTATGTAAAGTCCGGTTTGTGAATAGATTTCCACACAATGGTTTGTATTGGCCCCGAATATATTTGTATAATGTTATCATATCCCCTCTCAGGCGACGTTTTTCTAAACTAAATAGGTTTAAATTTGTTAACCTTTCTTCATAGCCGATATGTTCCATTCCTTTTATTAATTTTGTAGCCCGCCTCTGCACTTTTTCTAGTGCCATAATATCCTTCTTTAGAACAGGTGCCCAAAATTGCACAGCATATTCAATATGGGGTCTTACCAGTGATTTATAAAGAGGCAAAATTATATTCTTGTCCCGAGAATGAATGCCCTTTTTCATGCATGACAATACCTTACTGGCCTTGGCCACTGCTGATTGACATTGCACATTGTTGCATAGTTTGTTGTCTATAACAATTCCCAAGTCCTTTTCATGTGTTGTTATCCCTAATTCGCTTCCATTAAGGGTATACGTTGCTTGTGTATTCTTTACGCCGAAGTGCATAACTTTGCATTTTTCAACATTAAATTTCATCTGCCATTTGAGTGCCCAGTCCCCCAGTCTATCTAAATCCCTCTGCAGCAAAGTAATATCTTGCTCACATTGTATTGTTTTACAAAGTTTTGTGTCATCTGCAAACACTGAAACATGACTTTCAATGCTGTCTTCAAGATCATTTATAAACATGTTAAATAGAAGGGGTCCCAGAACAGACCCCTGAGGGACACCACTTGCCACCTCTGTCCATCTTGAAAATGTACCATTAATGACAACTCTTTGTACTCTGTTTTTAAGCCAATGTTCTACCCAAGAACAAGTATTTTCATCTAGACCGATTTCCTTGAGTTTGAACACTAATCTATTGTGTGGAACTGTATCAAATGCCTTGGCAAAATCCAAAAAGATCACATCCACGGCAACACCCTGATCTATACTTCTACTTACTTCTTCGTAGAACGCAATCAAGTTAGTTAATTATCTCCAGGATAGAGAGGAGGGATTACAATGTACCTGGGGGAGTGTTTAACTGTGTATGTCTGTGATTGGTCACTGTGTAAAGTTGTCACAGTTTTCCACGTTGTCCGATAGGGGAGTGTCCACCTGGTTTAAGACCTGCATAAATACCAGACAGGTAGCCCAGATTAAACAGATTCCTGCTTGACCCCCAATACAGAGCCTCGACTCGTACTTAGGGGGATTGGTTCGTATGTTTTTCCTGTTCGACTGTTTGGAGGATTCGTATGGTTCCTGTTCGGCTATTTGGAGCATTCGTATGGTTCCTGTTCGGCAGATTGGTGTATGTGGAGTAGCTGCCTTTGTATCTGGAAGGGAATATCTCCTAAACAGCATTTAGCCCCTTCTATGCATAGGGGTGCTGTTACAGGTGGGAGAGAGATGCATACTGGCTGTGTGTGGGTGGGAGAGAGACGCACACCAGCTGTGAGTGGGTGGGAGAGAGACGCACACCAGCTGTGAGTGGGTGGGAGAGAGACGCGCACTGGCTGTGAGTGGGTGGGAGAGAGACGCGCACTGGCTGTGAGTGGGTGGGAGAGAGACACACACTGGCTGTGAGTGGGTGGGAGAGAGACACACCCTGGCTCTGAGTGGGTGGGAGACAGATGCACACTGGCTGTGAGTGGGTGAGAGAGAGAAGCACACTGGCTGTGAGTGAGTGGGAGAGAGAGACACACTGGCTGTGAGTGGGTGGGAGAGAGACACACTGGCTGTGAGTGGGTGGAAGAGAGTCACACTGGCTGTGAGAGAGATACACTCGATGTCAGTGGATGGGAGAGAACAGGGCCGGACCAAGAAGACAAGAATGAAATGCTGCCCCCCCTCCAAAAAAAAAGCTTTGCGCACATCCATTATTATATACAGTGTGTGTAGTGAATGCATTGTGTATAGTGGATGCAGTGTCTGTATGTGTGTGGGTAGTGGGTGCAATTTCTTTGTGTAGTGAATGTAGTGCAGTGGGATTGAATAAGGGCTGTGAGGGGACAGTAGTTTTTTTAAAATATTTATATTAATGTAGTGTTTTTTTTCCTCCCTGCCTCTTACCTGTTTCAGGGTGGGTGGCACACAGGATTCCCTGGTGGTCCGGTAGCACAACATACGGTGTCCTGGGAAGAATGGACCCAGGAGTGTAATCTTGCACCTCCTGTAGCATCAAGTCCACAGGGTTCCATGGCAACACACTCTAACAACGAGGGGATGGGAGAGAGGGGAAGAGACAGACACTCACACCGAGGGGATGAGAGAGAGAGACACACACACACACACACACACACACACACCGAGGGGATGGGAGAGAGAGACACACTAACTGTCAGTGGGGATGCAAGGGTTAATATATCATGCTATCAGAAAGCATTGAGAGAGAGAAAGAAAGACAAAAATATAAAAGTCCCATATAATCAATGTATTCTGCAAAACATAGTTGGACAGTGATTAATATCTACAATTAAAGACAAAACGAGATTTAAAATACAGGTTTTAATATAACTGCAGAATTATCTTTCAAACACTATATAAAAGTAATATAAAAAAAGTAATATAAAAGTATGAAATAAAAGTAACTTCTATTAAAGATCCCTTTTCCCTTCATTCTCCATAATATTCTCCATGTTCATTCTCCGTAATATTCTCCATGTTCATTCTCTGCAATGGCTGCAGTGTTCGGCTTTACAAGGATTCCCATACAATGCATTGCAAGCTTCCAGGCTGTCTTGTAATATAAGATGCTTTGTAAAATTAATATCAATGTTTCCATCAGAACTCTCACACCATCAGCAGCAGGAAATCAGCAGAGCTCAGTCCATTGCATTCATTTGGATTTCCCGCTTTGCTGCTTCTTGTAGTTCTCTGTACCATGTGACCAAGCAGTCACATGGTCTAGTGATGTCACCAGGGTCCTTCTACTGGATAGGAACTATCCGCTACCATTAAAAAAGGCGACAAAACAAAACAAGGCATATCTCAACATTGGGAAACACTATGTCACCCTCCAAACAGCTAAAAATGTCAGAAACGATTAAGAAGAAGAAAAAAGAAAGCCGCAAGGAATTTCAAGACGGCGACGTTCAGACCTCCATAATCAGATGGCCAATCCGACCACAAGTCTGTTTCATTTAAATACCTGGACTCCTTGGTTACAGAGTGAAGCCTACACAACATGCTGCAGGAATTGAGGGCTACATTAACAGCAGACTTCCAC
Organism: Pelobates cultripes; assembly: GCA_933207985.1. Classification (NCBI taxonomy): domain Eukaryota; kingdom Metazoa; phylum Chordata; class Amphibia; order Anura; family Pelobatidae; genus Pelobates; species Pelobates cultripes. The sequence continues at coordinate 131,091,325 of OW240913.1, read as the reverse complement.
CGCATAGATGCCGAAATACGAAAATAAATCTCAAACCGGGGTAACAGGACAAGTCACCTGGAGAACAGGACTTATGAACTAAACACTGCACACAATGAAGTAGTTAATAAAGTGCAGAAGCTGGTCGAGGAAACTGAATCCCCTAAACTTAAAATGGTGGACATGGAGGACAGATCCAGGAGACAGAATGCCCATATACGCAGGATACCGGATGATGTGTCCCTTGATGCCCTCCTGGCCTATGTACTCTCTTTATGTAAAACCTTAGTTCCAAGCCTGCCAGATTCAGCATGGGCGTTCGACCACATGCACAGACTGCCAAGATCAGCACGCTTCACGAACGAGACTCCGAGAGACGTAATTGTAAAATTTCATTATTATGTTCACAAAAAAGCACTAATGGCAGCAGCTAGGAAGACCGCCACAATTCCGGAACCTCACCAGTGCATATCCTTATACGCCGACTTATCAGCGGCCACAATGACTAGGCGCAAAGAATTTGCTAATGACACGGCCACCCTTCGCACCACTAACGTAACATACAAATGGGGATACCCAACCAAGCAATAATTTGGAGACAAAGAAAAACGCACATTGCAAGTAACCCAGTGGAAGGCATCTGTATGCTCACAGAATGGGGTATGTGGAATAATGCTACTATCACCCAACATGTTCCCTCAGCTTTTCCTCTAAAACGAGTTCAGAAGGAATAGCAGATGGCGGGATCACCTACAAAAAAGACATGAACTTTGACGAGATCTAACCTACCCAACACTGTTGAGACAGACTTTCTAAGAGAACACTCAATAGCTAAGTTACAGTTGCAAGAAAAAGTATGTGAACCCTTTGGAATGATATGGATTTCTGCACAAATTGGTCATAAAATGTGATCTGATCATCATCTAAGTCACAACAATAGACAATCACAGTCTGCTTAAACTAATAACACACAAAGAATGAAATGTTGCCATGTTTTTATTGAACACACCATGTAAACATTCACAGTGCAGGTGGAAAAAGTATGTGAACCCTTGGATTTAATAACTGGTTGAACCTCCTTTGGCAGCAATAACTTCAACCAAACGTTTCCTGTAGTTGCAGATCAGACGTGCACAACGGTCAGGAGTAATTCTTGACCATTCCTCTTTACAGAACTGTTTCAGTTCAGCAATATTCTTGGGATGTCTGGTGTAAATTGCTTTCTTGAGGTCATGCCACAGCATCTCAATTGGGTTGAGGTCTGTGGGGATATTTATGGGATGATAATTTTAAGCAGTCGAGAATTGCCCACTATTTCAATTCTCTTATATCTTAGAGATCGTTTATCATGTAAGTGAAGAGTATTCCATCAATAATTCACAATTTGTTATAAAAATAGATTTTATTTTATAATAACAATTAATTAACAATAATACTAGGCAACATGCATGATGATAATCAGCTAGTATTTAGTACAACATAGTATACAATACAATGGAATGGCTATACACGTTTTAACGGCTAAACAGCATTTTCTGTCAAGACTTACACGATTTATGAGGGTATCCTTACAGACAAAAAGTAAAACTTTTCACAGCGAAGAGCCATAAAACCCTGGCTAACAGTTAGATCAACTGAGTAACCCTTTCAATGCTGGCTAGATCCTCCTAGGCATATAGTATCCTATTCTCCTGTGATTTTCAATTAAAATACATTTAAACCAGCTCATTAGTCATTTCCTGGAACCATCCAATAAGAATAATCTACCAGATTTTATAAGCAGAATTTTAATTTGTCTAGAAGATATCTTATCTTAATTAGAATAAATCAATACACCTGGATAAAAACAGCGGTATGCTTACACGTGATAATATCACATTAATATATAATTATTCTTAATTCCACCTGCAGAATGGAATGTTTATAACTATAGATTCTTTAGTTAACTAAGATTTCTTAATATGAAATCTGACCGTGATTTATCCAGTCATATATCATGCTATTAGTAAATTTTAATTAATTTAATTAAATGAAACCAGCATAATTACCAGTTATGTAGATATTCTCATCAGATGAGTAGGTAGTCCCATAAACTTGATTGGTTGTATGGAGGTGCATGAGTTATAGTGAAAGGTGGTGTTGGTTAGAAAGTCAGTAAAATTCTAAGTGTTAAGAGTTTTACGGGTAGAGTGTTAGTCCCAGAGATTGTCCTGGATTTCTCTGCATGTCCGACTTGGATGCCCAAACTTCCAATTCCTCTCTCTGTCTCTCAACCCCAACTCCAACTCCAACCCCAACTTCCCTTTGTCTTAACTTTTAAAGGGCCAGACTCTCTGTACGTCATTAGTTGATAACCCAATAGGCAGCCGTAGGTGTGTCCAATCGATAGATCGCAATTTAGGTATTCGATCCATAGATGACAGTCTCGTCTAATGAAACCTTCCTATCCAGGAAAGAGTTAACTTTTCCTGATGACGATTTTGACGTCATTTGGTTTATCTAAAATGACTACCATAACTTAGATTTGCTGTCAGTTCAAAGCATTTGTGCCAGTCTTTCTGGCATCTACTTGATTGTAACTTGTAAAATTGACAGTACTAAACTCAATTTCAACCCTTTACTACAATGGTACCTTGTAAAATTAATTACTTAGTCTTCTCTGTCACTAGTGTCTGTGTTTAGATATGCATCTATTCCATTAACATTTTAGACAGTGTTTCATCCCCCTTGCTTCATTGCTTATCTTGGTTTGTTTATATAATACATTCCTCAGCTCAAGCAAGTGGCTAGTTACAGAAGTAAGAAGAAACCAAGGAAATTATGTGTTTTTGTTATCCTGAAGATAGCAAAATGGAGTCTGTTTTGTTCTGAGTGGCTGTGGCAATATACACTTTTAATTTCTTTTTAGCACAAAATGTCTGTTGATATAAATATTCTGACAGGTCAGGACTCTGACTGGGCCACTTCAGAAGGCGTATTTTCTTCTGTTTAAGCCATTCTGTTGTTGATTTACTTCTATGCTCTGGGTCATTGTCCTGTTGCAACACCCATCTTCTGTTGAGCTTCAGCTGGTAGACAGATGGCCTTAAGTTCTCCTGCAAAATGTCTTGATAAACTTGGGAATTAATTTTTCCTCTGATGATAGCAATCCATCCAGGCCCTGACGCAGCAAAGCAGCCCCAAACCATGATGCCCCCACCACCATACTTCACAGTGGGATGAGGTTTTAATGTTGGTGTGCTGTGCTTTTTTTTTTTTTTTGCCACACATAGTGTTGTGTGTTTCTTCCAAACAACTCAACTTTGGTTTCATCTCTCTACAGGATATGTTGCCAGTACTGCTGTGGAACATCCAGGTGCTCTTGTGCAAACTGTAAATGTGTAGCAATTTTTTGTTTGGACAGCAGTGGCTTCCTCTGTGGTATCCTCCCATGAAATCCATTCTTGTTTAGTGTTTTACGTATTGTAGATTCACTAACAGGGATGTTAACATTTGCCAGTGACTTTTGCAAGTCTTTAGCTGACACTCTAGGATTCTTCTTCACCTCATTGAGCAGTCTGCGCTGTGCTCTTGCAGTCGTCTTTACATGATGGGCACTCCTAGGGAGAGTAGCAGCAGTGCTGAACTTTCTCCATTTATAGACAATTTGTCTTACTGTGGACTGATGAAGAACAAGGCTTTTGGAGATACTTTTATAATCCTTTCCAGCTTTATGCAAGTCAACAATTCTTAATCATAGGTCTTCTGAGAGCTCTTTTGTGCGAGGCATCATTCACATCAGGCAATGCTTCTTGTGAAAAGCAAACCCAAAACTGGTGTGTGTTTTTTATAGGGCAGGGCAGCTGTAACCAACACCTCCAATCTCATCTCATTGATTGGACTCCAGTTGGCTGACATCTCACTCCAATTAGCTCTTGGAGATGTCATTAGTCTAGGGGTTCACATACTTTTTCCACCTGCACTGTGAATGTTTACATGGTGTGTTCAATAAAAACATGGCAACATTTCATTCTTTGTGTGTTATTAGTTTAAGCAGACTGTGATTGTCTATTGGTGTGACTTAGATGATGATCAGATCACATTTTATGACCAATTTGTGCAGAAATCCATATCATTCCAAAGGGTTCACATAATTTTTCTTGCAACTGTGTGTATATATATATATATATATATATATATATATATATATATATATAACCTGTCTGTTTAACTCACTAATGATATACACATGTATCTATTATCTGCCTAAATGAGATGTACCATTAATGGATTCCTATTAGTATTATGATGGGAGCTTGCAGTTGTTAAATTGCACCAAACGATGCTCACTTATGGAATGGGCCCCATCCCTCCCCCTGAAACATCACATAATTATGTTTACTGTGACTAAAATAAGTCACCTTGGGGGAATTTAATTTGATTTACGTTATCTTGATTTGATTTATTTTGAATGCCGATTCCGTTTAAAGTTAAACTGAGGCTTAGTTAATAATATACCTGCTCAGTAGTACGGGCATAAGTCGGAGATCCTATTCCCCCCACAGGGTCATTCCTTTGAGATCACATTCTCTGGTGATCTATCCGTGACCCAAGGTGTATCTGCTTGCACAAGGGGATTTATGTAAATACCTCAGTTACTGTTATTGCTATGTTTATTTTCTTTGTTATTTCTATTTCACACTGGACACCGTAGGTTGTTGGCTTATACTTTACTGTACAACGGTGCTTATTGCCAATCCTACACCACATTGTATATCTCGAAATGCAGACCTACCATCTAACTGTACACACTGCCCCTTAGTGGGAGCTAAATACTGTTGGCACTCTAAGGACACCCTGAAATTTCACACTAAATGGGCACAAAACACTCTCCTACCCATTAAACTGCTAACCATAGATCAAGCGATGCAGCAGAACCTCCATTAAATATGGCTAATCATATGAACATTTTCTCACATAATGTTAAGGGACTAAATAGCCCTCATAAAAGAGAGCTAGCAATAAAAAATGTGCATGCCTCAGAAGAAGCAATAGTGTGCCTACAAGAGACTCATTTCGGAGGCAAAAATCCTCCCAACTTAAAGTCGTCCAAATATCCCATATCATACCATGCATATGCGCAAAATAAATTTAAAGGGGTGTCAATAGGGAGGCTCTTCTTTCTAGTAGGTGAATTAAATGGTATACAAATAACTGTGGCATCCCTTGTGGTGCCAAATGATGCCCAGCACTCCTTTGTTAATAAGGCAATCAAGAAAATAATGTCGTTCAAACAGGGCCACGTAATTATATGTGGTGACTATAACTGAACCCTAGACATGACTCTGGACATACAAAGAACCCAAACAAAAATTCTAGACATACTAGCAAGCTCTTCACAACCCTTCTCCAATCCCATGACCTATATGACTCCTGGAGTAAAAGTATAACCAACAGCACAAGAGTACACATACTTTTCTTAGGTACGCATGACGTACACGCGTATTAACCTTTGTATCATAGACAAATCCACATTACCACATCTGGTGGATCAGCAAATAGGACAGAGAACGTGGTCAGACCACGCCCCTATAGTCACAACTATTGCTGTACCATACCCATCTAAAGGTCGTGGCAAGTGGAGACTGAATGAGAGCATCCTTGACTGTCCCACTAATTTGCAACACGTAGAAACCACCTTACTACTACTCTGATAATGCAACAAATTATACCACAGTGGAAACTCAATGGCTGGCCCACAAAGCTGTTATCAGAGGGGAATGTTCAGTTCAGAGAGCATCAATACAATATCCTCTCCTTGGGTTTCAGGTAGACCCCTCACTCTTAAATTATTTCGGCGGCCCCTATTGTCTATGTTATCCACATACTTTTGGAATCCCATTAGAGAGCTTGTTTGGGACTCCAATGTATAAGAGAGATTGGTAATTTGGGCCTGTATGAAATGCCCTCTCTTCCTCCAGGCCTGTAACGCAATGACTAACCTGTTGCACTTCAGCTTCACTAGTTTCAATCTTGTTTTGAAATGATGCCTCCAGCTTACCCAGCATAGAAGCTAAGTCTGCTTTCGATGGCAGGTTTCTCAATAGGTCCCTGATGTCTGCAACTCTTCTTGATTCCAGGGATTTGTTGGAGAACTCGGAGTTTGCCTGGCTAGATGGCTCTATGTCGTTTTCTGATTCCATTGCGGCCATCTTGTTTACATCTGCTCCGGCCTTGTGGTCCGAGGAATCTCTAAAGTAGCGGGTTAAGGAGCCTGATTTTTCTACCAGAGTTTTCCCGGATTTTTCTTGGTTACTTCCTTGACGTTTGGGGTTCCCCATAGTGTTGTTTCGTCTCCAATTAGTGTGGATTCACTAACAGGTAGAGTGGAGCTGAGTTAGTGCACAGCCATGCAGCTCCGTGGTTGGCCCCGCCCCCGTCAACACAGGTTTTATGTCCAGAAGCTTCTCCATAACCAATGGGACTCCTCAGGGATGCCCACTCTCTCCTCTAATATTTATACTATGTCTGGAAGCCTTGGTGCAAACCATAAAAAATAACCCTCTTCTCCTGGGACTACAGTCCCCAGCAGGGGAGAAAAAAATAGCCCTCTTCACAGATGACATGATGACACAACCAGCAACCTCAATACCACGCCTCCTAAACACATTAACAACATACAGGTGAATATCTTACTACAAAAATAACATCACCTAAACCCAAATCTTACCAATTAGAATCCAGAATTCACTAAAAGACAACCTACACAGCCTATACCCATTTGAGTGGCGCAAACTCTCAATTTCATACTTGGGGGTTAAACTAACAAAATCCAGACAGCACACGGGGAAAGAGAACCATGAAGTGGTACACAACAACATATCCAAACAATTAGACACATGGGCAAAATTAGATACCTCTTGGATAGGAAGAATTAATTCACTTAAAATGACAATTCTACCCCATATTTTATATTTATTTTGAACACTACCCAGTGCCCTTCCCAATTTACTACTCAAGAAATTTCAGTCCACTATCAATGCCCACATCTGGAAGAAAAAACCTTCATGGGTTTCCTTTCATTCGATCTGGCTACCCTTCGACAAAGGAGGACACAATGTTACCAATATAAAAAAACTAATATAAAGTGGCAATTTTGGCACAGAGCATAGATATAATGACAAACAGGACCAGACCAATCTGGCTACAATTTGAATCCACATGTACAGGCCTAACCCAGATCTCTAACTTCATGTAGACAACATCTAGGCCCAAAGCTCCCATTGCACAACATTTTTAATACAGTCTTGGAAAAACAGGTGACAGCCTGCATTGGCAGAACTACCATGCTAATTAGACATCACCGTAATGATGCTTAAATGAAACCACTGTAATGACATGAAGGGGTGCTGCCCTGGAGCAGCACTGTCACTTTAAATGTGGGAACCACTATAGCAAAGAAATAAAGGCCAAGACACAAATGAATAGGTTAAATCAAGAAATATATATAAATATTTACAGGGAACCAAAGGAGAAAACAAAACAATATGTATATACACACAGACAAGGCCATAAAATATATACAGTAAATCAGAATAAGCACTAATCGTGCAGGCAACAAATACTGAAACAGTCATTTAGGTATAAGGGCAGGATAGTGCAGATACCACAAGTATCAGGTAGGGCACAGATCCAGAGTCACAAGACTTAATGTAGTGACATCAAGAAGCAAGACCAGAAGTCAAATAAATGAGCAAGGCTGCAGGGACAAGATCACTGGTAGTAAAGCAGAGACCACGGAACCAGAGCACAGGATCGGAGGACACCGCAACGAAGGACCAGCTTAATGAAGAGAAATCAGGAACAGTGCCAAACAGAAACAGTGGTGAGTGTGAGTACTGCACGAGGGCAAATCAACTAAGGAGTGTCGTGACAACCACATTACTTTACGAACAACCCTGAGTGTGACAGTGAGACCTAGCAGGTTACATAAAAAGCAAGACATGTGGTCCCACTCATGAGTGGATCCATAGCATGTATTGTTTCGGTAAAGAACAATTCCTTCTGTAATAACGATCATTCAATCACCTATTTTACTAACGGAATGTTTTGTTATCTTGGACCATGCTCAGCAGCACTCACCCATGCATCTTGTAACAAAAGGCTTTTTTCCAATCTGTCAAGTTCATACTTTGAATGTAATCAAAGTCGGGTATTATGACATTCATACCTTAAAAGTGATCATCGTTGGTTTTCTGACATACATATGTTTATACAGTTGTTCTTCCATAATATTCATATTGTAAAATGGATCGCTGTCGGTTTTATGACATACATGTGCTTACACAGATTGTTTTTCCAGAGGAGGATGTCTCCTCAATGCTTGTTACCTTTTTTCCTGGTTTCTTACTTCCTATGAAACCTCAATAAAAACTATATATTTAAAAAAAAAAAAAAGGAAGGTATGTAGAAGAGGTTAAAGGTTTAGCTGACTGCCTCAATTAATATTTTTGTTCAGTATTTACAGATGAAAATAAGGAAAAGGGGCCTCAGTTAGGAAAAAGGACAAGAGTCATTTTTTATATGTAAGTTTACTGAGGAAGAGGTTCTATTTCAACTGTCAAACGTACAGACAAATAAGTCAATGGGACCTTATGGAATACACCCAAAGTTATTAAAATAACTTAGTGGTGTACTATCAAAACCATTAACAGATTTATTTAACCAATCGTTGTTAACAGGAGTAGTCCCAGAAGATTTGAAATTAGCGAATGTTGTATCTATTCACAAGAAAGGTAGTAGGGAGGAGTCGGGCAACTATTTGCCAGTAAGCCTTACTTCAGTAGTGGGGAAAGTAATGGAAACCATGTTAAAGGATAGGATTGTTGAACATCTAAAAACACATGGATTTCAAGATCAGAGACAACATCGGTTTACTTCAGGGAGATCATGCCAAACTAATCGAATTGATTGTTTCGATTATGTAACTAAAATAATAGATCAGGGTGGTGCAGTAAACATTGCTTACCTAGATTTCAATAAGGCTTTTGACACTGTTCCACACAGAAGGCTCATCAATAAACTGCAATCTTTAAGTTTGGATTACAATATTGTTAAATGGGTTAGACAGTGGCTAAATGACAGGCAACAGAGGATTGTAGTCAACGGAGTATATTCGAAGCAAGGTCTAGTTACCAGTGGGGTACCTCAGGGATCTGTACTTGGACCCATTCTCTTTAATAAAACCCACACACACCTCCTGTCACTTTCTCTACTCCTGCTTCTAGCAGCTGGTGATGTCTCTCCCAATCCAGGGCCCTTCACCTTCTCTACACACACTAAGACAACCAGAAACCTCACAAACCTCATCACAATACCATGCCCTTTACCCTCACTTACCAAAATTCAGTGTGCACTCTGGAATACCTGCTCCATCTGCAGTAATTTAAAATCAACAACCATACACAACTTTTTCATTTCAAACTCACTCACACTGCTTGCACTTACCGAGACCTGGCTGTCCCTCTCTGATAGCGCTACTCCTGCCTCTTTATGTTTTGGTGGGCTACAATTCTCTCACACTCCCAGACTCAACTGTAAAGGAGGCGTCCGCCTATTTAAACCCACTCCTTTAAGAATTGCTATCATCTACCGCCCCCCCGGTTATACTAGACTATTCATTGATCACTTTTCTTCCTGGCTTCCCCACTTCCTCTCATATAGAACTCCTTCCCTTATACTTGGGGATTTCAATATCCCAATCAACAACCCCAATTGCACTGATGCCTCTCATCTGCTCTCTGTAATCTCCTTCTTTGGCCTTACGCAGTGGTCCAATTTAGCAACCCATACAGCGGAAAACACTCTTGATCTTGCCTTCACCAACCTCTTTACTGCCTCTAATCTCTCTAATATTCCTGTTCCTCTATCTGCCACCATCTGCTGACTTTTGACATTGGCATACCTAAGACCCAATTGACACCACCGTCTGAACATCACTCTCACAGAAACCTCCAATGTCTTGACCTAGAACATTTATTTACTAATCTCCAAACTCTCCTTTTACCTATCTCAAACCTCACCTGTCCTAGTTCTGCAACCTCCTTCTACAATGCCACCCTCTCCTCTTAACTAGACATCTTGGCAACTTTTACATTTAAATACCGCAGGCGCCCCCAACAACAACCCTGGCTCACCAAGCTCACTCGACACCTCCAAAAATACTCCAGAACTTCTGAATGCTCACTGTGCATCTGACTTTCTCCACTATAAATTTATGCTGAGTTCATACAGCTTGCCTCTTTCCTCTGCAAAATTTAATTACTTCAATACCCCCATAACCACACTCTCCCGCGAACCAAAACAACTAGTTCACACACTTAACTCTCTTGATCGCCCTGTTGTTCCTCCTCCACCTACTAACTTGACTGCTTCAGAATTTGCAACGCACTTCACTGACAAGATCTCTACAATCAGGGAAGAGATCTCTCATCTTTCTTCTTCCCCTTACAATAACTTCACTCCCTCTGCTTTTCTATGTTCATTCGCACCCGCTACATTGGAAGAGGTTTCTGCTCTGCTCCAGTCCTCCCGCCCCACCTCCTGCACCCTAGATTCAATTCCCTCACATCTCATCCATACTCTGTCTTCTCTTTCTCCAACTCTCACTAAAATTCTTAATCTCTCTCCTCTGGTATATTTCCATCGCCCTTCAAACATGCAACTATAACGCCAATTCTAAAGAAGCCCAATCTTGACCCTAACTCCCCATCCAACAATCGTCCTATCTCGCTATTGCCTTTTGCATCCAGATCCATGAAATAATTGTGTATGTGAGATTGACAGACTTCCTCGAGTCCAACTCTCTGCTAGATCTGCTTCAGTCTGGTTTCTGCGCTAAGCACTCTGTGGAAACAGCACTGACTAAAGTATCCAGTGATCTACTCGCTGCAAAATCTCGTGGTTACTACTTTATCCTAATTCTCCTCGACCTGTCTATGGCTTTTGACACTGTTGATCATCAACAGCTTCTTCTCATCCTCCGCAATATCGGTCTACAAGATATTGCTCTCTCTTGGTGCACCTCCTACCTCTCCCAGCGCTCTTTCAGTGTTTCTTTCTCTGGATCTGCTTCTTCTCCCCAACTCCTCTCTGTTGGTGTCCCCCAAGGTTGAGTCCTTGGTCCCCTACTGTTCTCCATCTATACTGCCTCCCGTGGTAAACTCATTAGCTCCTTTGGCTTCCAATATAATTTCTACGCAGATGACACGCAAATCTACCTGTCCTCTCCTGATCTCTTCCAGTCCCTCTTGACTAGTGTCTCAGAATGCCTCTCTACTATTTCTAACTGGATGGCTGCCCACTTCCTTAAATTAAACTTTACCAAAACTGAAATTCTGGTCTTTCCTCCCTTAAGTGTTGTTACTCCTGTGTCTATCTCCCTCCAAGTCAATGTTGCTACCATCAGCTCCACCACACAGGCTCGCTGCCTAAGTGTTCTTTTTGACTCTGACCTTTTCTTCAAGCCTCATGTTCAATAGATCGCCAAATCCTGTCATTTCCATCTGAAAAACATTGCGCACATCTGCCCCTACTTAACGCCAGATGTGACTAAGGTGTTGGTCCATTCCGCTGTCCCTTCTCACTTTCACTACTGTAATCTTATTCTCAGTGATCTTACGTGATTCCAACTTGCGCCATTACAGTCCATAATGAATGCAGGGGCGAGGCTCATTTTTCTGTCCGCCAACACATCCCATGCCTCACCCTTCTGTCAGTCCCTTCATTGGCTTCCTATAATATATAGAATTAAATCTTAAATTCTGATTCTTGCTTTCAAATCTCTACATAATGCTGCTCCCACCTATCTTTCCTCCCTTATACACAAGTATGTCCCGTCCAGGCCCTTACTATCTTCTGAAGACTTACGCCTATCTTCTGTCCGTACTCCCACCTTCAAGATTTCTCGAGGGCTGCACCGTTCCTGTGGAACTCGCTTCCCTCCTCAGTTAGATGCTCACCCAGTCTCCACCCCTTCAAAAAATCGTTAAAAACCCACTTCTAACTGTTACTGAGTGCCTCGAGGGGTCGAGACACTCAGTAACAGTTGTAAATATAAGATTATTTTGAAAAAAAAAAAACATTCCCCCCTCCCCCCTTCCTTATGTACTTACCAATCGCCGCGTTCCCCCGCCGGTGATCGGTCTTCTTCTTTGGGGGGACTCTCTGGACTAAGCCCAAAGAGTCCTCCCTCTCCAATTTAAGACCTCCAATTTAAGACCTCAGGGTCCATGTGATCGCTCTGAAATGGACCCATAGGTGTCCATTGTGCTGCCAGCAGGGGGACTGCCTGAATTGACAGGCAGTCCCCCTGCTGGTGGAAAAGTAAAAATAAAGTTTATAAAAGTTTTTTTAAAATGTGTGTGTGTGTGTATATATATATATATATATATATATATATATGTATATATATGTATAATTTCCCCTTAACGACCGTGGAGAAACTAGGTACGTCCAACAAAAAACAGTCGTTAAGGACGTCGGCGACAGGGCGTCCGCGACAGGAGCCCTGGACCAACGATATGCATCGATCACGGTCTGGGAGGACTGCCAGAGACCCCAGCAGTCAACCTACAGCAGCTCCGGCCACCCCGGCCCTCCATGGCCATGTGATCACCACACTCTAGGAATAATAGCAATTAAAGTGAATAAAAACCCTAAAAGTGACGAGTGCTACTATCACCTATGTGGGCCACACAAACCACACAATAGTGAAATATAAACAGATAATAAATAGGTGAGAGCACACAAGAATTAATAAAATACTACCTACTCAGTAGTCAATTAATCTGGAAAACAACCAAATAGACACACATAGAGTAGTATAGTCAAATAAAATATATTTGCATGAGATACAAGTTGCACTCACATGAATAGAGTCACTTAAAAGCTGACTCAAACTAGATGCCTTGAAAATACAGAATGGGACCTCCACTGGGAACTTTCTTCCTTTTTATAGATGTAAGACCTCCAGGACGCAGAACTGGTGGTAAAGAAAACTTTTATTCTTAAAATAAGATTAAAATTAAAACCATACATCTAAGGGTGAAAATAAAAAGTCCCAAAAGAGAGTCCAAACACTTTACGCGTTTCGGCTATTGCCTTCATCCGATGAAGGCAATAGCCGAAATTTTTATTTGACTATACTACTCTATGTGTGTCTATTTGGTTGTTTTCCAGATTAATTGACTACTGAGTAGGTAGTATTTTATTAATTCTTGTTTGCTCTCACCTATTTATTATCTGTTTATACCACACTCTAGGAGCTGCCAGCAGGGGGACTGTCTGAACTGTCAGGCAGTCCCCCCAGGTTGCTAAAAAAATCCTAAAATAAATATATTATACTTATACAGGTGGTCCTCATTTAGCGACCTACCTGTTTTACCAAGGCTCGCACTTACGACCGGGCGTTCATGCAAGCCGTCATGGGATTCCCTGCTCTGGTGCGTATGTATATGTTCAGGAAAACTTCCCCGAACATAGACAAATGCACCAGAGCAGGGTATCACATGACAGCTTGCACTAACGCCTGGTCGTAAGTGCGGGCCTTGGTAAAAAATGTAGGTCTATGTTGGGGAAATTTCCCCAAACATAGATTAGAGGGATTCCCTGCTCTGGTGCATACATCTATGTTCGGGGAAGTTTACCCGAACAGAGACAAATGCACCAGAGCAGGGAATCCCTTAACTCTTCACTTACCGACCAATTTGGTCTTCTTTGGGGGGACTCTCTGGACTAAGCCCACAGAGTCTCCCCTCTTTGTGCTTGGTCCCAGCTGGAGGAATTTTGAAAAACGGCTTGGTCACTAAGGGGTTAAAGGAAAGAGAACTACCACAACAAGATGACATAGTCCTAAAGGGATACCCCAAGCACCCAGACCACTTCTGCCCATTGGAGTGGTCTGGGTGCCATCTCCCACTATCCTTGACCCTGCAAATGTAATTATTGCAATTTTCATAAATTGCAATATTTACATTGCAAGATAACTCCTCCTCTAGTGGCTCTCTACTAGACAGCCACTAAAGGGCACTTCCTGGTCCACAGGTTTTCTGTCCTATAGCGTCGCTGGAAATACACATGCTATGTGAGGACCTCCCGCATCGCTAAAATCCCCATAGGAAAGCATTGAAAATAATTTTCTATGTAAAGTGGCTAGTATTGCCACGTACAGGAGCACCTTTTTATATATATATATTATTAGTTTTTCAATAAAATGTTTTTATTTTCTTTTGTTTTATCTTCCTATGTATGGAAACTAGCTGACTCTCTAATTCGAGTCGATTACCGTCCAGGCCCCTCTTGGTACATTCATATTAGTTTTCTATCTGGGGTTACTCCCATTATCTAGTTGGACTATAGGCTCATTACATTTCTTTCTCTCTTTCGTGGTGACAGTGCTGGTTGCAGCAGGCTAGCTGCTGTTGACGTTAGTTAGCTGGCAACTCGTCACTGCAGTATGACTTGAGGGTGCCGCGATATCCCTCACTGGAAGGGGGGAAAGCTAAAAGGAAAGATTTCAGAAGTGGCGTATAGCAAGATGCCACGTGTGCGGTGAGTAGGCCTCTTGTAAGCCGATGTTTGGCCCCAAGTAAAGCCACCAATCTCGGCCTAAAGCGTGTATAGTTCCGCCACGCTGGAATCGATCAATTTCAGTTGTTTTAGAGCATTTTTCACGGAGCTTCCAAGATGTTAGACCGGTCAGCGCTGCTGTCAGGCTCTTCCCCCAATACATTGAATCTCATGAAGCTTTCCTGCAATATTTCCTTCACGGACTATAAGTGGATTTAGTTTGTTATATTTCGATATTTCGCAATAATTACTTAAACCTGCTCCAAGATGTTATGCAGCAGCTGTGACGTTTGCTGGACTGTAATGATCTATGTTTCCTGTTCTATGTTTGGTTTCTGCGACTCAATAACAGTCTCATGCTGAGATTCCTCTATGGTGATTACATCAGGCTTGTATTCACTTTTTTTCATTCCAAGATGTTCTGCAGCACCTGTTTCTCATGTTTAAGATCTTATGAGGATTACTTTTTGATATTTTTTTTTTTTTTAGATTTCATTTCAAATTGGATCACTCGTGTTATTACTAACCAGTCCAATATTTATTGCATGTAATGTCCTTGCTGCACCGTTGTTCATAATATAGTTTAACAAAGCTGTAATGTATAATGTATTTGTCGTTGTATTGCTATACGTTGATGCTCACAATGGACCACAGTTAGGATTATATCATTTTAGAGAGATAATTAATACTCAAAGGACATTGAGCCCCTGGTTGTTTTTTATATTATGGCGTTGCATTTTTTTTTGTTTTATAATAATTTTTAATATTTTTAAGTAGCTTTAGATTATTTTTTTCCCCTCTTTTATTATTAAACCCAGATCTGCATGTTATACAGATTATTATATACATTTTCCCCCAAATTTTAAAGGCCTTGTACATTTTGAGGGGTTGGATTTTTACCCATACCCCTCAAGGATTATTTTTTTCTTATTTTACCTATGTTGGTCTTGTAATTTTTTTTTTTCCCTTTTCTTTTTTTTTTTTTTAAACTTTTTATTAAATTTTTTATCTTGCCCTTACGGAATGTTTTCTATAAAATCACTATTTTATGAGAGGTGGTCTTGGCCTGTATTTCACTATTTTTATATATTATGACTCATTCTAAAATGTAAAAAATAAAGTCACTATTTTTAATTGGATTCTGAAGGCAATACATGTAATGTTTTACATTTATACCTTATTTACCGACGCTTGATATGTTTCATGTTTGCTATTACAATAAACTCACTGTCTGCGTTTTCCAAGGTGATTAAAATAAGTATTTTATATATCTTTTTCTTTCTTCTTGGTGGGAGGCTCGACGTGTTAATATACATTTATATTATAATTCTTCTGTGTGTCAGTTACAAACATCAATAAGTATCAGACTTGCGTTTTCTTCAGGTTTCTTTTTACAGTTACTCATAAATAATAAAACAATGAAGGGTGTTACAGAATAATGTTCAAGAGCAGATGGTAATTGCTGGACTCCTGAAGGGAGAGTTAGACTCTACATAGTTAGAGGGCAGCCAGACAACAAGCAGCAAGCAGCAGACCTCATGGTCCTTTGTTCAATTTTCTATATAGCTATGACTATAATGATGTTAGACCTTTTGAATATAACTCTGGCCATAAGGACAAGACCCTCAATTCCCATTCCCGACTTCTCAGACAATGAAAGCCATGTGACGTATTGATACCATCAGTTACTTATTTTGATCCAGACATCCATACCTAATGTGATAAATAAAATATGTAATATTCTGAAGCTCATAGGAAAGAGATGGGCTTGTTGTGGATCCATATAATGGTCTTTGTTATATTCAGAGGAAGCCCAAATTGTTGTTACAAGTGCACTTGGAGAAGCGAGAATTAGACACCAGACACCTGTTGGTATTCAAAATAAGCCTCTGCCGTTTTATTCATCAGCTGTGTTTTATACATTAAAAAGTAAGTGCTTACATGCAAATACTCATAGGACAGTAGTAGGAAGGGAGTACAGATAAGACACAGGGATGAACGTCATGTACACATAACAAATATGTTCTGAGAAAATAGAAAGAACACAAGATTAAAGAAGAGACATCTCAGGTGGGGGCTATCTGCTCCCGGAACTAGACATATATGGTCTTAAGTGTCGTGTTAAGCATCAAGCATTTCCTGAGTCCAAGTTAGCTAATTTTAATATAGGATATCATTAAATGATACCTATAAGCTGGAGCCTTGGAATCAAGATAAATTCTATCACAATCCCCTCTTTCGATCCAAGGGTCAGCCAAATGTCCAAGGTATTTCCAGGCCTGCTAGCCAAAGCCTGTGGGGCTTTCATTTATTGCTTCACAGTGGTTCCGTTGGACCGAGAGACCACCAGAATCAGCGGAGGAGAGTTCCTTCATTTGTTGGGTGAGGTAACAACATAAAACCCTTCCGAAGTCGGAGCTGGAATGTAAGTTAAGGTACGACCAACAGTAGGTTTGCTTTCACATAGAGAGGTTAGTAGACATGAGAAAAATCTAAAGGTTAGAAAAATGGCCATAATGACAAATAGAGCTAATAGCAAAAAGTACAAAATCTTCTTAATTAGTAAAGTCAACCATGTTCCTAGCCCAAATGTCCAATCCCAATCCCCAAAGAAGCCAGTATCCTGTTTGATATCCTGTACTAAGTTATGTAAATCTTTTATATGTGTATGGATCATAGTGCCATGGTCAGATAGGTTAAAACAGCACATACCTTCAATAGCTTCACAGCGTAATTCATGTTTCATTAGTAAGTAGTCAATGGCTGCTCTATTCTCAAGGATTGCCTTCTTATTTGCCTGGTTGTCCATAAGTAGCTATGAAGTGGCATTTAAACCCTTTGCAAGGGAACAGGCTATGACATTAATTACTCGGGTATGTAGGTACTTCCTCAAGAGTAAGATGGATTAGGGACATCAATAGACAAGATTTTATGGCGTTTTCAGTACTAAGGAGAGGGTTGAAGCAAAAGGAGGTTAAATTAAAAGCCTTTTCTATCTGCAACCATATATTTCCCTGCCTTGCATTATTATCTTCTGGTCTCAAGTCAGAGGAGCATATCTGAACAGAACATAAAATGGTAAAGGATAAAAACTGCTTCATGTCGGTGGATCAGTCAGAGTGACTTGTTTACAGTGACTGGCGTGTATCCACGTGGCTTTTCCTTCTAGTTTCACTGAGGTAGCCGTAGTCAAGAGCACCTGGAATGGACCGTCAAAGCGTAATTCAAGTCCTTTCCTCACATGCCTCTTTATCACCACCCAATCACCAGGCTGCTGTTTGTGAGTTGCAGAATCAGAGTCTGGATCTGAAATAGAATCAAAGACTTGTTTATGCACCATGCCTAATCTTTGGTGTAGATAGGCAATCATACTACCATGCTGCATCTGGAGGGTCTGGGGAAAATAGAGGCCTGTCTTTGGGGCACATCCAAACAGAATCTCAAAAGGGGATAAGCCATGTCTGGAATTGGGGGTGAATCTCATAGAAAAAAGAGCTAGGGGAAGGCATTAAGTCCAGGGCTTCCTTGTGTCTTGCATGGCTTCTGCAATCTTGTTCTTTCAGGTGCCATTTGCCCTTTATACTGTCCCACTACTCTGGAGGTGATAGGGGGTGTGGAACGCCTGACTGATCCCTAAGGCTTTCATAATTTCTTGCATTATTTCCCCAGTGAAATGGCTACCTCTGTTTTCAATCACTTTAGGTACTCCATATCTACATACCAATTCCTTCAGAAGCTTACTTGCTGTGACCTTCATTGTGGCTTTTGACACTGGGTAGGCCTCAGGCCAACCTGAAAAGAGATCAATGCACACCAACACATATTCATACACTCCTACCTTAGGCAGTTGAATATAGTCTATCTGCAGTCTTTGAAGCGGGTAAAGTGGTCTTGGTGTGTGCTTACTTGGTGTTTTTACAGCCTGTCCTTGATTGTTTCTAGCACAAATCATGCAAGCTTGCGTGTGTTTAGCTGCTCAACAGTAAATCCGGGTGCTACCCAATGGATGTTTACTATGCGGTTCATGTGCATCTTGGATAGATGTGTAGGTCCATGGGCAATCTGGGCCATCATGAGGTACAACACTCGTGGCAAACACAGTCTTTTACCTTTCCTCCACATTCTGTCATCATCAGGTTCTGCATCTTGTTTCCTCCAGAGGTAATGTTCTTCCTTGTTTGCCTGTCTTTGTGAGCTCAACAGTATATTGTAGTCAAGGGCGTCATCTGTAAGAACAACTTGTAGAAAGGTATTACCTGTAGAGGGATGAACCTGAATTGCTGCTTGCTTGGCAGCTTCGTCTGCTTTGTGGTTTCCTCTTGTAATTTAATCTGTGATCTTCACGTGAGCTGCCACCTTGATGATGCCTTCTTGAGTGGGTAGCAGGATAGCGTCCATAAGTGCACTCACAGCTTCAGAGTTCTTGATTGGAGTTCCTGCTGAGGTGAGAAAATCACGAGCCTGCCATATAGGGCCAAAATCATGGGCTATACCAAAAGCATAGCTAGAGTCTGTATAAATATTAGCAGTCTTACCAGAAGCCATTTTACACGCTTCAGCGAGTGTCTTCAGCTCTGCCTCCTGTGCAGAGCAGTGAGGAGCGAGTGGTTCAGCTTTTATTACCTCATGTGCAGGGACTACAGCATATCCAGTGTGGAAATTACCATTTTTATCAGTATATCTGGAACCATCTACAAAAAACTCAAAATCTGCATTAGATAATGGAGAATCAATTACATGCTAAAAAAAACCTGCTGTTTCTTGTGCCATTAGTGCTGCACAATCATGGGGTATCTGGGCGTCAGCTAACTCATCTGGTGAAAGGGAATTTACAAAAAGATCAGAAGTACAAGTATTCCCACTATCCCCACTCCCCTCTTTTAAATCCAGGGGAAGTAATGTAGATGGATTTAACACCATACACCTTTTCAGAGTAACATTTGGTGGCATAAGCAAGGCACATTGCATTATGAGATGCCTTGCAGTATGTATGTGTTTTGGTTGAACTTGTGACAGTATGCTGTTAATGTCATGCGGTTAGTATATGGTCACCGGATTATCTAAAACAATATCAGTGGCTTTGTCCAGGAGGGCAGTAACAGCCCCCACTGCCCTAACACATGAGGGGGCAGTCCTGGCAACAGGGTCCAATCTGGTGGAGTAGTATGCTATTGGTCTCTATTTACCACCATGGTCCTGTGTAAGGACAGATGTAGCATAACCTGATTGCTCAGTACAGAACAGGTTAAAATTCTTTCTGTAATCTGGGAAACCCAGTGCCGGAGCTGACGTTACCAGTAATTTAAGGGTACAGAAGGCATTTTCTGCCATATGGGTTAATTTAAATGGTTTGTTTTCGTTGGCAAGACAATCATACAGTGGTTGCACGTAGATTGCTACAGAATGTAGCCCAGGACGGTAGTAAGAAATTAAACTAGAAATGTACACAGCTGGGCTAGGCTGCGGCGGGGGGTTAATATTTTGAAAGGCAGTCTTTCTACTTTCCATGAGATGTTTTATGCCATGGGAAATGCAATGTCCTAGAAAAATAACTTTCTCTACACATGCTTGCAGTTTAGCATTTGTCGCTTTGCAGCCTGCTTTGTCCAAGAATTTCAGCAAGGAAAGAGTGTTTACAATACAAGATTCCATATTATCGCAACATAGGAGTAGGTCATCGATATACTGCCATAAAATTACATCATTTGTAGAGTTGAGCTGACACCTGGTGTTCGGGTCCAGCGGGTTCGGCGAACTTTGAAAAAACGTCCGGGTTCGGGCTCGAACTTGACCCAGAACTTGACCCCGAACCCAAACCCCATTGAAGTCAATGAGGACCCAAACTTTTGGCCACAAAAATGCCTCTAAAAAACTCCTGGAAAGGGCTAGAGAGATGCAAAAGGAAGTAAAATGGGGGTAAGAGTAGGACAAGTGCCCTGCAAACAAATGTGGATAGGGAAAGCACTTAAAATAACATAAAAATAAAAAATACAGCTGAGCCATAAAATAGCACTAGATAGAATCTTTGATTTTAGCTTTGGAAGAACATAAATCAAAATCTAAAGCATGGCTGTCAGGAGGATCAACAGAATTATCCATTTGAGAGAGGGTTGGAGTGCAGGGTATTCTCTTTCATTGTTCAAACTGAGCTCAACTCCTGATGCATGGAGAAAAGGCCTTCACAAGCCTCTGCTACAGTGTACATAGTTTATACTAAGTGAACCATAGGTTGAGGAGGCGGTGACCATGGCGGTGTAGGTGGAAGCAGCGGTGGAGGAGGAGGAGGTAGCCAACACTGTTTTATATATATATATATATATATATACACAGGGAGTGCAGAATTATTAGGCAAATGAGTATTTTGACCACATCATCCTCTTTATGCATGTTGTCTTACTCCAAGCTGTATAGGCTCGAAAGCCTACTACCAATTAAGCATATTAGGTGATGTGCATCTCTGTAATGAGAAGGGGTGTGGTCTAATGACATCAACACCCTATATCAGGTGTGCATAATTATTAGGCAACTTCCTTTCCTTTGGCAAAATGGGTCAAAAGAAGGACTTGACAGGCTCAGAAAAGTCAAAAATAGTGAGATATCTTGCAGAGTGCAACATCACTGGAGTGCCCAAAAGCACAAGGTGTGCAATACTCAGAGACATGGCCAAGGTAAGAAAGGCTGAAAGACGACCACCACTGAACAAGACACACAGGCTGAAACGTCAAGACTGGGCCAAGAAATATCTCAAGACTGATTTTTCTAAGGTTTTATGGACTGATGAAATGAGAGTGAGTCTTGATGGGCCAGATGGATGGGCCCGTGGCTGGATTGGTAAAGGGCAGAGAGCTCCAGTCCGACTCAGACGCCAGCAAGGTGGAGGTGGAGTACTGGTTTGGGCTGGTATCATCAAAGATGAGCTTGTGGGGCCTTTTCGGGTTGAGGATGGAGTCAAGCTCAACTCCCAGTCCTACTGCCAGTTCCTGGAAGACACCTTCTTCAAGCAGTGGTACAGGAAGAAGTCTGCATCCTTCAAGAAAAACATGATTTTCATGCAGGACAATGCTCCATCACACGCGTCCAAGTACTCCACAGCGTGGCTGGCAAGAAAGGGTATAAAAGAAGAAAATCTAATGACATGGCCTCCTTGTTCACCTGATCTGAACCCCATTGAGAACCTGTGGTCCATCATCAAATGTGAGATTTACAAGGAGGAAAACAGTACACCTCTCTGAACAGTGTCTGGGAGGCTGTGGTTGCTGCTGCACGCAATGTTGATGGTGAACAGATCAAAACACTGACAGAATCCATGGATGGCAGGCTTTTGAGTGTCCTTGCAAAGAAAGGTGGCTATATTGGTCACTGATTTGTTTTTGTTTTGTTTTTGAATGTCAGAAATGTATATTTGTGAATGTTGAGATGTTATATTGGTTTCACTGGTAATAATAAATAATTGAAATGGGTATATATTTGTTTTTTGTTAAGTTGCCTAATAATTATGCACAGTAATAGTCACCTGCACACACAGATATCCCCCTAACATAGCTATAACTAAAAACAAACTAAAAACTACTTCCAAAAATATTCAGCTTTGATATTAATGAGTTTTTTGGGTTTATTGAGAACATGGTTGTTGTTCAATAATAAAATTAATCCTCAAAAATACAACTTGCCTAATAATTCTGCACTCCCTGTATATATATATATTGTGACAGAAAGCAAGGAATTGTGCTGGAAGGAACCTATATACCTCCCCAGATTTTGCAAGGTTCTTACTTTGTGTAATTAGCCCCAGGGAAATGTGTTATGTTCTAATGAATGTTGCACTTTAAATATGTGTATATTTGGGCCCTGGGGTGGAGCACCTGGAGAGTAGGGTGGGCCAGTGCTCCACTCCACATTTTGGAAGTTGCTTGGTGAGAAGTCCAGTTCTGGAGTTTGAATCCTAATCTAACTCACCTGAAAAGGATTCTCAATTACCAGTGCTATAAAGTACTCCCCTGCCAAGGAAGAGGGGAGATTGTGTTTGGTTTCTGTGAGTGGAAACAGAGAGCTGAAAACCCTGAAGCAGTAAGGCTGTTTATGTTTATGTTTATGTTGGGAAATGGACAAGCCATCCAACCCAGTTAGCTGATTATTTTGGACGGGCGGAAAGGCCAAATGGCTACTAAAAAAGACTGGACATACCCCATTTGCAATACCTTGGGTTGTCTACTATTGCAAATGGTATGCCATTATGGGTGTAAATTCCATTCCCGGGCTACTATACAGTCTCAAAGGCAACGTAACCAATCTGGCGAATTTCAATTTCAAATGTAACGTGCTATATTTGACCCTGTAACTTCCCAAAACGCCATAAAACCTGTACATAGGAGGTACTGTCTTACATGTGAAACTTTACTGAATACAAATATGTGTATTTTATTGCAGTAAAAGCAAACAGTATTATGACATGGACCGTTAAAATGTCATGTAGAACTAAAAAAATCAAACAAAATCGTATTTTCTCCCATTTTTTTCATATTAAATTATGTTTCATAGCTAAATATTTGATATTAAATGAAAGCCCTGTTTCCCCTGAATAAAATGATATATAATAAGGGTGGGTGCATTTACTATGAAAGAGGTGAATTACGGTTGGACAGACATGTAGCGCAAATGCCAGGTTTTGTTTACATTTTGTTTTGTTCACAACGTGTACATTTGGCTCCGTCCTTAAGGGGTTAAGCCTAAAATAAGAGGGGGACCCTAAACAAACCAACCATGGGCTGTTCCACCGTCTCTCGAATGGCCAGATTAAAACGGTCAAGCCCGACCTCAGTCAAATGAACCCCATCCGGCCGCAACAAATCTGCTGCCTCCTTCTCAAAACCTGATGAAATGGGCATCCCCCAAACCCCTATAATGAACCGTGAAACCGAACGGTTGAACCCTTCGCGGCAGCGCTCCAACGAACTCCAGATGTGTGCTTGCCTCCAATAGTTCCTCACCACAACCTCCGACCACACCATGCAAAAAACCCCGGAAATGACATAAGGATCTGGGACAAGTCCTGCTTCCCTATGTCCACCAAGTATCTGAGTGGCACCGTCCCCAGGTCAGTACCCCCCCCCCAGGGGGAATGACCAGAACCAATGACACCCCTCCCCCACAAGCAAGAGAACCTGAACACTTCCGGGAGGAGCCAGACCCACTTTATGTCCCCTCGGCGCTGAACCACCGAACCTCCACCGTCGAGTGCTCAATCATCTGCCCTGAGAAGGAAAAAAACAATCAACGGAGCAAACCAGCGTCCCACACACCGGAACAAATCTCCTAGAGTCCCACCTTCCTATCCTCCACACATCCCAATTCAGCATACCCAGCCGAGAGGCCTCCGTCACAGCGCCAATGCAAAAAGAATGACCGCCAAACAAAGTTCTCCTCCTCGTATACCATGATCGGGCCAGCCAGGTACGGCCGTACCGCGGACTCCCTGAGTGCCCAGACCAGACAGGCGTCCAATCCTGGGACCGCTGCCAGCGGGACCCACCTGCCTTTGCAAAGGATGTCGGTCTTGTATGGATGAGTCTTGAAGGACACCAGGTCCTGACCATCCCGGACATCCGCAAGCAGAATCCTCCCCTACCGGCTGACCAGTTTGGACCCACCAATACCACAATCCTCATGGCCCCAAAGAAATTAAGAAACGGCGAGGCATAACTCTGGGAGCACCTGGCACAATTGTGCCCATAGGGCCCCCAAAACCGTCCTCTTTGGATCCACAGAAATCGACCCCTGCACAGGCCCTACACCGCATGCCATACCAGAAACTCTGTGGTGACCGCCACCCAACCCTGGGACTTAACCAGAAAACTAAACTGGACACGCGCAAGGACACCCCGGAGAGCGACATATCCGCCGAAACCCAACACTTCAGCAGTCACAACAGACCTTGTAATGAGCAGGCGAACCTGCAAATACACCCACCTCTGACTCCCGCTCCTGCCATTCCACCCATACCCTGGAGTACCTTGGCCCAAGAGGAACCGGACCTATATGACACATGAAGACACGGGCACTGGAGCACCAGGCGCTGGAGCAGGGGAAGTACCAAAAGACAAAAGGGGGGCCGAGAGCTGGCTAATTGCCTGGACAACCCCGAGGTTGGCACGGTTAATAACAACCGACTGTCCTGTAGCTCCCGGTCTATCCTCGGTCAGGAAGGAAACCCAGACCTCCAGAGCCGGATAAAATGCCAAAGTCCTAGTAGTAGCGACAACCAGGCACCTGCGGGACATGTGCCTGATCCGGCAGTGGAAGGTCAACCTCCCTAACAGGGACTACAACTTGCACAGCTGCATCCTCCTCAGACCCCTGGCCATCACATTCGGCCCATCTAGTCAACTTTATCCCATGGCGGCCAGCACTCCATGGCCACAGAGTCAATTTTGATACCCAAGGAGCTGAGGCACGTCACCGTGCCCTACTGTCTTATCGTGCTCTAAGAGGACCCTAAAGCTCCGCCGAGTTGAGCAAGAGTCAGCGAAGGCCCACACACAAAAGACATCAAGGTAACGCAGCAACGAGCCAATCCTTGCTTCCTGCCGCACGAGCCAATCCTTGCCTCCTGCCACACCACCCACTCCAGGAAAGTGCTGACACACTACGTAAAAGCAGGACATGAACAACACATCGGGAAGCACGTATCCACATAACACCGACCACAAACCCACCACCCAGGAGTTGATGACAATCCATATGAACTGGCAACAAGTGAAACGCGGCTCCAACGTCGGCCTTCGTTAGCAAAGCCCGGGGGCCCACCGCCCCGACCATGTGTACCGCAGAATCGAAGGATGCCTAGGACGCCTGACATCTTTCACCGAAACCCCTTGAGGGTAGGGCAAACGATGAATCAGACGAAAATCCCCTGCCTCCTACTTGGGCACCAGGCCCAAGGGGGACCTGCAACTTAGAAACATAGAATGTGACGGCAGATAGGAACCATTCGGCCCATCTAGTCTGCCCAATTTTCTAAATACTTTCATTAGTCCCTAGCCTTATCTTATAGTTAGGATAGCCTTATGCCTATCCCACGCATGCTTAAACTCCTTTACTGTGGTAACCTCTACCACTTCAGCTGGAAGGCTATTCCATGCATCCACTACCCTCTCAGTAAAGTAATACTTCCTGATATTATTTTTAAACCTTTGTCCCTCTAATTTAAGACTATGTCCTCTTGTTGTGGTAGTTTTTCTTCTTTTAAATATAGTCTCCTCCTTTACTGTGTTGATTCCCTTTGTATATTTAAATGATAGAAACATAGAATGTGACGGCAGATAAGAACCACGGGGCCTCAACTGACCCCGCGAACCACCCCAAAGCTACCTCCCGCAGGAGCTCATCCAGCACCATCTGCAGGAAGTCGAGCACAGACTTAGAAACATAAACATAGAATGTGACGGCAGATAAGGACCATTCGGCCCATCCAGTCTGCCCAATTTTCTAACCACTGACGTTAGTCCCTGGCCTTATATTATAGGTAGGACAGCCTTACGCATACCCCACACCCACTTAGACTCCTCTACCATGTTAACCTCTACCACTTCAGCTGGAAGGCTAGTCCATGCATTCGCTACCCTTCTGTTAACGTAATACATCCGGGTATGATTGTGAAACCTTCGCCCCTCCAATTTAAGACTATGTATTCTTATTGCGGAAGTTTTACCTCTTTTAAACATAGTCTCCTCCCTACTGCATTGATTCCCTTTAAGTATGTAAATTGTCTATGATATAGCGACTTTCACGCCGGGCGCTCTGAGAAGGGGATCCCAAAGTCTTGGGTGACCCCCTGCAGCAGGGGCCGCATGGCCTCCCGATTCCAGTAGCGTTGAGCCATGGGTGCATCGCGCTTACGAGCACTGGCGTCGCCGCCCTGTGCCCCAACGTCCCCTTTTTTCCCCGTACTTACTGTTACAGTCTCCATTCCACAGACTGGTTATATTATTAATGTACAATCCTGTTTATTGAGACTCTGTTTAACGGCCTGCAGGCCAGGCGAACGGACTATACAAACTATTGTAAAGCTTCATTCATCAGTGCGAATGACTGACCACCCAGCCCTAGGTGTGTGCCGCCACTTAACCCCGTCATCCCGCAAAGTACTGAATGGTCGGCCATCCTGCGAGCGGAGTGTGCCGTTTGTGGCGAAACCAACCTCGCCACTGTGAACTGGAGAAGCCTGGTTGCTCGCCTGCTCCCTTTGGACTATGGCCCTGCAGGTTAAACCGTTTATTTCCCCTGCAGAAAGGCTTATTTGTGTGATCTGAGTGCCATTCATCTAATAATGTGCACTCAGATCCCAGCTATCTGGGGATATGTGAAATGTCTGTGTGTTAGGTGTAAATGTGACTTTATGTATTTTAAAGTGTTTTGTGTCTTTTTGCAACCATGTGCTTAATGGAGTCTTGTGTCTATCCTGGGAGATAATTGAATTATCTCCAGGATAGAAGACTCTGAAACTGGTTTGGGCCAGAAAGCCATGCTTCATTTAGTCACAAAGGACTTTCCCTTAACTTTTGAACCCCTGGTCTGATTCGTGCCATTTTTTAATATGTTGTTCCCCTGAATGGATTGATTATGAAAATGTAAGTTTTATGTATGTACGATGTTAACTCCCAAAGTTATAAAAATGTACAAAAAGTAACTTTTCAGCTTGGAGATAATTGAGTAGATACAGTAATTGACTCAATTATCTCCTAAGCAGAGGGGAGGAATATGCTGGGTGTGTTTCTATTGTCCCATTGTGTCTGATTGGCTGCTGTACTTGCATTGTATGTGTTGTAATGTGTTTATTGGTGGTTCTGCAAAACCCTGTGGGCAGTACTATGTTTTGTGGATTGTAATAAAAACCAGGCTGGGTGTGCCAGCACTTGAGTTCCTGCTTAACCCTCAAAGTGAAGTGTCGTCTCATTATTGGGGGAAGGATTTATTGTATGCTGTTCCAGTTTGACTGCTAGGAGAGTAAACCTATTCGTATGGTTCCTATTCAACTGTCTACAGCATTCATATGCTTGAGAGGATTCATATGCTTCTCCGGTTCGGTGGTTGTGGTGTCTGCTGCAGTGCTTGGAGTCCTCAGGAAGCGCTAGGAGCATCCTTTAATGGAGGTACCCAGTCGGGGTGCCAGGCGATCCGTTACATTGGTGGCAAGCGGTGGGATGGCGTCCTAGTGCGAGGTAAAGCAGCTCAGAGACACAGTTCGTGGAGTTACAAATTGAGGGCAACGCTAGCACACGTGCAGCGCCCCTGGGAGCAGAGGTATCCAGCGACTTGGAGCAGACAAGTATGGAAGGCTCTGGCAATGATTGGATGGCCGAGGTGAGGCAGCGAGTGGCCCAGTATGGGGATGATTTACCCATGGAGGTACGCCGGGTGATCTGGAACCAGGTCACGGCCGAGCGAAACACAAGGCTGGCCCGAGAATTCCGGCTGGCGAAAGAGAGAGAGTATGCTCAGCGGAAGGAGTGTTACAGCAGCCGAGTAGAGGCTGCATCCGAGGAGGCTAGCCGTCTCCCCCTGAGGCGGCCGCAGGAACCCGAAGTAGGGGTCCTCATAGACTGGTCCTGTGAGGAACCACAACAGGCAGGTGGAGATGGGACCGGCCCAGATCCCCAGCAGCAGCGGAGTTGCCAGGTGCGGAAGCAGGTGGTCCTTACTCGCAAATGTTGAGGGACCTCACAGACTGGTCCTGGGAAGACCCACAGATGGCAGGTGGAGATGGGACGGCGGTCTCTCAACCGGCCCTACAGGGATGCTGGGCGGTCGGCCCAGATCTCCAGCGGCAGTATGTACCCCAGGGAGCTGAAGGTGCAGTCCTTCCTCCCCAGCGGCAGTGTGCACCCCAGGGAGCTGAAGGTGCAGTCCTTCCTCCCCAGCGGCAGTGTGTACCCCAGGGAGCTGAAGGTGCCGTCCTTCCTCCCCAGCGGCAGAGTGTCCTGCAGGGAGCAGAGACCGTCAGTCTCGCACCCCAACCACAGGACAAAATAATGAAAGGGGAGACAGCTGGTCCCCCTCTCCACCAGCAGAGAGAGTGTCAGGGAGAGGAGCCTGATACCCCCTCTCCCCAGCGGCAGTTTACAGTTCAGAGAGAGGAGCTTGTTAC
The DNA here is from genome assembly GCA_933207985.1 of Pelobates cultripes. Classification (NCBI taxonomy): domain Eukaryota; kingdom Metazoa; phylum Chordata; class Amphibia; order Anura; family Pelobatidae; genus Pelobates; species Pelobates cultripes. Next base: position 131,062,596 of record OW240913.1, on the reverse strand, counting down.
ACCCTCTCTCCAGCGGCAGCCTAACCCAGCAAGGGGAGATGTTACACCCCCAACAGTGCAGATGGGACTGTAGTCTCTGCACTTACAGCACAAGGGGTAGGGACAGTCGGTCCTGTTCCCCAGCCACAGAGCGGTGTATCCAGAGGGGAGACAGTCGGTCTCTCCCTCCCACAACCAGGCTCCCACCAGGCTACTTCTGTGGTAGCACTGGCATCAGGGCAGAGTACCGCTGGTCTCTGCCCACTCAGCAACCCACCAAGGCAGCCTAACAGTTGCCCACACAGTCGTGGTGAGGCACCTGGACATGGACAAAGTTTTCCTCTACCCAGGTGTAGTAACCAGTTATTGTGGGTGGGCTGTACTGCTGTTTCTGTTTTGTGGGTGGGTTGCTGGACTAACCAGGGCACTGACCGGCAGGTCAGAAAATACCCAAGCGCCAGGAGAAAATTCCTAGTTGCCATGGCGATCCGGCGCCTGGGATTTGGTTGTGGGAGACTGTTCCGGTCTGTGAATTGCTATGTGTTATTCCTGTTCCCCAGCCACAGAGCGGTGTATCCAGAGGGGAGACAGTCGGTCTCTCCCTCCCACAACCAGGCTCCCACCAGGCTACTTCCGTGGTAGCACTGGCATCAGGGCAGAGTACCGCTGGTCTCTGCCCTGATGCCAGTGCTACCACGGAAGTAGCCTGGTGGGAGCCTGGTTGTGGGAGGGAGAGACCGACTGTCTCCCCTCTGAATACACCGCTCTGTGGCTGGGTCGCAGCCCGTTCACCAGATGAATGCCACCCAGGGGGAGCATTTGTGGATTCCAGTGCCTCTTCGAGTGCTCACACCAATCAATTAGAACATTGGCAACTCGCAACATAAATTAATTACGGGGAAGTAATTAATGAGTGCTTCCCTGGGTGGCCGCCATTCGTCTATACGTCCAGGGTGAGCATTCGTGTCCCAAAAGGAGATGATTCCCTTGCCTAATATCACCCAGAAACCGCACGAACAGAGATGGTTCAAGCTTACAAGACCAAGTTGCTGGGCTTACAAGACCAAGTTGCTGGGTCCCTTACTCTGTGCATGAGAGCCCCTGAATAAACCAGTGATGTTGTTAGGATAAGGGGGATCCTAAGTACAGAGTGTGAGCAAAGTAGTAACGTACCGGACCTTAGAATGGTCGGGCTAGGGTTACTAAAGAATAAAGAATAGACAGGACGAGCCGAGGTCAGGGAACCAGAGGTAGGGAGAACGAGAATACGCAAGCCGGGTCAAATGGATACCAGAAGGAAGAATAGCCAAGACAAGCCAAAGTTCAATACCAGAAAATACCAAGAATAGAACGCGCTATTGGGACCAAAGAACCACAACAGAGCAAGGAACCTAACTCATGAGAGCCTTTTTATATTGTGACTGGACCTGTCTGGGATTACCACACCCCCAAAACATCAATATGCAGACATTTGGGTGATTAATGACATCATTATTATATTGTGACTGGACCTGTCTGGGATTACCACACCCCCAAAACATCAATTTGCAGACGTTTGGGTGATTAATGACATCATTATGACTTCGCCCCTTTTCACGTCATAAAAAGAGGCGCAAAAATGACTTGCAATGCTGGAAGGCCACCAGACCTTGTCTCCAGAACCCTGCGGCTGGTTCCTTTATTTACCACTATAATGTCTTAAAGCATAGAACTTAGTAGGGCTAACCATACTGTTATCTTAGCCATCATTTTATATAGTTAGTGAAAGAGATCCTCTATTTAAAATATATAAATAATTGAGAATACAATATAAAATAAGGATTGTCTTGGAAGCTAAAACTATAAATAGACATATAAAATCCATTATAGCAGAGTTTATAAGACTAAATGCTTGCAAATATCAATAATAGGTTAACATACCCTTCTGAACATGTCATCATGTCAGCCTCTCTGTCATTTTAAGATGGAGCAGCGTCTGTCTCCAAGTCTCTCCTCTGTTTCTTAACATTTAAAAGTACACCTATTTATACCTTAGGTGTCTCCATTTTAGGGTTACCGTAGTTCATATATGAAAAAGTAACACTTCTTTTATTCATTTTAGGACCTCCCTTAACTTGGCAAACATACAAGACCATAACTAAAGGGTGCATACGTCATGGAAATTTTCCTGACTTAGTTCAAGATGACATTTTAACCCCTTCAGGACGGGTGACGGACGAGGTCCGTCACAGAGGGGAGACCCTTAACGACGGGTGACGGACCTCGTCCGTCACGCGGTAAAATTAACCCCGGATCGCCGCTATCGCGGCGATCGCGGGGTTAATGGTGCTCCCGGTATGCCTCTGCATTGGAGGCATACCGGGAGCACCCGGTCAAGCTGCCCAGCACATGTGCTCGCTCTGACCACAAGTCAGAGCGAGCACATGTGCTCTGTATACTCACCTACCGGCTCCCTGCACTTCCGGGTTCTGTGTGAAGTGCAGGGAGCCGGATCAGTGCTGATCCTGCCCCCTGCTGTTAAAAAAAATAAAGTTTATTTAAAGTGTCCCCCCCCTTACCCATTTTAATAAAAAATTAACCCCTTCCCTGCCAATTGATCACTGACTACAGTGATCAATTGGCAGGGATTACATTTTACTATGATCTGATTTTTTTTTTAACCCCTGAGGGTTAATTCTTTTTTTTTTAACCCTCAGGGGTTAAATTAATTAAATTAATTAATTAAATTATTTTTAAATTATATATTTAGATAGCTGGGGTAGGTGGAAGTTAGTGGGGAATTGGGGGATTTGACGTTAGGCTAACTAGGGGTTAACGTTAAAAAAAAGTTTTAAAAGAAACTTTAAAAAGTTAAAAATTAAGCTTAAAAATGTTTTAATAACATTTAAGTAATAAAAACAAAAAAACACACTTTACCTAGTCCAAATAAAAATTAACCCCTTCCCTGCCAGTCGATCACTGCCTACAGCGATCAAATAGAGATCACAGTATTATACTGTGATCTAATTTTTTTTAACCCCTGAGGATTAACTTTTTATTTATTTTTTAAACCTCAGGGGTTCAATTTATTTAATTAATTAATTAAAATATTTTATAACTATATATTTTGCTAGCTGGGGTGGGTGGGAGTTATGGGAAAATGGGGAATTTACTGTTAGTGCTGCGTACTGCTAGTTAGGGGTTAACGGTAAAAAAAAAAGCTTAGAAAAATGTTAAATCTGTAAAAAGTTTTAAGAAAGTTTAGGAAAGTTTAAAAAAAATTTATAAGCAAAACAAAAGTTTAAAAACTAGTTTTTAAAAGTAAAAAAGTTATAAAAAGTAAAAAAATACATTTTAAAAACGCTCATTACCACTACACCTGGAACAAACTAGAGAAAAAATTATCCCACGCCAAGGTTCAAAATATGCCTTTTGAATTACCCCAGGGTGTATTCTTTAATAAATAGTATGTGTTTGTGGGGAAGTTTCAATAACCAACCGTCTAAACTACTCCAAATTGGAACATGGACACAGCGTAAAACTTCAAAGTTAGAAAAAAACTGAATGGCTGCGTCTCAAATGCGCCCCTTCAACATCCACATATACCTGGCAAAGGTACATACGGGGGTATTGCTGTACTCAGCCGACATAGCTGAGCAACATATGAAGTATTATACAGTCATAGTACACATAAGGTTTGCAAAATATGCTGCGCAAACTCACTTTGTATGTCAAAAAGGCAGAAAAAATGCTTATTACCACTACACTTGGTACAAGCTAGCGGAAAAATGATCCCACGCTAAGGTTCAAAATATGCCTTTTTGAAATACCCTGGGATGTCTTCTTTAAGAAATGGTATGGCTTTATGGGGAATTTGGATTATATAGCCTGGTAAAATACTCTAAAATGGGACATAGGCACAGCATAAAAATTCAAAGTTTGAAAAAAACTGGAATGGCTGTGTCCCAAATGTGCCCCTCCGATGTCCACACATACCTGGCAAAGGTACATACGGGGGTATTGCTGTACTCAGCCGACATAGCTGAGCAACATATGAAGTATTATACAGTCGTAGCACACATAAGGTTTGCAAAATATACTGTGCAAACTCACTTTGTATGTCAAAAAGGCAGAAAAATGCTTATTACCACTACACTTGGTACAAGCTAGCGGAAAAATGATCCCACGCTGAGGTTCAAAATATGCCTTTTTGAAATACCCTGGGATGTCTTCTTTAAGAAATGGTATGGCTTTATGGGGAATTTGGATTATATAGCCTGGTAAAATACTCTAAAATGGGACATAGGCACAGCATAAAAATTCAAAGTTTGAAAAAAACTGGAATGGCTGTGTCCCAAATGTGCCCCTCCGATGTCCACACATACCTGGCAAAGGTACATACGGGGGTATTGCTGTACTCAGCCGACATAGCTGAGCAACATATGAAGTATTATACAGTCGTAGCACACATAAGGTTTGCAAAATATACTGTGCAAACTCACTTTGTATGTCAAAAAGGCAGAAAAAACGCTTATTACCACTACATCTGGTACAAGCTAGCGGAAAAATGATCCCACGCTAAGGTTCAAACTATACCTTTTGAAACACCCTGGGGTGTCTACTTTAAGAAATGGTAGGCCTTTGTGGGGTAGATTGAATTTAAAACCTGCGAAGATGCTTGGAAATTGCACATAGGCCCAGCGTCAAAATTCAAAGTTTGGTAAAAATGGATATGGCTTGGTCTCCTATATGGCACTGTAGCTTCACAAAATAGTGACAAAGACATTCATTGGGGTGTATTTTTACTCAAAAGACTTAGCTGAGCATAATTTGGGAGGTTTGAACTTAGTGGCACATATGAAATATACAAAACGCCCAGCAAAAATGCAATCCGTATGTAAAAAATGCACAAAATAATTTTTTTACCACATACTTTGGCATATATTGGTGAAAAAATGGGGGTATGTTAAGGCACAATATGCACCTTATGAGATACCCTGGAGTGTCTACTTTTACAAATGGTAGGCCTTTGTGGGGGTTTTTTTGAACAGTCAAACTGTTATAATACCCCAAATGGAAGCTAAGGCTCATTAAATCCGTCTCTCAAAATTCTACTGTGAATACTGTAAAGGACAGGTCTCCTATATGGCACTGTAGCTTCACGAAATAGTGCCAAAGACATTCATATGGGGTGTCATTTTACTCAGAAGACTTAGCTGAGCATAATTTGGGGGTTTGAACTTAGTGGCACATATGAAATATACAAAACGCCCAGCAAAAATGCAATCCGTATGTAAAAAATGCACAAAATTTTTTTTTACCACATACTTTGGCATATATTGGTGAAAAAATGGGGGCATGTTAAGGCACAATATGCACCTTATAAGATACCCTGGAGTGTCTACTTTTACAAATGGTAGGCCTTTGTGGGGGTTTTTTGAACAGTCAAACTGTTATAATACCCCAAATGGAAGCTAAGGCTCATTAAATCCATCTCTCAAAATTCTACTGTGAATACTGAAAAGGACAGGTATCCTGTATGGCACTGTAACTTCACGAAATAGTGCAAAAGACATACAATGGGGGTGTCATTTTACTCAGCAGATATAACTGAACACAAAATAAAACTTTGTACAGGAATAGCACACACCAACTTTACAAAATATACACGAGAATTTCTCTGTTATAAGTTTGTGTGCCAAAAACCAAAAAGAACACAATTTTACTCCAATATTTAGCAGAGGTTGGCGGTAATATGGCTACGTAGAAAGTGTCAAAACAACCTTAGGTAAATAGCCCGTGATGTCTACTTTATATAAATATATACTTTTGTGTGGCAATTTTGTTTTCTTTTATGGCTATTAAGCTTACAAGACAAACATACCAAATTCTAAAATCGCTCCACATTAAAATTTTATTTTACTCCTTGTGCTTTGTGACCTGTAACTACCAAAAAAAACTTAAAATCCCAGACACATTATATATTCTGTAAATCAGAACAAATAAATAAATTTATTTTTAATTACTTTCCTTAACCTGCACTAATTATGCACACATTATTATTGCAAAAACTGTAAAAAAAAACAATATTTTTCATTTTTTTGCATTTTTCTGTATTTTTTTTATAATAAGTAAGCATTTATATATATATATGTTATATCAAATTAAAGCCCTTTCTGTCCTTTAAAAACAGTATATAATATGTGTCGGTGCAATAAATGAGAGAGATGCAAATTGCAGTTGAACGCAAACAGCAAGAAAATGCAAAAATTGCTTGTGTCATTAAGCGTAAGTCAAGCTTCTGAAGCTGTGTCCTTAAGGGGTTAAAGTCTGAATAGCTTATCTGTTGTTTATACTAAGTCGTAAGTGCACAGTCGTGGGAGATTCCCAGATGTGGGGAAGTTCCATTAACTTGGGGTTACCACAGTATATTGTGTACTGAAAGAGTCGTAGTATAGCCTTGAAGCTTATTTATACATTATTGTTATTGTAATTCGTCTGGGACAAAATGGCGCAAACATATTATGCACTGAGGTTATTGCTTAAAGAAACATCTATGAAAAACAAATGTTCCATTTATAACACATTGTCAGTTTGCAATATCTCTTAAAGACAAAGTACACAGTTTATGAAATACAACATTTCATTCTAAAACTTGTAATATTTGCATTTGCCCATAACACCCTCTCCATTAAACTTTGGGCATTGTAGGCCATTTCTTCCTTAAAATAGTGAACCAAAGTTCTCCAAAGGTCTTTAGGTTTTTTGTGCTCCCAGCATCTTTGTTCATTGTTGTAACAGTATAATATCTGTAGTGTGATCTTTGCCTGTAAAGGTGGTTGATTAAAATGAGCAAAGCTTTTGTCTGGGAAAGAATTGAAAAGAACACCAGGTTCCAGAGTAAGAAATTCTTGGATAGATCCGGATACGAATTGTAATCCAAAGTTAAAAGTAGTAATTGTATTTGTAATCCAAAGTCTTTAAAGGCCTGTAGAAGTTTACATTAATTAGATACATTGCTGGAGGTTGTGTTTGTAGAATACCTGGGTATTGGTTGTAGAGTCCAGCTATCCAAGTATTTGGCTATAATTGGTTACAGATCTTGAATCAGCATCATCTGTTATCACCGTGGTGATGGTGTTAGTATTTGTCTTTGCTTTTTATTTTATTTTTTTTTCCATGAAACATTTTTACACCGTTTATCAATTAATTGACAGCATTTCCAAGACTTTGTCTTAAGTACCATGGATCCCGTTATAGTAAATGTTATGTTGATACAGCAATCGAAGTGGATTCTCAAGAACGCCTCTTTTTGCTGTATTGGAATCTTTGTAACATCTCAATTGTCTTTGCTTTTTATTTTTTATTTTTTTCCATGAAACATTTTTACACCGTTTATCAATTAATTGACAGCATTTCCAAGACTTTGTCTTAAGTAACATGGATCCCGTTATAGTAAATGTTCTGTTGATACAGCAATCGAAGTGGATTCTCAAGAACGCCTCTTTTTGCTGTATTGGAATCTTTGTAACATCTCAGTGATTGACATCTCACTGACATCAGGTGCTGTTATGCTAAAAATGTTAACAGGTAAAATCTGTGGAAAAATCTTTACATCTGTTATACTTTGTATAATAATGATAGCTGAAATAGTACCATAGTTAATCTTTCTAGTGGTTTGTTTTGTATTAAAGATAAACACCCTTGTATATGATTTAGAGATATGAGGATAATTTGCAGCAGCAAAGTATTTACCGCCTTTGTTCACAATTATATGCAAAATTACATTCTCTTTAAATACATAGAGTGGTATGGATGTTGAATTTATATCTTTGACATCTTGTCACCAATTTGCAATAGGTGACCTAAATGATCAATTTCCAAAATCATCATGTATATCACCTGGATGGGTTAATCCATAATACTCTTTTACTTTCCATTGACTGGCCTTAGCTAGATAGTTGAAGCAAAGGTTCTGCCTGTCTTTCAGTTCAGTATTAGTAGGCCGGTCTTGTTATTATTTATTAATTGCATCAAGGTTTCTTTCCTTAATTGATGTGTTTTTTCCAATTCATATGCCACCAAATGTCATTGTAAAGTTCATTGTTGCAGAATATTGTTCCAGGATGGTTTTTCACTCTAGTAGGAAATCTATATTCCTCTTCTTCTGCTCCTTCCTATTAACCACTTTTTCTGAGTTGTAGGCAACAATCTGTGTCTTGTACTGTGAGGTGCTTTGATAGTCAATCAGGTTTTCTCAGTACCATGTTCCATCTTAAGAAACAGCTGGGTGTTGACAGTTATCAGCCTTTATTTCTTTTTCCGTTCATCTTCTGTCTGGAAACATAATAGCAATGTCCAGAATTAGCATAGCACTTCTTTTCAGCATAAGAAGGCTGTCTGCGGTAGTCACTCAATGATAAACTATATGGAAAAGTCTTTTCTTGCATCACCTTCATAGGTGCATCCAAAGTCTTTCATAATCATCTGTCTCGTCTTTTTCTGTTTTCAGCATGCTTTGCCATCATCGTTGAGTCCATTAGTAGGATTTGTATTAGTCCAATCACATCTTTCTCATGTATAATCAGTTTTTGGAATGATCTCAATAGGTTCCTTGTGAAATACCAGTGTAGGTCACATTAGCAATCATTTCACTGTGAGCTGTGTCTCTCCTTTTGCGATGGTTCTTGGAGGTAGTTCTCACGATCACAGAACTTGTATAGTGTGCAGTCCAATTGCTTTCAGGTGCTTCCTGCTTGTTAACATAATTCCAATGCAGTTTTAAAACGACAGCTAGGGTTGATGTTATGATAATGCTGCAGATTGTAAGAAGGAGACACCATAACCATTTTTCTAGCATCCTTTTGCTTCCATCTTTGCATTTCTTTCTTACTGTATAAGATAATTCAGGTTCAGTCTGTTTTCTCCAGAGTCTTTCTTCTAATGATGTTGATGATTCATTTTTCATACAGTCCATGTTAACTGTGAATGTATCACATCTGTCTCTTCATCCTTTTCCATCACATTTGCAGGTTCAGATGTCAGATCATGATTCAGTCTGTTATGTGGCTATGATTCTGGTGGCTGTGTTTTGGTGGTATTTCTGTCATCCTCTGTTTGTTTGTTTTATCTTGTCATCTTTAACAGCATCCATTGTATCAGTCAGTGGTTCTGTGAATGTCCTGTTAGTATTTAGTAGGTTGTAAAATATCAAAACTTACTGTTCTCTGTTGGCTCTGATTGTTCTCTGTAGTAAAAGTTCTCAGAGTCACCCTCTCCAGGACAAACTGGCCAACAGTAAGAAAAAGTTGGTGGTGCAAGGCGAGGTGGGCTGGAAAAAAATTCCCTAAATTTCTCTAATAGAACCAATGGTTCTAAGCTCTCCCTGGTGCAGAAATATGTTTGTCAGTGAAAAAACATGTAACATTTCATATGGTCAGGGCCAGCGCTACCTGTAAGGCGGACTAGGCAGCCGCCTAGGGTGCCCCTTGGGAAGGGGCACCGCCAGGAGCGCCGGCCCGCTCATGCTGCAGCCGCCCGAGCGCTCTGTAGAGAGCCTCAGGCGGCTGCAGCTTTGCCCAGGCGGTGCGTCCAGGAGGGTGGACCGCACCGCCCGGGTGCAGCATGGGGAAAGGGGCTGACAGGAGGGAAGCGCTCAGCGCTCCCACCTGTCACTCCCTCACTGTAGCGTGGCCGAGCTCTCTATTGGTCCGCGGGTACAGGGAGCATCTGTCTCCTGTACCCGGCCGGACTAACAGGAAGTGCACACTGAGGAATTGACAGGGAAGGGGGTTGGGGTGACCTTGGGGAAGGGGGTTGGAATTGACAGGGAAGAGTTTGGAATTGACTGCTGAGGGATTGACGGGATTATTTTCCCTGTATATTATGTTGTCACAGCTATAATGTGCATTAACCTGACTATTTCTAAGTGTTGTGCCAACTGTTCATTACTCAGTGGTCTATATTGATGTGTGAACCGAAATTTTGAGTTCCTTGAGCAGTAACGACTTCATAAATGTTCCTTGAACATTGAGCTGCGCCAACATCGTGGTGACTTCAATGGGCAGGCGAATTTTAAAACACACAGGGACTCTTTCTGGCCACAATAGTGATGGAAAAGTTGTTCAAGGGGACTAACACCTGGACTGTGGCATGCCGGAGGGGGATCCATGGCAAAACTCCCATGGAAAATTACACAGTTGATACAGAGTCTGGTTTTAATCCATAAAGGGCAGAAATCACCCAACATTCCTAAATCACAATCAATATGGATTGACACCTGACATATGACATATTGACACCTTGACATATGGATTGACAACTGTCCTCAGAGCCCCTGATGCACACGGACACAGAGCAGAATAGAGACT
>OW240913.1:131035945-131046754 GCA_933207985.1 Pelobates cultripes | reverse complement strand
AGAGACTAAGTCCCATTCAGCGATGGGACTTAGTCTTTTTTTCCGCCGTTTTTTTCAGCCTTATTTCAGCTGCAGAGACTAAGTCCCATTCGCGATGGGACTTAGTCGTTTTTTCAGCCTGAAATAGACCGACCTCACAGCCCAAATCTATGGAACTGTTTTGGGCAGGAAAATGTGCTTGCAGTCGGTCATAAAGGGACCTCCAGCTAACTTTTTAACCCCGGATGGATTTGGCTGATTTTTGGTTATGTTTATGTTTTAAGTGTGCTGATTCCAAATATGTAATTATGAAGATGGGATGTGTAGTTTTAAAGTTACAGGGTATGGCTAAAAACTGTATTTTTACTGCCTGTGTTTAATTATGTTAATTTCTTCCCAAACGTCATTTCGTTCAAAGTGGAGAGAATGTTAAAAAAATATATTTTTGTTCTGAGTGTGAGAAATGCTTTTCAGCCGCCTCTAATCTTAAGCATCATTTGAGGAGCCATACAGGAGAGAAACCTTATTTGTGGTGTGTTTAGTATTGTTCTGATCAGTTTAATACCTTCCGCGTCTCCTATCAGTGGACGTGTATATGGCAGCCATTTTAGGAACCGCATACCTGGGACCCGAGCAAGGTCACCTCGTTCAACAGGCTTGCGATCCTCCAGGAAGAGCCTGAACCCTACCGCTGCACGTGTCTTACCTGTACATGGAAAGCTGCTCTGGTTCCTTGATGAGCCAGCTGCCCGTGAGTTAACATGTCCCGCGGAGAAGCACTCTGTCCTGTAAAGCCTCACCAAAAAAAAGGAGTGGTGTGTTTAGTATTGTTCTGATCAGTTTAATACCTTTCGCGTCTCCTATCAGTGGACGTGTATATGGCAGCCATTTTAGGAACCGCATACCTGGGACCCGAGCAAGGTCACCTCGTTCAACAGGCGACAACATTTGTCCCTGGAAAACTATCCTGGACATTCTGTACAATTTGTATGGATATGGCAGTGATTTCTGCAACAGGGAGATGGAAGAAGATGCTTGGTCGGTCCTCTTAATTCAAATTTGGGGCACTGCGCGGTCAAGCTAATGTGCCACCAGATAGGAGTGGTGTGTTTAGTATCATTTTATCAGTTTAATACCTTCCGCGTCTCCTATCAGTGGTCGTGTACACGGCATTGATTTTTGTAACAGGGAGATGGAAGAAGAGGCTTGGTCGGTCCTCTTACTGCAAATTTTGGGGCACTGCGCGGTCAAGCTAATGTGACACCAGATAGGAGTGGTGTGTTTAGTACTATTTTTATCAGTTTAATACCTTCCGCGTCTCCTATCAGTGGACGTGTATATGGCAGCCATTTTAGGAACCGGACACCTGGGACCCGAGCAAGGTCACCTCGTTCAACAGGCTTGCAGCGTATCCTCCAGGAAGAAGAGCCTGAACCCTTACCGGCTGCACGTGTCTTACCTGTACATGGAAAGCTGCTGTGGTTCCTTGATGAGCCAGCTGCCCGTGAGTTAACATGTCCCGTGAGAAGCACTCTGTCCTGTAAAGCCTCACCAAAAAAAAGGAGTGGTGTGTTTAGTATTGTTCTGATAAGTTTAATACCTTCCACGTCTCCTATCAGTGGTCGTGTACACGGCATTGATTTTTGTAACAGGGAGATGGAAGAAGAGGCTTGGTCGGTCCTCTTACTACAAATTTGGGGCACTGCGCGGTCAAGCTAATGTGACACCAGATAGGAGTGGTGTGTTTAGTACTATTTTTATCAGTTTAATACCTTCCGCGTCTCCTATCAGTGGACGTGTACACGGCATTGATTTTTGTAACAGGGAGATGGAAGAAGAGGCTTGGTCGGTCCTCTTACTGCAAATTTGGGGCACTGCGCGGTCAAGCTAATGTGACACCAGATAGGAGTGGTGTGTTTAGTACTATTTTTATCAGTTTAATACCTTCCGCCTCTCCTATCAGTGGTCGTGTACACGGCAGTAATTTCTGTAACAGGCAGATGGAAGAAGATGCTTGGTTGGTCCTCCTAACTGGAGACTGTGTTGCTGTACGGGTGGCAGGTGGAGCCATTTATAAAGTACACACTGCTTTATAAAGCCATTTATAAAGTACACACTGGCGGCTTGAACCCAAGTTGGTGGCGGATAAGTCACGCAAGTCAACAGGCATTCAGAGCTAAAATACAGCAGCGTGTGGACCATTTTTAGCCCAAGGCAGCTCATCTCATCAGGCCTCTTTTACATAGGGTCACTTGGCAGATATGGATTGACACCTGTCCTAGGGATCCCTGATACACACTGACACAGAGCAGAATAGGGACTGTTCCTCCTACATAGGGTCACATGGCAGATATGGATTGACACCTGTCCTCAGAGCCCCTGATACACACTGACACAGATCAGAATAGGGAATGTTACCCCAACATCGGGTCACTTGGCAGATATGGATTGACACCTGTCCTAAGGATCCCTGATACACACTGACACAGATCAGAATAGGGAATGTTACCCCAACATCGGGTCACTTGGCAGATATGGATTGACACCTGTCCTAAGGATCCCTGATACACACTGACACAGATCAGAATAGGGAATGTTACCCCAACATCGGGTCACTTGGCAGATATGGATTGACACCTGTCCTAAGGATCCCTAATACACACTGACACAGAGCAGAATAGGAATGTTACTCAACATCAGGTCACTTGACAGATATGGATTGACACCTGTCCTGTAAGGATCCCTGATAATAACACTGAGACACAGAGCAGAATAGGAATGTTACCCCAACATCGGGTCACTTGGCAGATATGGATTGGTCATCCTAAGGATCCCTAATACACACTGATACACCTACTTGGATGGTATAGACATTTTTAGCAGCTCCTGGCCCGAACACCTGACCCACATAGGAGCCGTAATAGACTGGATTAGGGAGTCGACTGACCCTAAAGCCCAGTAAGTGCCATATAGGAACGTGTAAAAACCTCCCCAAGATAGTAGTATGGGCCCCAGAGGGTGAACAGGCCTTCCAACAGCTCAAGACGGCGCTCATTAAATCACCTGTACTTTCTTCTCCTGATCCAACTAAACACTTTCTCGTCCATACAGACGCTTCTATGCTTGGATTGGGAGCAGTACTGAGCCAAGTCGGAGCAGATGGTGGCTAGCAACCCGGGGCTTATCTAAGCCGTAAACTTTTGCACAGCGAAGTATATTCACTGCCATTGAAAAGGAGTGCATAGCGGTGGTGTGGGCCCTCAAAAAGCTGCAACCTACTTGTATGGACAACCGTTTACCTTACTCACAGATCACAACAAATTTGCCGGGCACCAGCGTGCGGAAGCCACTCCACCTAATGTGCCACCAAGCACAGGAGTGGTGTGTTTAGTACTATTGTTATCAGTTTAATCACTGTTACGCCCCCTATCCGTTGATGTGGAGCAAGACGCAGCAGCAGAAGAGGACTAAGCCGAGGAGGTTATGGAAGAGGATGGAGTAGGAGGAGTAGAGGAGGTGGCAGCAGGACTGCCTGCAAGTCGCGGCGGTGTCACCAACTCCTCTACAGAGCCATGCATTCCATGCTTGGCAGCAGTCAGCAGGTTTACCCAATGCGCAGTGTAGGTGATATACCTGCCCTGACCATGCTTTGCAGACCAGGTATCAGTGGTCAAATGGACCCTTGCCCCAACACTGTGTGCCAGAGATGCTATTACTTCCTTTGCACAATTGAGTACAGGTTGGGGATTGCCTTTGCGAAAAGTAATTTCGGCCGGGTACCTTCCACTGCGGTGTCCCAATAGCTAAAAAATTTTTGAACGCCTCAGACTCCACCAGCTTGTATGGTAAAAGCTGGCGGGCTAATAGTTCGACAAGCCAGCAGTCAGACGCTGGGCAAGGGGGTGACTTTCTGACATTGTCTTCTTACGCTCAAACATGTCTTGACAGACACATGACTGTGGGAAGATGAGCGTGAACTGCTCAAGGCGGGAGGCTGGAGTGGCTGGATGGTTGAGAGGGGACAAGGAGGACAGCAGTGGTTGACGTGGCTGAAGATGCTGGACCAGGAGGAGGCTAGAGTAGGCGAGCTGCTTATACTCATGTGTTGATCCCACAGGCGTTTGTGATGTGAGATCATGTGCCTACGCAAAGCAGTTGTACCTAGGTGGGTGTTGGACTTCCCATGACTCAGTTTCTTTTGGCACAGGTTGCAAATGGCATCGCTGTTGTCAGAGGCAGACACACAAAAAATTCCACACTGCTGAGCTCTGCAATGACGGCATTCTGGTGGTGGACACAGCATGCGTTGATTGGCGTGCTGTCGGGCTGACCCCGGGTGTCGATGCATGCTGTCTGACTGTGCCACTAGCTCCTTGCGACGACCTCCCCCTGCTTCCAACTCGTCTCCTCCTCCTCCCTGTCTCCCCATCTGAACTTTCGCCCTGTTCTTCTTCTTGACGAGCGGGCACCCACGTGACATCCATGGACGCATCGTCATCATCAACCGCTTCACTTGTATCTGACAACTCAGCAAAGGAAGCAGCAGCGGGTACAACATCATCATCATCATCACACCGTACGTCCATGTGTGTAATGCTGCCTGCCTGAGACATATCCCTGTTATCTACATCCTCTGGCAATAATGGTTGCGCATCACTCATTTCTTCAAACGGATGTGTGAATAACTCCTCTGACATACCAACTGAAGCGGCTGTGGTGCTAGTTTTGGTGGTGGCGGCAGGCGGGTGAGTGGTATCTTGAGAGGTGCCTGAAGCTAAGCTGGAGGAGGATGGTGCGTCAAGGTTCTGAGCGGAGGCTGTAGAAGATTGGGTGTCCTGTGTTAGCCAGTCAACTATGTCCTCAGAACTTTTCAAGTTCAGGGTACGTGGCCTCTGAAAACTGGGCATTATTCTAGGGCCAAAGGGAATCACAGCACCACGACCACGATGGGCGGGGTGGCCTGCCTCTGCCTGTCATTTTTTTGGGATTAGTGGTACTATGCGTGCAAGCTACTGTGAGACCAGATATGAGTGGCAATGTGCACTGGCACAGTTGTGCAGAGCATAGGCTGTAGGCCTGACAATCTTCGGGCTTTTGAAGCATAAATTCAACTGCTATTCAATCTATAACAGGAAAAAGTGTTTGTTTTTAAATCCAAGCTATTGTGACACAGGATCTAATTAGTGGCACTTGTCAGCGTATCCACTGTTAGCGTAACACACCCGCTTTAAGGACACTGACTGCTATTCAATCTATAACAGTGAAAAAAGTTTTTTGTTTTTAAATCCAAGCTATTGTGTCACCAGATCTAAGTGGTGGCACTGGTCACCGTATCCACTGTTAGCTTAACACAGCCGCTTTAAGGACACTGACTGCTATTCAATCTATAACAGTGAAAAAGTGTTTTTTGTTTTTAAATACAAGCTTTGTGTCACCAGATCTAAGTGGTGGCAATGGTCACCGTATCCACTGTTAGCGTAACACATCCGTTTTAAGGACACTGACTGCTATTCAATCTATAACAGTGAAAAAAGTGTTTTTTGTTTTTAAATACAAGCTTTGTGTCACCAGATCTAAGTGGTGGCAATGGTCACCGTATCCACTGTTAGCGTAACACACCCGCTTTAAGGACACTGTCTGCTATTCAATCTATAACAGTGAAAAAAGTGGTTGTTTTTTTTTAAATACAAGCTTTGTGTCACCAGATCTAAGTGGTGGCAATGGTCACCGTATCCACTGTTAGCGTAACACACCCGCTTTAAGGACACTGACTGCTATTCAATATATAACAGTAAAAAAAGTGGTTGTTTTTTTTTAAATACAAGCTTTGTGTCACCAGATCTAAGTGGTGGCAATGGTCACCGTATCCACTGTTAGCGTAACACACCCGCTTTAAGGACACTGACTGCTATTCAATCTATAACAGTGAAAAAGTGTTTTTTTTTTTTTAAATCCAAGCTATTGTGACACCAGATATAAGTGGTGGCACTGGTCACCGTATCCACTGTTAGCGTAACACACCGGCTTTAAGGACACTGTCTGCTATTCAATCTATAACAGTGAAAAAAGTGTTTTTTGTTTTTAAATACAAGCTTTGTGTCACCAGATCTAAGTGGTGGCAATGGTCACCGTATCCACTGTTAGCGTAACACACCCGCTTGAAAGACACTGACTGCTATTCAATATATCACAGTAAAAAAAGTGTTTTTTGTTTTTAAATCCAAGCTTTATGTCACCAGATCTAAGTGGTGGCACTGGTCACCGTATCCACTGTTAGCGTAACACACCCGCTTTAAGGACAGTGTCTGCTATTCAATCTATAACAGTGAAAAAAGTGTTTTTTGTTTTTAAATACAAGCTTTGTGTCACCAGATCTAAGTGGTGGCAATGGTCACCGTATCCACTGTTAGCGTAACACACCCGCTTTAAGGACACTGACTGTTATTCAATCTATAACAGTGAAAAAAGTTTTTTGTTTTTAAATCCAAGCTATTGTGACACCAGATATAAGTGGTGGCACTGGGCACCGTATCCACTGTTAGCGTAACACACCCGCTTTAAGGACACTGACTGCTATTCAATCTATAACAGTGAAAAAAGTGTTTCGTTTTTTTTAAATACAAGCTTTGTGTCACCAGATCTAAGTGGTGGCAATGGTCACCGTATCCACTGTTAGCGTAACACACCCGCTTTAAGGACACTGACTGCTATTCAATCTATAACAGTGAAAAAGTGTTTTTTGTTTTTAAATACAAGCTTTGTGTCACCAGATCTAAGTGGTGGCACTGGTCACCGTATCCACTGTTAGCGTAACACACCCGCTTTAAGGACACTGACTGCCATTCAATATATAACAGTGAAAAAAGTGTTTTGTTTTTTTAAATCCAAGCTTTGTGTCACCAAATCTAAGTGGTGGCAATGGTCACCGTATCCACTGTTAGCGTAACACACCCGCTTTAAGGACACTGACTGCTATTCAATCTATAACAGTGAAAAAGTGTTTTGTTTTTTTTAAATACAAGCTTTGTGTCACCAGATCTAAGTGGTGGCACTGGTCACCGTATCCACTGTTAGCGTAACACACCCGCTTTAAGGACACTGACTGCTATTCAATATATAACAGTGAAAAAAGTGTTTTTTGTTTTTAAATACAAGCTTTGTGTCACCAGATCTAAGTGGTGGCACTGACTGGGGAAATGGGCACAGTATGCACTGTGAACCTGACACAGAAGCTGGCAGCAGTGGCAGACAACTGACTGCTATTCAATCTATAACAGTGAAAAAAGTTTTTTGTTTTTAAATCCAAGCTATTGTGACACCAGATATAAGTGGTGGCACTGGTCACCGTATCCACTGTTAGCGTAACACACCCGCTTTAAGGACACTGACTGCTATTCAATCTATAACAGTGAAAAAAGGTTTTTGTTTTTAAATCCAAGCTATTGTGACACCAGATGTAATTGGTGGCACTGACTGGGGAAATGGGCACTGTGAGCCTGACACAGAAGCTGGCAGCAGTGGCAGACAACTAAGTGCATTTACATTACATAGAAAAATAAAATAAAAAAAAAGCATACCCTTATCCCTAACCTAGCTATGCTTTCCCCTATCTTATGAACAGCAGCTACACTTTCCCTCCTCTTACTAAGCATGCAGCTTGAGAATGAATCTAAAATGGATGCCTTCCAGGAGGTGGGAGGGTCTGCTAGGAGGGTGTGCTGCTAATTGGCTGGAATGTGTCTGCTGACTGTGAGGTACAGGGTCAAAGTTTACTCAATGATGACGAATAGGGGGCGGGTCGAACCGCGCATATGTTCGCCCGCCGTGGCGAACGCGAACATGCTATGTTCGCCGGGAACCGTTCGCCGGCGAACCGTTCGGTACATCACTAAACTACATATCTAAAGACATATCTCGCTATTCACACACTATACATTTATCTGTCTCAAACTTTGTGTATCTTCCCATAACTCCTCCTTCCCCCATTTGAGGACCTCTATAAAAAGCCCAATTTGTGTCTCTCTCACCATATCACCTTTTCCTCCACAACTTGTGTGTTTTTGGTGTAGCATTCTGCAAAACATGTTTTTATTTTTTTGGTGCAAAAATCATAAAGATTTGATCATGCAGAAATATAACATATCAATGAGGACAAAACTGCATTTTATTGAGGCTAAAAACGGCATCATTTGCGAAGACTCCCAAATATGACATCTTAGCTTAGTTGATGGTTGTCATGGTGTCTAGTGGATCGTAGGTATACTTATCTGAAGCATTACCTCACAGCCACAACCATCTTAATCCTGTTGAACAACTTCATCTGCCATGAGCTGTGTTAGTGTGTGAATATTTTGGCTGAGTTACATGTCAAGTCTTCTTGCCTTTACGTGCCATATCTGCTGACGGGATTTGTACAGTAACATTTTGCCAAATTAAAGTGGCAGCATGGTGATAACAGTTACATTAGTCAGACTGGCCAAAAAAGGTTTCAAGAATGCCAAGTTAAAGTGATACAAGGCTGTTGTCTGCCAAAAAAGTGCAAACAAGCTCAAGTCCTCATGGGTTTTTCCTCTGGTTAAATCAGAATTTCACCTTCTTTAAAGGACAACTGTCACCGCAAAAAATGCATTTTTTGTTAAAAATGTGCTGCAGGGAAATAATATATATTTCATTAGTAGATAAGAAACATTTAAATGACTATTTATTCAAACATAAAAGTCAAGATTTGAAAAAAATAGGGCAGAATAAATTGGCAAGCAATCCATTACTGAAAGTACTTTAACCCCTTAAGGACTGAGCCAATTGTAGAAGTTATGATCAAAACAAAATGTAAACAAAACCTTTAATTTGCGCTACATGTATGTTCAGGCGTAATTCACCTATTCAAACTTAGCATTCATATTTGATTGTGTGTGAAAAATGCAAAAAACTAAATTGAACACTCATTTTGGCCAGTGTTTGTGACTAAGTGGCTACTAAAAAAGAATGGACATACCTCATTTGCATTACCCTGGGTTGTCTACTTCTGCAAACGGTATGCCATCATGGGGCTAATTCTCATTCCTGAGCTGCCATACGGTCTCAAAGGCAACATAACCAATAGGGGAAATTGCAATGTGGAAAAAAGTAAATTCAAGCCTTATATTTGACTCAGTAACTTTTGAAAACACCATAAAACCTGTACATAGGGGGTACTGTTATACTCGGGAGACTACGGCGAACAAAAATATTAGTGTTTTAAAATAGTAAAATGTAGCACAACAATTAAACCATCCGTGAAAGTACAACTTGTGTGTGAAAAATGCAAACAACTGAATTTTGACTGACGATTTCATCGTTGGGATATGTTTTACTGTTTTTAAATTGAGGGCTTGCGAGTCAAATTATCTGGAATTTCTGCCTGGGTTGTCGGGCAGGTCCCTCAGATTGTAATTAATAAAATGACTTGATTATGTAAAAATATTATATAACTATATTTGTAAAATTTAAATATATGTATATGTATGTATATATATATATATATATATATAAAACATTTTTAAAAATTATTTTTAATTTTTATATATATATGTATACACATGTAGATAGATAGAGATACATATATGTATTTATAACGTCATTCTAAATGTATTTTGAATTTAATATATATGTATATTAATGCATATTAATATAAAAATACAGTTAGAACAATTTTTTTTATATTTTTTTAAAATATTAATTTATTTCATTTTCATTTTTTCAATTTATTTATTGATTATTATATATAATTATATATATGTAAAATTAATGTCATTCTAAGTGTATTTTAATATTAATAGATACATAATTTATATATATATATATATATATTAATATTAAAATACACTTTTCTTAATGTTGTATGTATGTGTATGTGTACATAAAAGTACTTAGAATATATATATATATGATCCGAGTATTTTTATTTACTTTATTAAAATTTTTATTCCCTTTTTAAACCTTTATAAACTTTTTTGCAGGCATTAGGGGGACTGCCTGAGAGCTCAGGCAGGCCCCCTGCAGTCAGTGCAAAGCCGGCTATTCCGGTCATGTGATCGCAAAGACCGTATGGCCGGGGGGGGGGCAGATCAGTGTGCCTGAGCTCCCAGACAGACCCCAGAATCGTAAATGCTGTTTTGCGGAAGGTCAGGAACCCGGTAAGTACAAAGAATGGTGGGGACGTTCTATGCAACCCTCCGGCGTTTTGGACCACCCCAAAATGGAAGTCATGGAACTCCCGTCCTTACGGGGTTAAACTAAAGGAAGCCAACAATAAATGCAGTTAGCTTTGATGACAGGTGTGTTAAAGTTTTATTTCCGTGAAATCAGACAGCAATAATACTCCCAAACAATGATCATAGCAGCTAATAACATTATTTTTGGTGAGCGAGCCAACACCCATTTGAAGTATAAAAAGAGTGAGTTTTTGTCTGGAAGATGTGAATCGCCTGAGCAGACTTAACGTGATCGCTACATCCCTCCTCTGCAAGAATTAACATCATGTCTCATCACTCCATTCTTGGTACCTCTGGACACAAGCACTTCAGCTCCTGTTCAATGGCTTCTCCTAAACATGGCAGCTCTTACCACACATTATCTCACTCCTCCAAATCAGCAGCTCATGGTCATAAGACACTGCATTGCTTTAGCAGCAGAAGTGCCCATAGTATGGGTTCCAGGGGAAACAAGATCTCAGTGGGAAGCTGCCATTCTGGGAAAACTGGACATGGATCTGGACATGGATCTGGTCATGGATCTGGATATGGATCTGGTTTCGGTATTGGAGGTATTGGTTATGGATTTGGGGGATCT
>OW240913.1:131016078-131028270 GCA_933207985.1 Pelobates cultripes | reverse complement strand
AAAAATGTTTATTTTTTTTTTAATTTTAGTTACTGTCCACCTAGCCCCCTTATCTTTGGGTGGGTCCAATGAGGATCCTTTTCCCTGGGGTCCAATGGGGATCCTAGGATTATCTTCAAGCTCTTCTTGCTTGGCTCCCCTTTAGTGATGCTCAGACCAGAGTTAAGTCATATTCTGAATCTTGGCATCACAACAGGGTGCGTAAGGGAGCAGAGCAAAAAGCCGCCTCAGCTGAACGGGCTGACAAAAACCCAGGAGCCAGGACAAAATTCCTAGTCACCACGGCATTTGTCGAGCCCTGCAGGGCCGGGTTAACATAGGGGCTGATGGAGCTGCAGCTCCAGGCCCATGGATTTTTTTTTTTATTATTATTTTTTTGAAACACTACTCTTCACATACTCTTGCTTAAGTATGGAAACTTAAGAGGGATTGTAGTGGAGCTCCCTGTACCTCAGCCAAGGATCGCTTCCTAGCTGTAACTGGGGAAAACCTCAGCGCTTCTGCACCAGTCAGCATGGCTTGACTGGTGTCCTCCTGGAGCCTCTGCACCCTGGAACAGGATAGAGGACTAGCTCTAGTTCTTCTCAGGGACTAGATGACACACAGTCCTGGGAGCTGTAGTCCTTAAAAGACTTTCCCCACTAAATCCTCTACGAGCTGGAACCAGGTGCTGAGCAGTGACTAGCCCTTTCCCCTCCCAGTAACTGGACGACACACAGTTTTGGGAGTACAACTGATTTTAACGTGCCTTTTATGCACAGACCCCCAGCATGGGGTCTCCTTTGAAAATCATACAGGCGCCTCCCAGGCGTCTCATTGTCAGAGAGATAATGGAGTCAAAAGGACTGGAAACTCAATTATCTCAGTACAGGAAACCATACATAAAAATATAATATATATATACATATATATATATATATATATATATATATATATATATATATATATATATATATATATATATATATATATATATATATATATATATAAAAAAAAAATTAAAAAAAAAAAAAAAAACACAAAAACAACCACACATTAACCCCACAAATTATACATCGCAGAATAGCTCTGATCTGAGCGCCCAAGTTGTACAAATAGTGCTCAGATCAATGCAGTACAGGGGAAACGCCACTGTGTCAAAGTTCTGACTGGACGCACACATGGTCCTATGCCAAAAACAGTTCCAGGGCGAAGTGTGCTTTTGCCTTTCATCTTCAAACCACAAAGTCCTCATGCCGAAATTAGTTCCAGAGCGGTTGCGGCTAAGTACCGCAGAGGTCCATTTGTGGGTTTGGTTCATGCGAATGGCCACCAGGGAGCCAGCAGTCGGTTCCATTTGAAAGAAGGGAAAGTGCTGAACCAGGGGCAGCGAGGGAAATCGGCTAAGGGCATCTGAGCAGGATGACTCCCGAATGGGGTTTTTAGACTTGGACCATAGCCAGTGAGCAAGATGCCAGCTTCCACACTCCTCCAGGAGTTCCTGGCTAACGTTTGTGGGAAGGAGCATCTGTCACAGTGGGTTTGGTTCATGCGAACGGCCACCAGCGTTCGGTTCCATTCGAAAGAAGGGAAAGTGCCAAACCAGGGGCACTAAGGGAAAGCAACTAAGGGCGGCTGGGCAGGGTAGCTCCCAAACAGGGTTTCAGACCTGGACCATAGTCAGTGGGCAGGAGGAGAGCTTCCACACTACTCCAGGGGATTTGAGGCAAACATTCGTGGGAAAAAGCGTTTAACACAGGTATTTATGGGAACAAAACTTGTGTGGACTGGCTGACAGTGAAATTAGTTAAGGTAAGGCTGACTTTTGGTCCTCTTTCTTCTACATTCACTACATACACTTTTTCTCTGTCCCAGACTGTATAACAGGAGCTTCTGTCTGCTGGTAAGGAGGTTAGGAGAGGAGTGGACATGTGAGTGCCAGGCCAGGGTACAGTCCTTAGAAAGCGTGGGGCAAGCGCATCATTAGACGCATTTATGCCAAGCTCAGGGTGCTTTCAGCATGCATGAGGTTGCTGCATCAGATGGTACCTTTCCCGAGCTCCTACGTCTGACTGACAAACCGAGGCTTGCGGCCTACACAAGGCTGAGCCAAGGAGAGACGGCCGCTCTCCGAGATCTCAAGAAGAAGTTGGGAGCCTTGTGAAGCACTCCCTCCACCCCCCTTGGACCGACGTGGGTCATCCCGGTCCTCACCAAGCAACCCCACCCACCTTGCAGACAGCAGGCAACAGAGATTGCATTTAATGAATATCCAGCAATATTCCTCAGAATGGCAGAAACGCCTTCTAGAAGCGACCCTAGGCAGGCCGAGCCAGACGGGTGTTACACACTAGATCACATGCTAGTGCACCTTGACGAAATCTTCGCCCGTTTCTGGGAGATGTTGGAGGTACATGCAGAAGAGCAGACGGAGGCGAGCAGGAGAGGGGGTGCATGAGGCCCCGTCGGGCACAACCTCCTACCAAGCATCCAACCCACACACCCAGCCCATCTGGGCAAAGAGCCAACAGGGATTTCCTCCCAAATCATCCCCCACAGAGGTAGACGTGCAGAACCCATATGAGACGACTGACCACCCAGAGCCTCTATCACCTCACAGAGGGGAAGGACTTGGGCTCGAATGAGAGACTCCCGGTCCGGGGTACAAAGATGAAGACCATCAGCAAGGCCCGGGGTAGGAAGGAAGACACGTGTAGCCCCTGCCTGGCATTACCTCCTGAATGCCTCCGGGGGACCTCTGCAAGTTCCACAGACTTTCTCGCCATACCGAGCCGAGGTATTGGCTGACATTGTCATGCGGTCCCAAGCGTATCACCCGTGTCTCTCCAGGACACGTTGCAACATATCACCCGTCTGCAAACAGGCTGCTGTTGCGGTTAATCTTATGTCTCAGTTATTTCTGTGTTTTAGTAATATTTTCTCTTTTTTGGTTGCATGCCTCTATCTGACCACACTCTAATAGTGGGGCGCTCCAAGGGTTAAACCCGCTAGTGGCAACGTACAAGCCCACTCATACATCCCACTAACATCCAAGTGAAATATCTCGCTATGTTTAAAGGCCAACAGACCGCTAGAGTCTATCAGGGGCGGACTGGCCCACCGGGATACCGGGAAATCTCCCGGTGGGCCGTGGCACTTGGGGCAGCACAGTGCTGCCCCCAGTACACACACTCATGTGGGGGCCGCATGAGCTGAATAATTAAGGTACTTTATCCACTCTATCTCGAGCAAGACATAAGGAGCAGGCTCCCAGCAGTCGGCAGGAACTTGGAGTAAGAGCAGGGAGGATGGCAGTCCTGGTCCCTGCCTGACAGCACACAGGAATCATGTGACCTGGTAATTAGGCACAGCAGAGCAGCCCACGCGGCTCTTCTTAAGTTTTGCTTCCTGTGTGTAAACTGCTGGCAGGGTGGTATGTCAGAGCTGCTGGCTGGGAGGAAGAGGGGTGAGCAGGAAGGCCTGTCAGAGCTGCTGGCTGGGAGTGAGAGGGGTGAGCAGGGGGCCTGTCAGAGAGCTGCTGGGATTGAGCCTCCCTGTCTTATTTGTCGTCCGCCTGCTTTCAGAGGATTTTAGCAGTACCCTTAACCCCCCCCAATGTACAATGTATTACTGTGCTTTGAATTCCCTATTCTGCTGGATTAAAACTTTCAGCCAGGAGCTGGGTACAGACCATCTGAAAGAGCAAGGTCACTTTACTGATTCTTAGGGTATATATATTCTGTGTATATTTCAGGGTGTAATCGTATGCTTGCTGGAGTTTGTGTCAGTTAACCTGTGAGGGAGTAACTATAAGTGTTTGTTTTCTGTATTTGTGAAGGTATTACATGTGTGTCAGTATGGATCAGTGTGTGCGTGTGCCAGTATGGATCAGGGAGACAGCCACTAGAGGCTGGATTAACCCTCAATGTAAACATAGCTGTTTCTCTGAAACAGCTATGTTTTCAGCTGCAGGGTTAAAACTAGGGAGACCTGGCACCCAGAGCACTTCATTGAGCAGAAGTGGTCTGGGTGCCTATAGTGGTTCTTTAAGACTAGAATTTTAACCTATGGCTTACAGGAATTGTCTGGCAGGACTGTACAGTACCTTTGCTCATTTGTGCTAGCTGAGGAATGCGCAAACTCTAAATAGGCAACTTTGTATTTTAATGCTACAATTAAGTTTTCACTGAACGAAAGTAGAAAACCAAACTATTGTGTTTGTACTTCACAATAAATAAAACTTAGCATATTTTGTTATGGAAAAAAAATGTCCTCTAAAATTGGAGACTGATGCGCATACGCGGCAAGTGCTGCATACACATCCAATACTTCTCATAAGAAAACACTGACTTCAAGGCTTTCCTAAGAGCGGCAACTTCAAGGGGTGTGTTTAACCCAGTAATGTAAAAATTGCAGCTTCTACAAAATGGCAATGTTTTACATTGCAGGCTTAAAATTACATGGCCATGTAAGTAGTGACAGTTTTACTTTGTAAAACGTAAAACTGTCACTACTTACATGCTCCTCTTCAGCACTCCATTGATTTGCCCTGGTTGGGAATACTTCCCCAAGCAGGTCAAACCTTCTCCATGATGCAAACATGTTGGCTTCGTTTCCAGCATCTGACTGGAGCAATGTCACCATAGCAACCACAGAGCACATGCGGCGTTTGCTATGGGTAGAGAGAAAAGAGACCTCTTTCTTCTGCTTTCCTTGCTTCTCAATTCCTCGGCATTGAGTGGCAGATGGGAGAAAACACTTTTTAAATAGGTTTTTTTTTAACCTCTACAAATCTATACATTTGTCAGCAAAACAGCTAGCAATTTTTTTTATTTTTTTTTTTAAAGAGCATAAGTAAAAATCAGCACAACAGTTTCACTTTAAACTATTGCCACATGGCCCAATCTAACAGTATGGAAATAATTATTATGGTTTTTTTGTGGGATCATTTATTTGACCTTGTGCATTACATGCCCCTTTCCTCCCATAATATAAACCCACATAAAAATGTCAACAAAATAAAAAGGGTTATTTTTCAAATTTGTCAATTATTTTTGGATATTGTTTCTTTCTTATGCACATACTAGGTTTTTATGGATAAAATGAAACCTCTATGTGTATATATTTGTGCCGGCCGGAAAAAAAAAATAAGCCACTAGCAGTCTTTCGTTCAGAAAAGTGTAAAAAAATTTTTTTTATTTTTTTTTTATTTTTTTTTAAAAGCCAGCATTGCCGAAGGACTAGACAAAATCAAATGAGACAAAATGGAAGTATTAAAAGTTGCTTATGTTTCATTTAACCATAATCCCCATTTTTTTTTTTTAAATTAATATGGTTATACTATAAACTATTCCAGCACATTTTCTTCATTTACACATAAAAAGTTGGAAAGTATACTATATTACTAAGCTAAGATATAAAGTAAACTGTTACAACAAAAATAAACTAGTTTTACAAAGACAAAACAACTAGATC
This sequence comes from Pelobates cultripes, assembly GCA_933207985.1. Taxonomy (NCBI): domain Eukaryota; kingdom Metazoa; phylum Chordata; class Amphibia; order Anura; family Pelobatidae; genus Pelobates; species Pelobates cultripes. The sequence continues at coordinate 131,022,816 of OW240913.1, read as the reverse complement.
ATTATGTTAGCTGGCATGCAGATATCTGGAGAATGAGGGAATGTTACCTGGTATTCAGCCCCTGCACAGTTTCAGTAAGGAATGAGACTCTGCAAAATTCTTTATGTACACTGTGCTGTATCTATTAATACCAAGGAGTGCTAATGACGGGTAGAGGATTTTAACTTTACAAATCTGCCTGTTAGCCTCTCACTGTACTATGCCATAGTTTTCTTCCGTTTCTACAAAATATGGAAGCTAATTATTTAGGGGTATGGGGGGGAATATTACCTTGCTACGACAACGTTTCATATCCTATACTTCTGTTATATAGCGATAAGCTATATTTAATCTGCTTTGGTGGAGATTTGTGTTTGACAAAATGTATTTATTACACAGGACATGACAAATCTATCACCAAGTACGGTATGTATGAACCATACAAAAAACAACTCATCACACTAAGACCAAGTGAAACCGCAAAGTAAATACAAGCACAAGAAGTTAAGTTTTGTCCAATATCGTCAACCACCTGCACTGCAACTATCAGTCTCTAAGTTTATTTTTCAGGAAAACCGATGATTTTAAGAAAACAAAAAGATATTTTTCACATCAAAGAAGAAATAGAGGGACAATTCAATGATGTTAATACAGCTTCTTTAAAATGCAAGGAAATCTGTACGGTTATTGTAGAGGTGATAATTTTATATGACATGTACATGGAGGTACATTGCCTCAGTATGTGGATGGGATTTCCTCTATGATCATAATTGCTCTGTCCTTCCGCCGTTTTCTGCTAACTCTACACAGATGACCTGGCAGTGCATCAAGATCTTTCAGCATTTCTGCAAAAAAAGACTTGCTTATTAATTCTTACAATGTGGATGTTCCAGCCTTGTTTACGCAGGACAATGGTCTCTGTTCCAGATGATGTCATAGTGTGAGGCATGCCCTGGGGGAGTTCTAAGGAGAACATAGAACTTTTCATAGTTATTCTCCCCCTCCACATTAAGTGTGTCCTACTGGAACGCAGCCTGTGGAACCTTCTGAAGGGACTCTTTATGTTGGTGGACTATTGAAGCAGGGATTTGACAGAAAATTGCATTAATTAAAAGTCATTAGATATATGTAAGATGTAGAGAAGTCTTAAGTGACAGGACATATTTTATTATAACATTTGGGTGGTCCATGAATATGTGAATATTACATGTTTAAATGCAATATACCCTTCAAACACAGCCTTCTATAGTTTTCTTTGAATGCACATCTCTATAAAGAAAGGCAGTCTGGTGCCTTTCATTTGGGTGAGAATTTTCAGGCACTTTGAAGATGTACTGTATTAAAGGAATAAATCAGAGTGCTGCAGGGCATTTCTCTTTGTATAAGGCATCTGCAAAATAGAGGAGACTGCACCCAAAATGCTATTGTTTCCATATTTTCAGTTGAGTTCGAGTCTTAAGTTATAAGTTAAGTATAAATCATAAAAAATAAAAAATAAAATTTTTTGGTCTGTCAACAAAGCAACTGTTAAACTCAAATACTTTCCTCATTACAAACATGTATTTAATGAAAAAAGGCACATCACTAAAAAGTAGAGAGAAGAAAATACAGGATTTATTTTTTCAGTTTACAAGCACTACTGTCTCTTTAAAGAATTGCACATTCTTTTACAAATGCCTGAGCTTTAAGACAGGTTGAAACAAGAGAAACTATTCCACCTCACAGCCCCAGGAGATATACACTCACTGAAACCAGGTGCTGCTCTGTAAAGCACAGGATATCTGAGCTGGAAATATTATTGTCAGTTATTTCACCAAAAACAACATTAATGTGTTTGAGATATTCAAATACTGCTAGTGAAAGTGAAATTTGATAGATAGGGGTACACAACCCCAAAGAAAATAAGACCACTGAAATCTTGGATGTCAATCATCACCTAGGTAAGCACAGATCAAGAATTGCCCGAGTATGATGGTAATCATCAAAAATAATCCAGTTATGCATTATTATAAAGTCATGCAATAAAACGATCAGAATACCACATTATATGCATTTACAGGATGCAGTCAGATAATTGAGTCCTATAATTTACATATATGAACATTCTATATGCGAGTTTAATTCACAGCTTTGTATCAATGCCTTATACAACACACTAAGGATCAGTGATGCAGTAACATACATGATTTGCTTGTAAGGAATTCCAGAGAAATCAGAAAATTGTTAAAATTCATACAATGACCAGAAATATAAAGGTCTGGGCTGAAAACAAAATATCTGTTATAACATACCACGAACAATGTAAAAATACCAGTTTCCAGTTCTTAAAGGGTTACTCAAACCACCATGATCCCTTGAGTGATTTAAGTGGTCATGGTGGTAGGAGTCTGTATGTGCAGTGTTTTAGCTTGAAAAAACTGAGTAAGTTGCAGTATCTAGTTGCACACCTGGCAATGATGACTTAGGCAATCTGGAACTCTGTTTTGGGCTACCTAATGTAGGTAAATGTCAATTCTGTACATAAAATACGTCCGTCGTCAATGTGCACTGCAACGGACGGATAGAGCTTCCCCCTCGCAGTCATTGAGTGCAAGAGAAAGCATTTTTTCTCACCTCCATAACTCCAAATAAAATAGTTGGTTTTTATTTAAAAATTATTATTATTTATTTATTTTTTATTTTTTTTACACAAATTCCTGGTCTCCCTTCCTATCCCCTACCAGCTCAGATTGTGTGCATGTGCTCTGATTCGGCAAAACTATTCGGCTTTGCTATTGGAATCCTGTGATTGGACCATGCAAGACCCCCGAATGGCATCAGCAAGGGGCATGGAAGGCGACCCTTTAATAAAGATACAGTTTTCTGTAATATATAAAAATAGCTATTACATATTAATTTTTCATGTGGCTTAAGATATACCCATTCCCTTCCTCCCACGGTTTACATTTGTAAGCAAATACAAAAACCTTAGTTTTGGCTATTATGGCCTTGATCACGATCCACATATCACAATCTGCACTGGGCCATGCTTGGAGACCTTGTCAGGGTCTGTCCAGACCCACGGGGGGTCTCACTTGAACACCTGCCAGCCCAGAATCAATTTGCTTGGCAAAGTTATTTTTAATGAATTTAAAGAGTTGTATGCAGCGCTCACTTTTAGCGCCATGTAAAATTCATATTTCAGCCTGAGGTCACATTTTGTGGTCCCCGACAGAGGGGAGCCTCTAGTATCTATTGATACCTGGGGTTCCCTTGTGTGAGCAAGGATTTAACTCTGCTCACATTGCATCAATACACATTTAAGTGTTTATTAAAATGGTCGTAGCAGTGCTTACTTTGAGCGCTGCATACAGCACATCTGTCAATTTAGGGCCACTAAAAATGGCCTCAGCTGACAGAGGGATACTGCAAGTATGAATTGATACGCGGGACTTACAGGTGTGAGCAGGGATTTAACTTTGCTTACAGCAAAACTTGTCAATACATCCTAATGACGTTAAAGACCATTGTAATTAGGACATCATGACACATCCCAACGTTGTGAAGTAAGCACTCTGTTGTAAGCAGCTGTCTTGTTCCTGACTACTATGACTCTTTAGCCCAGTGCCAATGAAATGTCATTGTAACTTAATCTTGGGGGTTTATCCAGTTTTTAAGAACCTATGCTATAGGTATTTAATAAATAATTTTACTTTATTAAAATGCCAACCATGACAGGTCTGTTTAAAGCTGCATTTGCCTTCAGCTTCTTTCATGATTAGTCCACACTGACTTTGATCGTAGTGTAGAGTTAAAAAAAATACTTACATAGTTACACAAATCACACATATTATTGACATTGTAAGACCTGTACAGGTGTGTTAAGTTACACTGTAGACACCCAGATCACTTCATCTTATTGAAGTGGTCTGGGTGAAATGCCCATCCTCTAAACCCTGCAACTGAAAAAGTGCAGTTTTAGTGGCACTGTAATGTTTACATTGCAGGGTTTAGACAACCTCTAGTGGCTGTCTTCTGGACAGCCATTAGAGGTGCTTCCGGGAAACGACGGACATCCTCATGTTTTGTTTGAGGTCGTCCAGTGTCATGGTCTAATGCCGTGTATGTCCTGTTTCTGAACACTAAGGCCACTTTGTAGCAAAGATCACTATGCTTCTCTCCCAACAGATTAAAGTGAGGAAAGAGAGAGGAAGATTACAATGATCACAGCCAATGTCTAAATTCATGACTGGACTAGGAGCATGGCTATTTACTGCGGGAGAACCACCTGGTCTACCTGGCTGATGGCCCATCCTTTCCAGAGCGCAATGATATGAGAAAGCCCATGCTTTCCAGAGCGCAATGACATGTATTAATGTTAAAAAAGGGTTAAACCTCAGCAGTGCATGACTTTGGACACTTGCACGGTGCTCTCAATGGAAAAAAAAAAAACTTCACTGAGAAATCTCCTACATCGTCTGGTTTGTGTAGCCCTTGTAGATTTGCAGGGGAGTCTTATTATTATTATTATTATTATTATTGTATTATAGCTAATTGCAAAATAAATAGGGGTAGGGTTTAATTTGAAAATGACATTAAATGGTTTTAGATTAGGAAATTAAACTATGTAGCATTGTTACTAGAATGTATAGAATGTCCTCATTCCATTTACTCCTCTGTTCAGAGAGCCATCAGTCTAGAGCTACTTCTATTGTTTGTCTTTCCTTCAGTGATGTCATTGAAGCAGTCTCCTGTTTAGTTTCAGTGTCCCATGGTACTGCATTCCAACAAACCTAGACTTTTCACCTTGCCTTCTTTGCTATAATGAATTAAAGAGCATGCAGTGCATTAACTCAAGCCCAGTTTTTACCTCTGAAGACATTCAGAAAGTATATACATATGAAGCATTGCCTACTTTACACTCCTTGCTCATGGTATGCAATGGTGCATTTTGGTTTTGTGCTGCCCTAGGCATTACTAAACCTGGGCAGCCCCTAATCTAAATTTGACCCACCACACCCCTTCCTCTTTAGACTCCACCTTCTCCTACTATATTACTATAGTGCCAGGAAAGTGCATAGTTTGACTTGGGCTAAATACATCACTGGAATATTGCAACCTGAATGAAACATAAGTAGAAGTATAAGGGCACATGTTCAAAAAAGTGATGCAATACGATTTTGGTAAATAAATCTATTGTGCTATAAACAAAAAGATGGCAATAATTTTAAATATGCATTTTTCTGCAAAATACATTACCTTCAAAGTAACTGTTCCTTAATAACACAAATGGCCACCACACTTACGAAAGCCTGCAATACAGGTTTTACTTTTCATTGATTTTCATTTATTTTTAAAGTAAACCTTTTAAGCCGCGCTTGACATCATATCCCTAATTTGTCATTGTTTACATAAATTTTCCCTGAGGCATTTTAATGCATACCTATTGAGTTGCACTAGGTACTTTGCATTTCAAAGGCAATAGATTTCTAGAATTCATCATGCAGGTGTCCTGGATCATAATACAATAATAGCAGTTTGTGAACTATGTAAAAGCCACTCCAGGCTTTCAACTTTTCAGTGTAACAAACCACACTTACGACATTTGTTTTTGTTTTTGTTGTGTTTCACAAGCCTGCCCATTGTGACTCCAGCAAATCCTGACAACTAACCAGACTGGGCACACACAACAAGAAATGTGCACCCTAGCTAACTGCATTGTTTTGCTATAAGCTTGTAGAATGCACCTGACTGAGGTTCCTGTGCTGGGGACAAAACAGCATGTTTTAGAAAAAGACTGCCATTTTAAGCTTAAACTTTTGCTTTTACTAAATTAAGGATAAAATAGTGTGGTTGGTTAATATGGTTATCACCTTTCTAAAGATTTCACTCAGTAAATTATAGGTATTTTCTACATAGGCCTAAAATTTCTCACACTAATTTTCTGCTACGACTCCAGCTGCTTCTTTAACCTAAACTCTTCTCCTTGCAACAATGAATCCAAACCTTTGTGGCAATTTCCAATAAACACAACATTTTGTTATTAAAGCACTGTCACTTTGCAGTGTGTTTTGTATTTTGAGTACCAAACCAAAGATTAAGAACCTTCCAATGCCTGTCAATTATCATTAGTAGTATTTATATAGTTAATATAATTCACAGCACCAGTAAAATACCATCTGTCATAGATTTATACAATGCATGGGAAACCACATAAACTTCAGTACCTTGTATATGCTAGTATTTGCTATGACCACAGCAAATATGTTTGTGTATTATCCTTAATACTCCTGACTCACATGTTATGTGAAAACTTTAAACATGTTATTTATTTATTTATATATATATATATATATATATATATATATATATATATATATATATATATATATATATATATATATATATATATATATATATATATATATAAATAACCAAAAGATGCTCAGGGTGCACTCACAGGACTTTCAAGTGATACTTTAATTAGTGAAAAAAAATATACAGTTACATCTGCAAAAAGGTCGACGTTTCGACCCTGGCGGATCTTATTCAAGATCTTGAAAAAACACCAGGGTTGAAACGTCGACCTTTTTGCAGATGTAACTGTATTTTTTTTCACTAAATTAAAGTATCACTAAAGAGTCGTGTGTGTGTGTATATATATATATATAAAATCCACAGCACTTTACAATTCTAATAAGGTAATATTTCAGAACAAGTAGTTGATTATACAGAATATTAACGGAGACAAGAAGTGAAAAGGCCAAACAGGCTTATAAT
>OW240913.1:130978672-131015978 GCA_933207985.1 Pelobates cultripes | reverse complement strand
TTTCAACACTGTTCGTGAAACGAATAACCTACCGAATGGACGACCACACACAGGAGGTAGTGTGGCGCCCATTAACCGATTGCAACATTGTTGCAATCGGTAGTTAAAGGCTTCCCTAGGTGGCCGTCGTTCGGCTACAGACCACGAGGCGGTCTGCCATCTTGTTTCCTTTGTTAGCCCAGCGGTGTTTGGTCGTCGAGCGCCTGGAACTAAAATCGGCTACTTGACGGCGCGAACACCGCTGGACGCCCCGGGTGTTCGGTAGTTTGTTCCCCTGATGCCAATCGGTACTTTGAGTATAACTTTCATTTAATGTGTGTTTTGTGCGGCGTTCGGTTAGTTAGGCTGGGATCTGAGCGGTATTCTCACGAACTGTGCGCTCAGACCCCAGCTATCTACCGAACGTCCATTCGTTTAAATGAAGGGAATATTATGGGAATTATGTATTTTAATGTGAAACGTAAGTTCTGCTGCACGGAGGGATAATCCACTTAGCTGTATATTCTAGTGGGAGTATCCCTCTAGTGCAGCAGTGCATGGTGGGAGAAATTTATGTATTGTTCAGTTCCCCATGTAGTCCCCAACTGTGCCACCCCTGGAATGTCAGTAAGGAAACCCCTTGTATGGGAATCCCATAAATACTGTGCCTGTAATTAAAAACCTCAGTTGACCTCCAAGCTGTCGTCTAGTTCTTGGGAGGAAGGGCTTATAACTACGCTACCTGGATTTTACCTGCCTGATTCTGTCTACCAACGGAGATACCGTGGATAATACTACTACTCCGCTACATATGCGTCCACTATGCACTCAGTAAAGTAATACTTCCTGATATTTTTAAACCTTTGCCCCTCATTTACCTCTTGTTGTGGGTAGTTTTTCTTATTTTAAATATACTCTCCTCCTTTACTCTGTTGATTCCCTTTATGTATTTAAATATTTCTATCATATCCCCCCTGTCTCATCTTTCCTCCAAGCGATACATGTTAAGATGCTTTAACCTTTCCTTGTAAGTTTTATCCTGTAATCCATGAGCCAGTTTAGTAGCCATTCTCTGAACTCTTTCCAAAGTACCAATATCCTTCTGAAGATATGGTCTCCAGTACTGCATACAGTACTCCAAGTGAGGTCTCACCAGTGTTCTAGTAGCTACTAGACCTGAACGCAGACCACTGCATGCTCCCAGAAAATAAACCAGTCACCATCACAGTGGGAGATAGCCAACGAGTAGCCCACATAAAGAGTTAGTCAATCCCAGGACGCGACATGGTCCACTCCTACTAGATAAAGACACTTACAACAAGGCAGAGCAATACTGGTGATGAAGGACCCTCACAAAGGAACAAGATCATCTAACCACTGACCAATCACCATCTCCCCATGACATGGAAGGTCCTGTCAGGCATCATAGCCTTTAAGATCGATAGGCATATGAGTAACACAAACTAACATCAAATGTGGCATATTTCAAGGTGATTCGCTATCTCCAATTCTGTTCTGAATAGGCCACAACCCCATCAGCCAGATCATCATGGTTCAAGAGTGAAGCTGCCATCACCCACCTACTATACATGGACGACATGAAACTGTATGCCAAGAGTGAGCAGGATATTGACTCACTGATCCATCTAACTAAAAATAATAGGGGCCATTAGGGACAAAAAGCGGTGGAGGTTACAAGTGTCCAGTGTAGTGTCTTGGGAGGCTCTATCCCCAGGTGTATTCAGGACACAGCAATGACCTGGGCATTATTTTTCAGTAGATTGTAGTGTTTCAAAAATAGATTTACCCTACTTTTGTCTATTTTCTGCAAAAGAAAACAAAAACAAATATAGGGCAACTGACAAACAGCAAATTAATAACATTAAGATACCACCACATTTATTTCACATACTTTTTCTGCTTAAGATTTGTAGCCAAATGTCTCGCTATAAAATATGCTTGTTTTGGGCGATAATGGTACTTAAGGGACTGTTACAACATTATGTCTTTATGTCAAGTAGCCAGGAGTGCATGTTTGTGAGTGGATGGACAACTGAAAATACTTGTTTAGATGAAATACGTCAAAATAATTTGTTAAAAATAGCAAATTAAAGCTATAGAAAAGATTATGGGAATATGGAGTAGTTTTGGTCAAAACCAGTGTGATAAGCTGCAGCATTGAACATTATATTATATTATATATGTGAGAATCTGTGGTGAACAGCTAGTTCTTGGAAAATGCATGGTGTCATGGTAAATGGGTAGATGCTCAGAAACTGTGTAAATGCACAGATTTTGGGGATGAAGTGGTAGTCTCTCAGGGTAAACAAATTAACTCTTGGATTCAAATGGCAAATATGTGACGCTTAACCCCTTAAGGACCAAACTTCTGGAATAAAAGGGAATCATGACATGTCACATGACATGTGTCCTTAAGGGATTAAAGGAGAAAAAAAAAATATGTATAAGATTCATGAGTGAGTAGATACTTAAAGTATGTATACAGGGTCTAATTTCCAGAGATTCTGAGGACATGAGCAGAATGGTCAAACTCAAATGCTCACATTTTCTTGACTACATTATCAGAAGCTATTTTTTTTTTGTCTATGTCTGCCTTTTCTATGTAAGCCCTAAACATTTAAAATTTTTAAATTCTCTTTCTGGAAAGCGAGCTGCTGTGCCAATGCTTTTTTATACCCCTGTGGCTTTTTTTATACCCACTGTGGCACTTAACTGCAGAAAATATTTAAGCACAATATTTTGAAGGCAAAAGCCTATCCAGTCAATTATTTTAAAAATGTTTTTGTGATGGCAAAAAGAAAAAATCCTAATGAACTGCATATGGAAAAATTCTACAATGACTAATATTTTGGCAACCAACTACGCACAACCTCTGTAGAAATTATGCCATGTCAATTCATTTGCAATAGCCTGTGTGACAACTTAGCTTGAAAACACGTCGTACTTACACAAAAAAAATGTACTCTTATGATTCAAACAGAGCAGTCAAAAAGGCTGATTTTAATAAGATGTATGTGGAATAATAGAATGTAATAGTCAGACTTATAAATATACTTCCAAGAAACTATTTGAAGTAGATCTTTCACCATCTGGGGTCGTTGCATAATTTGCAAAGACCTCCAATGGTGACTTTGCCGCAGGGTGTCCTATTGCCAGGGGGTGCAGGAAAAGGAGAGTTATACTTAGCTGACCCCATTCCTCGTTGCTATCACCATGCTCTTCCTGCATGTCCTCATCAGTTCCTGGTGCTTCATTTGCTGGAAGTCCAAGACAGGGTGGTTCTCTCACGCATGTGCAAGAATACAACACAGTGATATGAAGGATTCTCAAGACTGCGATATCCTCCATAGAGAGAGAGTCTTTTCACCCTCATCTGTAACTTGACAAGACTTGAGAAAAGTCCCTACTTTGCCTTGGTATGTCTTTGTGACTAGGTTGGAATTTCCACGAAATTCCAACACAATGTGAGTATTTCATAAAGATTTTATATTTTAAATACTATAATGAAATACTTATCTTGGGGGAAGGGGTGCCGCTTTAATAAAACAATTTACATTGTGTCATAATTCTTAAATGCATGAAAATAGAAAACAAGTATTACAATGTACAAAAACATGTAATATTTAAAAAAAAAAAAAAAAAGAAAATTATCTGGATAAGAAAAAAAATGGAAAACTCTCTTGAATCTATGCTATTTGGGTAACAAAACCACCACTGTTAGACGCAATTATCAATGTCCTTGCACATTTTTAAAAACAAGTTAGAGGCATCTTCTTCAAGTTTCAATAGGACTTTTTTCTTTTGGTCTAACCAACTTATATATGTTCTGCTAAAATTCATATATGAATGGGTACAATGCTTTAGTTGTACATAGTGTTTTTTTGCCCAAACAATGTAACTCATTGATATGATGCAGCGTATATTGTATTGAATGATTCCCAAATTGTACAACAGTAGCGAGATGTGAACTATTAAAGGGTTACTCCATCAATCATAACCACTACAGCTTGCTGTAGTGGTTGTAATGCCAGGTGTACCCTGGCATTGTTTCCTGTTAATGGGGCTAATATTTTATATCTTGCCCTCTTATCTGGGTCCTGCCAGGCACTGGATCTAGTGTGCACTTCAAATCCCTCAAGTGGTCATAGAATAAGATGCGTGGAGCAGTGTTAATTATATCTTGAAGAAATGGCTACAAAATTGCCAATCGAAAAACTACAAAAAGCTTGAATATATATATATAAAAAAAAAAAAGGTTGATCAATACAAATTACACTGGTGATAAGATATTTGAAAATGTAGCAAATAGAATATAATAACATTAAAAATTTAAATTACTAATCAGAAAACAAACAAAAGAGAACAGAATGTTTACCTGAGAAGAGGAAGTTATTACATGTAATGCTCTATGACTAAAAAGGAGAAGCATTTTTTGTGAATGAGCACATTCCCTGAAGATCAGGTGGCAGGATCTCATTGTGCTCAACACAAAGTGACTTTTTTTTCTCAATAGAGTCATAGGCCACAACACAAGTTTAACTGGGTGCAAGCCAATCAGGATTTCCAAAGGGAAGCTGGCACAATAATCTGTTAGCTCCAAAAACAACAGTATTGTCTATATGTCTCTCTGCCTGAACAGCTTTACATATATAAAACATATTGTCACCATTAATCTTGTAGAAGGATGATAACAATGTGAAGTAAAAGCAACATGCTGATTAAAAATGTCTCAAAAACAAATCTATTTTAAGAAAACATTGCTATTGTCTGATCTGGAGAGCTGCATGAACGTAAAAGGGCTTTAAAAATATAGGGTAAGGAGCATAGCCAACAATGAACTCTATCAGACGTGCTGCAGCGGAGCTCCTACACAGCCCCGAAAAAAAACCTACCGTGACTAACGGCAGTATTTTACTCACCTATTCCCACCACCCTCCAGACGACAATATGGGACACAAGCATAACAAGTCTCGCCACCATGAAGGCTCTGGTATGCCAGATATCAGACGCTCGAGAGAACTGCGGTGCAGAAGCCAAAGATGGCGCCAAAGGCACAAACCGAGGCAGAGGCCCCCGATGAATCCAAGGTGGATGCAGAATGCACGGCCGCTATCGGTTCCGGAGGAATTTATAAAGAATCCAAGTCAGATGATGACTTTTCCCCATCTACCAAAGGGGATATTAAGAACCTGCTGCTAGAGCTGAGGCAGGTGTTGAAGGCCGATTTGCAGGAGACACGCATGCGAAACTTACTGCAGTGGAAACGAGAGAAGACCAGAGATGAACAACTATTGGAGACCAAGACTCAGGTGGAAGAACCTAAAGGGACACTATAGGCACCAGAACAATTCCAGCTTATTGAATTTGTTCTGGTGAGTAGAATCATTACCTTCAGGCTTTTTGCTGTAAACACTGTCTTTTTAGAGCAAATGCAGTGTTTACATTACAGCCTAGTGATAACTTCACTGGCCACTCCTCAGATGGCTGTTAGAGATCCTTCCTGGGTCATGGCTACCTAAAATGCATCCAAACATTCAGTGTCTCCTCCCGCTGCATGCAGACACTGAACTTTTCTCATAGAGATATATTGATTCAATTCATCTCTATGAGGAGATGCTGATTGACCAGGGCTGTGTTTGAATCATGCAGGCTCGGCCCCTGATCTGCCTCTTTGTCAGTCTCAACCAATCCTATGGAGAAGCACTGTGATTGGATCAGGCTACCACTTCTGATGATGTCAGCAGACTGCTTGTTTGTTTTTTAGGCAAACAGCATGCAGATCTACAGCTTATGGCTTGAATACAGTAAGATTTTGCTATATTTAAGGAGGCATGAGGGTCCCAGGGGGGCTAGATGGTGGTGTTACACATGTTTTCCTGACCCTATAGTGATCCTTTAACAGGTCAAGAAGCTCAATAGGGCTGTGCTGGGGTCCAGACACAGATGGCAGAAAATCCGCCTCAGAGGAATCCCCAAAAGTGTAGGGAGCAAGGAGCTGCTAACCTCCCCCCCAGAGATTGATCGCCTCGATGGGCCTTAAGGGGGAGGCCGATCCCTTGCTGGTGAGATTAGCATTCAGGGTTAGGGAAGCAGCTGTAGCCCAGGCGAGGACATCCACAGATATCATCATAGCAACCAGGGATGTAGCAGCACAATTTGCAGTGCTATTGGAAAAGAGGAAGCTAGCCCCGATTATTAGGAGACTGAGGGGTCACTCCAAGTATAGATGGTGAATGGAGGGCTTTCTTATAGTCAAGAGAGGGGATGACCTACTAACCCTGACTTCTATTGATGACCCGGAGAATTCCTAAAAACGCTTTACGTTCCAGGCCGCTCCTCAGACGACTATTGTGCATCAGGGCAGAGGTAAGACAACTGCCGTATGATCTGGTGGAGGGAACTTACCAGTCTAGGACTTCAGTTGCATTGCAAGTCTCAATGTATGCATATCAAGTCATATAGCTTGGTCTGGTAATCTCTTTGTAGCCATTAAGCCTTTTTTTTTTTTTTTTTTTATGCAATCCGCCTGTAGTATACAAATGCACCAAGATTAAAGTCTAGTGTGCAGAACAAATGTTCCCTATCAGAACCCAGACTGTTAACGGTTAAAAATGCACCCTGGACGTTCATGTGAAAGTGTTTTGTTTATTCTATAGCTAAACCCCAAATTGCCTGCTACTCCACTATACGTGCCACATCACATGAGTACTACTTTTATATTATACAATAGTCAACGCGTAAGAGTTTTTGTCAAATATATTTGTTTCTTGTTATTTTTCTCATATACGGTCATAGTTGCATATTTTGAGTGAGTAAACTCCAATAAACTACAAACTGGGGGGGGGGGGGACAGGGTAACATGCTGAAAGCCCTGTCACAAACAGCACTTTGATAGGAAATGCTGGTGACTGTCTCGATGCAGAAGGCAAAGTGTGGTTTTATCAGCTTAGAAATCTTTCCACATTAGACCCCCCTTCTTAGGAAGTAAGCTGCAAAATTCTGTGAGAGTCAAACAAACCTATATATAGACACGTTCAGATTTTCAACCAACTTCCCCCATCTTAATTACCTTTGCTTTTATCCTTTTATCCTACTGCTCACCTGTTGAATATGAAAAGGGAGAGGAGATGAGAAGGTGCTGCATTCAGTCAATGGTTACGTAAGGATTGAGGATACTCTGCATGCCGCTACAAAAGAGACAGCTTGTGGTATCACATTACTATTCTGCACAGTGTCACCAAAGATCAAGAGGCAGGCTAATAAGAAAGGGGACACCAAAACCAGTCTCTACTGCAGCATGCAGATATATCCATTTTGTCAGCAGTACGACTGTACACACATACAGGTGAAACATTTAATTTGAAAAGGATGAGTACTACTACACAGAGAAGTGGCCACCTGATGTGAAAAGGGTAGCAATGAGTATGCTCTGTCTCTGCTGTTTCGGAGGAGAGTGTGTCATGAATATATGAAAGTGGTGCTCTGACAAGCAAATAGACAAATTATTGGTGCCATAAAAGAAAGTGTAAAAGACTATCAGTCACTGGTATGCATAGTCAATCCCACAACTCCATCCAAAATAAGAGATAAAATGTAATTTTATTAACTGTCCAGACATGCAGTTCTAGACTTGAAGGACTGATTGTGCAATCAGGATGTATATAAAATTGTAGATTATGCTAGCTTTAGTGTACCTATAATCTTAATTTTATTAATGACAGGAGGCGAGTATTTGCTTTAGTCTCTCCACAGCAGCACAGAAAAACAACCAATCAGAAAAAAGTTAGGTACGATAAAACTCCCCTTCCCATGCATAATTTCCTCTGTCAAGCTGCGACAAGACAGAAACAAAATACAGAAAATATAATGGGGAAGAAACAAAGTCCTAGAGATAATGAAAACGACCACATCCCATCCACCATCCGAGAAGAACTGTTGAACCAGATAGTGTTGATGGACTGTAAACTGAAACGAAAGAAAGAGTCGAACAGGTTGGTTAGCCAATGAAATGTACTTTGAACTAGCACGTAGGTACCCAATGCAATAACCAAAACTTTTACCGCAACCTGCATAGATCCCAACCCTACTTATGAAAAACAGACATGAGAACAAGTGACAGGTAACAGAGAAAACAAGCAGAGTTGCATACATACCTGATGGACTCAAACTAATAAAATTAAACAAGGGAGGGATAAGAACGGGTGGGAAATACTCGCCTCCTGTCATTAATAAAATTAAGATTATAGGTACACTAAAGCTAGCATAATCTACAATTTTATAACATGACAGGAGGCTTCATATTTGCTGTTTTAACGCTCAGTCAATAAATCCAACGCTGTTTGTTTCACTGGGACCTATTCCTGGAGATATCAGAGCAATCCTAAATGGACTTTCCAACTGCGATAAATGACAGTAACCGGATTGATGAAGATGCCAGCTGACGAAGCATCCTAATTACGGAAAAAACACCATCCGCTGATAGATCCATAGTACGTGGGAATGCAACCGGTTTCCTAGTAACCGGTCTATGAGCTGCCAGCTGACCTGTTAGCCATTTCCTGTAGTTGTAAAATGTCGAAGGTCATTTGCGGACCTAGGGCCGCGAGACGAAATCGGCCTGACTCGACTCTTGATGCGTAAGGTGGCCCGTTCGATCCTGCCAGGGCCATCTGGCGATGTGTCCTTGCAGGTGGATCTCCAATTCCAAGAAATGCTCCCAAGTCCACCACCAATTCCGTAATATAACCAAGTAGGATCTTCCGTTCCCTCATGGCCTACCCGGTGAGATGTCTCATCCGAGAATAAGTTTATTATGCCGTCAAGAGTGTGGTCAAACTAGCTGTATCCTAAGAGATTCCAATATTCCAAATGGACTGTGTTATCATCGGTTGCGGTAGAGAAAGGACTCCAAAAGAACGTCCAATCAGGGTCCCAAACGGAACTTGTGTGGTGTTCGACTATTCTGGGAATAGTGAGTCCCGGAAATATTCAAAGGGATGGGAAACGTAAACCAGAGTTGAGATTTCCATCCAGATATGTCATCGCCTGAAAGCGATAAGATATACGCATCCAATGGTGATTAGGACCAGTATAATAACGAAGAGTCCTCATGTCTTGTAGTGAGAGAACTAATCCGATTACCCACAGTATGATCCTGTTCCATACCCAACCTGTGCAGAGGTTTCTGGTCTACATGCCACCTACAAGATAGGGGTAAAATATGGTGAGACCCATAGGTCCCCGTACCTCTGACAGTTCTGGCACTTATCCCACAGAGTAGGCCCTAAGTCAAGGGACCCAGAAATGTGAGTTTGATATCCGAAGTCAAAGTCTCCCCATAGAGGGATACCTCCCTTCCTAGCCTGAAATCCCGTGAACACATAGCGTTCTACAATACGCAGGCAAGGCGTAAAGTCGTTTCGCTCACGACAGATGACTCCAGAGAGCAGATATAATGAAAAACAAGGGTCTAGCTTCAACCATCCAAATCATGTGTTGTCCCGTTAAGAATGTCGGCAGCCCTAACGGAGTCTGCTACACATCCAGAGCCGTACTACAGCGTTATGTTGCTACCTGACTTTGACGTCTGTGTAGGAGTCGTGGCACACCGGGAATCTCCATAGAGTCTCGTAGGTCCCCTCGATGGTAGTTGAAACAAACGGGTTAGCGAGAAACCAAAACCAAGACGACTCCCGTGAGGGATATAGAGTTTGACGGAGGGCCCTCCATCTCCGAACCAGGAATAGGTCCCAGTGAAAAACAGCGTTGGATTTATTGACTGAGCGTTAAAACAGCAAATATGAAGCCTCCTGGCATGTTATAAAATTGTAGATTATGCTAGCTTTAGTGTACCTATAATCTTAATTTTATTAATGACAGGAGGCGAGTATTTCCCACCCGTTCTTATCCCTCCCTTGTTTAATTTTATTAGTTTGAGTCCATCAGGTATGTATGCAACTCTGCTTGTTTTCTCTGTTACCTGTCACTTGTTCTCATGTCTGTTTTTCATAAGTAGGGTTGGGATCTATGCAGGTTGCGGTAAAAGTTTTGGTTATTGCATTGGGTACCTACGTGCTAGTTCAAAGTACATTTAATTGGCTAACCAACCTGTTCGACTCTTTCTTTCGTTTCAGTTTACAGTCCATCAACACTATCTGGTTCAACAGCTCTTCTCGGATGGTGGATGTGGTCGTTTTCATTATCTCTAGGACTTCGTTTCTTCCCCATTATATTTTCTGTATTTTGTTTCTGTCTTGTCGCAGCTTGAAAGAGGAAATTATGCATGGGAAGGGGAGTTTTATAGTACCTAACTTTTTTCTGATTGGTTGTTCTCCAGATATGTGTTCAGAAGGGCAGGGGCAATCCTGTCATCTTATCCCAAGGTTGTAACAACCAGGGAACTCAAGTCAACCGGGGTTTCCGGTCTTTCCATGTGTACGGTGTGCCTGCAGACCAGTTAGTGGGTTCTCCTTAGTCTTGTTATCCAAACAAGGCAGTGCCAGTTCGCTCCATGAAGGTCTCAGTATCTCAGGTCATCTTGATATGGGAAAAACTGTCTGCGCAGTTGGTCGCAATTATCCTGACATCTAAAATAGAATGCAACTGCCTGTTTTATGTAGCGCAGAATATACCAAAACCCGCACTCTTGTAAAACCTGAGGTTCATCCGATAAACGAACCGTCCCCAGGAGTGTGTGTAAATAAGCGGGAGTCTCCCCTTTATACCTCTGAGTATTACTCTCCTTTGGTACACTGGTCCGGATCCAGTAGATCCATTACAGGAGGTGAAATGGAGGGATTCTGTCCAAATATATCTATCCTGTATGATCAGACAGCCCTCTATAATGAAATCGGTAGCACGGTCGTATCTAATTGAATGCAGGAGGGACGCCCCTCTATGCAGTTCTCGTTGTCCTGTACAGGTATAAGCCTGTGAGAAGAACAAATGGACGGCACCGTAGTGCGTTGAGTGTATGAGAGAGCTGAGCTCTCTAATAGTGTGACCGAACTCCGTGTCAACATCCGGCTGATAGTCTGAGCGGGCCGCACCCGTTAATAACCAAACAGAGTCCACCTCCGTGACCAGTTCTCTCCACGGGAATTTGTCACTCAAAACCTGTCCTCTGTATCCAGCTCAGTATCGGGCTGAGGTTTAGGGAGGGCCGCGCCCTCTAATAATAGATCAGTGTCCGGTATCGTATATTTTAGGGGTTCGCTCTCTGTTCGTGAAAATAAAATATTATTCACGGATCGAGGTGATGGAGGGTTGCACCCTCTTGTCATCCAAATTAGAGTCCCTTAGAGACTCAGGGTGACAGACTGTAGGGGTACACCATATACTAATAACAGCATAAGACTGAGATCCTGGGTCTCTCTCTGACCACGAGACCTCTTCCGGAATTATTCACTTGAGATGGAATCGACTGGTGATAAACCACACCGATGGCAGATGGAAAAGTATACAACTTGGGGCCGTGTCCATCCTTATAAACCGAAAGGGATGGTGCGAAAGTGCCACCTTCAGAAACAATGATGGAAACTACCAACTGACCACCCGGATCGCGCGCGCGGGGTCCAGGAGGACCGTCGGTAGCCTGAGGAAAGCTGGAGACATTCTCCGCAATCCATGAGAGCCCGGGAGGTCAGAGGAGGTCAAGTCAGGCCTCCCGACAACCCGAGCAATAGAACAATAGGAAGGTTCGACAACCAAGAAATGACGATAAACGTAGATAACGGAAAATACGTACCTCGGAGAGAAGGTAAATAGCCGATAGGAACAGCAAGTCAAGTAGACCCAACTGAAAGGCTCAGGAGGTAAACAGGACTTAGGACCAACCACCAATACCTAAGATGGATACCGTAAAGACAGCTAAAAGGTTAGTTGCGAAAGGTAAGGAAACCGGTTACCTTGTTGGCGTCCGAGCACTGGTCCCTGCATGTGCGAAATTTTCCTTGGAGATGTTCCGCCACTGAACTGGCGTAAACCGTGGTTGCGTGTCCGGGAATCTTCATAAAATCTTTGTCCCTTAGGCATGAGGTTTAGGCCTTCACCCTTCCAATCATACTTAAGTGCTCGTATACTGGTGTCCTCTTGGATGGTATGGCAGCAGAGCTTGCCTGGACACCTATCACCATGTCAATAGTTGGTGATGAGCACTCTTCAGTGTTATTCCCCGAGACTTAGGGCCAAAAGGGGTTCAGGCCAATCACGGACATAGCAGGCCAATCAACGGGCCACAGACATAGCAGGCCAATCAACGGGCCACAGACATAGCAGGCCAATCAACGGGCCACAGACATAGCAGGCCAATCAACGGGCCACAGACATAGCAGGCCAATCAACGGGCCACAGACATAGCAGGCCAATCAACGGGCCACAGACATAGCAGGCCAATCAACGGGCCACAGACATAGCAGGCCAATCAACAGGCCACAGACATAGCAGGCCAATCAAAGAGGCACAGACATAGCAGGCCAATCCTGGGTTGCGTATGAACGAGTAAGAAAGGACCACTGCACTCGGGCAGAGTCCCCCCAAACATCCGTAAATCTTCAGGGTACCCGGTGACATAGGGCCCCTAGACACCAACCCCTTTGACAGTGCAATCTTGTGTCAATAAACCTGAACTGGGACTAGCATTCCCTAAATGCCCAGCAGGCAGAATAGTGGTATTCCAGCTGTAGCGGATACAGGCTGAAGATGTTCCAGTGATTATAGTGTCCATAAAATCAAGACATACAGCATGATAATTTATAACTGTGAATGGGTTATGCACATGAAGCTGCTGACCTGTTTGAGATTCTTCATCAATATAGGTCTCATCAGTATGCCATCTGAATAGAATTAGTGTCAGCATAGACTGGCCCCTCATATCAGTTTGAGCCAAAGCCAGGTCTGCTTATCTTTTTATATTCGCCCTGGATAGTGATTATCTTACTAGAGTAGTCTGGTCTCTGTCTCTATGGATGGACCAGGTACATATATACCGAAGCATAGGGACTGGAACGTGACCCTAATTGTGCAATATAAAAGCTTCACGCGTCCTTTGTGTAATTTAAAATCCAACAAAAAAAATATATAAGCACACCTGATCCATGTGTTCCTCTAGCCAGGGTGTAATTACACAGCAGATTGGACTCTTGCTGTACAGGGGATTTGAACTCATGGAGGAAGATTCCCAGAGCTAGTCTGTAACCACTGAGCTACCATAAATAACATACAATAGTGTGCTTACTCTTGACCTAAAAGGGGGTAGATAATGAGAGGAGAGTTAGTGGCTGAAGGGCCCAGCCATATTATCAGCTCAGGTCATCGATCCCCTACTGGCCACATGTAAGGTGAAAAAACCCTATCAAAGAAGATGAGCTACATGATTTCTGGCTCTGTATGCGCCATGTTACAGAGCCAGACCCCAGCGGTGAAGAAAAACCACGATGTCCGACCACCAAGGGAGGAGGAGGGGGCGCGAGTCAGCGCACCCTCCTCTAGTTGGTCGGACGCACACGGTCCTTGGAATCAGCCGCGCGGCGAGTTGACCAGCCGTCGGGTACTCGCGCCCGACTGCGAGATACCCTGGGCGCCGGCAGGCTCACCCTGGAGCTCGGGGGATCAGAGAAGTTAGCCAAAATGCTAGTCTACTGAAACCCCAAGCAAAGCGCCCGTAGCCCGCTGGGAGGGAACCGCGGGGCGCTAGAGAGTGGGGGGGAGGTGAAAACAAAGGGGGTAGCTGAAGGGTATCCCCAGTAAACCCCCCATAAAAACCACCAGTTTAGAAGGGACTTCCTCAAAGAAACAGAGGAAGCCCAAAGACAGCAAAAAGGGCAGTAACCCCAAACCAAATAACTAAACATAATATATATATCATAAAATAGATATAAAATGAAAATTAAATATAATACACAAGAAGTATATATATAAATAAATATATAATATGAAAATTAAATATTATAAAAAATATATATGTATAAAAATTATATAGATTATAACTAGAATAGTAAATATCAATCATAAATAAGTAATAATAAAACCCAAAGCCACCAACTATAAGCAGGAGGCAGTGGTACTCTGACCTGTACTGACTGCAGAGCAGCAAAGAAAGAGGAAATGATGCATGGGGAGGGGAGTTTTATAGTACCTAACTTTTTTCTGATTGGTTGTTTTTCTGTGCTGCTGTGGAGTTCTAGTAAAGAGAAACTAAAGCAAATACGAAGCCTCCTGTCATGTTATAAAATTAGCTAATCTCCAGAAATTGTCTGATGACCTCTGAAGCAACTTATGTACTTGCTTATGTGATGCAGGTTTATTGCTCTTTTAACGTCAAGTCTTCCCAAGCTTTAATACACACAGCGAGCCCAGTTATAGAAATACTGTTTGAAATTATGTCTTGTTGTTAGGAGGTAGTGTTTTATGCTAGTCCATTGCCACTAACTCCCCACAAGGAAAAATAAGTTTCACCATCCAGACAACAGTTGAACCAGAAAATACACAAATGATTAATTTAAATAACCCATCCCACATCAAAGCTAATTTTTCTCAGAAATGCTTTTGATTCTTTTATTGTATTTGAGCACAATGATTTGAGTACAATGAACACAAGATTTTATATACGTGCTTCAGAACTGGTATGCCCTCTATACAAAGCCTATATAACAATGCATGTTTCCACAAAAAGCTATTTAATCAGTTTTGACAGAAATGTATCTGTATGTGTATATATATACAAACATATTTGTTGTTATGTTCTGAATTTTAGAACTGATGAATAGGATGGTTCAGGCATTTTTCTCATCCATGAGATTAAGTGACTTTTTGAGAGCTATGGAGCTTTCAGCACTTTTGCCAAGTTGAACAAGTAGGGGGAAAACTTAAAATGGTTCAACAAGAAGTGTCCCATGGACCGAAGTTACAACGGTTTAACAGCAACGTATGCCTTTATTTCATTTAGAATAAAACCTGGAAATGAACAGCCAATTATGGAGCACGGTCGCAAGGGCATCCAAGTGCGTTTAACAAGAAGCCATTGAATTCAATGCCTTTCTATGAGATGCAACATCACACTACCAAGTTTTACTTGCCAATTTTAGAGGAAGCATCTCTAGTGGCTGTCAAGAAGACAGTCACTAGAGGTGTATTTAACCCTACAATGCAAACATAGCATTATCAACAAAACTGCAATATTTTACATTGCAGAGTTAAAACTACAGCGCCACTGCATCCAGTATCAGATCACCAAAGCAAAATACCTATGTAATGTTTTACATTCACTGAATGGCAAATGAAGCACAATGCATTTGAATTCAATCTGTTCAGAGTGCAGAATTAAATTGACTGAATATAATAAAATGAGTCACATACTTGTTCTTAATACTGTGCAACCTCAGCTTGTTATGAGTTATGTGGAGAGGGACAGGCTACTTATAAAAGAATATCTAAATTTGAAAAATACATCTGAAGCCTGACTATAGTAATGACTTTTACACTAAACGGACATGAATCAGTTAAAGGGACACTCCAGTGCCAGGAAAACAAATAGTTTTCCTGGCACTGCAGGTCCCCACTCCCTCCCACCCCTCATCCCATGTTGCTGAAGGGGTGAAAACCCCTTCAGTGACTAACCTGAGACCACCACCGATGTCCCTCAGCGGTGGTTTAGGGTCCGCCCACGCTCCTCCCCCACCGACGTCAGCCGATGTGGGAGACCATTTGCGCATGCGCGACCGCCTGCTGGATGAGACCTAATGCGCATGCGCTGTCTCGCGCGCATTAGACCTCCCCATAGGAAAGCATTGTAAATGCTTTCCTATGGGGATTTTAGCAACGCTGGAGGTCCTCACATAGCGTGAGGACGTCCAGCGACGCTATAGCACCAGGAAGAGCCCTCTAGACAGCCACTAGAGGAGGAGTTAACCCTGCAATGTAAATATTGCAGTTTATGAAAGTTGCAGTGTTAAGGGTAGTGGGAGTTGGCACCCAGACCACTCCAATGGGCAGAGGTGGTCTGGGTGCCTGGAGTGTCCTTTTAGTGTCTCATTTGAAAACTCTAGCTTTGAATGAGATAGTTGCTTCACTCTGCAGGTAAAACATGGTTGTTTTTCATGTTTACCTGCTTCTTCCTTCTTATGCTTTCCACTCACAGAGAGATTGAGAGAAGAGAGGGAGTCTGATCAGGGTGATCATGCATAGCAGGTTCCAGTGTTGGGTTTCTTGCTGCTGCACAATGAACCCCTTTTTCTGTCATTAGTGGACTGGTCTGAAACTGTGCTGGGTGGAGTAGTGTGAAGAAAGTAGCCTAGCTGAAAGACATGCCCAATAAGGCAGTTTGAGCAAGTGTATTTATTATGTACTTTTTAAAGTTTTTCTTCAGTTATTTAGGTCTGTATATTTGTTTAAAAGTGTTTGCTTGCTGATTTAAAAAAATTATTGTCAAGTGATGCATGTCCCTTTAAATTCCTCTACAGTCAAGAGGTATTACTTCAAAATGATGTATATTACATAATGCAATGACTGAAAAATCTAAACAACCCAGAGAATCATTTTTCCTAACCAGTTATTGTTGATTACTTATATATTTTTTTTCCAATGTATTAAATGTAATTATTATTATTTATTTTATTTTTTTAAACAAGGAATAGCAAATAAGAAGAGCAAAACAATTTTTAAGGAAAACTCCAGACACATAAAGCACTTCACCTTGTTTGTATGAGGTCTGTCATATTTGCAACAGTTTCTAAGAGTACAGATTTCAATAAACGTTGCAGTTTCTATAGGTGGAGCAGAAAATCCTCCATTTCTGTCACTCAGAAATTCATGGAGATTTTATTTTGCTTGTGTTAACTCCAAAGAGCTAATGCTACTGGCAGATAAACTGGGTTAGTATGCCCCTGCCTTCACCCATCTGAAAGACCAATCAGTAGCTCCCCATCCATTAAATAAAAGGTACTCTTATTATATATAAAAAAAAATTACATTGCTAAACACAAATACACCTACCCAGAATCCCTTGCAGTAATAAGAGCACTGTTAAAGTTACATTTCTGTTGGAAAAGCAAGTCTTATGGCTTGACTGGTGTGTGTATTTGTGTTTCGCAATGTTAATAACTATCCACTTACTTACGGTGGAATGGGTTTTCATCCACACTTTTTTACCCACCACAACTCTGTTGGCACAAACCCAGCCAAAAAATTTGAATTACCCTCACAAATTGGGACAAGACACACAGATACCATACCACTGTGTCCTCCTGATCGGACAACGAATGCCATTCTTTCACACACCCCAAAAAAAAAAAAATTTAAACAAAATATTCAAACGCAAGCCTGCGGCCTACTTCTCTCCGACCATTGCCAAGATTGAATCGCTATTCACTGATATTGGGCCCTGCCCGATCCAAACAGCCTGAAGACACCCTTGGAAAGGGGCGTCGATCTCAAAGGCAACCCACAAGTACCACTACCAAATGAGGGATATCAGAACCTTATTGCAGCAACCACCGCTGCAAAAGATGGCAGCCGCGGAAAGTCCAGGGGCATAACAGTACCGCCTGAACCAGCTTCACAGCCTATACCCCTAGACATAACACTATAAAAGGGGAGGGTTGTAACTGGCTAGCAAACAAGATATCCAAACCTTCCTCCAAGACACTGCTAGAAACGGATATAGCAGTAATCAAGACAGTCACTGACAGAGTGAGGTCCTCTGAAAAAGACATACCGTATTTATCGGCGTATAACACGCACTTTTTCTCCCTGAAAATTCCGCGCGGAACAGGAGTTTCTGTTTCCTGTACCCGGTCGGACTGACAGGAAGGTGCACACTGAGCGTGCACCTTCCTATCACTCCGGCCGGCCACCGCGGATGGCAGAGCGGCTCGGCCACGCTACAGGGGAGGGCGGTAAGAAAGGGGTAAAATAGAGGGGAGGGGGGAGCAAGAAGGGGAGTGGGGAATAAGAGAGGGGAGTAAGAAAGGGGGAGGGAGGCAAGAAGAGGGGGAGAAGAAAGAGGGAGGGGAGTAAGAAGAGGGGAGGGGTAAGAAGTGGGGGAGGGGGGAGTAAGAAGAGGAGGGGGAGAAGAAAGGAGAAGAGGGGGAGGCAAGAAAGGGTTAAGAGGGGAGGGGAAGCAAGAAGAGGGGAGGGGGAGCTAGAAAGGGGGGAGGGGGAGGAAAGGGGAGGGGGGTAAGAAGAGGGGGAGTAAGAAAGGGGAGTAGAAAGGGGGGAGTAAGAAAGGGGGAGTAAGAGGGGGAGTAAGAAAGGGGGAGTAAGAAAGGGGGAGGGGGGCAAGAAGAGGGAAGCAAGAAAGGCAAGAGGGAGGGGAAGCAAGAAGAGGGAGGGGAGTAAGAAAGGGGGTAAGAAGAGGGGGAGGGGGAGTAACAAGGGGGTAAGAGGGGGAGGGGGAAGTAAGAATGGGGGGTAAGAAGAGGGGGAGGGGGAGTAAGAAGGGGGTAAGAGGGGGAAGGGGAAGTAAGAAGAGGGGGAGGGGGGAGTAAGAAAGGGGAGTAAGAAGTTCTTTATTTGAAATTTAAAGGACCACTCTAGGCACCCAGACCACTTCAGCTTTATGAAGTGGTCTGGGTGCCAGGTCCCTCTAGGATTAACCCTTTTTTTTTTTTTAATAAACACAGCAGTTTCAGAGAAACTGCTATGTTTATACTGAGGGTTAATCCAGCCTCCAGAGCCTCTAGTGGCTGTCTCTAGAGGCGCTTGCGTGCTTGAATCAGCATTATCTGTTATCACCGTGGTGATGGCGTTGGTATTTGTCTGTTCTTGTTTGTTTTTTCCATTAAACATTTTTACACAGTTTATGATGTGTATAGATTGGATACTCTCCGATATTCTTTTATGGAATAAATTAATTGACAGCATTTCCAAGACATTGTCTTAAAGGACCACTCTAGGCACTCAGACCACTTCAGCTTAATGAAGTGGTCTGGGTGCCAGGTCCAGCTAGGGTTAACCCATTTTTTCATAATTATAGCAGTTTCAGAGAAACTGCTATAATTATGAATGGGTTAAGCCTTCCCCCTAATCCTCTAGTGGCTGTCTCATTGACAGCCACTAGAAGCGCTTGCGTGCTTCTCACTGTGATTTTCACAGTGAGAGCACGCCAGCGTCCATAGGAAAGCATTGTAAATGCTTTCCTATGCGACCGGCTGAATGCGCGCGCGGCTCCTGCCGATGACGTCGCGAGCAAGGAGGAGAGGAGGAGTACAGCTCCCCGCCCGGCGCTGGAGAAAGGTAAGTGTTTAACCCCTTCCTCTCTCCAGAACCCGGCGGGAAGGGGTCCCTGAGGGTGGGGGCACCCTCAGGGCACTATAGTGCCAGGAAAACGAGTATGTTTTCCTGTCACTATAGTGGTCCTTTAAGTTTTTTTTTCCTAAAATTTCCCTCTTAAAATGAGGTGCATGTTATACGCCGGTGCGTGTTATACGCCGATAAATACGGTAATTGATATACAAGACTAACTGTCCACCATGCATAACATTATAAAGAGGGTTGAATCCTCACACCAAGCGCTTGCTACCGAAATGGCAGCTATGGAGGATTGGTATCAGCGGCACCATATCAAAATCAGGGACATACCTGACACTGTTCCACCTGAAAAACTGCCACACTACTTGAGACGCCTAATGGCCACTATCCTACCACCACACCTCACCAGAAAACTATCCCCGGATGGAGCATATTGTTTGCCCCGAAGAGCACCTATTCATACATTCTAAGGTCCGGTTAAACGTTATCCTTAGTCCTAGGTGTGATACTATTCTGCGTGCTGGATCAACAGTAATCCTGACAACAGCCCCCACAGAGCAAACCTGGGATCCCAACCAGGTGATATTTGTCCCACGGAATGCAGCATCGACTCAAAACGGAACCGGACTACCAAGGAGATGGATGTCACCAGGGAAAGGGGCCACAGCTGTGTCTCATGCTTTCTTACTTCTTGATGCCTATGATGTTACACCTTGTTGCCTAGTTATAATTTTAATTAGCTTATCTTAAGTTTCCCTTTTGATTTGCAATGTGCCCACTTTAATTTGTTAGGAGCATGTACGTGGTCTTAGACCGTCATTACATTAACTTCATGAGAATATGTCTCCCCATCCTCTACTGCCCCCTAGGTAAGGGGCACTTAGATCGTTAATTAGATAACTATAAAGCATGATCTTTACCCATACTCAACCATATATTGCTTATTGTTTATTAATACTCCGGACACCAAATGGCACTTAATCATGTTAACTTAGCTTGTTGAATTACTTATTCTCTTAGGATTAGACACCGGCCAAGAACGTAATACACATCTTGAGGCCCAGTTTTTTGCTCAAATGTGCCTGGCTAGCTTGCTCTCTACTCATGTATAAATGCAATAACTTTCTTTAGAACATAACCATGTGCACATAGTCTGATTGAAGCTAACCAGCAACCTCTTAATGGGCCCAGTTGCTCTTACATAACTCTGTTCGGAAATATCTAAAAACATGCTTGCTTCTACTTCAATATTGCCTATTTCATATGTACAGACTCTCTACTAGTTTGCTAATCTCTTAATTATATGATGATAGACCCGTGTTACGATCATTTTGTATGACTTCTCATACTCAACTTGTCTTTTATAAACCAAAAAAAAAAACAGTACAGTTCACTCCCGACATTTCATATCACTGCAGCACTCATGTATTGTTATTTGTCACCCTGTGGAATGTATACACATATTTTGCCTGCCAACTCTGCACTGCAAAAAAAAAAAGCTAACAACCTACCTGGGAATATTCAAATGGGGAAGAAATCCAACATAATGGATAGGGATCTAAAAACAGATCACAAGTGGTACATAGCATAATGCAGATAAAAGAGAGCACCCCTCACCCCCACCAAAATCTAGGTATTGCACTCACAAACAAATGGTAATGGTTAGGGTCATCACTCCTTCGGGCTATATCTCGTAAAGGCCTGATTTGCAATCACGGCCTTATTTGCTGCGGCAGAGCAGGCAGCCCAGTTGGAAAGCGAAATTTGCCTGTACTGTGTGTTGCTGCCAGCATCATTAATAAAGCTTGCATTCGACACAGAGCAGTGAAGTAGTCTCCATCAAGAACTCAGCCACAATCTGTGTATCTGTTTTGGTGCACATCTGGCAGTACAGATCTGCAGCCCCCATTGTAAAGACAACTTGACCAGTGGGGCCCAGCTAAATTGACTTTGAGACTAGAGACTCAGGTGTACTCTGTTTTGTTTTTTTCCCCTAAAAGGTTTACTTCTACATACGTCTCTTTGGCCCCTAAAGTTAACAAATACATTAGCTAACCAACACACACACACACACAAAAAAAAAAAATCATACAAATATATACTTCTACACCAAAAATGTAAGAATGAAATGATCTTATACAAATACACAGAAATGTATGCTACTTCAATTTTTTTCTGGTCATACACAAGGTATAGTTTTTTGGAGTTTCCAAAAATTGTCAGTACTTTCCCTGATGACTGAGTTTACATGTTTATGTCAACATTTGTATACTATTGTGCTAACTTCTATCTTTATTATGGGAATATTGACCACTTACTATAATAGATTAATGTGACACATAAGACAGAAGCTAGTAAAATAAATAAAAATCATTCATTGATATTAGGTTCAATGCAGCAAATAAATATTTTATATACTAATCCATAAGCCATGCTTTTCAATAAGCCCTCATGCAAACAAGATAATATGACCCACAAACCAGAAGTATATAATTTCCCCATGTATGCAATATCTGCTAACTAAACATACTGTGTCATGGTTTAGGTGTACAAATAAACTGGTATATTAAGTTGCAGCACATTACAAATATGGCAGTAAGTCTGAGTTTAAAAAAAAAAAAAACTAATAAAGAAAACTTTGTAAATTCTATTAATTTGTCATTTACCACACTGTTTCAGAGAACTTACAACCAGGTCCTGAAAAGGCAACTGAAAGATACAGTTTCATTTATAATAGTTATCAGCTTGTTACTTTTTTACTTTTGAGGCAATATTTTCTACTTGAACATTTTTATCTAGTTATGTTTTAATGAAACTAAGTGTTGCCCTTCTCATGTGTAATTTCAAGTTATCTACCAACTCTATTTCTCCCGATCTGATGGGAGGCTCTCAGTTTATTAAAACCGAGGTCCAACTCAAATCAAGATGTACACCATCATCTCATGCTACAACGACTGTTCTGGCCCAACTCCTAAATCATAACCCACTTACCTACAACAAGAAGTGTTACAATTTCAGGAAACAAGTCTAATCCTAAACCCTTCTCTGATTAGTCTTATTCATTGTACCAAGTCAAACTCTGCACACAAAACTTTGCAGTAACATGTAAAATAAATCCCCCTTCCACTTGAGCACACCCTAACCAGGGCACATACTATCACCCCTTAAATCCTGGCACACACTTGCACTACTCAATGACCACGGACCAAGTCCGACCATGGAATGCTATGGAACGCCTAGAATCGTTTTCTATAACAAACAAATGTTTCTGCAGCACAACAGCAAGAGACATATATTCAGAAACATCAAAGAAAGGTTTACATAGTGTTGTCATGCAATGAGTAACATACACTGTGTAACACGTTGATTTTTTAACTAAAAGGCTAGTTCTGGGACTAGATTGACCTATAAACAAGCTATCACAATACTTATATGCATTGGTTATTCAAGTTAATACCATTTACTAGGATTTAGAGGTAAAGAAAGTGGTATACGAAGACATACCACAAGAACAAGCATATATTGCTCATTAAAGGCTTGGACAGCCGATTTCTAGAGCTGACAAACCAGGGGCCAATTCTCTGTCACTGGAGAACCACTGGCCCGGTCAGTAATGCTGCCAGTCAGCTATGGCTCCCGGGGCCATGTCTCACAGTCAGATCAGACACCTGATGCCATTCCCCTGTCACCCTGGCAGTACCCCCGATTCTGCCAGCACGCCTCCCCCACTCCCCTATCTCTCAGTGCCATCCTTAATCAGTAACCTCCCCCCCCCGCCCCTCATTCTGTCAGGTACCACCCCATTCTCTCAATAACCCCCTATTCTTTTAGTACCCCCCATTCTGTCAGTAACCCTCCTTTAACCCCCATTCTCTCAATAACCCTATTCTGTCAGTAACCCCCTATTCTTTTAGTACTCCCCATTCTGTCAGTAACCCTCTAACCCCCATTCGGGCAGTGCCCCCATCCTGTCCACTTACCCCATTCTGTCAGTGCCCCCATCCTGTCCCTTACCCCATTCGGGCGGGTACCCCATCCTGTCCCTTACCCCATTCTGGCGGTAACCCCCCATTCTGTCAGTGCCCCCATCCTGTCCCACTTACCCCATTCGGGCAGTGCCCCCCATCCTGTCCCTTACCCCATTCGGGCGGTGCCCCATCCTGTCCCTTACCCCATTCGGGCAGTGGTCCCCATCCTGTCCCTTACCCCATTCTGGCAGCCCCATTCTGGCGGTGCCCCCATCCTGTCCCTTACCCCATTCGGGCAGTGCCCCCCATCCTGTCCCTTACCCCATTCGGGCAGTGCACCCCATCCTGTCCCTTACCCCATTCGGGCAGTGCACCCCATCCTGTCCCTTACCCCATTCGGGCAGTGCACCCCATCCTGTCCCTTACCCCATTCGGGCAGTAACCCCCCCCCCATTCTGGCAGTGCCCCCCATCCTGTCCCTTACCCCATTCTGGCAGTAACCCCCCATTCTGGCAGTGCCCCCCCATCCTGTCCCTTACCGGCCTGCGTGGTGTCACTGAGGTCCTGTCTGGCTGCGCTCCGCGGGAACTCTCTCAGTTTCCTGCCGCTCAGGTTGAGGGCTCCGGTCACCGCCGCCTCCTCCAGAGACCTCTCCAGCGAACGGTTCCACGCAGCGGGTCCCAGGCCGGGGACAGATGTCGCCGCCGCTCCGCCGTGACCGTTATGTATAATCCCAGAAAAACCGGACGAAACCGAGCCCTCGGCCAACACTGCGGCCGCCATCACACCGACTGCTCACTGCGCCTGCGCGGCCCTGGCTGACGGGAAGCGAGATTCAGGGGCGTGGTCTGTGCGTGGTGCGCATGCGCGCACTTTCCGGGCTCACCTTCGTCCACTGCGCACGCGCAAGTTCTCTAACCCTCCCAGCTCGCGAGCGCGCAAACGCGACAGGAAGCTGAGTATAGTTTGTACTCTCTGACTATCCGTACTGCAGGAACTAGTACGTCATCCTCGAATCACTTTATGGGGAACTAGCTTGCTCATTATGAACAAGTCACTTCCCTTATAGCCTTACTGCTAATGGGTCGTTTGCCCCCTAGTGGTCAGGTCCTGTATAAGCATGGAAACTGGACTGGTGACAGAGCCAGATTGATTATGGACATTCTGCCCCTTAGTCTTAAATTAGAGGGACAAAGATTTAAAAATAATATCCGGAAGTATTACTTTACTGAGAGGGTAGTGGATGCATGGAATAGCCTTCCAGCTGAAGTGGTAGAGGTTAACACAGTAAAGGAGTTTAAGCATGGGATAGGCATAAGGCTATCCTTAACTATAAGATAAGACTAGGGACTAATGAAAGTATTTATAAAATTGGGCAGACTAGATGGGCCGAATGGTTCTTATCTGCCGTCACATTCTATGTTTCTAAGTGGTTAGTCCTTGTGTCCTTATTTCAAATAGGCAGTTCACTGTTATAGAGACAGACCCTATTCTGCTTTATTTCCATTTAGAGGTTCTCTGTCACATCTGGTCATTAAACAAAGATAACATGTATGGAATGCTCATAGTGACTATGCTTGGCTTTTATTGAAACACCAATGCAATCACACACAAGTTGGGACTCCTTTGTTTCATGACGTAAGCCAACGTTAAAAGGTTAATAAAAGTTTCTTCCTTCAACAGCTAAGGACTATACTATCATGGTAGCAGTCCGTCCGGGGGTGACAAAAAAAGTGGGATGTCAGCATGGCATGCTTGGCCCAATGAGAATAAACTACATGTGCTCTGCTGCAAGTCCTCTAAGATTAATCTATTGTGTTTACTCTGTGTAATTATTATTATTATTATGTTATTATTTATATGGCGCCATCAAATTCCGCAGCGCTTTGCAATGGGTGGGTGAACAGACATGTTGTAACCAGACAAGTTGGATTATTATTGTTATTATCATTATCCTTTACACGGCATCAGTCTATCCACTAGCACTTTACAATGAGTTTATAAAACACCAAGTAATTGACGGACAGAATAAATGTTGACAGCAGGGCCAGACTGGAAAAAATTTGGCACGGGCATTTTTCAATCACAGAGACCCCCTGAGAAGGGTGCGGGGCCAGAGAGGGTGTATTTTGTCATCACTAATGATAAGTGTGCCCGCTCTCAAAGTGAGCATGTTGGTTCAATGCGCAGAGCCCCGCTGAAGAGCTCTAGCATGAGAAAAGGGGCCTGTGTTTGTTCTGCACAGCACAAGCAAATGTAATAACATGTTTGCGCTGTGTTTGCTTTTAACTTGTCTCTGGTGTCTCCATAAGTGGGATACCAGAGGACAAAAGGACCAGGAAAGAGTATGGTGCATGTGTTTGGAGCCTGCTTACATAGTTACATAGTTACATAGCTGAAAAGAGACTTGTGTCCATCAAGTTCAACCTTCCTCATATATGTTTTTGCTGTTGAGCTAAAAGAAGGCAAAAAACACAGTCTGAAGCACTTCCAATTTTGCAACAAACTAGGAAAAAAAATCCTTCTTGACGCCAAAATAGCAGTCAGATATCTCCTTGGATCAAGCAGCTATTACCCCACTAATTAGAAATTATTTCCCTGTATGTTAGGTTTTTGCAAGTATTTATCCAATTGCTGTTTAAACATCTGTATGGGCTCTGATAAAACCACCTTTTCAGGCAGAGAATTCCATATCCTTATTGCTCTTTCTGTAAAAAAAAACACTTTTTTTTTGCCTTTCTTTCAGCCTAAATGCGTGACCTCGTGTCCTATGTATAGCCCTATTTATGAATAGATTTCCAGATAATGGTTTGTATTGGCCCCAAATATATATGTATAACGTTATCATATCCCCTCTGAGGCGCCGTTTTTCCAAACTAAAGAGATTTACATTTTTTTAACCTTTCTTCGTAACTAAAATGCTCCATTCCTTTTATCAATTTTGTAGCTTGTCTCTGCACTTTTTCCAGTGCCATGATATCCTTCTTTAGAACAGGTGCCCAAAATTGCACAGCATATTCAAGGTGTGGTCTTACCAGCAATTTATAAAGAGGCAAAATTATATTTTCATAACGAGAATTTATGCTCCTATTTATACATGACAAAACCTTACTGGCCATGGCAACTGCAGATTGACATTGCATATTGCTGCCTAATTTGTAGTCTATAACAATTCCCAAATCCTTCTTGTGTGTGGTTATCCCCAATTCACTACCATTTAGGGTGTAAGTTGCTTGTGCATTCCTGACCCCGAAGTGCTTAACTTTGCATTTCTCTACGTTAAATTTCATCTGTCATTTTAGTGCACAGTCCTCCAACCTATCTAAATCCATCGGCAGCAAAGCAATATCCTGCTCACATTTTATTACGTTACAATAAAATGTGGGATTGCGTGTGTGTAGAGTGAGCTGATTGTGGTGTGGTATTGTATAAATAGGTCAATTTCATTTGTGTTTGTGGAGTAAATGTGTGGCTAGGGGCTGTAGAGAGTGTGTGTAAAGGAGGCATAGTGTGTATAAGGGATGTAGCAAGTGTGTGCATACGGGCTGTAGTGTGTGTGTGTGTGTATATAGGTGATATAGGTGATGTAGTGTGTGTATGGGGTTGTAGAGAGTGTGTGTTTAGTGTCAGGGTATCTACACTGGAAGACATTTTGTGTTAAAATAGAAATTAAAGAGGCGGGGCCTGGCAGCTAAGATGGCCGGTTGCACATCTCATGAGCTCCTGCAATAATGAGCAAATACACGCAAGTACCGAGTGACCCACTAACGCCAGAGGCATACGGTGTTCGGGAACCAACTCAGCAGAACGCGAGGCACAAAATGGTACTGGCCCGGCACCGATACGTGGCGGAAAAATCAACGCCGGCCATGGGGCCTAAACTGGAGCGGGGCCTGAGGTCCAGAGGAGACGGCCGACCTCCCGACACGTGCCACGCGCCCAGACAAGCACCCACGGCAGCCCTGCTACCCCCCCCCTCCGGACCGGCGGGGGATATCCCGGTCCTTGCGGGGGAAGAATGCCCCTGCTGCACAGCATGAACAAGCGATAACACTTAAGACAAAGCGGACTCGCCAAGGCCCGCCCAAGATGGCGGCACAGACAAGATCCACAACACAACGTGCACTCATCAGGCCTCCCAAACACACACAGGAGTTCTACGACCGGCTCTGCGACAACCTCTGGACAAAGCTGAAAATCCGGAGGCAGTCCTACAGGCTGATGATGAGACAAATGGCGGCATGGATCCGCCCGGCAACCCGGCGCCAGCTAAGCGGGAACCCCCCCCGTACCTCCAGAGCAGCTCCCAATGGGAATCGGAGCAGAAGCACAGCATGGATGGAAACAGGGCCTTGTCTCCTGGGAACCGGAGTTCGCGCTCCCACACCCCAGCGCAGATCCCTGCGGCCCTCAAGGCGGGTACAGAATCCATGTTTCCCAGACGCAAGCTCCCACTCGCAGCTACACAACAGCAAGACCCCCTTACAAGCGACACCTGCGAAGCACTCACCAACTCAACCTCTCAGTGCCTGGCACAGCACAATGCGACCTCCCGCCACCAACGCTGCAAATCGAGAGACCAAACGACAGCGTACCCCTCAGCACACCATCAAAGCTGCATCCAGATATGGAGGCACCCTGCCCAGAGTTTCCAAGAGAGACACTTGTAGAAGCGGCGGCCGGGACTTCCCGACATTGGGCATAGGCTGAAAGCCCCAACGTAAAGCCCTACAAGGACAATGCCTTACATCAACTGATGACTCTAAGTTTTGTTTTTTTTTGTTTATTTTTTGCGGTTTGTCTTTTATACATAGACCTGTGATGCTTTGTAGCAGCGGCCATTTAGCTCTAAAGCGGCCACATGGCCGCAGCTATGGGGAAGTAAAAGCGCCTGCCTGCTTGCCTAGCAATTACCTGCTTCCCAGTAGGGGTTTTATCTTCTTCCCAACTTGTATCGCACAAGCATGTAGCTAACTTTGTTTTACCTAACCACCCACATGTATAGCTAACTTATACTGAATGCAGAACCCATAGCTTCACATAATCAGACATACATGTACAGCCTGGAACCCAACTATAAAACGAGTGTACTAACGTTAAACTTTTGTTTAAGCTAACACTTCTCCTAGATTCTCACTCTAGCTAAAAAACCCCATGCTGTCAGTTAAAGTTTCTAGAGCTTAGTATATTGTCGAATTACTTACTGACATAGTTTTAACGTATCATCTATTTGCTATATACCTAAAAATTGTGTCTAGCTCGATCCAACATAATAATAACAAAAAATGTGCAGATTCCAAGTGCCGAATTGAATGTTTGTTGCTTACTCTATGAGTGCTGTTGTGGCACCTCACATATACCTGTATTTACCTTGCACAGTAAAAATAAAGAATTAAAAAAAAAAAATAGAAATTAAAAATGTATACTGTTAGTCACCATCAAAACAGAGGTGACTCCATTTTGCAACAAATTGCAAAGACAGACACATTTTTACTTCTCTGTACTCTATTCATTCAGCCATTAGCAAAGAAATGTGACTAATGTAAACATTGGCAGAGATAAGACATGATGTTTGCAGCAGATGGGGGGTTGAACGAAACATATATATATATATATATATATATTGTAGCGGAATGGACCTTGCTACCGCACTCTTGTACCAGCTACGGGCTGTCCATGCCCATTTCCCCCCTCCCCGTTGTCCCCTACGTTTGGGACTTGCAGTACCTGTGTGAGTCATATTCCCCGCTCATTGAAACTTCAGCTTTTTCCCCTGTTTCGCCTGGCCATTCATTTAATTCCATTCCCCTAAGTTGTTCTCACGGTTCTGTTCGACAACCGAATAAACTACCGAAAGACAGACCACCCAGATGTGGAGTGTGCAGCTCATAATTGGACACGCAACGTCGTGAACACCGCTGAGACATCCACCTTCAGTTACTTTGTGAGAAAGCATACGAACAGAGCGGCATTCAGGGGGAGCAACCTCCTGAACCAGATATTCATACGAACAGACGCACGAACACATTGCTATGTTATTTGATATGTTTTTCGTACTCCCGAAAGAGCTCAGCTTATTTTCATGGAACTGTTTTGGGCAGGCGCCTCGTGTGCAGTCGGTCTAAACTATACCCCGGTGGTGTTTCAGCTACGTTCGTAGGATCTGAGCGCTTTTCGGAGATCTTGGGCGCTCAAACCCAAGCTATCCAGGTATATAGTACTTGAGGGGGTACCTTATGAGGAAATGCATATTTTGTGGTTTTAAATAGTTTACATGTCCTGGACCTGAGAGCTAATGTAATTATCTTGTGTATTTTGCCCTGTCTACTCTCAGGTCCAGTGGGGAATGCCCCTGGAATATGTATCTGGAAACCCCTTGCAGGGGAATTCTCATAAAAGGCCAGCTGTGGCTCAATTAAAATCCGTTTAACCCCAGAGCTGAGTGTCGTCCAGTTGATGGGGAGGTGTTGGGAGAATCTTGGACTACTTTGTTGTATTTGACTGTTCCCTGTTACTTGTTCCTGAGTACATCTTGGAGTAACCAGCGGAGAGTCCCTGCTAGGACTAGTGCTCCGCTACATCAGTTGGCAGCGTCGGAATCCAGAGCTCACAGAGGAACAAGTACCAGAGAATTCAGCAGTGCCAAATGGGCCGTGGATGGAGATCGACTACTACATTTTAAAACGGTCCACGCTAAAATATCTCCTGGAAGCAAGAGGAATAGCAGTGAGTAACAAGAAGAAGGCTACCCTCGTTGCGGAAGTGATGGCCGAATATCGAACAGAGTGGTTCGGTAAATGAACAAAAACAGTCCGAGTTTCAAAGGGAATTACAATTTCAGCTATCTTTTTAATGTGAAAATCCACCTATAGATATTTTCTCTCGAACCATGACAGAGGTCCAGGAATTCTGAATGAGGCAAGGGGACCAGCAAACACCGGAAAGAAACCAAGCAGTGACAGTGGTACAAGAGGGTAAGCCCAAAATACCCTATAATGCTTTTAAAACGTATGTAGAGGTAGAGGAAGATATTGATGCATTCCTCCAAGATTTTGAGAAACAATGTGCCCTACATAAAATAGATGCAGAAGATTGAGTCCCCATATTGGCAAGTCGGCTATCAGGGAGAGCAGCAGAGGCTTACCGCACAGTACCAGATGAAGAAATACAGAACTATGGCTGAGTAAAAGAAGCGATACTAGACTGGTATGACATTACACCAGAGGCATACCGAAGGCGGTTCAGAGACCTTAAAAAGACAGACAAGGACTCCCACGCTGAATGGGCTTGCAGGCTACACCGAGCTGCCCTGGGGTGGGTACAAGCCCACAAACCACACACAATGGAAGACTTGCTCCAGGTACTGGAACAATTTTTCAACGGGCTGGCACCAGACATCCAGGAGTGGGTAAGGGAACGCAACCCCACTTCCCTCACCGAAGCAGCAAGGCAGGCAGATGAATATATTGATGCCCGCCAACAACAGATACCGGCCCAGTCCAGGCCCTACTTTCGGCCAGCAGCCGGACTGCCCAGCCCCAAAAGCACCGCCCAGGCCACCGTATCAACCGCCTGCTCAACAACCTCGGTTCCAGTTGCAGAGCAACGTGCAGTGCCACATTTGCAAGAAGAGGGACATATGCGCAGAGATTGTCCACAGAACCGAGACCGGGCTACATGGATTCACTCGGGAGCACCACCACCCGCCCGAGCAGCAGCCCACTACTACTAGGCGGAACCTCCAGCCCAACATGCCTCTCCGACTCCAGCCCTAGAGCAATGGGAAGTTTTGCACGAAGCCGACCCACTCCAGTCAGACACTGATAACCGCCAGCATCACCAGCAGACCGTTATATTGGCCGGGAGGGAGGTCCAAGGGCTTCGGGATACTGGGGCAACTTTGACATTGTTAAAGAGCCATTTGGTGCCAAGCACTGCCAAGACCCAGAACACCGTGGCCGTAAGGGTGGCTGGGGGGAAAGTGTACTGCCTGCCTATGGCTCGAGTACACCTGAATTGGGGAACAGGGTCTGGAATGGTAGAGGTGGGGTAGATGCCGGTGGAAGTGCTTTTGGGAAACAATCTGGGGAGGCTCACGTCCGCTTTTGAGCCCCAGGCCACACCGGAGGAATTATACCCGGTAGTCATCAAGCAACAGGCCCACTCCAGAGACCACAGCTCACACCCAGAGGCTCAGGTAAGAGATGACTCTCCGTCCCTAGATTGTGTACCCTGGGCTGCGCCCACAGAATTTGAAAAAGAGGTGACCACAGATCCCACCTTGCAGATATACAGAGACAGAGTTACTTTGTTATGGGCAAATGCAAATATTACAAGTTTTAGAATGAAATGTTGTATTTCTTAAACTGTGTACTTTGTCTTTAAGAGATATTGCAAATTGACAAGGTGTTAGAAATGGAACATATTGTTTTTCATAACTGTTTCTTTAAGCAATAACCTCAGTGCATAATATGTTTGCGCCATTTTGTCCCAGACGAATGACAATAACAATAATGCATAAACAAGTTTCAAGGCTATACTACGACTCTTTCAGTACACAATATACTGTTGTAACCCCAAGTTAATGGAACTTCCCCAAATCCGGGAATCTCCCACGACTGTGCACTTATGTCTTAGTATAAACAACAGATAAGCTATTCAGACTTTAAGATGCCATCTTGAACTAAGTCAGGAAAATTTCCATGACGTATGCACCCTTTAGTTATGGCCTTGTATGTTTGCCAAATTAAGGGAGGTCCTAAAATGAATAAAGTAAATGAACTATGGTAACCCTAAAATGGAGACACCTAAGGTATAAATAGGTGTACTTTTAAATGTTAAGACATAGAGGAGAGACTTGGAGACAGACGCTGCTCCATCTTAAAATGACAGAGAGGCTGACATGATGACATGTTCAGAAGGGTATGTTAACCTATTAATGATATTTGCAAGCTTGTAATTTAATCTTATAAACTCTGCTATAATGGATTTTATATTTATATTTTTATATAATAAATATCCAAAAAGACAAAACTTTTGCTTCCAAGACAATCCTTATTTTATATTGTATTCTCAATTATTTATATATGTTAAATAGAGGATCTCTTACTAACTATATAAAATTATGGCTACGATATCTGCATGGTTAGCCCTACTAAGTTCTATGCTTTAAGACATTATAGTGGTAAATAACGGAACCAGCCACGGTTACAATTGGCGACCACGAAGGGACTTGTACTTGGAAGCTTTAACTATAAAATAATAAATACCTAGGTAACCTCTTATACGTAAGAGAAGACACAATACTTTGTCATGGCACAAGTCTTGAAATATCAAAAATCTAATGAGCTATTTGTAGCCCAGACTCAGAGAGAGATCTTCATCATTAGAGATGATTTTAATGTGAACAAGGCACTTTGAGTTCAGGTGCCAGGTACATCATAATTAGCATACAATGCAGAAATTGTGGATCTTAATATCATAAGAGAACAAATATACATATTTGGTAAACTCCCTGATATGCCTAATACATCAGCACAGCATGGCCCATTAGTTCCAGGACAGTGGATTGCAGACAGGGGGATATGTTCTCTTTGTAGCTGCTTAGTATGCATGTGCAGGAAAAAGATTAATGCAAAATGTTGTCAGAGCGATGAAATTTGAAGTCTAATTCCAAGAATGCAAAGAAAATTGCATTATGGCTTAATGAAAACATTCATGCCACATAAGCAACAGACAGACAGGATTTTAACATCCACTATATATGAAAAGTTTTATAAAACAGTGATAATTTCCATATTGTCAGTTACGCTAGCTGTTGATTGAAAATCAGGAATTATAACAGCATAACTATTTTTGGAGTCTGGAATTTCCAGCCAAGGTTGCGGAGATAGAGACATGTAAACATTCCAAGGAATTAAGAAGTCGTTGTTTTATATTCCAAATTATGAAAAACTTTTTTACATAAAGCCATAAAGAGGAAGACATGGCTTTTAAATACATTCAGTGCAGTACAATGCAGTACACTGCAGCATATATTATATATAATATATGATAACTAGCTCATATTTTTTCCTTAACAGAGTTGAAATTATACTACCCTCCTAGAAAAAAGGGCAATAGGTGGTTATACATCCTTTGCTTCTCTAAATGCTCTGCAAAAAATAAATATTTATAAAAGGATTAAAAATAATATATATGTAAGATAAATCAGGGCTAAATAAAATTGTAACTATACAGGATCTCTGATAACTTTTAAACAGAAATTATTAAAGGCTTATTTAAATAAAATGTTAAATACATTTACAGCTTTAAATGTGACCAAAAGATACTAAATGATGTGTTAAGCAGCCAGCCCAATTCACTAGAAAAACATAAGTATTCTATTTAAAGTACACAATTCCTGCACATAAACACTTTGCTTACTCAGGTACAGTCTTTAGTCTATTGCAGTGGCAGTAAAGTCCACCAATTTTAAAAGGCAAAGCTTACTTAAATAAGTGATACTATCCCATCGTACCTGTAAGGCACCATCGTACCAGTAAGGCAATTAGAACAATGATATTGTACTATTGAGTGTAATCAGATCTGACACATGTAATCTCAGTGAATTTCATAAACTAGGTTTTCATAAAATAAATATAAAATAAGATTAAATATCAACGTTGTTGATATAAAAATATATCAATGTTGTTTATAAATAAAAGTATATAGACTAGGCAATAAGAGCATTTACATGCATTCAGCAGCCTGCTCTCTCAAAGCCAGAAACAGATTTATATATATAAAAAAAAAAAATAGGTTTTAAAAAGTCCACAGTCAACCACACATGAAGGGTGAAATACATGAAGGGTGAAATAACTGCTTCTTTAAAAGTTATATGCTGCTGCAATTATGTATATAAATACAGGTAAGGGCACAGCAATAGAAATACAGTTTCAAATCTCATATATGGGGATTCAGTTCCACCACATATTCTACAATTCTGAAAGAGGCTAATTTTAATAATATGTTGTAAGAGCATTGTGAATATATATAATGCAAAATTAATTTGATATTGCAAAGCCTGCAATATTCTAAACAGACATTTAACCTTAAAAAAAAAAAAGAATAATAATGCATAAAGAATAATGCATAAAAAAATGCAGTGTCAATTAAAGTGATATTACTCTGATATATTAAATCACATTGTATATCACAAATCTGCTAAATGAAAAGTATAATTAAAGTGACATTACTTTCCAAAGCCCCCTCACATCTATTTAATAGAATCTATACTTTTCTGTGGTCACCTCCAAAGAAGCCTCTGAAACTGGGGGCCGATGGGGAGCTCATTCCAAAAGTAATCTGATTCCAGACTTAAAGAAAAATAAATGATAGAAAAGGAATCACGGAACACCAGAACATGCATTTTTGTATATAATCTTAATTTGCAGATATTTTATGCCTTAAAGACATAAGTAAATATTTAGACATAATTTAATTAAATATGCAGGTATCTTTAAAAATTAAGCAATGTTAAAAATAAATAAATAAATAAATAAATAATAATAAAAAATATGTATATTTTTACCACAATATAAACAGTCACAATATAAACAGCTTTGTTAAACAGATTAAAGTACAAGTACTTATGTCAAAAAATATACAGAATACGTTTACATCAGGCAGGTTTAGCATAAATGCAAAGTTGTTGTTTTTTGGGGATTTATTATTGCCCAAGAAATCTCTGAACATATTCAGAATTTTTGAGAGCAGCAAGTATAGATAGCAGATTGGAATGGCCACCATTACAATATTGCTTTGCCGATTGAGGTCAGAGCTTTAAGGAATAAATAAATAAATATTCTATAGCTCGCTAGAGCACTGGCTTTTAATGAACAGTTTGCACAACACTTATAAATAGTTTGTTATACTGCATATTATAGCTGTCCTTTTCTCCTGAAAAGGACAACATGACAACATGATATACAGGGTAAAAATGCTATTTCACTGTTTAATAGACTTGCCCAGTATTTAAGGACGACATGTTTCTTGCAAAGTCATCGGGACTTTGAGGGCGGTTCTAACTACGTTTAATTAATTAATTAATTTACTAAAGAAAAAAGAAAAAGAAAAAAGGTTTGTTTTTTTTTTCCCCTGCAAGTGAATTTTCAGCGCAAGGTCATTTTGTGTTCACAGACTATTCGGTTTTTTAAAAAGCTGTTCTTTATCTCACATTATGAACGGCCTTGTAATTCCTATGCACACTAAAAGTTGGCTGTTAAATGTTTTTGTTTTAACTTTAATATTTCATAGTTAATACAGAGGATAAAGTAATTTAAAGAAAATATATTGAAAGTATATTAATTGATAAGATTTCATTTATCTATTTTGGTCCACTGTTCACTGATCTCCAGTCTCAGTCTGGTGTTCAAACAGTTTTTCTTACAATACTTTGTGAGTTTATATCCACAACTGCATTTTGCTTTGTGGCAGGGGCGTACCTAGAGCATTTGGCACCCGGGGCGGATCCTGTGCTTGGCACCCCCCACCACCACCACCCTCCCGAAAAAAAAAAAAAAAAAACCTGTAAAAAATGTTAAAGGTTTTATTTCTTTTATTTTTACAATTTGTAAACTTTGCAAAACCGCTGTCAGCCCCTCCTACAAAACCCTTGTCCTGCCCTGCCCCTCCTACAAAACCTCTGTCCTGCCCCTTCTACAAATCCTGTACTGCCCCATCTACAAAACCCCGCAACCCCCTTCCACAAATCCCCTGCTTATCCCCCCTTATAAAGACTCCTGTCCCAATACAAAACCCCCACCCCCTTCTACAAAATCCCTGCAGCCCCACACACACATTTACACAGACAGTCACACACTCAGTTACAGTCACACACTCAGTTACAGACACAGTCACACACTCAGTTACAGACACAGTCACACACTCAGTTACAGACAGACAGTCACACACTCAGTTACAGGCAGACAGTCACACACAGTCACAGGCAGACAGTCACACATACACATTTCCTCCGTGCGGCCAGTTTATCAGCTGTTTGCTTGAGTGAGCTGTACTGGCCGCACGGCACCCTAACTACCATGGGACACTGTGCGGCCACAGCTCACACAGCCCCCTCCAGCCAGGGCCGGTACAAGGATTTTTGCCGCCCAAGGCAAAAGTAAAGTTTGCCGCCCCCCATGTGACATCACAATGCCCCAGCCATATGATTTGCCATGTTAACTAACGCCAGTGCTGCAGTGCCGCCGTGTTTACATTAAAAGGCCTGCAGGGACAGGCT
Source organism: Pelobates cultripes (assembly GCA_933207985.1). NCBI lineage: Eukaryota > Metazoa > Chordata > Amphibia > Anura > Pelobatidae > Pelobates > Pelobates cultripes. The sequence goes on along the minus strand of OW240913.1, from coordinate 130,979,483 downwards.
ATAGACACCAGAACCACTACATTAAGCTGGAGTGGTTCTGGGGACTATAGTGTTTCTTTAATGTGAGGTAAATTAGAGATTAGTGCCACGAATAATATACTAGATTGCCTACTTACAACCAGATGAGGATGATGATGGGCTCTAGCTGCAGTCTGGCTCCACTGGTCTGGTGCAGAACAGGCTCTCTGGAGGCGGTTTGTAACTGTAGTCACAAAAATCAATGTTCTGGGAGAACGGGAAGCAGCTCCATTTTTTGGGGGTCCTTTACACAGCTCAAGGTCTGGGTCCCAGGGTCCACCTTCATGTTCCACCAATGAGTTTGTTCACAGGGGGTGGAGTGTGTAGGGGATGTCCTGATATGTGTGTAAGGAATGCATTGTGTGAATCTGTGTTTGTATGTGTAAGGGCTGCAAGGTGTGTTTCTGTGTATGTATGGGATGCATTGAATGTGTGTAAGGGGTGCATTGAGTGTGTGTAATGAATGCATTGTGTGTTTCTGTGTGTGTAAGGGATGCATTGTGTGTAACGGTTGCATTGCTTGTGTATGTGTGTCTGTGTGTTTTTCTGTGTGCAAGGGGTGCATTGTGTGTATGTGATGAATGTCAATCTCTCCTCCCGCTCCAATTTCCTTCTCCTCCTCCCAATTTCTCTTTCTCACCCCCCTCCTAATTTCTCTCTTACCCCCGCTCCTATTTTCTCTCACCCCCCTCCTTTCTCTCTCACCCACCTTCTTTTTCTCTCTCTCCCCCCCTTATTTCTCTCTCTCTCACCCCCCCTTATCTCTCTTTCTCACCCCCCCTTATTTCTCTTT
>OW240913.1:130971960-130978237 GCA_933207985.1 Pelobates cultripes | reverse complement strand
TTATTGTTTTATTAGGGCCCCCACCCACCGCGCAAGGGTGGGGGCCGGGGGGGACGACAGAAGTTCCCCCCCATATCTTTATTTAGGGCCCCCATCCACCGCTCAGGGGTGGGGGCCGGGGGGAGGACAGTAGGTCCCCCCCCCTTATGGTTTTATAAGGGCCCCCACCCACCGCTCAGGGCTGGGGGCCAGGGGGGGAGGACAGTAGGTCCCCCCCCTTATTGTTTTATTAGGGCCCCCACCCACCGCTCAGGGGTGGGGGAGGACAGTAGGTCCCCCCCCATTATCTTTATGGCCCCCACCCGCCGCTCAGGGTGGGGGAGGGGGGGAGGACAATAGGTCCGCCCCCCTTATTGTAATTTATGTCTTTTTTTTTCAACAGTGAGCAGCCACAGGCTGCTCACTGTTTAGTAGACATGCCCCTACTCGCGGTATAGTGAGTAGGGGCATTTGGGAGATTTAAATCTCTCTTGTGCTATTATGGGGGTCATATTGACCCCCATAGAGTGAGAGGGGGTACTGGGGGGCTTATGAAGTGGTGGGGAGCACTGCTCCCTGCCGCTTCAATAGTTACATATTACAAGGAGGGAGCTGCATGCCGGTAGCTCCCTCCTTGTAATAAACTGCACGAACAAACATACACTGATACTCAGATACACTGATACATTGTGTTTGTTTGTTCGGCTGATCTTTCTATTCACTCATTCGTCTGTCTGATGAATGAATGAATAGCTGAAATTCCCGTTCGCATGTCCAGGTGTTTCACTGGGCATGTGCAGGAATCTCAGTGTCTGCCTAGTGTGGGCTGATGACGTGTCCCACAGGGACTTCCTCTACCCACACAAAGATGGCGGCGCCCTGAATCAAGATCGGGGCAGAAAATAAGGATTAAAAAATAGGTAATGGGGGGGCTTAGGGGCATTTGGGGGTGACTAGTGGGTCAATTGGATGTAGTGGAGGCGGGAGGGGGGTTAAAAAAAAAACGGGTTTCGGCATGACAGTGCCGCTTTAAGGTGTTAAGCACCATAACCACCACACCTCCAGCTGTGTTTACAGTGCAGAGAGGTTACAGACTTTTTAACTAGGGATTGACTGATATTGAATTGTTTTAAAGCAGATACCGATAATCTGTGAACTTTCAGGCCGATTACTTACCTATATTCTGTACATTTACCTTTTTGAAAAAATAACCTATTTCTACACAAATCTGTTAACTGAACATGTTTATTTTTTTGCAAATCTTTTTTAAATTAAGGTAAATGCACAAAATTTACATGCCAGTCAAAATTTTATGTTTTCAAGAATATATATATATATATGTGTGTGTAATGGATGCAGTGAAAGTATTTCATTAGTGAAGGCAGTGTGTGTGTTTGCATAGTGAAGGCAGTGTGTGTGTTTGCATAGTGAAGGCAGTGTGTGATTGTGTAGTGTGTATTTGTGTAGTGCAAGCATGTCAAAATCAAAGTCTAGCACGAGCCACAGAAACAAGTTTAAGTTTATGTGGGCCGCAAAAAAAGAAGAAAAAAGCAGACTCTACTGACATTGCCACTGCCAGTATGCAACTCTGTAGTTCGGCCTCTGGTATACCCCAAATGGTGCCGTCTGCACCCTGTACCAAATCTGATCCTCCCGCTACTTCTTGAAACTCTGTAAAGGTGGAGCACGTCTAGACACAGCCATACTCACTGACAGGCGCGCGCACGCACACAGCCATACTCACTGACAGGCGTGCGCACGCACACTGACAGACATGCACAAACACTCTTTATTGCTCCCTACCTTTTGGAGCCGATGTCGGGCCTCTCCCTGGGTTCCAGTGGGGATCTTCTCTCTGCTCCTCACTGCTCCCTCGTTCGGTTTAGTGATACCGGGTGCTGGAATATGACATCATTTTTAATGTAATTTTTTTTAATATGGTCCGGTGGCATGGACTTTGCAGAGAGGTCCCAGCAACACTCTTACTTCCCTTCCCAGCATCTCCGCTGTCAAACTCTGGTGGCCTTTGTGCCACGCGGCGCATTGCCATGGTAACCGGCCGCTGGACTTGCGAGATTTAGATGGGTGCTGAAGGGAGCTGCTGGGAAGGTAAGTGTGTGTTGCGGGCCATCCAGGACCGCTGGGCGTTGTCAAGCCCTGATGGCGGACTTGGTCTGCATTATCGGTGTTATCCACAGACGTTTGGCACGGACTCCTGGAGGAGTGTGGAAGCTGGCCTCCTGCCCACCAACTAGGGGCCAGGTCAACGACTTTAACAACCCATATTTTATTCCCCCTGGTTCGGCACTTTCCATTCGTGCGCATAGAACCGACCGCTAGCTCCCTGGCAGCCGATCACATGGACCAAAACCGCGACTAGACTTCAGGGGGACTTAGCCGCGAATGCCCTGGAACTATTTTCGGCATGAAGACTTCGCGGTTCCCGGTTGGTCCCCAGCGGCACTTAGCCGCGATTCTGTGATGCCATTTTAGGAATAGGACGCATGCGTGCGTCAAATTATGACTTCCAGGAAAATCCTGAACCCCTGAACCGATCTTGGTAAATTTTTGGATCGGGGATATCAGGGGATGTACTTTTAGGTTTTTTTTATTTTATTTATTTATTTAAAATTCTTTATTTTATTTTGTGCAAGGAAAATACAGGCATAAGTGAAGTGCCACAACAGCACGCACTGAGTAAGTAACAAGCGTTCGATTCAGCACTTGGAATCTGCACATTTTGTAATTTTGTTAAAACAAGCTAGACATAGTTTTAGGTATGTAGCAGGGAGATGATATGGTAAACACGTCAGTATTTTCTAATGAGACCGTAGATTAAACTTTAGCTGGTCTAGCTGACAGCTGAACCATGTATGCATTTTAGGTTAAGGTAGGTTACTACAGGTAACTGGTAACCCCAACAGGCGTATAGCGCTATCACATGCATCTCTATGTAAGTGGCCGGGTTGCAGGCTATTCATGTACGTCTGAGTGTCAGCTGGTTTAAAAGCTGTTACTGTGGAGACATTCGTGTGTTAGAGCGTCTGAGCAAGGCTATACATGTGTAAGTCCTGGTTAATTGCGTGTAATGTGGTCAGCAATACGTCTTTTCCAACGTGGGGCGCTATTGAGCTTAGGTCGGTGCTTGCATATATTAATTGTGAGTGTGCCCTAGCTGTTGTTTGCCTGTTGTAGGTAGGCTTGGGTTGGTACATTAATTTGTGCCGGTGGATAGACTAGTACCTGTACCGTTGAGGACAACATTTTGAGTATACAAGTGTACATGCTCTGCAGGAAATATAACCTTTTAAACATGCGTTAATATCTGCAACTGTGCGCTTATCCAGATTGGCACGGTGTCCGTCGTGCATCCAGTTACAGGGCTTTAAGTGTAGCTGCGCTCAAAATAGGTAGGGTCCGGCGGCAGCTCTGTCAGGCAGTCCTTTCTGCCAGAGTCCCCCTGGGCCCCTCAAGTGCCTGATGGGTGTTTGGCAGCCCTCTGGGCCTTGAAGGTAGTGGAAGCTGAGGCACCGGGGTTGGCTGGCTGAAACGGTTTAACTGCAGCCATGTCCCAGATGTGGGGGGTTGTTGGTCTCAGTGCTGGGGTGGTTTGTTCCGGTCGCGGTGGCAAGTCCTGTGCCGACCACACGGAGTCCATTTCGGATGGGTCAGCTATGCGGGTCGTGGCTCCCCCGTACATGATGACTAGACTTCTGGGGAATGCCCAGCGATAAGGTATGGAGTGTTGCTGTCAGGGGTTTGAATAGTCCTCTCCATGTCAAAGTAGGCTTGGATAGGTCCTGGAAAAATGATAAATTGGTAGTTTCAAAGCGGTGAGTGGTTTTCCTCCTCACCGCCGCCATGATGTTTTGTTGGGCTGATCGTGTTTGGAGTTGGAGTACTACATCTCTCGAGGTGCCCGCTGGGGCTTTGGTTGCTCTTGGAATTCGTAGACCGCTTCTATCGCGGCTGCCGTCGGTTGCTGTGGTGTATGTAAGGTGGCGAAGAGTCTCCCAACAAAGTGTGGGATGTCATCTTGTGACACAGTCTCTGGGATACCTCGTATGTTAATGTTCCGGCTAATGTGCTGGTCCTCCACCGTGTCTAGGCGGTCTGTAAGAAGGGTCTGGCTGCGCCGGAACTCTGTGTTTTGGGCCTCCAGCTGTATACATCTGGAGGTGTGGCCTTGTGTGTCCTCCTCTGTCCTCTTAACTTGCCCCCTCCACTGTATGTATCTCCTCCTGCAGTGTTGCTATGTCTGCCGCGAACAGTGCGTGGATGTGGCGGAGGAGGGCTTTTATATTACCCGTAGTGGAGGGTAGGTTGTTGTCTTCGTCCGAGGAAGTGTAATCCCCCTGTGCTTGGGGAACTCATCCAGTTCATCCAGCGCCTGCTCCCCCGAGGAGGCCGAGGTCGTGTCACCATTGTATTTTGGCGCAAAGGCTTCTGCGGCCTTTGCGGGACGGAGGAGAAGGTCTTCAATGTCGCGGGCTCCCGTTGGCTTTTATGCCTTCTGGTGCTTGGATTTCTTTCCCATCATGTGGTATGGTATTGCTGGTTAAGATTAGTAAGCTTTTGGGTGATAATTTAGCTTTTAGCAGGCTTATTTTGGCGGAGCTCTCCTGGTACACGTCTGCTTCAGTTGGCTGCTGGCTCCGCCCCTTTTTATTTTATGTTTAAAGGGACACTATAGTCACCTGAACAACTTTAGCTTAATGAAGCAGTTTTGGTTTATAGAACATGCCCCTGCAGCCTCACTGCTCGATCCTCTGCCATTTAGGAGTTAAATCCCTTTGTTTATGAACCCTAGTCACACATCCCTGCATGTGACTTGCACAGCCTTCCATAAACACTTCCTGTAAAGAGAGCCCTATTTAGGATTTCTTTATTGCAAGTTCTGTTTAATTAGGATTTTCTTATCCCCTGCTATGTTAATAGATTGCTAGACCCTGCAAGAGCCTCATGTATGTGACTAAAGTTCAATTTAGAGATTGAGATACAATTATTTAAGGTAAATTACATCTGTTTGAAAGTGAAACAAGTTTTTCTTTTTTCATGCAGGCTCTGTCAATCATAGCCAGGGGAGGTGTGGCTAGGGCTGCATAAACAGAAACAAAGTGATTTAACTCCTAAATGACAGTGAATTGAGCAGTGAAATTGCAGGGGAATGATCTATACACTAAAACCGCTTTATTTAGCTAAAGTAATATAGGTGACTACAGTGTTCCTTTAAGGTACTTTTGGGGTGTTTGGGAAATGTGTGTTTTTTGTGCCTGGATATAATTGAGTTTAACCCCTTAAGGACAGAGCCAAATGTACACGTTGTGAACAAAACAAAATGTAAACAAAACCGGGCATTTGCGCTACATGTCTGTCCAACCGTAATTCACCTCTTTCATATTAAATACACCCACCCTTATTATATATAATTTTATTCAGGGGGAAACAGGGCTTTCATTTAATATCAAATATTTAGCTATGAAACATAATTTAATATGAAAAAAATGGGAGAAAATAAGATTATTTTAAAAAAAAATTTTGTTCTAGATGACATTTTAACAGTCAATGTCATAATACTGTTTGCTTTTACTGCAATAAAATACACATATTTGTATTCAGTAAAGTCTCACGTGTAAGACAGTACCCCCTATGTACAGGTTTATGGCGTTTTGGGAAGTTACAGGGTCAAATATAGCACGTTACATTTGAAATTGAAATTCGCCAGATTGGTTACGTTGCCTTTGAGACTGTATAGTAGCCGGGGAATGAAATTTACACCCATAATGGCATACCATTTGCAATAGTAGACAACCCAAGGTATTGCAAATGGGGTATATCCAGTCTTTTTTAGTACCATTTGGTCACAAACACTGGCCAAAGTTAGCGTTAGTATTTGTTTGTGTGTGAAAAATGCAAAAAACGCCAATTTTGGCCAGTGTTTGTGACTAAGTGGCTACTAAAAAAGACTGGACATACCCTGTTTGCAATACCTTGGGTTGTCTACTATTGCAAATGGTATGCCATCATAGAGGTAATTTTCATTCTTGGGCTACCATAGGGTCTCAAAGGCAACGTAACCAATCTGGCGAATTTTAATGTGAAAAAACTGAAACGCAAGCCTTATATTTGACGCTGTAACTTTTGAAAACACCATAAAACCTGTACATGAAGGGGTACTTTTGTACTCGGGAGACTTCGCTGAACACAAATATTTGTGTTTCAAAACAGTAAAAAGTATCACAGCAATAATATTGTCCGTGTAATGCTGTTTGTGCGTGAAAAATGCAAAAAACTTCAC
>OW240913.1:130751960-130966960 GCA_933207985.1 Pelobates cultripes | reverse complement strand
GAAGCTCTGGGTCCACCTTTCATCTCAATTTTTCTTCCTCTTTTGTTAGCGTTTCCTTTATACCATCTTGTATGGCCAGCATCAACTTATCTGGCCCTGCATGTGGTGTGTGCTGTAACACAATTCCATGTGCTACTCACCCACCTTTAAAGGGACGCTATAGACACCCAGAACAATTCAGATCAATGAAGTGGTGTGGGTGCCAGGCCAATCATGTTTTAACCCATTCATATGTAAACATAACAGTTACAGAGAAACTGCTATGTTTACATAGCAGGGTTAATACAACCTCTAGTGCATGTCTTCCTGACAGCTGCTAGACGTTTAACTGCGATTTTGCATCCATCGCGCAGAGCGTCCATAGGAAAGCATTTAGAAATGCTTTCCTGTGGACTGTTAAAATGCGCGCGCACGACACTTGCAGGGCATGCGCATTACGCACCACTCATGAGCTGACTTCAGTGGGGTAGGAGAGATAACGAGCGCCGAGGGAGCCCGGCGCTGGATTTAACTAAGCTGTTGAAGTGGTTTTAACACCTTCAGCGCCACGGGAGGTGAACCCTGACGGAGAAGTTCCACCAAAGATTATATAGTGTCGTGAAAACAGCTTTGTTTAACAGACACTACAGTGATCCTCTAAATAACTTTATTAAAGGACCACTGTAGGCACCCATACCACTTCAGCATAATGAAGTGGTCTGTGTGCCAGGTCCCTCTAGGAGTAACCCTTTCTTTTATATCAACATTGCAGTTTCAAATAAACTTCTATGTTTATATTTTGTTAAATCAAGCCTCCAAATCCTCTAGTGATGGGGTTCTCAACCCAGTCCTCTGGACCCCCTACCAGTCCAGGATTTGGGGATTACCTGGGTGTGTCTAAGGTGTTTAGAAAAAGGGTTTAAAAAAATACCTTTGACTCTAAGGGTTTTTTTTTTCTTTTTCTAAACACCTTAGACACACTTATGTTATCCCTAAAACCTGGACTGGTAGGGGGTCCTGAGGACTAACGTTGAGAACCCCACGCAAGATGCGCTTGCGTGCTTCTCACTGTGATTTTCACAGTGAGAGCACGCCAGCGTCCATAGGAAAGCATTATGAATGCTTTCCTATGTGACCGGCTGAATGCGCGCGCAGATCAAGACAACGGGGATGAGAAGAGGAGGATGGGAGGAGGAGAGCTCCCGCCCAGCGCTGGAAAAAGGTACGTTTTAAACAGTTTCCCCTTTCAAGAGCCGGGCGGGAGGTGGACCCTGACATTTACATTTACAAGTAAAGTAAATAGCAATTAGATGACGTTAGACATTCTCACAGATTTTAACGTCAGATAAGTTAACTATAGAAATGCAATCAGAAATTCTTCACTATGGTAGAGGTTTAAAGGACCACTATATTGCGAGGAAAACATACTCTTTTTCCTTGCACTATAGTGCCAGGAGGGTGCACCGACCATCAGGGTCCCCCTCCTGCCGGGCTATAGGGTCAGGAAGGGGTTAAACTTACCTCTTTATCCAGCACCGGGCGGGAAGCTCTCCTCCTCCTTTTCCCTTTCTACTTCTTCTATTCGTCTTTGGCTGAATTTTTCAGCCACTCCATAAAAAAACCATTCACAATCCTTTCCTATGGACGCTGGCGTCACGTAAGCGCCACTAGCGGCTGTCAAGAGACAGCCAATGGAGGATGGATTAATCCATTTATAAACATAGCATTTTATCTGAAACTGCTATTTTAATTAAAAAATTGGTTAACCCTAGATGGAGTTGGCACCCAGACCACTTCATTAAGCTGAAGTGGCCTGGGTGCCTAGAGTGCTCATGTAACGCGAATAGCCATAGCTTACCGATATTCGATACATTTACGATTTCTAAATTCTAAATATAAAAATTTTTAAAAAGGAAAATGCACAAAATATACATGACACATGTACTAGATGCAGTGTGTTTATACAGGGGAGTTGTGTGTATTTGTGTAGTGTGTATATAATGAATGCATAGCGTGTGTGTGGTGTGTGTGTTTCGGGAGGTATGTAATTAAAGGACCACTCTAGGCACCCAGACCACTTCAGCTTAATAAAGTGGTCTGGGTGCCAGGTCCAGCTAGGGTTAACCCTTTTTTTCATAATTATAGCAGTTTCAGAGAAACTGCTATAATTATGAATGGGTTAAGCCTTCCCCCTAATCCTCTAGTGGCTGTCTCATTGACAGCCACTAGAGGCGCTTGCGTGCTTCTCACCGTGATTTTCACAGTGAGAGCACGCCAGCGTCCATAGGAAAGCATTGTAAATGCTTTCCTATGCGACGGGCTGAATGCGCGCGCAGCTCTTGCTGCGCGTGCGCATTCAGCCAGCGGGGCGGATCGGAGGCGGAGAGGAGGAGGAGAGCTCCCTGCCCAGCGCTGGAAAAAGGTAAGTTTTGACCCCTTTCCAGAGCCGGGCGGGAGGGGGTCCCTGAGGGTGGGGGCACCCTCAGGGCACTATAGTGCCAGGAAAACGAGTATGTTTTCCTGGCACTATAGTGGTCCTTTAAAGGTTTCATTCAGTAAAAATTTTCAATAAACGTTACCACTCCAAAAAATTGCCTACCTTGATCAAAATCACGCACAATGCTGATTCTGATGACGCAAGTCAATTCTCTGAAAATAAAAACAAAACAATATTATTTTTAAAAGAAATTAAAATTCATGTTTAAGATTAGTTGGATACATAAACATGATTTTGACTGTGTGCCAGCAGGCGAAAAAAATGCAGCCCCAAGAAAGGAAAAGTATAAATCCTGGGCAGCACTTTTCACGTGCTGAGCAACAGTGAAACTGTGGCAATATGGAGAAATGTATTTCTTCAACACAGCCATTTTATGTATGCCCTCCAGGAAAGCACAGGTGAAGAGCCTGTCTGCCTTGCATGCGCTGAAGCGCAAGATTAAGGACAGACCTTTTCCTGCGCTCCAAGGATGGCATACTAAAATGGTACATAACGATTGAATACACAATTCAACACTCCCTAACGGGTGGTAAAAAAAAATTGAAAGAAAGAAAGAAAGATAGCAAGAAAAAAAGTGAGTCTGACTGTGTGCCAGCAGGCAAAAAATGCAGCCCCAAGAAAGGAAAAGTAAAAATCCTGGGCAGCACTTTTCATGTGCTGAGCAACAGTGAAACTGTGGCAATATAGAGAAATGTATTTCAGCACCAGAACCTTTTGCATAGATATCTCTTTATCCGATATGTATAAGCATACAATAAGACAAAGAGAGCCAGGCAAACTTTACCCAAAAATATAGACAAATTAAAACTTACCGTAACCACTTTGAATTTTTCACAAATTCAAATGCGCTTTGAACGATTCGTAAATCTGCGTTCTGAAATTGAAAAGAAGAACAATATTATTTTAAAAATTAATTTGTTGTAATTTCTATATATAAAAAAAAATATATATATATACACACACACAATTCTAAGTGTATATATATATATATATATATATTAGTATATATATATATACACATACATACATACATACACACATATAAATATATATATATATACACATACACACGACTGTATGTATGTCTGCAATGTATTGTTTTTGGTGCGACATATGTAAAATAATAAACGAAAACAATGTATGCAGACATACAACTACATATACTAATAAAATCAATAAATACATTGAAAATATCTCCTAAAATATTTTTAAAAATACATATATTAAAAAATACATATATAAAAAAATTATAAAAAAAATACATATATTAAAAAAGACATATATAAAAAAATACATATATTAAAAAATACATATATAAACAAATACATATATACACACATAAAAACAAATATATATAAAATTAAATAGCAAACTGTAAACAAAAATAAAAGTTAAAATAGTAAAATAGATTACATGTCATATGTAAACAAATCTAGATTTTTTAAAATAATACAAACAGATAAAGTTAAGATTAAACAAATGACTAACTAAAATTAAAAAATAAAAACAATACAAAGACATTACATTAATAATAAAATACAAATAGGATAAAAGATTACTTACAGTCAATGTGCAGCCAGATTCCGTTAGGGGAGATGCTGCTTCTTCTTCTGTACTCCGTCTTCAGTGAGAGATTCTCTCTCACACACTGGCCTCCGAGGAATAAAACTGAGATGTGAACGCGCTCGGCGCGTTCACATCTCAGCATAGTCTCTAATGCAGGCGCACTCACATCTGAGCTGCCTGCATTAGAGGGAATGACGTTAGACGTCCAAGAGGACGTCTGACGTCAGCTCACTGTGATTCTAACAGTGAGGATTCAGGAAGCACCATCTAGTGGCTGTCTCAGAGACAGCCACTGTAGGTGGGAATAGGGAAAAAAAAATACACTGCTTTTTCTCTGAAACGGCAGTGTATTTAAAAAAAAAAAAAAAAAACTAGAGGTACCTGGCACCAAGACAACTTCATTGAAATGAAGTTGTCTTGGTGCCTAGAGTGGTCCTTTAATACAGTACTTGACTCCATTATCTCCCAGGCACAGTGGAGTGTATAGGAGTGTCCTGGACCTGAGTGCCAATGTAATCGTGTGTATGTTTTTACTTTGGTCTACACCCAGGTCCAGGGGAGAGTGCCCCTTGCACGGGGACCTGCATATAAGGCCAGTTGTGGCTGCCATTAAACAGATTAGTTTTAGCCTTCATGAAGTGTAGGCTCATGTTTGGGGGATTGGAGAGCTATATTCACTCTTGGAATTGCTATAATCACTATACTCCCTTGGATTACAACACTTGCTCTTGTAAGAGCAGCCTGCTTTGCTCTTTGGACTAGGAGAGGTCTACCCGCTGGAAGCTGCCTCCTGGTCTTGGGTCCAGGGTTGGTGAAAGTCAGCGAGACCCCAACCAAGCTGCGGCGGTTTGTGGGGTTTACGGTGGTTATGGTGTCTGATGCGGTGCTTAAGGTACTCAAGGATTACTAGGAAGCAGCGATTGACGGAGGTACTCAGTCAGGGTGCCAGGCGGTCCATCACATTCAGCAATATCGGTATCTTTATAGGCCGATACCGATATTGCTGAAAATTCAGAATATCAGACTATAATATCGGTCAGACCGATAATCTGTCAATCCCGATTTTTAATATTTAAATCAGTTTGTAGTAATTTGGAAACAAAAACGTACTCTGTTGGCCACCCATAGACTGTTTCTACCCATATATTATATTTCCCCATTACGAATATTGATTCTATCCAAGCTAGATGGATATTATTTTGGAAGGAGTGGCCTGTGCTGTGGTGCCTGGGACTACCCTATTGTAGTTTTTAGTTTTTTTCCTTCTCCAAAACCGTTTTCCCCACATTTTTTTTTTTTTTGTCTGTGTCCATAGCCTCTTTGCATCACAACTACTACAAGTTGTTATTATTACTGGTATTTATATAGCGCCAGTATATTCCGTAGCTCTTTACAATATTATCAAAGGGGTAGATTTAACAATAAATGAGGGGATTACAAACATTTACATAAACAATAGGTTAGAGAGGGCCCAGGACAGGAGGTAGCAGTCAAACAAGGTGGAGTGAAGCAGAGCTGGAGAAGAGAATAGAGAGCTGCCCTTTAGGAGAGAGCAAGGGACAGGTGTGTGAGGTAGAGGATACTCTGGGAGGCCATAAGCTTTCCCAAAGAGATGGTGTTTGAGGCACTTTTTAAATGATAGAAGACTAAGGGAGAGCTTGATGGTCGTAGGCAGGCTATTCCAAAGGAAAGGAGCCACCCAAGAGAAGTCCTGCAAGCGTTAGTTGGCCGTATGGGTGCAGACAGACAGGAGGTGGTCATGGGCAAAGCGGAGAGACCGAGAAAGGGGCATAACTGCGGATCAGTGAATACACATAGGAGGGGCTAGAATTGGTCAGTACTGTATAGGTGAGGATTAGTACCTTGAATTGACTCCTATAGCATGCAGGAAGCCAATGTAAGGACTGACAGAGGGGAGAGATTTAAGAGGAGCGACAGGAGAGGATAATCAGACTAGCTGCAGCATTCATTACAGACTGTAGCGGGGCAATACGACTTGTGGCAAGACCTATTTGGAGAGAGTTAAATTAATCCATGCGAGAGATTACTAGAGCATGGACAAGCTCCTTAGCAGCATCTTGTGTAAGAAACTGGTGGATGCGGGCTATGTTTTTTTTATTTTTTTAAATACTTTATTTTTCCATCTTGACAGAGTTGGCGTGAGCCATATAAACGGTTCGGCTTACGCAGAAGCCTGTTGATCCACATTATAAGTGTACATAATTATGCATATACATACAATTAATATTGCTAAGCAGAACCAACAAGCTTCGTGGCATTAGGTTCATTTGGCCACCTGTCAAGGGATTTTGGTTATATAAGAAAACTCGTTTTATAACTGAAGCACTTGACATGCTCACAATACCTGGTGCGCAGTACTGCATGAAAGCCATACCAGCACCTCGCTCCTGGGCTATTGTTTACCTTACCAGTGTTGTCGTTGGCCATAAGGTATCCATAGTTGTCAAGTTACCAACCTTTGTATGTTTGTTTAAGAATAACAAAAACTAAAAAGTCTGTAAAACTTCTGGAAAACTTGTGTAACCTTCTACCTTAACTTTGCTTATGGTGGCTCCTGTAGCATACTAAATCTCCGTTAATGGTAGGGTGGAAGAAAGAGGTGGAGATAGAAAGAAGAGAGTATAGAGAGTTTCCCCATCAGGTCATGGGGGCGGCGGTGACCATCCGTTTGGTGTTAAGCGGCCCCTCGTGAGAGAGGCCTTGATAGGGGGCAATTCCAGGGGGGGGTGGGGGGAATTTCTCACTTGGTACTTATGTCCGCTCATGCTAAGTCGCTAGCTGTCCAGGGTTCCCATAATTTATCAAATAGAGTCATGGACCCTCGTACTCTGGCTGTCAGACTGTCCATAAGGTATACGTCTTTTATGTTTGCTATGACTGCCTTCATAGGGGGTACTTCTACTTTCAGCCACGTTTGGGCTAGTGCTCTCCTGGCTGCTAGTGTCACTTTGTGTATTAGCTTTTGTTCCCTCTTTGTCCAGTTCTCTAAGGACCTGTTAAGTAGGTACGTCCATGGGTTTAAATCTGGGGCTCTATGGAATATACGTGTCATTAGTCGATGTATCTGTGACCAGAAGGCTTTTACTCGCGGGCACTCCCACCACATGTGGAGGTAAGTGCCTTTGAGGCCGCAGCCTCTCCAACAGTCGTCTGTAGGTGTCTTCCCCATTTGTCGTAATTTCACAGGTGTAGTGTACCACCTAAACATCGTTTTATAGGCCTGTTCCTGGAGAGACACACATATGGATACAGCATTGTTCGCTTCCCAAATCTCTCTCCATTCCACCCCCTCTAGTTCCTCCCCTAGTTCCTGTTCCCATGTGCTGGTGTATGTGAGCGAGCCCCATTCCACTGATTCTGAGCATATGTGTGCGTATATTTTCGAGATGAGGCCTGGCAGTGGTGATTCATTTAGGCACATCTTTTCGAAAAAGGACATACGCCCTGTGGCCGCGTTTTGTATGAGTGGGCATTTCACGTAGTCTTTAAGTTGCAGGTAACGGAAGAAGTCAGCGGGGGTGAGGTGTGTCGTCTGTTTTAGGTGTTCAAAGGTAACTAATGAGTCGTTCGGAAACATATGGCATATCCTTTGTAGCCCTGATTTCTCTAGGTTGGCAAAGTCTCTCGCTGTCAGCCCTGGCGGGAAAGCCCTCTTCCGTAGCAGTGGGGTTAGTGGGGATGGTGTGGATATCAGTCTAAATTTGCGAGCCACGGCATCCCATAATCGTATAGAATTCAGGATTGCCGGGCAGGTCGTGCGCAGGATAGGTCTATCCTCTCTCGGGGTCCATATGTGGAATTGGGGCAGATCTGCTTCCGTCATTAATGACTCCAAATCCGCCCATCTCCTTTCCTCTGGAGGGGTGTGCCACATTGCCACTTGTGCGAGTTGGGCCGCCAAGTAGTAGGAGTACAGGTGTGGTAGGCCTAGCCCACCCCCTTGTTTCTGTCTGTATAGAATGTTTCTTGAAATTCTGTGACGTTTATTTTGCCAGATAAAGTTTCCTATCGCTTGTTGTAACGGGGCTAGGTCTGATTTAGTGAGTTTGATGGGCAGTGCTTGAAATAGGAATAGTATACGGGGTAATATGTTCATTTTAACCGCATGGACACGCCCTATCCATGAGATGGGTTTATCTTGCCATTTGTCCATGTCAGTGGTGAGTGCCTTTAGTAACGGGGTGTAGTTCAGTCGGTATAGGTTTACTGGGTCATCCGGTAATTGAATCCCTAGGTATTTAATATGACCCTGTGCTATTGGTATGTTGTGGGTCGCCCGTATCGCCGCCACATCCCCCGCAGTCATTCCTATCGGGAGGGCACTTGATTTATCCAAGTTGGCCTTGTATCCTGAGAAGGTTCCGTATTTTGTTAGAGTTTCTGTGAGGGCCGCCATCGAGTTCCCTGGCTCCGTAAGCGTCAGGAGTACGTCATCCGCGTAAGCGGAGACAAGGAACTCCTGCCCCCTGACTTTTGCCCCTTTTATGCGGGGGTTTTGCCTGATGGCCTGTAGTAGGGGCTCCAGCGTTAATGCGAATAAAAGTGGAGAGAGGGGGCATCCCTGTCTCGTACCATTACCCAGACTAAATGGTTGGGGCCATGTACCTGCTATTGTCACCTGTGCCGTTGCGTTGCTGTACATTGCTTGGAGTGCGGTCACAAATTTATCCGGGAAGTTCAGAAACTTCAGAAGGTTAAAAGGGTAGGGCCATTCAACTCTGTCAAACGCCTTTTCAGCGTCAAGTGAGACTACCAGGGTGGGTGAGTTGGTTACCCGTTGTCGCCATATTAGGTCAATATTTCTTATGGTGTTTTCAAATAATTGGCGGTCTGGAATGAATCCCACCTGGTCCGGGTGTATTAATGACTTCAGCATGGGGTTAAGGCGAGCTGCTAGTATCTTTGCTAATATTTTGATGTCTTGGTTGATAAGGGAGATGGGTCTGTAGTTCGTTGGTTGTAGGGGGTCCCTGCCTGGTTTTGGGAGAAGGATAATGTTTGCTAGCGACATTTCCTTTACGGGGTTTCCGCCTTCCAGGAAATCATTAAAGAGCTGGGATTGTTTGGGTGAAAGCTCTTCTCGGTACATTTTATAATACCCCCCATCGAATCCGTCGGGGCCCGGGGCCCGGGGCCTTATGGCTCCGGAGTCCCGCTATGGCCTTGTCCACCTCTTCGCTGGTGATGCTTTCATTTAGGAGCTGTGCATGTTCTGTGGTTAGCTTTGGCAGGTCCAGGTCTTGGAGGAAGGTGCGCATTGCGGTCTCTGTTGTCGCTAGGCGTTCCGGGTCTTTAGGAGTGTGGTTGTATAATGACCTATAATATTCTGTGAATATATGGGCAATGTCAGCTGGGGTGTGTTTTATAGTTCCGTCTCTGTGCTTGAGGGCTCCAATGTGTGTACGTCTTTGTCTCGGATGCAGTACTCTAGCTAGTAGGGTGTCCGTTTTGTTTGCTTTTTCGTAGTAGGACCTCCTAGACCAGGTAATGTCCCTAGCTGCGTCGTCTAATAGGAATTCAGTAATGGATCTCCGAACGTCTCGCAGCTGGTCAAGGAGTTGGGGTGAGGGCGCTGTCTTGTGTTTCAGTTCCGTTTTGCGCAGCGTTTCTAACAGTTGCCGGAGTCGCTTTGTTTTCTGTTTCTTTTTCTTGGTGGCCAACCGGATACACACGCCGCGTATGACCGCTTTATGTGCAGCCCATATGATCCCCGGCGACACGTCCTCCGTCTCATTTTCGAGAAAGTAGTTTCAGATTTCTTTCCTAATTTCAGCTTGAGTGGATTGGTCGCGCAGCAAAGTAGGGTTCAGCTTCCAGTTCCACGGCGAGGCGGTGCATAGATTTCCCAGGGTTATCGAGACGTCTGCGTGGTCCGACCATGTGATAGACCCTACTGATGAGTCCACCACCCTGGCCAGCCCCGCGTCGTTTACTAGGAAGTAGTCTATCCTAGAATAAGTCCCATGGGGGGCGGAGTAGAACGTGTACTCGACCGCGTCCGGGTGGTGTGCATGCCAAACGTCCACTAGGCCAGTAGCTTGGATGAAGTCATGAAGTGCCCTGTCTTGCCCGCCCCTACCTTGGGACCTCACGTATCACGGTTTGGAGCTTCTGTCTGCGGCCGGACTCGGCACTGCGTTAAAATCGCCCCCTACCAGGAGTATGCCATGTGGTAGTGCCGCTATCTTAGCATTCAGGGTTTGCCAGTACCTACTATCTGGGGCGTTAGGAGCGTATAAGTTGAGCATGTGTACGGTGTGGGAGTGTATGGTCCCAGTCAGGATGAGGTACCTCGCCTCGGGGTCTGCGTCTGTTGCGGAAATTTGGACAGGGCATGTGTTGCGGATAAGTATGGCCACCCCATTCCTTTTCCCGTGTGATCTGGCTTCGTATGATGCGGGGAATATGCGATCACTTACTTTGAACGTTGTGTTTTTCGATATGTGTGTCTCTTGCAGGAAGGCGATGTCTGCTCCCATCCTCTTCATTTCCTTAAACACTAGGCGCCTCTTCTTGGGAGCGTTCAGACCCTTAGTATTAATGGAAACAACCTTCAATGCCATGGTCTCATTTCAGAAGTTCGCTTCGTCATTAGCATAATCCGTCCCCTCAGTCGTGCCCTCTTTACAATTGGTGTGCCCTTGGCTCCATTGCCCCCCAGGCCTGACAGGAAAGAGAAAGGTAGAGAAAAGAAAGAAAGGGTAGAGAACTGAAATAACATGTTAAAAGGTGGGTGATATCTGGTCTTACGAATCGCCAGAGGTATATGGGGTGTAACTCCCGGTATCGTCCTCCCCACCAGTGGGCAGACGATAGGTAGGTGTATAGATCCGGGTGTGACTTCACCGTATGTCAGCACTTATGTGTACTAAACCTGAGCTATAGTAAAGAGAGTTGTGAGCTAGTGTGCCCCTCTTGTCATCTGTTAAATGTAGATTTGGTTTTTATTTTTTTTTGTGTGTTTTTACACTCCGCTTTCCTCTTAGTTGTGTACCAGTAAACACATGCATGTTAAACACTTTGAACCAAAATTGAGATTGTGTACCGCTTATCTAGGTCATAGTTGTCAGCCCTAGTGTCCCGCCGGGGGGGGGGATAGTATACATGCAGCTATGGTCGCCTAGAGGTGGCATTGTGTGCTACAGTCTATCGTCTCTGGGTGCGGGAGGTAAGTCTATATTTACATTGGGGACCCTGACACAGGCTACAGTCCGGGGTGGCCTTCCTGCCCCACTGTCTAGACTCTTACCCACCCTGGTGGTGCCTCACCTTAGCTGTCCTGACCCGTCTCTGGTTGTGATACCCGCATCCAGTCGGGGAGGGGGGGAAGGTGTCCCACCACGATCCGCCCTGGTGGTGTCTCACCTTAGCTGTCTTGACCCGTTTCTGGTTGTGATACCCGCACCCAGTCGGTGGCGGGCTATGTTTTTAAGGTAGAATCTACAGGATTTGGTAACACACTGGATGTGAGGCTCAAATGTGAGGCCAGAATCAAATATAACGCCAAGACAGCACAATTGCAAGGATGGACTGATGTGGGTACCACAAGTTATAGTGTTTAGATTGATTTAAAGGGACATGCATCACTGTGGGACAACTGTTTCATTTGAAAACCTTAGCTTTGAATGAGGCAATTACCTCACTCTGCAGGCTGAAAAAAGCAGATAAATATGATTTTTGTTTCATATTTATCTGCGTCGTCTTAGGCTTTCCACTCGAGGGTGACACTGATCGTTTTTCTTGCCTTTTGATTATATGCATTGGTTGTAGAAATTGAATTTTTATGGATACTGTGGGGCTAAACATTTTGAAAAGGGTAGCCTGAATGTTGGAAGATGATTTACATTGTTAAGTGGTATGTTATCATTTCAAAATTAAATCCAATACATGAAAATTATGTGCAAATTGATACTCTTAGAAAAGTTACCAACTCATGGTTCGATTTAGTAGTCAATAAGATTATCAGACAAATTGAGGAAAAATCCTTTTAAGGAGAAACCTTCTAGGTTGTATATATTGTAACCGTATATAATTTTTCTGTGTTACATCATTTCCACCATAGATTCTTTTGAAAGTGCTGTATCTTTTTAGGAAACAAAACCGAGGCAGATTTAAAAACAGCAATGCAGGCAATCAAATTTGTACTATAAAGTCCCTCTTCTCATGTTAAATGTCTTGTAGAATTAGTGCTAGCAGCAGGGCTGTGCCAAGCTATTTAATGTAAAAAAAATTAAAACATAAAAAAATTTTTTTAGGAATCTGTGGCAGCGTACATTTGTATTCTCTAATTCTTAATGATGTTTGGCACCCCTTAACGGCATTCTATGCCGCCCCGCATTAAAAGGGCTTTTAAACCGCTGCGGCGGCATAGAACGTCGTAACGGCTTTCTATCCCTGGAGGTGAGATTTACTTCCCCCCCCGCCGCGATCCTCTTCTGGAGGGCTGCCTGGCAAATGAGGCCCCCTCAAAGAGCGATCACATGGCCCCCTATAGCTGGCTGTGGATCTGCCAGCAGGGGGACTGTCTGAAATGTCAGGCAGTCCCCCTGCTGGTGGGAAAGTAAAACAAAAAAAGAATTAAACGTGTAAAATTAAAATAGATATTTATTTATATATATATATATAATATATGTATATGTGTGTGTGTGTGTGTGTGTGTATGTGTGTATATATATATATATATATATATATATATATATATGTGTGTGTATTTTAATATTATAAGTATATATATTAGTATTAAAATACACTTAGAATGACGTTACATATATATAATATGTATATATTATATAATAGATATATACACACATATATATTATATATATACGTATAATTACAACGATAAATAAAATAATTAAAATATTGAAACAAAATTTTATATAAATTATATATTCATATGTAATTTCATTCTAACTGTATTTTGTTATTAATATATATATATATATATATATATTTATATTTTTATTGGTAACAAAATACACTTAGAATGACATTCTATATATCTCTATCTATATATAAAATACAAATAACCGCAAATATATATATAGATAAATACATATAATTACATAAAAGATTACATTAGTATACATGTAGAATTTCAATATCTATAAATGCATATATTTTAAAAATCTACATGTATATTTAAGTAATCTTTTAACATACTGTGATTTGATTAATTAAAATTTGATTGACATGCCTGACAACACAGGGAGAAAGTGCAGAGAATTTAATTCGCAAGCACTGTATTTGACCCTGTAGCTCTCCAAGACACCATAAATTCTGTACATAGGGGGTACTGTTTTACTCGGGAGACTTTGCTGAACTCAAATATTAGTGTTTCAAACTGGTAAATTGTATTACAACGATGATATTTTAAGTAAAAGTGACGTTTTTTGCATTTTTTACAAACAAACTGAACTTTTATGGACTATATTATTGTTGTAATATGTTTTACTGTTTTAAAACACTAATATTTGTGTTGAGTGAAGTCTCCCGAGAATAACAGTACCCCCCATGTACAGGTTTTATGGTGTTTTGGAAAGTTAGTCACATATAAGGCTTGCATTTCATTTTTTTGACATTGAAATTTGCAAGATTGGTTATGTTGCCTTTGAGAGCATATGGTAGCCCAGAAATGAAAATTACCCCCATGATACACTGGCCAAATATTCATTTTTTGCTTTTTTCACACAAAAACAAATATGAACGCTTACTTTGGCCAGTGTTTGTGACTAAGTGGCTACTAAAAAAGACTAAACATACCCCACTTTCAATACCTTGGGTTGTCTACGTTTTCAAATGGTATGCCATTATGGGGGTAATTCTCATTCCTGAGCTACCACACTGTCTCAAAGGTAACATTACTAATCTGGCAAATTTCAATGTGAAAATGGAACGTTCTATATTTGACCCTGTAACTTTCCAAAACACCATAAAACCTGTTAATGGGGGGTACTGTTGTACTCGTGAGACCTCACTGATTACACATATGTGCATTTTTTTGCAGTAAAACCTAACCGTATTATGACATTCACAGCTAAAATGTCAGACGGAAATACAAATGAAAACAAAAAATCTTATTTTCTCACATTTTTTTTAAATTTTATTCATAATAAATTATGTTCCATATATGAATAGTTAATGATAAATTAAAGCCCCGTTTCTCCTGAACAAAATAATATATAAGTGTGGGTGCACTTAATGTGACAGCGGTGAATTGCGGTTGAACAGACATGTAGCGCAAATTCCAGTTTTTGTTTGTTTTGATCTGATCAGAACGTGCACTATTGACTCCATTCTGAAGGGGTTAAAGGAACACTGCAGACACCATAACAACATAAACTCGATGAAATTGTTATGATTCCTGGAGGTCCTTGGCTGCATCTTACCCCTAGGGGCTATATCGTTTTAACACCAAAATTGTGAAGACAGTGCACGTAAGGTCTTCGTCTTATTTTCTGATGATGTTGTTTGAGGTTTTGATGAGGAAGCCTGGAACTGTGCCCCATTGGTAGCTGAGTGTGTCAGCTGTTGTTTTCAGCATATTACTAGATTCCCATTCAGAAAACTGTGTGAGAAAGTAACTTACCATTACCAGAGATTCTCATTTAAAACCAAAAGCAAAAACTTATTATATAGGTAATGTATGAAAAAAAATAAAAAATAAATCCAGTGTTTTATAGTTTGCTGGAAATTCACATAATTTGATTCTTCTGCAAAGAACCATCCCTACTGTATATGTATAGCCAGAGAATATCAGGGTTATTTACTAAGGTGGTTAAACGGTTAAAAATATACCAAATTAAATGGTATAGCATTATCTGCTCCTATAGAACTATTAGAAATTAATGTGAGCGATATGGATCTGAGAAACTGGAGGAGATGCGGGATTAACCAGGTATTGAATATTTATTTTAATGGTAAATCAACGCCATTTCAACAACTGCAATCTAAATATTCTCTTGCTTCAAGCTAAGTATTTACGTATTTCAGAGTTAAGAATTATCTAGCTACAAAACAGATAATAGAACATAATGATATTACCGAATTTCTAGGAAATCACAACCCTTCAAAAAGAATATCTCGATCACTCAAATTTTGATCTGTTTCTGAAATCTTTGCCAAAGAGCCCTCAATAATAAAATGGGAACTCTACTTTAAAAAAAATAATTTGAAACTTCAACTTGGAAACAGAGCATAAAAAGGCTTAAACAGAGTACCACTGTGTTCGTTTGGTTAAGCTCTTCTATAAAATTCAATAAAGGTGGTATATGGTTCCAACAAAACTAAATAAAATATATAGTGAATATACCGACCAATGTTGGAGATGTAACAGCACTGAAGGATCTCATTTCCACATTTGGTGAGAGTTTTCAGGGTTAGATACTTTAAAAAGGAACTTAAATGACCACCTTACAGAGATTACAAGGAAAGAGTTCCCTTTGACTCCACAGCTCTTCCTCTTTCATTTAGATTGTTCAGTGAGTACAGAAGGCAAAAGACAATAGCATTGAACATGTTTCGCACAACAGTGCATCACATGAGAATACTGTAAAAAAATGTCCCTTTTGTACTTAATAGTGTATGATGGATTGCACGCAGGCGATAAGGGGGTCTGTCGCTGGTGTACTCTGTCTACTACCTCCTTTTATATTAACCGCTTTCCTTTTTAATCACCCACATTATGCTAGCAGTAAAAATATGCATGCGAGATAATGGCAAAAGCAAAACCATCAAAATTGGCATAAAATATAAACCAAATAAATTACCAGTGTTCAATGGAGAACTGATTTTTTATTTTTATTTTTAAATAAACAATTAATTGAATTTACATATAAAAATATGAGCTAAATGGCAGACCTTTGCCTGTGCAAGAGCTAGACAATTTTAACAGGTCAACCATTGAGGAACAATAAAGATGATAAGGCAGTTTAAGAAGACACTATATACAATCCCCCCTCCACCGCGAATGAATGTAGTATGAATGACTATTTGAATGTGTGTAGGTATAAATTGCAGTTTAGCATTCGGCAGCATTCTCATTCATGGAAAGACCTAAGTAAAATTACCATATTACTGTATTTTCAGAATCATCTGACAAACATACTTTCTGTGCATTCCTATGGTTTCCATATTTATTGTCCCACATTTTCAACTTTGTTCCACTTTTATTCAATACTTACTAATCTCCCCTATTAAGTTAGAGGAAATCTGTTTTTTTTTATTTTTTTATTTTTATTTTTTTTAACTAAATAAGAGAGTGCATATATTATAGCATTTCTATTTATTTTGTATTGCTTACATGTAAGTAAATACCTCTTATCATTGGGTCCCTGGCTTTCCCTTAATCTGTGGTGGAGGCCATCTTTAAATGCTTTTTAGTTGGAAGCACAGACCTATACAGGTAATCAAGAGCTAATGCAGCCATTCCCAAACCAGTTCTCAATGCACCCCTACCAGTCCAGGATTTAGTTGTGTCTAAGGTGTTTTTAGGGGCGGGGGAGGGGAAACACCAAAAAAACACACCTTATACCCAACTGGTTAATAACTAAATCCCGAACTGGTTTGGATTGTGAACCACTGAGCTAATGAGCAAATAATAAATCTTGATGTTCTCATGACATTCAAATTGTGCATGGTATTTGCAGATTATTGTTGCTTCTGACCAAAGATGGCTAAAAATGGACCTGGGTAAGTCAGGAAATGAACTAAACAGTTAACATACCACATAACAATATGTAATTGTAATATGCGAATACATGTTTTTTGAAAATCACAAAAATATTTTCTTATTGTAAAAAAATTTAAAGAAGCTAATTTTAACCTGTGTTAAGTTGAAATCTGTATTGTAAATGAAAAAAACAGGGATGGACTCTTAAGATTGTGATTTTATTTCTAATTTTTTTTTAATTTCTTTCTTTCTTCAAAATATTCTAGATCTGTCTCGGAATAGATTATCAGAAGTCCCGGCTGAAATATGTCACTACATTTCCTTGGAGAGTCTAAACCTTTATCAGAACTGCATTCGCTATGTGCCAGAGGCCACGCTAAACCTGCAGGCTCTGACCTTCCTTAATATCAGGTAACCCTCCTCCTACTACATGGTAATCAATACTGTGCAATAGAACACTGTGGTGAGCTATTATATTCTGTATCCAGAGGCAATCCTGCCTAAGGATATTGACTTGACATTGTCTTGCTAGATAAAAAAGCAATGACATCATTATTTGGAAACGAGAAAGCATTTCATTCTGATACTGTTTATTTTGTGATAGTGCCTGGCTTACAGCCAAACATTACATTTGGTAGAAAAAATGTATTTGTGTCTCACATGCGTAGGAACAGAAACAGTTTGGATATTTGTATGCATTTTGCGCAAATGGAACATATATGAAATACTTAACCATGCGGGAGTCGGTGCTTACACTTATGCATAAGTAAGAGCACATGCCTTTTTATTGTGTTTAAGAAGACCAACAAAAGAATACTGTATAAATATGTGGATATATGTAAAATTAGGAATCTGGTGTATACATGTATTTACTTTTATTTGACGTTGAAATTCAAACAGCATTTCAGTGGCTTGCCCTCCTATATGCATCAAAACAACTTTAGCTTAATGAAGCTGTTTGGTTGTATAGATCATGCTCTTGCAGACTCACTGCTCAAATTTCTGACATCAAGGAGTTAAATCTCTTTTGTTTCTGTCTCACAAAGCCTGCATGAAAAAATTGTTTCATTTTCAATCCGATCTTAAACTTACTTTAGGAGAAGAACTTTTTTTTATCTGTGAATTAAACTTTAATCACACACAGAGGGCACCTGCAGGCTCTTGCAGACTATTAACAAAGCAGGAGATATATGAAATTTGAAATGAAACTGAATGTGCAATAAAGGAAACTTAAGCATTAGATCTCTCTTTAAAGGAAGTGTTTAGGAATGACTTATATGCAGGAAGGTGTGACTAGGGCTGCATAAACAAAGTGGTTTAACTCCTAAATGTCAGAACTGAGCAGTGAGACTGCTGGGCCATAATCTATACACTAAAGCGGCTTCAATAAGGTAAAGATTTCTTGGTGCCTATAATGTCCCTTTAAGACATTATAGAAATGTATTTGTAGAACAAAGCTGAATTGTGTCCCTGTATGTGACTGCAAGAGGACTTTCATCCCCCTCTTACTTTTCCTTTAGCATGCACAACTCTGAATTAAACACATTATTCTTGCATTCTGATTAAATAGAGGAATATGAAGAACTGTGTCAATTGGTAGAGAACCGTTTTACTAGGAAGGGGCAATTTTATGTTGCAAGCCCCCTGTATAGTAGCTTAACTGTACTACTCTATGTGGGTATCATGCTCACATTCATACTTTTTATCTTATGTTGAGATTTCTTGAATCTGCACTGCTAAAAAAAAACATCAGATTTTAGCGTTCGTATCAAACAGGTAAGCATACTGTATAAGAAGTAAAGAAAGACATAACTTTCGGCTCCGTTGCAGACCTCTGCTAGATCAGTGCTGAACCAGTGTGTATCAAGTAGTACTGAATAAACATCACGAGCCACTCTGCGTTTCCAACATCTCATTGCGGAAATCGCATCAATGTTTGTTCGTGCACATTAGCTTACAATCTTACTATAAGCCGTTGTCTTATGAAGGGTGTCTGTTAACAGTTCACAACCAGAACCGAGTGGTATGGGGTGAGGAGTAAAAAAAAAAGAGGGAGAGGAGTATATTGATGGGGAGTAGAATAGATGATTGGGGATATCCACCGGAAGGGCACAGAGGTGCCCAGCACACAACACCTCAAATTCTTCCCCTGCATTCCAAGGCACCTGTTCTTGTTTTCTTTACACTTTTTCTGTTTGCATGCAAATATATTTTTTGTGTGGAAATCTGAAAATATTTTGAAGAGAAGAAAGTGAGACACGCATGGTCCCCCTAGAATTTTTTTTTCCACAGTTACAATACAAAGCGTAAAGCGCAAGCTTCCCAGGATCCCCCCCCTATACACCAACATTAAGGTCAATGAAATTGCATCCCCACTTTATAATGAATGTGAAACCATGAGTAACAGATCACAGCTACCTATCTTCAATCTGGCTTAGGCAGATATCCTGAGTTTCCCTCCCCAAAAGACGCTTATGACTTTGTCTGTAGGACATTATTAGATTCCTTTTCACCCATGGGTATACCAAGTTGTACAATTATGTGAGCTCTAAGAGGACAGGTGAAAGGAAAGAAAAGTAAAGCTGCAGATGGGGAGACATGGCCCCCCAACCCCCTACTCACCAACACCCCAAAGTTCCCAAAAAGGATTTTTCACGGCAATATCCCCAAATATGTGCAACCGTTCCCACCACTTCCTGGCACCTCCAACAGTCTAAAAATTCTATGGAGCAGTACCGATGTCTTGTACCAGAATGAAAGGAGTTTGTAGTTCACCTTCTGGTCCTGAGAACTGACCAAGCTTTTGTGCTGAACTACCCCACACCGACACTGCCTTCTCTAGCTCGGTGCCAGGGCATCTCTCAATGCCGCTGTCCTCTGTGTGGCATCTCATTGTAATAGTGTCTTGATTGTGGAATAAGATCAGGGGAGTCCGTGCCCCTCCATCAGACCTACATTGCCCACTACTCTGGGTATTGGGATGAAGTGTGCCTTTCCTAATGGTTATTTTATGAAATCATGCAGTGCCAACCCCCTCACAAGATATTTATTTCAACCACAGCCACTTGACCGTGCCAAGATATGTGTGGATAGGACCATTGTTTGAGGTCTTCCTGTATTCTCTGCAGTAATGTGAAGGAAAGTGCTTTGATAGTGCTGTCCCCTACACCCTAAAATATTAAATTTTTGGCTGCGTTAGTGGAACAGCAACAGTGATTGAAGGGCTGCAAACTCCTCCGCAGGGGTGGACACATTTAGAACCTTGCGTTTAGATAGGTTGAGCAAGAGGCTGGACAGCGTTCCATACTTGTTAAGCCTGGCCCCGCTGCGAATCTGTAGCCCAGCAATCAGAACCCAATTATCACAAACCCTTGCGTTCGGGCAGCTGTATAATGCTGTGGTCCAATTCAGTATCTTAACCCCAAGGACCAGTTCACTTGATCATTCGCATTTTTGGCATCGGTGGCCAAAAGAAGCATTCGCTTACCCCTCCGCCTGGCCAGGTCTTGTAAGGAAAAGAGTCGTAGCTTACTATCCCTTAGCCTCCCATCCAGGTATGAACCCTGTCTATTCAGGGCAGGTAACAATGTTTGCATTCTGGTTGCGACTATGTTTGTGAAAGGTTTGACATCCATGTGAAGGAGCGAGATTGGGTGATGGCTACCGCACACCTCCGGGTCTTTGCCTGGCTTCAGATGGTTAGTGATTGTGGCTGCCAATGACTCTGGACTTAAACCTTTTCCATCTGTCACCGCATTCAGCGCTTTTGTTAATCTAGGTATCGGTTCTGATGCAAATTTTTTATAAAAACCAATAGAAAATCTGCCATGTCTAGATGCTTTGCCGGTTTAGCCACTTTAAAGGAACACTATCGTGGCAGGAAAACAAACATATATATTCCTGTCACTATACAGGTAATAGCACTATTTAGGGGTGTGGCCCCTGTAATCATTGTAAAAGGTGAGTTTAATCACCTTCCTTTTCTCCAAATCCGCACAAGTCTGTCACAGCTGACTCCACCCCCATTCCACCTCCATGGCTGCAATCATCAAAATTGACGATCTCAGCCAGTCCCGTAGGAAAGCACTGGGACGCCGCACTGCGCCAATCAGCATCTCCTCATAGAGTTGCACTGTCAGTGCATCTCTGTAGGGAATGTTCGCCACCCCTGTGCAGAGCGTGGAAATGCTGAACATCAGTGCTGCACATTGACCCTTTCTTACCCAGAAAGCACCTCTAGTGGCCACCTGTGTGACTGTCACTAGAGGTGTAACTAGGCAGCAATGTAAATAGTAGTGTTTACATTAAAATGCCTGCAGGGACAGACTATACACACCCGAACAATTACATTAAGCATTAATTAATACATTAATTGTGTCCATTTAATGGCTGCTAATAATTCCTCTTCTCTAATGGGAGAATCCATTATCTCTGCCACCTCGAAAGGCCCCGAGTCCACTGTGAATTTAATCTGTATACAAATACTTGAAATATAGCCAGAAAAGTTTACTATATAATCTGTCAATTTCTAACTCCATATTTATTATTTATGTAAATAATTTGCATATTGTAAGTTTTTATGTATTTGTGAACAGCAATCTGTATGCACCATTATGATGTCTGTCCTACATTTATGTGCTAGCTATATATTCTAGATTTTATGTTAAAGGAACACGATAGTCACCTAAATTACTTTAGCTAAATAAAGCAGTTTTAGTATAGATAATTACCCTGCAATTTCACTGCTCAATTCACTGTCATTTAGGAGTTAAATCACTTTGTTTCTGTTTATGCAGCCCTAGCCACACCTCCCCTGGCATGATTGACAGAGCCTGCATGAAAAAAAAAACTGGTTTCACTTTCAAACAGATATAATTTACCTTAAATAATTGTATCTCAATCTCTAAATTGAACTTTAATCACATACAGGAGGCTCTTGCAGGGTCTAGCAAGCTATTAACATAGCAGGGGATAAGAAAATCTTAATTAAACAGAACTTGCAATAAAGAAGGCCTAAATAGGGCTCTCTTTACAGGAAGTGTTTATGGAAGGCTGTGCAAGTCACATGCAGGGAGGTGTGACTAGGGTTCATAAACAAAGGGATTTAACTCCTAAATGGCAGAGGATTAAGCAGTGAGGCTGCAGGGGCATGTTCTATACACCAAAACTGCTTAATTAAGCTAAAGTTGTTCAGGTGACTATAGTGTCCCTTTAATATTTTTATAAAAACAAAACGTACTTGGTGAGGAAGGGTTTAAAACCTGCCAAAAACTAGCTTTCAAGTCCACCAAGATGTCTTTAGTAGATGCGAGCAGGTGCAAGCCTTTCTGTTTGCCTCCCAAATACTGCCTCATGGGCTCCCCCATTGTTTAATCTACTATGTCATCCTCCATTTGTTTATATATCTTTTTTTTATTTTTTATTAATACCTTGATATTGTTTTATTTCCACAAGCCGTAACCAGTTGACTTCACTCCCTGGGTACCTCTGCAGTCTGCCTCTAAAAGTCCTCATTGCAAGTAACAATAAGTTGGACTCTTTGCCAGAAGAAATCGGTGCATTGAGACATTTAACTGAGCTGGTATGCATAACTATATTGTTTTTGTTTGTTTTCTAAAAAACGTGTGTGTGTGTGTGTGTGTGTGTATATATGTATATATGTATGTATGTATGTATGTATGTATGTATGAAAAACACCAATTCCTTGCACACAGACTCAAAGTGTAAAATCCGGGTGCTTGCAGTCTGGGGGAAATTCGAATATCCAAATGGTAAAGATGACCAGCACTCACGGTTTTCAGTTGAAGATTAAAAGTTGTAGATTTTATTAATACATGTTAAAAATGGCCGCTCGACGTTTCAGTCCTCATCTGGGACTTTCATCAGGAGCATATACCGTATTTTTCGCTCCATAAGACGCACCTCACCATAAGACGCACCTAGTTTTTAGAGGAGGAAACCCAGAAAAAAAAATATTCTAAACTGTTCCATAGTGTTTCTTACTATGGGACAGTTTGTTCAGAATATTTTTTTTAAAGGAATTTTTTGTTCCTTACCACCCACTCCCCTCTCCTGTCCCATAATGATCTTTAACCCCCCCTCTCCTGTCCCATAGTTATCTTTAAACCCCACTCCCCTGTCCCATAGTTATTTTAACCCCCCTTTCCTCTGTCCCATAGTGATTGTTTACCCCTCCTTCCCTGTCCTGTAGTGTTTTTTTAACCCCTCCTCCCCTTGTCCAATAGTGTTCTCATCCCATAGTGCCCCCCCCCCTTGTCCCATAGTGCACTTTCCTCTCCCCCCTCCCTTGTCCCATAGTGCACTTTCCCTCCCATAGTGTCCTCCCCTTGTCCCATAGTGTCCCTCCCTTGTCCCATGTGTGTCCTCCTTGTCCCTAGTGTTCCCTCCCCTTGTCCATAGTGTTGTTCCCCCCTCCCCTTGTTCCATAGTGTGTGTCCCCCTTCCCCTTGTTCCATAGTGTGTCCCCCTTCCCCTTGTTCCATAGTGTGTCCCCCTCCTTGTCCCATAGAGTCCCCCCTCCCCTTGTCCCATAGTGTGTCCCCCTCCTTGTCCCATAGTGTCCCCCCCTCCCCTTGTTCCATAGTGTGTCCCCCTCTCCTTGTCCCATAATTACTTACCTGTCTTGTAGCGTGGGCCGGCAGCACAGCGCGCTCCGCGGTGCAGGAACTTCAATTTCAGGTTCCGGTTTCCAGCGGGACTGAAAGGAAGTGTGCACACTGAGTGTGCACTTCCTTTCAGTCCCGCCGGAAACCGTAACCTGAAATTGAAGTTCCTGCACCGCGGAGAGTGCTGTGCTGCCGGCCCACGCTACAAGACAGGTAAGTAAAGCTTCACATTCGCTCCATAAGACGCACAGACATTTCCCCTCACTTTTGAGGGGGGAAAAAGTGCGTCTTATGGAGCGAAAAATACAGGGGGGTGTGTGTGTGTGTATGTTTTGATTAAAGCAAGGTAACGCATATAGAGTTTGAATTAATGATGTAAGCTTTTTTTTTTTGAGTTTGCAACTTCTAAGGATTTGTGTTCATAAGGAGAATAAAATTAAATATACCCTCTCTGTATAGGATACATTTTTGCCAACATATATGCAGTGATATGTTTTGTGGCAGCATAGGTTTCTGTGCAAATTTCAAACACGATAACAACAATAAAATATCACAATGCACATCATTTTGGATCAGTTTGAAAAGCCTAACCATGGACTAAACCAGATCCTTAAAATGTATGCAGCTGCTTGGAAAGGGTAGCGGAAAGTACCCCAGAGTGCACAAAAGGACATTGATTAATATTCTTGTAAGATTGCAGTCTGTATTTAGGTAATGGTTCAATGGTTTACTCCTAAAATATGAACGATAGGAATGCACACAAGAGATTCTGGGTGGACAATGCTAAGATTGGAGCAGTACTAGAAGAAGAGGACCTAAATAAATAACTGCCGAATGAGCATTAACATGCAGTGTCTTGCCAACTCTACATAAATCTATATTTTGTTGGATTGTCAGAACAAAGTGCACCCAGGCTACAAAACTAGATAAATGTATTCAGTGTACAAAGAGATTAATTATATATAGCTGTGGCAATTTGTTTTGTTTGAAATCATGGTTTGCTGTCACATTTTATATCAAATTGGGATCAGTATTTTCTGTAATAGTACTGACTTCTTGCGCAGCAACTCAGAGTACCCACACAGAGTATAGTGATTAGAGTAAAGCTACAATGGGAGTTAGTAGTGAGTCAGGATGTATTTATTAGTGAGTGTAGCAGTCAGGACAGCATATAAGTTGTAGCAGGGCATAATGTGATCTCTTCCTTCTCTGTCCACTCATCTTCTCTAGCTGTGCCATTGTACAAGGGTTCATTGCAGTTTTATTTGTGCACACCTGTTTAATTTCTTTCAGTTCCTGGCAGCTCTAGCACATTCATGTAAAATATGCTTCCTATACAGCATTCAGGAAAGCTGTTCTGGGCTTATAATGCCCCTATTCCACTGAGCGGTACGGTTTGGGTCGGTACGGTCTGGTACGCTATTTTGAGCGTTTCCATTGTGAAAGTGACCCATACAACCGAACCAAACCGCACCATTCCTGGGCCCCCTTCAGATGGAGGTCCATAGGAAATGGTACGGTACAGTTAGGGCAGAGCTACTGGCATCACACTATACAATCCATTTATTGGCTGACAGGAAAACATCAATGCTCACGACAAATGACACGCAAGGCATTTAGTCTAAGCTCCGTGACGGTCCGACTTACAGTGGAAATGCTCACCTGAATAGGCTGGATAATTCTAACCCTTCCGAACCATACCGCTCAGTGGAAACGAGGCATTACTGGGAAAGTGATGGCACTGAAACCCGGGATAATAGATGATTAAGTTATTGTTTGTTTCTGCGAAACATTCTGGGATGTCTGTGATTGATGCACCTTTTATGTTTTTTTTTTTTTAAATATTTCATTAGTATTTGAACAGTGACACTAGCATTGCTTTACCATTGTTCCCAGCACCTTGGAATTGAAATGAAGCAATAATTAAATGGATAAAGTAAAGACAAGTCTTTTATTCCATAATGTTTACATTCATTAACCATGAGCAGTGTAGGAAAAACAGCCATTTCTAAACATAATCCATGAATTTCTGCATTTTATGGCACATATTATAATTTTAAACATGTGTTAAACAATTTGCATTTTGTGACTTTAAAGTGTAAAGCCCATGGATATTAACAGCCATTACTTAAAATAGTGTAGTACAACCGTGCCTCTATGCATCAACGTTAAAACCGGGAGGTGTGGGATTAATCCTCCACCCCCTGGAACACATGATGTAAAAATTTTCCTACCCCACCCCCATCCCCCACAGAGGCAGTGGGAAGTGGAACAACTGGACTTACATTATCTAAGTTTAGTTGCTCCACTTCCTGTTTCCTGTGTAAAACTATATATCCCTTATTTAATGAGGGCTCGCAACCTTGGGGCTGTTGGGTGACGCTCACACCTGTAGATTCCCGATCGGCATGCTAGGGCCTTTTAACAGCACAACCGGCCTCTATTAGGTAGACAGTCTGTACCAGACTCCCCACAGCCAGTTCATACAGAGCGTCAGGAAAGCCACCCTCCTGCACCCAAAAGGTATGGAAGAAGGGGAGTGAGTGGCTATAATAAATAAATTACATCTTGTATGTTTTAGTGTGTATGTGTATCTGTGTTATTTATTTATAAAATATTTTACCAGGAAAGATACATTGAGATTTCTCTCGTTTTCAAGTATGTCCTGTATATGTCCATACATATCGGCATTCAAACGCCAACACTATACACAAATACACCCTCATTTAAAAAAAATGCCAATACTGCATACACATACTATCCTGTATTAAAACACCCCTTTCAAACGCCAACACTACACACAAACGCACACCTGCATTTAAATGCCAGCAATACATACAAACACGCTCCTGCTGTTTATTAAACTACTGACGGATCAAAAATAAGAAATGAGCTGTTCTTAATTTTGATATTTTAGCTGTTTAGTAGAAGGCTCTTTCATTTATTATCTTGATGTGGGATTGTGATATATGAGGATACTAAATTTGGTGGCTATCTATTAAATTGCTGAATAAAAATATAGGTTTTTCAGAATTTACATCTTTTATCTGTTACTAAAAAGCTCCATGTGAAGGTAACCTTATGTGGCAGTCCCACATGAGGATACCAAACTAGAAAATTATTACTCTGTTCAATTATCAAAGTAATAAAAAACAAACAAAAAAAAACCCTGTTTCTTCATTTTAAAGTTTTGGCAGTTTAGTAGACAACTCTTTAATATTGTTTTCCTTATGTGGAATTTCCATATTTAAGAATAACAAATTGAGAGCTATTTAGTAAATTTCTGAAGGTTAAAAAAAGTTATTAAATTTTTTTTTTTTTTTTTAAATTTATGATCTCTCACCTGTTTAGTAGAATCCTTGCTTGGGATTTCCAAATATATGGCTACCAAGTTAGGAAGTTGTCTACTAAATTGCTGAAAGATAATTAAGAAAAAAACTTATACCCCCCCATGTTTTCAGTAAAGCGTTTTAGGAAAAATGTCGAGCCTCCTGTCATGTAGTAAAATTGTAGGCTATGATACCTTCAGTGTACCAATGAGGGGTAGCTCCCTAATTACATATCCTTAGATATTTAAAATCTGCCATTCCAGGCAATTCCCAGTTTAGTGAATTAGATTACCCTGCCAATAAAAATGCCACGCACCCTCCCTGTCCCCCCTACCTCCCCATCTGCACTTGTATTTTAGCCGTATTCTCTTCTTTGTCTTTTAGATTTTGTCCTTTTCTTTATTTCTCATGCATTTCTATTTAAAACTGAAGACAAAGTGTGGATTTCAAGGCAATGCAAGCTTGACAAACTTGACAAAGGAAGTGAGCTTGCCTTTAGCCTCGCTAAAAGAGACCTACCCAGCTAAAAGGTCTCTGCAAGTCATAAATCGGCAAAAGGAGATATAATGAGAATAGTAATATATATCAACTAAGCACATATCACTTGTAACATCATCTGGAGGGGAAGACTCAGACCCAAAAATTGTAATAAAGTCTCTGGGTTAGGAGAAAAAAACAAATGCAAATCTTCACAATTCTCAACAGATCAGTCAGAGTGCAGTGCTCCAAGCATGAAATCAGCTATTTATTTCATTTGCAATCTTGGCAATGGTTAGTTGATGCTATACAAGGAATCATCGATTCCACATGCTAATGGATCACATTGCAGAAAATAGACTGAAAAAGTGCCTGGACAGTGAATGATAGAAACTTAGATTTTACAGCAGTGGAAGTAATGGATGATTCAGATACATTTAATAGAAGTTATTTTAATACTGTTCCCTCTCTTCTTGCAAGGATGTCAGCTGCAATGAAATCCAGACACTCCCTGCACAGATTGGAAAATTAGAATCTTTACGGGATTTCAACATCAGGAGGAATCACTTAATGCAGCTGCCAGATGGTGAGTGGATAAGCACAAGAAACAAAACAAAAAGGTAAATCGTGAAATAACTTGTCAAATGACAAGAGAAACCAAATAACCAGATAGGTAGATAAGTGGCAACCAGGACTTGATTCTAAGGTACATATAGTGTGTGGCTATTGAGTAACCTGCCACCTGATATCACTGTCAAAAAACTAATACCTTGTAGCTCAAATGATATGAGGAAAGTCTAATACATCAAGTGGGCTAATGTCCACTATAAACATATACATATATATACATATCTAAGTCAACTGATATATCTTAACAGAGGCATATATGCAAATGAGGTACATATACTGGAGCAGGTGTATAATGTAAATCTGTAGTTCACATATAGGTATAAGGGAACACAGGGAGGGTGCGTGTGTCAGTTGATCCCTGCACTTGGTCTAAAGTTTAGCCAAAGGATGATTTGCTAGTCCCTACGTATTTAGCCACCGACACACGTTCCCACAATGTGAGTGACCCAAAATAGATAGAATTGTCTGAAAAAGGTAACTTCTATCAAGGTTCCTCAACTAAGTATCAACATGAGAGAGATTAAGTGATAACATTAATTACAAGTAAAAATAAACATGGGATCCTGAGCGGAGGAGTGAAAATTAACATAAATTATAAGTAGGGTGAACCGCCAGGAAACACCAAAGTCTGCACTCAACACGCGTTTCACCCGGCAGCCGTTACCGGGATCATCAAAAGTGCTAGTACCCACATGGTGGGAACGTGTGTCGGTGGATAAATGTCTGCTTTTCTCTATCTGCAGAGCTGTCTGCTGTCTTTGCCTTTCTCCCTCTGCAGAAAGCTGTTTGATGTCTGTGCATTTCTCTGTCTCTGCAGGGTTGTGTGCACCTTTCTTTCTCTGCAGAGCTGTCTGCTCCTTTCTCTCAGGTTTTTTTTGATTAATTAAATGGTCACTCCAGACCCCTAAACATCTGTAGCTTGCTGAAAAGCTTTATTTGTGAAGAATTTGTCCTCTTTTTTTTTTTTTTTCATTTTTCAAAAAGTGCAAATTTCCATAGAAATTGACACTTTTATAAATTAACTTGGTTACACCCCTTGGCTTTCAAGCAGACAAATGGTAATGCAGAGTGTGAGGATGTCCAGCGTCAGTAAGCGGACGAAAAGTCCAGTTACATTCCGAAATCGCCTCTAGTGTCTGGTAGACAGCCACTAGATTCTCTTCGTTTTAGTTTCTCTGTTTTACATTGCAGCACCAAGTGCAATAGGGACACTGTACCCAGACTCCTTTCATTGAGCTGAAGTTGTCTGGGTGCCTATAGTATCCCTTTAAGGCTTCCATTTGCA
The DNA here is from genome assembly GCA_933207985.1 of Pelobates cultripes. Classification (NCBI taxonomy): domain Eukaryota; kingdom Metazoa; phylum Chordata; class Amphibia; order Anura; family Pelobatidae; genus Pelobates; species Pelobates cultripes. Next base: position 130,937,880 of record OW240913.1, on the reverse strand, counting down.
GTCTCATAATTTCCATTCTAAATTTAACTCTTGGCTCCATTTCTTTTCAAGGCTGTCCTAGGTATGCTAATAATTGTGTTATAAACAGAATGGATTGGCAGAAATTGTAAACAGGGCATTTTTGATTAATATAGGCCCTTTTTTGTTTCCTTTCAAAAAACCTTGTGTAAAAATGTATGCAGTAATACTTTGTCATGCTGTATTTCATCTTGTAATGTGAACCAGAATAGTGAGGTAGTTTTTCTTTGACCTGCTGCCAGAGATAGGGAAGTTCCCTTATCCAAGTAGTTGCCAAACTCCCCTTGCTGCTAGTATCAGAACTTTGCAAGAGCACATTGAGAGGTTTACTGTGTGCAATGCGTGCATGAAGCAATGCTTGAAATATGCTGGCACTGGATGAGCTCTGGTATGAAATACTGTATTTCATCTGTGACTCATTAATCTTTCCTGTCAGTTTAACACATTCATTGGAAAAAAATAAATAAATATATATATATATATATATATTTATATATATATATATATATATATATATATAGTTTTCTCATTCTGAAACAAGGATTATTTAAACCTTATCATACTGGCATTAACAGTGAAGTGTCCAAGAAAACCCCCTTTGTGAGCTTCCATAGATTCATTTTCTCAATATGAGCTTGTTGCCTGTTCATATGGTAAGTAAAACATTCCAAATTCTATCCACATTTTTGCTTTTGATTTTTAACGGAAAACATGAAGTGGACAAAATAAATGAAACTTCTAAGAATATGTTAATGTCAAGGACCTAACTAGGATTAGGGCCACACTTTGCTTTCTCGTAAAGGTGTTTAGATTTAGTGATTGGTGATGCTGTGGTAGGGGTTTAACTGTATCATGGGGATCATAAAAACACTCGTCTCATACTGTTAAACTGTCCTCATCATCTCGTAACATCAGGCATCGTGTTTGCAACATGTAGGAGGTAAAACTGATCTGTAAAATGGCCTTATATTCTGTGGCTATTATGATCATGAAGAGCAATCATAACGTCTGTTGATGCTCTCTAGTTTACTGCAGTTACTATATTGGATTGTTTACCTGCTTTGACAATCTGTTTGCATTATGTTCTTTTGAAAACCCCAAAGTGCTAATTATTAGACTTCATTTTTGGCGCTAATTCAATCAACTAGATGTGAGTCAGCTTTTCCGTTGGCTTTGATTTGAAGATTTTTTTTTATTATTATTATTATTATTATTAGCCGTTTCCATTACTCCCCCAGGTTTAATGTTTGTATTTTTGACCCTCACGTCTCAAAATAAATTTATTGTTAAAGTAACACTCTACTGTCCAGGTTTTTTTTTAATCGCTGTACCCCAATGAATACATGCTTAAATTATCCGTGCATGTGTTCATTTGGGGGTATATCTTAAAAAAGCTTGCAAAGCTGCAGATCTTAACATCATTGAGAAATTTCTGAATTGAACATGTGCATATCTGGTCTGAAGTCTGTGTGGGAGGAGGCTGGCACGCTCAAGTAGAGCTAACGGAAGGAGACTTCAAACCTCCCTGCCTGATTTTGCATAGAAATCAGCACTTTTATAAACTTGGCTTATACTAGGATACTTCTCACCCATAAAGCACTTCAGAAAGTGCTTTTGGGTATGGTGATGTTCTTTCAAAACAGATTTTAAAAAAAAAACCTCAGAATTTCAAGTGAAATAATGCAAAAAGATAGCTGTTACAGAAGGATCAAGATAAAGTATATGCTTGAGCATATGTTGTCCAGATTGGCATGTTTCAATAGATTTTCAAAGACAAGACCCAAAATGTTTAAACAGCAGCTTGTGAACGGTTTTACTGGCTCATATTGTTTCAAAGCTGAATAGAATATTTTTATTTTCTTTCCTGTAATGCTTATTTGTAGATTTATTTTTTAAGTGCATAGTGTCTGCTTAATAGTTCCTCTACCTCTAATGATGAACACTTATATCTTGAATTATAGCTTTGAAATAAAATTTAATCTTTCCTCAGCCCTTGCATTTTATGTTTTCATAATACACTGGTTTTGGTTGGATCAAGCAGGTCATACTCAAAGGCTAACATGGGCCAAATAAACAAGGTTTAGGTTTATGTGGGCCACACAAAAAAACCCTTATATTTTCATAGAACAACATTGTTGTTTCATGACGGCTGAATATATATATATATATATATATATATATATATATATATATATATATATATATATATATATATATATATATATATATATATATATATATATATATATATACACACACACACACACATGGGGGGGGGGTTGCTCTCACCTGAACATGCTTAAATGGGGTGCTGCTGGGGGCCATATTATACAATAAACAATGCACAAGATCCAGCGCACTCTCCTATCTACTAAACAGCAACTTCAATGTTGACAGATTTTATTAAAAAAATAATTTTTTTTAAACATTTTTACATTTTTAAACAAGTTTTTTTTCCTAAAGGTTTTTTTTTTTTAAAAACACCTAATCTAGGCAAAAAATAATTGCCTAGATTAGGTGTTAAAAAAAAAAAAAAAAATCTTTAGAAAAAAAAGTTAGGACCGCCTCCGCCCTCTCATGGACAGCCTCCGTTCTCTCCTGGACCCTCTCCGCCCAGCTCCGTTCTCTCCTGGACCCCCTCCATTCTCTCCTGAACACCCTCCGCCCTCCTCCGTTCTCTCCTGGACACCCTCCGCCCGCCTCCGTTCTCTCCAGGACTGCCTCCGTTCTCTCCAGGACCGCCTCCGCCCGCCTGGATTCGCTTGCCAGCCTCTGGACCGTCTCCGCCTGCTTTATTTCATATCCGCATGCCTCCAGGTGACTGGGGCAGTGAATATCTTTGCCGGGCCGCAAAGACATTCAGTGTGGGCCGCATGCGGCCCTTGAGTTTGACATCCATGGGTTAGATAAAATCTTTCTGAGGTGCCTCCTCCCCTCACATATAAAAAAAACATACAAACACACTAAAGCTCACCTCCGTTCCAGTGCCAAGTCAAGTTCTTCCTACAGCTTGATCGCCCTAGGCCGACATAATTTCCACTTGCCAAACACTGAGAGGAGAACAAGGAGAGGTGGAGGCTATGCCCCACTGACTATCATGCTTGCGACAGTTGCCAATTTTGTACAAAATAAACATTAGCCAGCCTGGAACTTTGTTCCGGCTGGCTAATGAAGCTGCCAAAGGGTAGAGTAACTTCTGGCAGTCGAGGGGTTAAACTTCTGTATGTGCAGCATTTCAAATTGAAATGCTGTACATGCAGGCTCTAGTCTCCATTAGCACTTAACAAAATCAATGAAGAGGTAATGGAACTTGGAGTAACCCTTTACATTCTCCCCTTCTCTCAGGTGAACGTTTTAGGTGGTCTATATATGAAGACCAAAAAATACAATTTGGTAGGTGCATAGATGGAAATGAAAATAATCTGTGTAATTCTTCTTTATTTTTCTTAGAACTCGCCGAGCTGCCTCTGGTTCGTTTGGATTTCTCATGTAATAAAGTTACCTCTATCCCAGTATGTTACCGAAATTTGCGCCACCTGCAGAACATCACTCTTGATAACAACCCTCTACAGTCACCGCCGGCTCAGGTGAGGCGTCCACATTTTCACATGGCAAAAAACTGTGTTTCTCATAAAGAAGCAAGTTTGCTGAAAAAATTTGCTTTGTTTGGGGCATAAAAAAAAAAAAAAAGGCATGAATGGTTTTAAAGGCATACTATAGTAACCACTGCCAGGGAGACCCTATACTTAAAGGACCACTATAGGCACCCAGACCACTTCAGCTTAATGAAGTGGTCTGGGTGCCAGGTCCAGCTAGAGTTGAGCCTTTTTTTTTTTATTATAAACATAGCAGTTTCAGAGTAACTGCTATGTTTATGTTAGGGTTAATCCAGCCTCTAGTGGCTGTCTCTTGACAGCCGCTAGAGACGCTTGCGTGCTTCTCACTGTGATTTTCTCAGTGAGAAGACGCCAGCGTCCATAGGAGAGCATTGTAAATGCATGCGCATTCAGCCGAAGAGGAGGAGAAGAGGGAGGAGAGCTCCCGCCCGGCACTGGAGAAAGAGGTAAGTTTAATCCCTTCCTCTCCCCAGAGCCCAGTGGGAGGGGGACCCTGAGGGTCGGTGCACCCTCAGGGCATTATAGTGCCAGGAAAACGAGTATGTTTTCCTGGCACTATAGTGTCCTTTAAGTATGATTTATGCATGATGCTCATATCACTGGCAACCGCTGCTTTTCATAATAAGACGTTCCTGGTTTTACAAATAATCAATAGAAGTAACCTTGACTGGGCCAAGTGTATTGATTTAATCTAGAAACTAGGGGCTTTCACTGCGGTAGTAATTAATGAAAGAGAGTCGCCAAAAGCAACTTTGTTGACTTTCTCGGCTGTTAACCTCCTCAAGCAGTGCTGTGCAGCTAGACAAGCAAAGCTTAAATGCCTCTGTTATGTAAATGCTTCTAATTTTAAGGCTAGCAATTGTGTATTAAGAACAAGTTATCCCTGTTACAGTATATTGACAACAAGCAAGAGTAGTAGTGTGTATATTTGCATTTTAGTCGTCATCCTCCGTAATCTGTCAAGAGCTGAGCATTCTAGCTTGCTTTCAGGGTGGACTGAAAGTGTTTAATAGTTTGAATTGCTGAAAAAAATAAAATGAGTTGCTTTTAAAGTGGGATTCTGTCTTGAGTTATTTTATAACATTTAAATATGTATGTGAGCTGTCTGCAACTTTACAATATAATATTGATCTTCAGGAATGTTTTTTTTTTGTTTTGTATTACATGTGTACATATGATTATATACCATCCACATGGATTTCATCAATGTACCTTTTTTTATCTAAACAGATTTGTATTAAGGGCAAAATCCACATATTCAAATATCTAAACATTGAAGCATGTAAGAGTGCACCAGACCTGCCTGATTATGAAAGAAGACCTCATGGCTTTAGCACGTGGTAAGGTTAACTATAGATAGTTATTAACTGGATACATTATTGATACTCACCCTGACATTTCCAAACATTAATTAACAACATCATTTATGCACATTTATTCACATCACTGCAAAGATTAACTTGGCATCTAGTCTGTTGCAATGGAAACATTTAAAGTGGTTAATTAGAAGACAATGCTGAAGATGCACGGTCTGTCTCCAGGCAAGAAGGAGCCTGTTATTGAAATACCACTCTACTCTCACCTGGAGGAAATAGCACAACCACTTGTAGAGTAATGTGAAAATGATTGTCATGGGCCCGCTACCATATTATCTTTGCTGTCCTCCACTGCATGTTAGCCTGTTGGGTAGCTGCAAGTCAAAGGCTGTAAGCACAAGCTCCCTGTGGAGATACACCTTATGATTAATAGCGTCTAGAACCACCTTTAGCTAAAATAACTTGAAATAATCGTCTCTGTATGACATTATCAGTCTCTCACAGTCTCTCCTCGTTGTGGAGGAATTGTGACCCACTCTTCTCTACAACGTTGCTTCAGTTCATTGAGGTTTATTGGCATTTATTTATGCACAGCTCTCTCAAGGTCCTGCCACAGCATTTCAATCTAGTTGAGGTCTGTACTTTGACTGGGCCACTGCAACAACTTGATTCTTATTTTACAGTCATTCTGTTGTAGATTTGCCGGTGTGCTTGGGATCATTGTCCTGTAGCAAAACCCAATTTAGTTGTTTGAGAGATGGCCTCACATTTGACTTTAGATACCTTTCTATACAGAAGAGTGAATGGTTCACTGCAATGTTCCCAGATCCTGTGCCTGCAAAACAAGCCTAAATCCTCACTCTTCCACCATCGTGCTTGAAAGTTGGTATGAGGTGTTGTGCTGATATGCTGTGTTTGGTTTTCGCCAAATTATGAGTTGTGCGTTATGGCCAAACATCTCCACTTTGGACATTTGTTCCATATCTTGTTGTTTGTTCAGGTGCAACTTTGCAATCCTAAACCGTGCTGCCATGTTCTTTTTAGAGAGGAAAGTGTTTCCATTGGCCATTTCAAACAAACCATACTTGTTCAGTCTTTTTTGAAGTGTACTGTCATGAACTTTAATATTTAACATGCTAACTGAGGCCTGTAGAGTCTGAACTGTAACTCGTGGGGTTTTTTGTTAGTTTTTTTGCAATTTCTCTGAGCATTGCATTGTCAGACCTTGGGGTGAATTTGTGGGACATCCACTCTTGGGAAGATTGGCAACTAGAATGTTTTCCACTTTTGAATAATTGTTCAGATTGTAGAATGATGGACTTCAACCCCTTAAAGGGACACTATAGTCACCAGAACAACTATAGCTTATTGAATTTGTTCTGGTGAGTAGAATCATTACCTGCAGGCCTTTTGCTGTAAACACTGTCTTTTCAGAGAAAATGCAGTGTTTACATTACAGCCTAGTGATAACTTCACTGGTCACTCATCAGATAGCTGCTAGAGATCCTTCCTGGGTCATGGCTGCCTATAATGCATCCAAACATTCAGTATCTCCTCCCTCTGCATGCAGACACTGAACTTTCCTCATAGAGATTCATTGATTCAATTCATCTCTGTGAGGAGATGCTGATTGGCCAGGGCCGTGTTTGAATTGTGCTGGCTCTGCCCCTGATCTGCCTCTTTGTCAGTCTCAGCCAATCCTATGTGGAAGCATTGTGATTGGATCAGGCTACCACTTCTGATAATGTCAGCACAATGCTTGTATTTCTGAGTCCAACAGAATATATATATATCTCTATGTATATCCCCTGCCATAAACCCTGCCACTTAATGCCGTGCAGAAGGATGATTGGGAAGTAACTTAAAAGCGTTGACAATATCCGTTTTACTGAGCCATGCTCCTGTCCCAGCTGCCAAAATGGCCCAGATGGCATTGTCAATAGTGGCATATTGCAGAGAAAATTCGTCGGAGGGTATGAGGGAATTAAGGCTGGGAATAGTGGAGGAATTTGGTGCTGATAAATCTATGATCAGTCTGGGTTTATGTGAAGTTTTCCCAGTGATGGCCCCTATGGTTTTAGTTCTCCATGAAGTGAAAGGTGGGGAAACAAATGGCCCTAACAAAAACCCTGTTCTAATTCAATCCTTATGAGATCACTCACTAACTCTTGGTCTGTTATTGCGGTTTGTAAATTATTACATTCCAGTGTACCAGCTGGCAAGTGTATGATACCCGTGTGAAACCACTCAGACAACACTTTGGTGAGAAAATTAACCAAGTGTTGTGAGGGGTGGTGTTGCAACAGCACAGCCAATAACGTGACGTTGATGCAAGTGTGGCACGGTTTAGGAAAACATTTATTAGGACACATGGATTTTGCATGAGCCCGGAAACAGTGAGCACAAACGTGTAACAATCTACAGGAACTAAAACCACAAGTGCCCGCATTAAAATTGTTGCAAATTTGGGATTTGCACAGGAAAACAATGTCGCTACCCAGCTTATCCTTCAAAATTCTGGTTGGTCTTGCCAAGCTTGGGCCTGAGTGGCCCTGCTCAACTTCTGCTGTATTATGTGGATGCACAAACTGCACAAGCCGGAGTCCTGAGGCCCACAAAATGTCTGCAGAATAACTGTGTCCAGCTTACTCCAATTTATGCTGTAGTTAAACTGAGTCAGAGTTGCAGCCACTTTTGCTGAAAAAGAACGGTGGTAGTCATAAAAGGCTGTTCCATCGTATTTGTGCCTCAGCTTGTGCATATATATGTCTAATTCTTCTCTTTTCTCAGGATATACAGAGCAATACCCATCCCTATAAATCCCAAAACCTAACACAAATTCAGGTATAGACAGTTTCTTGTTTAGCCTAGCATCTCTTGCCCTCAGTACCACTAAAATGTCCCTATATGCAAATGTCCTGTTCTCAAGAACATCCTGGAAGGCAATGAGGAGTGAGACTAGGTTAACATCCTTGTCTTCCAGAATGTCCTTTTTTGAGATTATCTGGGACCATATGTAATGGGTTGATTCTCTCAGGGACCTTAAATGTGGCAAGAGAGTTACCGGGCGTGACAGCTGATCCTGCTAAATCAGGAATAACAGGACCTGCAGGCACATGGGAAGAACAGACTTCCAATTTCTCAAGTCTATCACTAATAGTTCCAATGGAAGACATCAATGAGGTCATCATAGCATGAAGAGCCAGCATCTCAGACCCACTAGGCCCTTCCCCTGCATCAGAGTTGTCGGTGTTAATGTTTAGTAGTCTGAACAACTCTGCTTTCCTGGCAGTAACTGGGAAAGGAATACATCTTCTTCGGAGCTCTGCTGTGAGGCATGGAATAGTCCATGATCTAAGGGAAGGCCCAATGCCACCATGCAAGGTGAATAACTATGTTTTGGCCCGATGGGCGTATACCTCAGAGTATGAGGATGGGTGTTGGCCTCGCGGGATCACTAGCCTATGGATTAAGACCAGAAGACAGTACCTAGTTGGACACCTAAAATCACTGATGGCCAGTACTGTCTAACAGGAGAAAGGTATAGGAGTTGTGAAAATCGTACCTTAGATAGTTTGGATCAGAAAAGATGATTTTTTGCAGAAATTAGGGAAAAGTGTGGCAGTATATACGTGCTGCGACCTATAGATAAAATGTCATAAGTATCTCAGCATATTGATAGGTGAGTGGGCCAGATCGTGGGCCCGAGTAATAATAAAGGAACCTACCACAAAACCTAGACGCGAGGAGTGAAATTTGACAGAAGCTGATACGGAATGGAAGGACCTGTATAAATGCTACAGTCTGGTCTGACCAAGATACCTTAAGGAATTCGAGATGTTAATGTAATATCAGAAGGAGTTATTTAATTAAGCCAACCTTGAACCAAATTACCAACCTAAAAGGACAAGTTTGTCAAAGCGGGCACAATTCTTATGACTAATCTTCCTGCAACGCACCTGTGGGAAGAACATCATGATGACAAATGTCAGCTCATTTAGCATGATGATACATCATAAGTTAACAAATCTAAATCGCATCAATTATATACCAAGTATTTGTAAACCTGTAATAACATGTGTAACCAGTAGGGGGCATCGTGAAGCAAAATTGACTATTCGTCTGAATTTGTAAAATAGAGAAATTTAGTAACATCTGTAAATGGGAAGAATCATGTGAAAAGTATATGCCTTTACCCAATCGTTCACCTGTTTCACAACCAAACATACTGGAAAGGTTCGTATGTATCTTGGTGAATGATTAAAACATACGAACGTAGTGAAAGGACCCGAAACAATGGTTGCGGTCGTTTTGCGTTTAGAAAGAACCGAAACCCGTATCCATAGAAGTAAAACTAATTGTATGAATAGTGGGGAAACGCCTACAACCATACGAATACAATAAGACATGAATAGACCCACACCGCGATGACGTTGAACGAATGCGACCGCGGCCTTATGGCAAGGGTCTGACTTGCGGTTGAACAACAAGCGGTTGAGTAAGCCGGAGGAGGCAGCGGGCTTGTAGCGTTTGGTGAGTGGTCAGGTAAGTAGGACAAACTGGAACCAGGACCACGAGGGAAAACTGGTAAGAAATAGCAAGATGGCGACTTGATTGGCAGCCCCTTTAAAGGAGATTCAAGCCCCTCCCACAACTACAGGCCCAGCCTTTAAATAAATATATATATATTTATATTAGGGGAGGGGGGGGAAACATTTATAAAAAAAAAAAAAAAAGCTAACTTTGGCCAGCCATGATGGGGTTATTTCACATTTGTGGGCTACCTTATGGTCTCAAGAGGCAACACAGACACAGCAAACCAATCTGGCAAACTGAATTGGGAAAGCCCTATATTGACCCTGTACCTTTTCAAAACACTATAAAACCTGTACATGGTGGGTATTGTTATACACAGGAGACTTCGCTGAACACAAATATGAGTGTTTACAACAGTAAAACTTATCACAACGATGAAATCGCCAGTAAAAGTGAATTTTTTTGTGCAAAAAACTAAAATGAACACCAACTTTGGCAAGCGTTTATGGCTACTACAAAAGACTGGACATACACCATTTTGAATACCGTGGGTTGTGTACTTTTACAAATGGTATGTCATGATGGGGTTAATTTTCATTCCTGGGATGCTATACGGTCTCAAAGACAACATAGGCCCAGCAAACCAATCTAGCAAATTTCAATGTGCAAAAGGGGAAAGCCCTACACTTGACCCCTGTAAGTTAGCAAAAACCCATAAAACCTGTACATTGGGGGCACTGTTGTATTCTGGAGATGTTGCTCAACACATATTGGGGTTTTCTTTGTCAGTAACACATTACAGGAACTGAGAATCCATGCCTAAATACAATGTGAGAGAAAAATAACACAAAAATTTCTACCCAAAAGTTTGACAAAGACTGGTGGTATAATTAGTGCATGGAAAGGGTTAAAAAACAAAAATAAATGGGGGGCGGGGCTTGACCGCCGAGCTGGATGGACGTGGGGCACCTCGGCTCCCCGAGGAATCCCCAAAAATCTGCCCAAAACAACCCCATCTCGCCTGAAAAACCTTCAGCAGTAATAAGGAGGCAAGGGGACCTGAGCAATAACCCCCGGTGCGGCTGTCGGCTCCCGTCTTGCGGCGACGCCGACTGATGGACGGGCGGGATTGTGGCCTGCCGTGAGGCCCTGGCGGGGGAAGCGGTCGATCCCCCGCGCTTGGTCCGGTGGGACCTCTCGCTCGCCTGCAGAGGGCCCCGTTCTCCCCCCCTGTGGGCCGGGGGGGTTATCCCGGACCCCACCGGGGAAGTAGAGATCACCATCACCTTTGATAACTGTGCAGGGGAAAATCTAACCTGAGACCGCATGGCACAAACCAAGATGGCTGCCGCGCCTTCTACAAGCCACAACATCGGAGCAATGGCTGGGCGCTGTCTGGAAACCGACGCTGATAAGTACACAGCGTACTGAAGGCGGCCAGCAGGCAACGGATAACCCTAAAAGGTACATACTCACCACGCAGGCTTAGCTCACTACCAAGGGCATAATCACAGCATCCAAAACAACACCTCCCATTGTCACCGGCAGGTCTGTGGGGACTATATTCGGACTCTGACCCTGCCTAAACATAGTGGAGCGATGGACATGGGGCACAAGCGCTACTCCCAACCCAAGGCTGGTAACAGCGGACACACTCCTGACCGGCAGGTACCCAAGCATTTCACAGCGTGAAACACAAGGAAGCCAGCCGACCAAGCACAGCTGCAGGAATGACCAAGCGACAGCCAACCACATACACCTACAGTCGATTTTACATATGCAGCCCCCCACAGAAAGCACTTAAAATGACTAAGCTTACATATGTACCCAACTCGACAAGCCCGGCTCTCCGCTGTTCCCTGGTGGCTAAATCTAATGAGTATATAGAAAGCTGTAACTGATGTTGTTTTGCATAGCCTGTAATCCAACATACTTAAACCATACTAATTTCTAGCTCCATGTTAATAGTGAGCATGTTCGCTAATCCCTTTCCGTTTGTTTAGCTTGTGTTTAACGGTTTACAGCGAAAAACTACTCAGCTAAGCTAGAAACAGATAATACTTAGATTCCAATTGTTATGTTTAAACGTCATGTCATCTAATAACAAAAATGTGCACAGAACCACTTAGACATGCCATTATTGCAGGTACTCACAGCGTGTATTAAGTAAATAGTAAACAGAATATGGTACCTGAATGTAATCTTATCTAGAAGCCTTTATTATCAGGAAATGCGCATTGTCTAGCAAATACTATAACTGTTATCCACCTATGGTCTAAGCTTGTTAATATAATATAAAATGAGGTTAATAATCCTAGGAGATTTCTGTAATCTGTTATAGTGACCCTAATCTGTACAACTCTTGCAAGTCTCCTTCTCTTTTTTCTGTACCACCATAATCACATGCCTCAATAAAATAAAGAATTCAAAAAATAAAAATAAAAAATAAATGTGAAATACCCTAGGCATCTACTTTTCAAAAATATATGGTTTGATTGGGGTAAATTACATTGTCCGGCTTCAAAAATGTCCCAAACAGGACATGGGTGCATGATGACCAGTTGTGAAAATTCTAAGTTGGAAAACTGGAATGCACACCCTCCAAATAAGGTCATTTAACCCCCATAGAACCCAATACACCTGTACATGGGTGGTATCACTGTACTCAGGAGATGTTGTTGAACACATATTGGGGTGTTCTTTGGCAGTAATGCTTAAAGTTATCTGTACATGTTTTCTTAAATTGCTATGTGTGTCCAAAAAAACCACCAATTATTTTATATTTTAAAAATTTGGCAAAGATTGGTGGTAAAAATTTTGCATGAAAACAGTAAAAATACCCCAAGTTTAATACCTTAGGTTGTCGTCTTTTAAAACATATATACATGTGAAGGGTTATTCAGGGATTCCTGACAGATATCAGTGTTACAATGTAACTTGCGTTAATTGTGGGGAAAAAAATGGTTTGGAAATAGCAAAGTGCTATGATATGATTAAAATAATGGTATCTTTAGAAAGACAATTTAATGATGAGAAAAACAGTTTGTAATATGTGTGGGTACAGTAAATGAGTAAGAGGAAAATAACAGCTAAACACAGTAGAAATGTAAAAAGAGCCCTGGCCCTTAACGGTAAGAACATTTAAAAATGGTCTGGTCACTAAGGGGCTAAATTGTTTGGACATGGCCTTATAAATCTTCCCAATATTATAGGCAGCAACAATTGCTTCTCTAAGATCATTGCCTATGTGTGTTTCCTCCTTGGCATTGTGCTCACACACCTGAATGCTCCTATTAGTTTTTTCTTTTTTCACACAAAAATAAATATGAACGCTAACCTTGGCCAGTGTTTGTGACTAACTGGCTACTAAAAAAGACTAAACATACCCCACGTTCAATACCTTGGCTTGTCTACATTTTCAAATGGTATGTCATTATGGGGGTAATTCTCATTCCTGGGCTACCACACCGTCTCAAAGGTAACATTACTAATCTGGCAAATTTCAATTTGAAAATGGAACGTTCTATATTTGACCCTGTAACTTTCCAAAACACCATAAAACCTGTTAATGGGGGGTACTGTTGTACTCGTGAGACATCGCTGATTACAAATATGTGCTTTTTATTGCAGTAAAACCTAACAGTATTATGACATTTACAGCTAAAATGTGAGGCGGAACTACAATTTTTTTTTTTTCAATTAAAATTTCTCAGTTTTTTACATTTTATTCATAATAAATTATGTTTCATAGCTAAATGTTTGATATGAAATGAAAGCCCCGTTTCTCCTGAACAAAATTATATATAATAAGTGTGGGTGCATTTAATATGAAAGAGGTGAATAACGGTTGAACAGACATATAGCGCAAATTCCAGTTTTTGTTTACATTTTGTTTTGATCAGAACGTGTACTATTGACTCCGTCCTGAAGGGGTTAAGACCTGCTAAGTCATCGATTGTTATGTCCTGAAATGTAAAACCATACAGGGAGTGCAGAATTATTAGGCAAGTTGTATTTTTGAGGATTAATTTTATTATTGAACAACAACCATGTTCTCAATGAACCCAAAAAACTCATTAATATCAAAGCTGAATATTTTTGGAAGTAGTTTTTAGTTTGTTTTTAGTTTTAGCTATGTTAGGGGGATATCTGTGTGTGCAGGTGACTATTACTGTGCATAATTATTAGGCAACTTAACAAAAAACAAATATATACCCATTTCAATTATTTATTATTACCAGTGAAACCAATATAACATCTCAACATTTACAAATATACATTTCTGACATTCAAAAACAAAACAAAAACAAATCAGTGACCAATATAGCCACCTTTCTTTGCAAGGACACTCAAAAGCCTGCCATCCATGGATTCTGTCAGTGTTTTGATCTGTTCACCATCAACATTGCGTGCAGCAGCAACCACAGCCTCCCAGACACTGTTCAGAGAGGTGTACTGTTTTCCCTCCTTGTAAATCTCACATTTGATGATGGACCACAGGTTCTCAATGGGGTTCAGATCAGGTGAACAAGGAGGCCATGTCATTAGATTTTCTTCTTTTATACCCTTTCTTGCCAGCCACGCTGTGGAGTACTTGGACGCGTGTGATGGAGCATTGTCCTGCATGAAAATCATGTTTTTCTTGAAGGATGCAGACTTCTTCCTGTACCACTGCTTGAAGAAGGTGTCTTCCAGGAACTGGCAGTAGGACTGGGAGTTGAGCTTGACTCCATCCTCAACCCGAAAAGGCCCCACAAGCTCATCTTTGATGATACCAGCCCAAACCAGTACTCCACCTCCACCTTGCTGGCGTCTGAGTCGGACTGGAGCTCTCTGCCCTTTACCAATCCAGCCACGGGCCCATCCATCTGGCCCATCAAGACTCACTCTCATTTCATCAGTCCATAAAACCTTAGAAAAATCAGTCTTGAGATATTTCTTGGCCCAGTCTTGACGTTTCAGCTTGTGTGTCTTGTTCAGTGGTGGTCGTCTTTCAGCCTTTCTTACCTTGGCCATGTCTCTGAGTATTGCACACCTTGTGCTTTTGGGCACTCCAGTGATGTTGCAGCTCTGAAATATGGCCAAACTGGTGGCAAGTGGCATCGTGGCAGCTGCACGCTTGACTTTTCTCAGTTCATGGGCAGTTATTTTGCGCCTTGGTTTTTCCACACGCTTCTTGCGACCCTGTTGACTATTTTGAATGAAACGCTTGATTGTTCGATGATCACGCTTCAGAAGCTTTGCAATTTTAAGAGTGCTGCATCCCTCTGCAAGATATCTCACTATTTTTGATTTTTCTGAGCCTGTCAAGTCCTTCTTTTGACCCATTTTGCCAAAGGAAAGGAAGTTGCCTAATAATTATGCACACCTGATATAGGGTGTTGATGTCATTAGACCACACCCCTTCTCATTACAGAGATGCACATCACCTAATATGCTTAATTGGTAGTAGGCTTTCGAGCCTATACAGCTTGGAGTAAGACAACATGCATAAAGAGGATGATGTGGTCAAAATACTCATTTGCCTAATAATTCTGCACTCCCTGTAGAATAGAACCAAAAGCAATGTACTTTCCTTTCTGTGTGTGTATTATACCAGTATCAACATTAGTTATGTTGTATTACATGTTTTTTTTATTGTCCAATTCCTAGAACTGGAAATATTAATCATCTTTATTCATATAAGCAATTAATAATTATTGGTTCCTTTTTTGTATTGTTGTAGCCATATGCTTCGCTTTCATGTTGACATTTATGTTTAAGTATTTTTTCTATGAGAGAATATATTTTATGTTAATAATTTTTGATCTCTGAGCTCCCACTAATTCTTTTTGTAGTCATGATGACACCTATCCTTTACGAACCTACGGTGCTCTTGACTCTGGTTTTAATAGTGTTGACAGTGGAGACAAGCGATGGTCAGGGAATGAGGTAAGGACACATTTTCTGTAAATTATTCCTAGTTGACAGTAAGCTAAGCATTTACTAGGTGAACTTGTGCAGCTACTGTGGCTTGTATTAATAACCTTTCATTAGCGTTTGTATAGGGCAGTTTGGGCACACTAAATCTACTTGATTTTATTATATTTTATGAGACTATTTGTTTTCAGTGCTAGCTGAAAACATTTGCAACTTTAATCGCAGTAACCATGAGCACACATCGTCTTATCAATCTACAATTAGTTGTAATCCGGTCACTCTACCTGGTAAGATGCAAAATTAAAGTCGTAAACATTGTTTTTGGACTTTAATTCGATAATCTGTGCTGTGAAATTTCCAATAAGGATCAGTTGCTTTTTTTTTCTATTCATATGTTCTTTTGCAAACAAATTTTGCCAGAAAAATAAACATTTGAAGAAAATGGCTCATAAGAGAAATTAAGTCATATCACCGTCACTTCACAGCAGATTTTTCTAATTCACCTGTTACTTCTTATGGATTATTGTAATTTTTTTTTTTAAAAGTCTTTTTTTTTTTAAAGAAAACAAAATTTGGGTTAAAAGATGTTATTCACAAATAAAATCTAATCTTAATATTGTGTATCTTCCCTTTTGCCATCACAGTTAACTCTTCTGTCTTAAATTATCTCACTTACATAGCAATCTGTTTTATTTCAAGAAAGGGAAGTAGATAAATATTTATTTTTAAAAAAATCCTATTTTTTTTTCTTTTTTTTTTGTAATTCAGTCGCAGTTCTGTTAGCTTGCCTTTTGCAAGATATTTTGGCTGTAGTTTCTTTTAAATGCTATGCAAAACTATTAGGTATTTAAAAAAATAAATTTAAAAAAATCTCTTGATATGACATTGTGCTAAATTGCCTTATCTACAAATTGGACTATCTTTTACTCTTTGAAGCCAACAGATGAATTTACAGATCTTCCTCTTCGCTCTTCTGATGCTCATAAAGATCTACGTGTGCGGAAAGACCCCCAACCACCGGAGCACAAAGGCAACGTATTTATTCCTAATGGCGGAGGTAAGTGATTACTTTGGCTTGTAGGTGTTGTTGATATTGACTTATTTGTTGTGCATGAAAATAATTCCATAAAAGTACTGATAGTTTATCTCATTCGCAGTGGAGCATGATTTGGATCATATTGATTACATAGATAGTTATGCTACTGAGGAGGAAGAGGAAGACGCAAGGCTATCTAGAGGAAACAGTCTAAGTTCACAGTTCATGGCATACATAGAGGAGCGCCGAGTATCGCAAGGGGTGAGATGCCTGTTGGAAGATCATTTTTATTTTATGTATTTGGCCACTAAATGATTAAACATTTACAAGCAGAGTTGTTGAGCCCTACGTCATAAAATCTCATATGTATATTAGATCATCTTATTGAAATTCATATAGATAATGTACCTTTCCACTGCTGGAATATAGAAATGTTAGTACTTTTTAGACAGAGTTAAATAAATTACTTCGTTGTATACCCCTCGTCAAACCTTAATAGCAGAAAACCAATTTAGGGAGGATGATTTTTCTGTGCTGGCTGGTTTATTTTCTTTCTAGAGAAACGTAATAATGAACAGAGCTGTGCTCTGAAATATCAAGACAAGCATATCTCATATATGAAACCTAGGTGTCTAGTTTCTAAATTTGCAGTCATGCCTTTTTTACTTTCCATGTATGTAATTGTTGTGCAGTTTAGAATGAATTCTGGCATTTAATAGAATGTTTTATAATATTGTAAGGTCTTTACAGTATTCTATATTTTTGCCTTTATATTGTCAAATGTACTGAAAAACTGACTGATAAAGAAAGGGACACTAAAGTCACCAGAACTGCAGCTTAATGTAGTTGTTGTGGTGAGTATAGTAGCTCCCTTCAGGTAAACACTGCCCTTTCAGAGCAGTAAACACTGCCCTTTCAGAGCAGTAAACACTGCCCTTTCAGAGCAGTAAACACTGCCCTTTCAGAGCAGTAAACACTGCCCTTTCAGAGCAGTAAACACTGCCCTTTCAGAGCAGTAAACACTGCCCTTTCAGAGCAGTAAACACTGCCCTTTCAGAGCAGTAAACACTGCCCCTTCAGAGCAGTAAACACTGCCCCTTCAGAGCAGTAAACACTGCCCCTTCAGAGCAGTAAACACTCAGAGCAGTAAACACTGCCCTTTCAGAGCAGTAAACACTGCCCTTTCAGAGCAGTAAACACTGCCCTTTCAGAGCAGTAAACACTGCCCTTTCAGAGCAGTAAACACTGCCCTTTCAGAGCAGTAAACACTGCCCTTTCAGAGCAGTAAACACTGCCCCTTCAGAGCAGTAAACACTGCCCCTTCAGAGCAGTAAACACTGCCCTTTCAGAGCAGTAAACACTGCCCTTTCAGAGCAGTAAACACTGCCCTTTCAGAGCAGTAAACACTGCCCTTTCAGAGCAGTAAACACTGCCCTTTCAGAGCAGTAAACACTGCCCTTTCAGAGCAGTAAACACCGCCTTTTAAAGCAGCCCTGCCGTTCAGTGTCCCCACGCTCTTCATGCAGACGCTGAATTTTCCTCATAGAGATGCATTGATTTAATGCATCTCTATGAGGAAGTCCTGATTGGCTAAATGGTGGGTTTATCACTATAGGGTCAGAAATACAAGATTGTGTTCCTGATCCTGTAGTGATCCTTTAAGGTTTTTTACAGTAAAGTCTTTTCAGAGAAAATGCAGTGTTTACATCACAGTCTAGGGACACCTCCAGTGGCCACTCCTCAGATGGCTACTAGAGGTGCTTCCTATGGCTATGCAGCACTGGCATTTAATGTCTCCACCCTCTGCATGGAGACTCTTACATTTCCTCATAGAGATGCATTGATTCAATGTATCTCTATGAGGAGATGCTGATTGGGGAGTGTGGTGTTTGGCTCTGCCTCTGATTTGCCTCCTTGGCTGACATCATCAGAATTTACAATCTCAGCCAATCCAATGCTTCCCTATGGGAAAGGATTGTGCTTGGCAGAGATAATCACTTCTGATAATGTCAGCCAAGGAGGTTGACGAGAAGCAGAGCCAGCATCAGACTGAAATAAAGGTAAAATAGCATGTTATCTGTTTTTATTTCAGTCTTTTAACGCTTATTTTTTTATTTGTAGGTGTCCCCTTCAAAACAAACTCCAACTAGAGGATATCACAAATCTGACGAAGGGCAGAGGCATTTAAGCAGGTAAAAAAAAAAAAACACACACAAAAAAAAACACACCATATCCATCTAACTCGGTCTGTTGTGTACCACACATCTAAATTTAACAGCTAAGTGCTCCTTTCAAAGTGGTACCATGATTTCACCTTATCTGTGTATACTTCGAGTCTTACGTGACGTATATTTTGATATGACTATATCTGTCACAGAGACCCTGAAGAATTAAGAAGGCCAGAGTCACTAAGTTTACCACAAAGCAAAGATAGACAACCTTCACCATGCAGGTAAAGTGAAAAGTATAAATTTGAGGCTGAGTGTTATGAAAGTAAGTGGCAGATTAATAAAAACTGAGGCCAAGTCTTGCAGTAGGTTTTCATTTTAGTTCAGAAAGTCAGGAATTGTTTAATCTCATGATGCCACAGTCATACTTTCCTCGATATATATGTAGTTGAAATGAGTAGCTAACAAACACTTTGCAGGTACTTAAACTGTAATAATTGAAATGAATCAGTGATCTTTTCAGTCATTAAAAGTTATTGTTCATAATGACCTTACTGAATGACTTAAAAGAAGAGGTTATGACATGATAAAGTGCGTTATTTGTGGAGCTACAGGAAAAGTCCATTCATTCTGTGTTTATATCATAAACAATTATAAGCATATTGTTTATTTACTCTGAATGTCTAACCTACTTATTATTATTTTATTATTTATATAGCGCCAACAAATTCCGTAGCGCTGTACAATGGGTGGACTAACAGACACATAATTGAGATCAGACCACTGACGTACAGGAACAGAGGGGGTTGAGGACCCTGCTCGATGAGCTTACATCTTAGAGGGAGTGGGGTATAGTGACACAAAGGGTTAAAGTAGGGGAATTAAATAGTTTGTTACAGAAGGGTTTATTGAGTGCTTGGTAGGTCATTTTTGACAGGTGCGGGAACGGAGTCATGGGGTGGGGGATGAGAAACCTGCTGACAGTTTAATTGATACGCTTTAATGAAGAAGTGAGTTTTCAAAGATTTTTTGAAGGAGTGGAGGCTGGGTAAAAGTCTGATTGAGGAGGGAAGGGAGTTCCACAGAATAGGTGCAGCCCTGGAGAAGTCTTGAAGGCGAGCATCAGAGGTAGGGATCCAGGTAGAGGATAGGCGTAGGTCTTGGGCTGAGCGCAGGGGTCTTGACGGGACATACTTGTGTATGAGGGAGGATAGGTATGTTGGAGCAGCATTATCTAGGGATTTGTAAGCAAGCGCCAGAATTTTGAATTGGGCCCTATATCTAACTGGAAGCCAATGCAGGGACTGAGAGAGCGTGGAGGCATGGGAGGTGCGACCGGACAGAAAAATAAGCCTCGCAGCCGCATTCATTATAGATTGCAGCGGTGCAAGCTGGGAACATGTAAGACCGGTAAGAAGGGGATTGCAGTAGTCAAGGCGAGAGTGAACAGCAGCATGAACCAGTACCTTAGCCGCGTCCGGCGTTAGATATGGGCGGATGCGCGCTATGTTCTTGAGTTGGAAGCGACAGGATTTGGCTATCGATTGAACATGGGAAGTAAAAGAGAGATCAGAATCAAAAAGAACCCCTAGGCAGCGAGCCTGGGAGGTAGAGGTGATAGTAGCGCCGTTGACTTGGATGGAGAAAGACACAGGTGTAGCAGCACTTGAGGGAGGAAAAACTAGAACTTCTGTTTTGGACAGGTTGAGTTTAAGGAAGTGAGCAGCCATCCAGTTGGAAATAGCAGAGAGGCAGTCAGAAACACGAGTCAAGGTGGGTGGAGAGAGATCAGGGGAGGACAGGTAGATTTGCGTGTCATCTGCATATAAATGGTATTGGACGCCAAAGGAGCTGATGAGTTTACCAAGGGAGGCAGTATAAATAGAGAACAGTAGGGGGCCAAGGACAGAACCTTTGGGGACGCCGACAGGGAGGGGTTGGGGAGAAGAGACAGAGCCAAGGAAAGAAACACTGAAAGAGCGCTGGGAGAGGTAGGAGGAGCACCAGGAGAGAGCAGTATCCCGTAGACCAAAGTTACGGAGAATGTGAAGAAGCTGTTGATGATCAACAGTGTCAAAGGCGGCAGAAAGATCAAGGAGGATTAGGATAGAGTATTGGCCGCGAGATTTAGTAGCAATTAAATCGTTGGATACTTTGGTCACAGCAGTTTCGACAGAGTGACCAGCGCGGAATCCAGACTGAAGGGTGTCAAGCAGAGCGTTGGATTCGCGAAAGTCTGTCAATCTGGCATAGACAACTCTCTCGAGGATCTTGGAGGCAAATGGCAGTAGCGAGATAGGGCGGTAGTTGGATGGGGAGTTGGGATCAAGGTTGGGCTTTTTCAGAATTGGGGTTACGGTTGCATGTTTGAAGGCAGAGGGAAATGTGCCAGAGGAAAGGGAGAGATTAAAAATGTTATCGAGAGGACAAGTATGTCCCGTCGAGACCCCTGCGCTCAGCCCAAGACCTACGCCTATCCTCTGCCCGGATCCCCACCTCTGATGCTCGCCTTCAGAACTTCTCCAGGGCTGCACCTATGCAGGGACTGACAGAACGTGGAGGCGTTGGAGGTGCGACCGGACAGGAAAATAAGAGCAAATGATATTGAATCATTAATATCTTGGAGCAGGTTTTATTTAGAGTATTTGTCTTTTTCATTGTTGTGCTTTTCTTTTAGGAATGTGCTGAATGCTAATCACCTAATCTCCATGGCAAACAGTCCTAACCAGGTAATATGAAAAAAGAAAATGTGTTTAATTGGCAAACATGTTCCTCGCTTGAGTCCGAATGATGTGTCCTCACTCCTTTAGAATTACACTTTGCTCAACCAAGCTTCCATTGCTCGTTGGTAACCTTTAATGCCATGTTACATCACCAAAGACAACTCTAGAAGTAATGCTTATGTTTAATTCCATTCTTAATTTATGGATAAATTGACCAAACAAAAGAAAGTGAGATCCTAGACTAGATATTGGTAAAAGTATTAGACATTAAAAATAAATAAATACATTAAAAAAAAATAAAATAAAAAAATTGGGGAGATGTCGTTCCATTGCACAATTTGCAAGTTTTTATTTAACCATTGTACTATACAAGGGCAATTCTGCAGCATTATTTCTGGTGTTTAAACCAAATCAGGGTGTCACTGCAGACTGCTACGATGCTTTAATTGGACTTCTTCCTGGCACTCTGCATGATCTACCCAGTATCCTGCATTAGATACAAACCTGTTCCATTGCATCCCACCTCCCTCGAGAGCTGATATCTTCGCTTGTGGTCTGGTGACCGTGGAATGCATCGGAAGGCATGTGTACCTACCTGAAGCTGTCCCTTACGACCCCCAACATATTCTTTCTGATATCTGACTTCAGCACTGAGGAGGATCCTGCCTGACAATGAGTGAGATGTCAGAATCTCACAGCCATAACTTGTGATGGCTGCTGGCATTGGACAAAAGTTGAGATCTGCCTTTTTTCAACCTCAGGCTTTACCATAAGACAAAGTAGTCACTACTTTGTCTTGTTATCTTTGGATTGCATTGGAATTTTTGTGAAATTTCAACGCAGCCAGTTTACGGTTTTATTCAGGCTCAAGGTCCTACACGTACATTAACAGCATTATGCTAATAAGGCAAGACCCATGAATAGTGCATTTCATAAAAGCTGTATAACTCAGTTACTTCTCCCTGGTGCCACAGACAGATGCAGACCGTAGAAAAGAAATGATCGAAAATACGAGAAAGCAGGCCCAGATAGCAGCTCAAAGGTATGAAGAGGAGAGAAAGAAGGACAGCCTCATGCAAGCAGGTGTTCCGAGGGTAAGTTGTATAAAATCTGTCATGCTGATTGTTGAAATATGGTTGTCGGTTTTGTTCACCAACAAATATATAACTGTATATTATATGCATTTACTGTATATTAATCCCCTCAAAAATCTTTTCATATATTTTTCATAAAGTAGGAATTGCACTCCATGACTTTGTTGCATTTTCCATGTACAACCCAAATTTCAGAGTACAGTTTTTAGGAGCCTTGCTGTGTTCTTTTAAAACCTACTTTGCATTTGTAAAGTACAATATACATACATTTAGATTTTTTTTTTTTTCCCAGCATGTACTCTACAGTAAAATAAAAACGAATGTTTTCTAACATCTTGATATGTGACTTAATATCTTAATTTATATTTTACTTATGTTATTGGATAATTTGTAAATTTACTTAATTGACAGACCTGTCCTATACCAGTCAGGAGTTCTGGAACACACCAGTTTTTAAAAGTTTTTCAAAATTTGTTTAGTTTACTTAAATATCAAAGAAGATTGATACATTAAAGAACAGATAATCAATTAGATATAACAACAAATAGGTGGATACTACTACCAAACTACTATCCAATTAAAATAAAATATTAATTGTACCTCTTTGTTGGAACTACATTTAAAGATCATGTATAGATGGTACATGGTTCCTTTTGAGCTACATAAAAGATATGAAGCAAATTCACCTCTATGTTGGAGATGTAATCTAGAGACTGGTACGATACTCTATATATGGTATAGTTGTGGTATATTAAAAGATATTAAAGTCTGTATATCCCCCCTGATCTAGGTTCTAATTCCAGATACCATCTTACTCACACCTTCCCTTTTCCTCTTTTATCTAGATTTCCCCATAATGGAGAAAAAAATATAAATATTTAATTACACATTCTGTATGCACTTAAGATATCTATAGCTCGTAATTGGAAATTCAGCCAACCTCCATTACGGCAAGAAATAATTAATCAACTAGATTATCAATATACAATGGAAAGTTATGGTATAGCTTCCTCTGGAAAATTTATCTCTTACCGAGATTCATGGAATCCCTGACTTATCTATAAAAATAAGGAAAATGTACTCTAGGACAAAAAAAAACTTTGATGTTTACTCCCCCATACTCAACATCGGGCCCTGGATACTGCAGTATTTGTATCTGTTTTTGTATTTGCCAGAAAACTGTGATAATACTGTGCTGATACTCTCTTATTTGTCTTTCATGCACTTAATAACACATTTTATCAAATTCACGCATTTAAATCTATCACATGTTTACTGTTGGCAATGTCATTATTAAAAACAAAGAGAATAAATAAATAAATCCGTGTTAAAAAAAAATTGTAATAAACCCAAATGTTAAAATTTTGATTAATCATTCCACAAGACCTTCTTCCAGTCTTTAACAGTCTACTCACAGTGCTTTATGGACCAGATAAACCTTTATTTTATCTTAGCAAGGTCTTCTTTTTGCCGCTTGATGCCTTTTCTCCACTAATGAAATGAGACTTGCTTACGTTGACCAGTTAAGTTACTTTCCCATGAGCCACCTTTCATGCAAGCTGTTGAGTCAGAAATTCATTCTTCTGATTCTGTTGTGGCTTTGGGCATGCCAAACATCTTTTTGTCAGCCTATTTACCATTTTTCATGTGCCTTCTGATGGTATAAGAAACGGTACTCATTGGTGTTCTATACGATTTCTCTAAAGGACAGATAATGGTCTGTCTTCCTTTGTGGATTTCCATTTTTTTTTTCTCACCAACAGGGTAGCAGTATTTGTCGTCTTCTTTATGCAATACAATACTGTTGAAATAATGCTTTAAAGAGTATAGTAAGTGTTCCAACACAGATTTTAAACTGAGGGTTTGTAAGTAATTGAAGCTGGGGCACCAATAGGAATTATCAACTGTTCACTATCTAATTTATATATATTACTACATTACAGCTGTAAGGTGCTAATCTGTTACTTGTTACCCAGGAGCTTCTTTTGTGCCAATTTAGCTGGAAACAACCATTGGCCTCCAGAATAGCATTTTTTATGTTTATTGAAAGCTCTTCTATGGTACCTAGACTGGTTCCTGAGACTTTACTAGTCTTGTTTTATAGTCTAGACCTACCCTGTTTGAGTCTGTCTTAGCTGGTATTTTTACAGGCATGTTTCAAACAATGTCATCACGAATCTTTTGCGATGTACAGTAGGGTTTTCATCTTTTTAGTTTCTGTTCAAGTGACCAATATGTTTTGCTTTTTCAGCAGAATGTTGTGAGCCCTCAGAAACCAAGTCCACTGAGCAATGAGGTAAGTAAAATATGGCAGTTTGTTTTATTAGAATGTGACAACAACTAGAAATCTAAAACAGTGTGTATTACAATGTGTATTTATGTATACCTCTTGCTCACTTGGAGCAGGCTATATATCTCATTAGCACTTGGCATAACTTAAAAGAGCAAGTTGGGCACTTCAGAAGAATGCTGGGTTGGCACTTCATGGATCATTATATTATTACAACAATAATCTAAAGTGCCTGAACACTCTGCTTTTCTGGATTTATACTTTAAATAATATTCTTTTGTTATTGCTGCACAGTTGCATGCCACCATGGTTACACCATAATGAATGTTAGGGATTTGTATAGCTATTTTTTTGTTTGTTTTTGAAAGAACATTTCTTAAAGGAAATTATTCAACAATATCATATTTTAGTTAGCACATATTAAAATGATGTAATTAATTGTTAAAAAAAAATAATAGTAGTTTAATTTCAACGAACACCTCCACTAGCATGTCCGCATAAGATACTAACATTGTTGTGACCACTTATTTATGAGTATTGTCTAATAGTACATTTGAAATGCTTTAAACTATACTAATAGGTTGTTTGATGAAAACACAGAAAATCCAATTGGTGATGGTGCATGTTCCTACTTGCTGATAACTGGTATCAGGAGAAAATATTATTTTTAGTGTCTTCCTACATCCAGATAATTGAATGAGCCTGCCATATTTATCACATCTTTTCCGAAGGCAATAGACTATGGGTTACACTTACCTAGTCCGCATTCAATAAAGTTTTGATATAGTCTTTAGTGTGTACTGCTGCCCAACGGGTGTTTATCTATTAAACAATGATGACAAACCTCATAAAGGTAATCAGCAATAATGATTTGGGGATTCAACTGACAAACACTTTACTAAACTAGTGCAAAAAAATTCACATTTTTTTCTGTCAGTGAAAGAGTTCACCTTCTGTTGCTTGACTATAGCATAGTTAATTGAGCAATGCATGTTGTGCCCTCACCTACTCATGTTTTAAAGCTCTCTTATATGCCTGAATTTCAAGTCACCTCATTGATGGCTTTGGGATCCTCATTTACTTAAACTTACTTTACAGTCTTAGAGAGACTTTATTATGTTACTATGGTGATCATTCAAAGGGGGTGAAGCAATATAATAGCGTTGTTCACCACCCGTCAACTGCCTTGATCTCTTTAATACTCAATGATTATTCTCTCTCTTTCTCCTTGTCTCTCTTTTTTTGTTAGAAGTAGGGACTGCTTTTTTTAATGAGTGTTATATTTAGCATCGGGCAGTACTTCAAACTCAAGTAAAAGAGTGCATGAATGACCTTTTTGCTGTGACTAGATCTGGGGACAAAGTGATATGTTGAAGTAGCATTACAATTAAGTATGTCGATTAGTTTGACAACAAATTGATTAATCTGACATAGAACCCATACAATTCATTTATAGACGAAACAATCAGTTTAAAAATGAATCAAAAGATGTTCTATGCCAAGTGAATCAATGGATGCACATGCCTAATTTCCACTTTTTTCTTCTCTATTTTATAAACTGACACACTTTGTTTTTTTGTTTTTTTTCAGTTTTCATAGGACATTGCCATTTTTTGTGTTCTCATCCTCATTTTACTGCTTGTTTTATTTTTGCCTTGTTTGTGTGTGTGTGTGTTTCTGACATTGCTCCATCTCTCCCTGCTTTCATCCCAGTGTCCCCTCCCATCCAGACGCTCCCAGCACACAGATGATAGTGCCTTGTTAGTGGTAAGAACTGTGCATGGAATAATCTGCCACAATCCAGTGTGTAAATTCAGCATGGCTCAATCCTACATGGAATTATTGGGACCCAAATGCATGGGGAAGCATATAAACCATGTATTTACACTTGGTGCTATACCAAGAAGTGACTAAGTGCATTTGTCTTCTGCATAGCTGTAGTTAAAATTACAAGTATAACTGCTTACCGATTTGAGATGAATGCTATATAGATCATCTAAAATATGTTCATTAATCCCATAATTGGCTACTTTACGTAAACACTCACTTTTATCTGGTGCTCCTTCATACAATTATTGAATAATCTGCCACATTATAGTTAGTTGGATTGCAATTTACATATACATCATTAAGAATGGTTGCTGGAATTGGTATGCTTACCACAGAGTTAACTACGGGTTGCTTAGAATATTGATGTCATTTCCCACCGATGATTGGTAAACAGATAATATGGCCTTGTACAACACGAATCTTAGTGCTTGTCTTAGCTGGTGATTTACTGTAACCTTTGGAATGTTAATATGCCCCTCATAGTATGTATGGTAGTCATTTATGCTTCATTGTACTGGAAGGTGTATTTGATCAGTGACTTGAAACTGAACTATCACCACCTGGGGACTTTGCCTAATGCGCAGACCTCCGATGGTGACATTGTCGCTGGGTGGGGTGGAGAAGAGGTAGTAGGTGATATAAGATTTACTTACCTGAACCTGTCCCTTGTTGTTGGTCTGCTCCTCTTCCGCTCCTGGTGCTTCAGCATCAGGAGTCGACGTTACTGGTGGTCTCTCGCACATGACCAGGCACTGGTGACAGCTGTGAGGATTAACACTTAGACTCAGCCCTAAGCCTAAGCAAGTCAGGCAGAGGAGAAATACAGAGACAAAGTAGTTCCTACTTTGTCTCTGTATATCTCTTGCTGGGTTGGAATTTCAGTGAGATACCAACACAGTCATAATGAGTATTTCATAATGATTTCATCTTTATGAAATACTATTCTAAAAAGGGGGGAGGTGGGGTGCAGTATTTAAATGTATCTGATTAACTTGATAGAGTACTCTTCAACTCAATCAGGACCAAACGACTGCTTGTATGGCTTTGGCTTGTACTCCATGTTGCTAATACTTCCAGCATTATTCAATTCCTTGATCTATACATAGATTGGTCTGCATGCCTTAGCTGTGAGAGCTGTAGTTCACACTCTCTTATATGCTGGCTGATAAATCCTCAACAACCGGGTTTGGCTTTTGTTTTTTGTCATTCTATCCCAAGCAGGGACAGAATGAGAACAATCTGAACCCAGGGCAAACATGGGCTCTGTGCCCCCTTCATGGAAACTTGATAAGAAAGGATTCCCTTGTCAGTTCTCCACAATGCCATGTTTGCATATAGTGTACCCCATGTGTATGCACGTTTGAGTCTATCTTGTCAGGATGAATGTAGGTGCCATTTTGTGTGTTTGCATATAATCACTGTAAATGTTTGTGTGGATTTTCTGGTAATGCTAGTATGCTTGAATTTAATAATGCTTTTAAGTGGTCAAACACAGTAATATTTTGTGAGTAGTGAAAGCTTGTGTATTTGAACATTGTTTCCCAATGGGATGTATATGGGTATCGTGTCAGGTTTTTTTTTAATATAGGCTTGTATTTGTGTGTGATGGCAAGATACAAACAAGCATTTGTACATAGCTGCAGCCTGTTAGTGTGTGAATATAAGGAATTGTGTGTTAGTACCTCAAGTTTGTGTTAATTCACGTTTGTATTAGTGCATAGTGTTGCAATCTGAAATGTATGGATTTTTTGTGTAATCTGTGGGAATATAGTCTATGGAATGTGTGATTGCAATTGTTGATTTTTATTTTATTTATTAATTTTATTTTATTTTTTTACATTTGTATATGAGTAAATATAGATATATTTATGTATAATTCCAATTTGTGTAAACAAATGGATATATTTTTAAGATGTTACTGTTACTGTGTTTGAAGCATTAGTGAATTGAACAAGTACTTGTAGCATTGTGTGTCAATGCAGGAGTGTTTTATTTTGGAGTGTTTTGTCACATACCCTCTTCCTCTACCTCCTCTATTTGTCTGTCTCCTTCTACCCTTTCAATTGTCTGTCTCCTTCTACCCTTTCAATTGTCTGTCCCTTTACCCCCTCCTATTGCGTCTGTCCATTTACTCCCTCAACTTGCGTCTCTCCCTTTACCACCTTCACTTGCGTCTCTTTCTCTTCCCCTCTGCTTGCTTTCCTTTCTCTACCACCACCTACTTGCTTCTCTCTACCTTTACCCCCGCCTACTCGCGTCTCTACCCTGCCTGTCTTCTAATCCATTTCCATTTTTTTTTTTGTACCTTATTTTTGTTTGTGCATCGCATTACAAAGTAACACATTTCATATGAGTTGCAAAATGCTAATTTCCAAAACCTGATAGAAAATGGCATAAAGAACATCAATAAAAAAAGAGTATAGGAAACCTTCAAACTAAAGCTCCTCCGTAAATCAGCTAGTCTAGTCATGAGGGGAGATAAATGAAGACCTCCCGTATGCCATTCAGCCTATTCCTGCCAGGAAACAGTCCCTCCAAAATAGTACTGTTCAGCAAGAGAAGTGCCACACGTGTTTGCGATATGGTACCAGGATGGTAGAGCAACCCCTATGTCGTCCTCTGTATACTCCTCCTTGCTCCAGCCCGCTTGGTAATCCAGGGCTCAGCTTGTATGAGCCCAGCTCCAGTGCAGGCCTATGCAACGCCTTCCCTGTATATGTGGCCAATGCAGTCTTTGCCACCTGAGGCGCACTGCCAGACAGCCCAAAGCCAAGTGTTGATCCTGGGACATCGAGGGGACCTCTCAGGTGAGTACGGTGGTGAGGCTTGTGGGACAGGCATAAGGTACCCGAGTTGCAGCTTCGTCCAGAATTCTTTAAATAGGTTGTCCAGCTTATACAGAGCTCTGGACATTGCATCCTGGTTTTCGGGGGGGAGGGGCACACGATATGAGGATGCTTGGCCCCCATTCACCATCTCCATACTAAGAGTGAAGGTGGGTGGGAAATCCGGTAACCTGCGTAGAACCATGTGAAATGTTATTACTTCTCTTTAACAAGTGAGTTGTTCTGTCTGATGACTACAATTAAAGAGACACTATAGTCACCAGAACAACTACAGCTTAATGTAGTTGTTCTGGTGAGTATAGACAGTCCCTGCAGGCATTTTCATGCAAACACTGTCTTTTCAGAGAAAAAGCAGTGTTTACATTAAAGCCTAGGCACACTTCCAGTGGCCACTTCTCAGATGGCTACTACAAGTGCTTCATGGGGCAGTGCAGCACTGCGGTTCAGTGTCTCCACGCTCTGCATGGAGACGCTGAACTTTCCTCATAGAGATGCATTGATTCAGTGCTTCTCTATGAGGAGATGCTGATTGGCCAGGCCGGCATTTAACCCTGTCCCCACACCGCCTTCTTGACAATGTCAGCCAGTCCAATGCTTTCCCTATAGGGAAGGGATTGGCTGAGATCATCAATTCTAATAATGTCAGCTAAAAAGGCGGGTTGGTGGCGGGGACAGCGTCTGTGGTCTCGTGCAGCCCTGTAAAAAAAAATAAAAAAAATTATCCCTTTCTAGGGAGGAGAGATTTTAACACTACACGGTCACGAATACATTTGTGTTCCTGACCCTATAGTGTTCCATTAATCATTTTTGTGCAGGACTATATTGTGTTTAACCTTTAATTATGCTATATTCTCCTTGTAATCTGTTCTTTTGGCATGTGCATATATTCTTGTGTTTTAACTTTTTCCATTGTTTTTACTTTTTTTGTTTGTGTATTTTCTTTATTTAAGTTTCACATAGTCCTGATGTATGGGGCCCAAGTATGTGCTCATTGACACTGGACAAACGAGTCCATTATCCTTTTATTCCAACAAAGCATTTTTCAGTGTATTTGTGTATTTTAAGTCGAACATGTGCTTTGATGGCATCTTAGCTATGTTTGAAATGGCGTTGTGGGAAGACCCCTAACTGTCATGCTGATTGGTAGCACTCTGGGCTGATCTGTTTTATATTATAAGTATTCTGAAAACAGTATTTGTGGGTAATTGTCCCTATTATTATTATTATTATTATTATTATTATTATTATTATTATAAATGCCAACAAATAATGCAGTGCTGCAGAATTGGTGTAATAACAAACAAGTATTCGCAGCAAATCCAGTTGGACATAAAGGTAGAGTAGGTGCTGTGGGCCCATCTCAAACAAGCTAACATTCTAATGAATAGACACTTTACAGATAAGAATGCCAGTAAATATTTATATTCACTACCAAGTGAGAACGTCCCTGACTGATTTGACAAATGCTACAATGCTGATGTTTACCGCATAATAAATGTTTTATGCTAGGAATAGTTTTTAGATTTTTTTTACGTTTTTTTTCCTTTGAATTAATATAGGTGTTCTAAATATAGGAATTGCTTGTATCCCTATGATATGAGTTTGTTAGTTCAAATGCATATCTTCTTTGTATCTATAAACTTTCTGTGATCTTTGCTTACATTGTACTAATATTAATTGTTCTGCTTTACACTTTGTTTCTGTACATCCTAACAACTTCGTACAACTTCTTTCCATATTTCTTTTCTGTTTGTTTCTCTCTCTCTGCCGCTGACAGAATGGCTTTGAGCCACTCTTTTTCTTTGAGGTTGACAATAGCACCAATACCATTAAGAGGAGGCCAGGAAACCACATGCAGGTGAATCAAGCATGCAGACTACTGGTATCTTGGTATTTCCTGTCGTGCTGAAACTCCCACATGCCCTGTTAATACTGCACAGCTGTCATTTCCTGCTATAATGCAACCAAAGGAAGGGAAATGTAACAAGGAAATTTCATTATTTGCGTATGGTGTAGAAATAGATACCGCATTTCTTATATTTGTACCGTATATACTCGAGTATAAGTCGACCCGAATATTCGAGACCCCTACTTTTACCCAAAAAAAGCTGGGAAAACTTATTGACTCGAGTATAAGCCTAGGGTGGGAAATGCAGCAACTACTGGTAAATTTCTAAATAAAATTAGATCCCCCAAAAATTATATTAATTAAATATTTATTTATTTACATAGTGTGTGTGTGAATGCAGTGTGTGTGTGTGTGAATGCTGTGTGTGTGTGAATGCAGTGTGTGTGTGTATGTGATGCAGAGCCTTGGTGGGGGGTGGGCATTTTTATTATTTTTTTTTTATTATTATTTTAATATTTTTTTTTTTGTTGTTCTATTATTATTATTTTTATTTTATTTTATTATTATTTTATTTTAATAATTTTTTTTTTATTTTTTTTTGTCCCCCCTTCCTGCTTGTTAGCTGGCCGGGGAGAGGGGCTCTCATTCCCTGGTGGTCCAGTGGATGGGCTGTGTCAGCTCCCTTCTCTCTCCTCCGGTCCGGTCAGCTCCCCTGTCAGCTCCACTGCAAGTCTCGCGAGCTGACAGGGGAGCTGACCGGACCGAAGGAGAGAGAAGGGAGCTGATAGGAGCTGCAGGAAAGGTAAGTTACAGCTCGCTGCCAGCCCCCACCAGGACTGCCGGGCTTGGAATGAGCCCGGCGGTCCTGGTCTGTATTATGGCAATGTAAGTTGCCATAATACAGACATTGACTCGAGTATAAGTTGAGTGGGGGTTTTTCAGCACAAAAAATGTGCTGAAAAACTCAACTTATACTCTAGTATATACGGTATATATTGAAATGTCATAACAGATTTAGCTTTTACATTGCATGGTTAATATAGTTTGGATTCTTGAATGTCTTGCTTATATGTACAGATGTCATTTAAATCAGCAGAATGCCATGTTTGGTTATAATGAGTAATTTTGCTATATTGCAGGTTGTATTTAATATTCGTTATACTTCTGTTTTACCTACAGACCGATGAGCGATCGTCTCTTACTGCAGTTTCACCTGCTTCTCAGACAAGTAAGCCTAACTGATGATCAGTGTCCTATTGTAAATAAATAGTTATACATAAATAAATTTAAGCTTTAAAGGGACACTCCAGGCACCCAGACCACTTCTGCCCATTGGAGTTGTCTGGGTGCCAACTCCCACTACTCTTAACCCTACAACTGTAATTATTGCAGTTTTCATAAACTGCAATAATTACCTTGCAGGGTTAAGTCCTCCCCTAGTGGCTGTCTACTAGACAACCACTAGAGGGCACTTCTGGGATCATAGCACAGATTATGTGTGCTATAGCGTCGCTGGCCATCCTCACGCTGTGTGAGGACCTCCAGCGTCGCTAAAGTCCCGGCTGACTTAATGAAGGGGAGGAGCGGCGGCGGAGGAAGAAGCAGTGACACGGGACAGGTTTTTTCACCCCTTCAGCAACCGGGGATGGGAGGTGGGAGGGAGAGGGGACCTGCAGTGCTAGGAAAACAGAATGTTTTCCTGGCACTGGAGAGTCCCTTTAAAGCAGCTTTAAAGCAAAACTGTCCTCCCCCACCCCTTTGAAAAATGAGTATAGTGTCAATCCTGACAGCCATCATCCTTTTTTTTTTTTTCTCTCAAGGTTTTGCAGTTCATATTGCACATCTGATAAGAGGTATATGAAGTGTAAAGGGAAGAAAAAAAAAAAAAATTATTGTCAAAAAGAAAAACTTCTAAGCGACAAGTGTCATTGTAGCAACAACCCTGTAATTTATCTAAGTCCTCCTTTATATTTTGCTGTTCTGGGATGAAATCTCTCCTATTAGTATTTGGGAAGAACTGCAAGAGTGTCAAAATTGTGAAAATAGCAAAACTAAGCCTCTTAAAGGGACTCTCCAGTGCCAGGAAAACATATTTGTTTTCCTGGCCTGCAGTGCCCCTCTCCCTCCCACTCCTCATCCCATGAACCCTTCAGTAACTTACCTGAATCCAGCGCCGATTTCCCTCAGCGCTGGGTCAGGCTCCACCCACGCTCCTCCCCTGCCATCAGCCGGCGAGGAAGACCGAATGCGAATGCGTGGCAATGGCTGCGCACGCACACACGCATTAAACCTCCCCATAGGAAAGCATTATTCAATGCTTTCCTATGGGGATTCTGGCGACGCTTGAGGTCCTCATGCATAGTTCTAAGAACACGGAAGTCGCTCTAGTGGCTGTCTGACAGACAGCCACTAGAGGAGGACGTAACCCTGCAAGGTAATTATTGCAGTTTATAAAAATTGCAATAATTACACTTGGAGGGTTCAAGTGGTGGGAGTTGGCACCCAGACAACTCCAATGGGCAGAAGTGTTCTGGGTGCCTGTGGTATCCCTTGAAAGCAAAGACCTAAATTATAAAAAAAAAATGTTTAATTATTGCGTGTCTGCCAAACACTAAGAAAATGGACAGGGCTGCACAACTGCCTTTAATAGACCCCGATTTCATGGTACTTTTACGGTTGCACAATTGAGCAAAGTGTTGTCTGTGCCATTCTCATTGAGATACCTATGTAACAGGATAGGGAAACCATCAATTCTACCATGTATTTTTTTTTTTTTTACACACTTCTTTAATGGCATAATAAGCCAAGTTCCATTTACTGAATGAAACCACAAGTATTTAAATCTCAGATGCTTTATTACCTTTATATGGACTTTTCAATGAATTGTAACACAAAGTGAGAAAAACCCTTAGTGAATTTCTGCCTTCAGGTGTGTATGTTTAGGATTAAAAAAATTGATTATTTAATACACATTGCATTTTTTTATTCACATATGTAAACTTTGTGGCCTCAGGCAGGTAAAATGGTTAATTTCAAAGCAATGTTTACAAGGAGGTAATTTAGTTTAGGGAAGGAACAGTTTGCCGTCAGTAATTGTTATAGTTACCTTTCAAAGTAGCTGGAACTATCAATTTAATGAGCAAAGTGCAAAGGGTTTACATGTGTTTCATCTACTGACTGGCTCTGTTTTCTTTTCTACTTCAAAGTAGCAGTCCCTAGTTCGTTTGAGGTGGGTTATTGTACACAAAATGTACTAAGACTTTGCACAACAGTGAAGATAGGTTAGTAATAAGAGAACCAAATTACATCATCACCATACAATTAAGGCAGCATTGCCTTGCTCTGGAGGGCAGACAGTGAATAATGACAACCCTTTCTTTAGACTATATTCAGCGTTAGTAACATAGTAATGATAACCTTAACTTATTAAATGGTACAGAATGTACTCTTTCCCTACAGTGTCCTATGGTTGTTAGGGGCTTTATATGTTGTTTACAAGAATGAATTAATTTGTTTTCTCAACATGTCATTACTCTTCAGCTTCTTCCTCTGCTTACCGATACTCCCCACAACGGCCCGAGAGTTTTTTGTTTAGAGCTGCGGTGCGAGAAGAAGTTAAGAGAGGCAAGTAGCAGCTGCCTGGTCTAACAGCTTTGAAACATCATATATATTTCAGAATTTTTTTCAAATAGTGTATAAAATTACCAATCCACACATGGTGTCCATACAATAGACTGAATTATATTCTCCCGTGTTTGTTTAAAGATTTCTCATCAACATTACATTCCTTCCAGTGGTTGTTTAAATAACAATGGCAGATGAAAATTCTATAGAAAAACCAATACAAGTAGTAGTGTGTAAATGAATATTATGTGAGGCCAGTGCTATGTATCACAAATTACAGAAAGGGCATATCCATATAGTAGTAAGCAAGGGTTGCACCCCTTGTTTGGATGGTGTTGTTTCTCAAACATCACTGTTGTACCTTCATGCTTAATTCCAAAATGCAGAATGGATTCCTGTATTCCTGTGGAGTCTTGTGTGCTCACTTTTAGCTGGTCATTTGGAGGATTGTCTTATTCTGTTTGCTTTTGTAATGGACATTTAACCTTTAGCCTTGTCTTTGCTTTACTATGCAATAGTGTTGTGCTTTCCACCTGTTTTTAATCCAAGTAATAGCCTATTGAAAATGTTGCTTCTGTTTAGGTAACACCCCACCACCCAATGCTTCTCCCAGTGAGTCTGCAACTTCAAGAACAACACACAGTCCTAAATTAAGACAAGAAGAAGTGGAAGTGACGGAAATGCTAAGGAAGGTAAGTATTTGAACTCTAAACACACTATGGTATAATGCAGAGCACAGCTAGAGCATTAACTGCTTTGCTTATTGCAGTGTTTTTGATTTAGACTTTTTTCTGCTCTGTTGGAGCCTGCAGTTGTCTCATTTGTGTTAGTAAAGTTCAGTTAATGGGCAGGCAATAAGAACTTTTAATTTATTTTTTTCTCATGGATACGGTGTAAGTCACAGACAGGTAGGGGTGGCAAAAGTTGCGTAAACAAAGCGATTTAACTTCTACAGTTAGGTCTGGAAATATTTGGACACTGACACAAGTTTTGTTATTTTGGCTGTTTTCCAAAATAAATTCAAGTTACAGTTAAATAATGAATATGAGCTTAAAGTGCAGTCTCTCAGCTTTAATTTGAGGGTATTCAAATCCAAATTAGGTTTAGGCATTTGATATGTAGCCCCCTCTTTTTCAAAGGACCAAAGTAATTGGACAATTGACTCAAAATCTATTTCATGAACTGGTGACTATTCCTTTGTTATTTCTTCATCCATTAAGCAGGTAAAAGATCTGGAGTTGATTCTAGGTGTGGCATTTGCATTTGGAAGCTGTTGCTGTGAACCCTCAACATGTGTTCAAAGGAGCTCCCAATGCAAGTGAAACAGGCCATCCTTAGGTTGGCAAAAAAAAAAGAGATAGCAGGAGTGGCCAAATCAACACTTATTACATTCTGAGAATTAAAAACCACACTAGTGAGCTCTGCAAGACAAAAAAGGTCTGAAGGTCCATGGAAAACAGTGAAATAGTGAAAGACCCCTTCACAACATTTAACCAAGTGACCATCACTCTTCAAGAGGTAGGCATATTCATTTCTACCATAAAGAGAAGACTTCAGAAGAGGAAATTCAGATGGTTCACCACAAGGAGCAAACCTTTCATAAGTCCCAAGAATAGAAAGGCCACATTAGACTTTGCCAAAAAACATTAAAAAAATAAATTTAAAAAAGACAGCTTGGTTCTGGAACAGCATTCTTTGGACAGATTAAACTACGATTGTCCTGTGCCAGAATGATGGGAAGAAAAAAGTTTGGAGAAGGCTTGGAATAGCTCATGATCTGAAGCATACCACATCGTTTGTAAAATACGGTGGAGGCAATGTGATGGCATGGGCATGCATTGCTTCCAATGGTATTGGGTCATTAGAGTTTATTGATGATGTGACAGAAGCAGCTGAATGAATTCTGAAGTGTATAGGGATATATTGCCTGCTCAGATTGTCAAATTCAGTGAAGTTTATTGGACGGCTCTTCACTTTACAGATGGACAATGACCCACAACATACTGCAAAAGTAACCCAGGAGATTTTTTTTTAAGGCAAAGAAGGTGGAATATTCTGCAATGGCCGGGTCAGTAATGCGATCTCAATCCGATCGAGCTTGTATTTCACTGGCTGAAGACAAATCTTTAGGCAGAAAGACCGATGAATAAACAAGATGCAGTAAAGGCCTGTCAAAGCACCACAAAGGAGCGTTTGGTGATTTCCATGCGTTTTATTTATGATTGTGTTAATTTGTCCAATTACACTTGAGCCCCTGATAAAGGAACTGTGTATGAAAATGGATGCAATTCCTAAATGTTTCAAACAATATATTTGTTCAACCTCTTAAATTAAAACTGAAAGTCTGTACTTATAATGTATCTCGGTTGTTTAATTTTAAATACATTGTGGTGGCGTATAGAGCCAAAATTATGAAAATTGTGTTAGTGTCCAAATATTTCCGAACCTAATTGTATCTGTACACTATAATTGCATCATAAAGCTAAATGTGTCCTGGTGCTTGCTCTTCTTAGAGTATCTCTTTACGTATAATGCCTATTCCAGGGTTTACACGGCTTCTGAGTTAGTGATACTTTTAATTTTTAATTTTAGCGTTGATGTTCTTTGCATACTATGATTTGTGGATTGACTAGTTTAGCATTAGTCGCAATATGTGTTCATAATTTCTCCATTGTGGGATGGTGCTTTGCCTTAGAAAGCCTCCTTATTACACAAATGGCTATTATGGAGGCTATCACTTCATGGAGTGATACTAGTACCCAACCTTACTTTTTAGTCCTAGAGGTGGGACCTGTAAAAGATTTAGCTTATCTCAGTTTGTGTGAGTAGATTTGGCTCCTTCTCAGTCTTTTAACTCAAAATCAGTGTTTGCCTTTTTGGGATCAGTTTTGATCAAGTATTTTTCAAACATTAGGCCATAGAGGTTCTCATTGCTGAACTGTGATTAGGATTTTGTTTGGGAGAGTATTTTTGTAGTTATATCTGCAATAAGAATGCTTCTCATCTTGAATTTGATTACTGCTTTGTTTGGCTAATGCTAATTATGCTAATTATTATTTGTATACAGATGATCGGTAATGTGCATAGCTTACCTTATTGCAGATGCCTATGGATTTATTTGTAAGACAAGATATTTTATATTCTTTAGAACATTGAGTCACGGTTAAAAGTTTCCCTCCCCGACGACTTGGGAGCTGCCCTGACAGATGGTGTGGTCCTGTGCCATTTAGCCAATCACGTACGGCCTAGATCAGTACCAAGTATCCATGTTCCTTCGCCAGCTGTTGTAAGTATAGCAGTAGTTTTTTTTTTTTAAAAGAGGCAAGAGTGTGCACGGTTCCTCCTAAATAATAATTTCTCTCTTTAATAGCCAAAGCTCACTATGGCAAAATGCAGACGAAATGTGGAAAACTTCCTTGAAGCTTGCAGAAAAATAGGTGTTCCTCAGGTATGGATAGCACCTGTTCATCTGCCCACGATTTGCAGTACTACTGTAACTTGTGTTCCATGTTTGCTAGAAATTTGGATTTTCTCTTTCAGTGGTTTGAGGTTCTAGTAAAAATACGTGTTAGTGCTTGAAAACAAGTTACATTTCCTTAATTTTTTTAAATGTACCTTGCTTCCTTCCTCACAAGGTATTTTCATAAGTGTTTTGAGTATTTCACCCACCTAATTTGTCTTCCTGGTCATATTTGTAAATCCTTGACAAATTTCCCTTTTTGTATCCCAGTAGGATAGAACAAACGGGATGAAATTCCAAATACTTTCCCACTTAAGCTTAACTTCTTTGGGTATAGTAAAGTAGTAAAAATAAATGCTAGGTAGGGAGGTTGGGTGGACATAAAAATAATAAAAAAAAAAATAACAATGTGGGAGTATGGGAAAAATGTAAGTCAAATCATTGAGTGTGTGTGTCTGTCAGAGTGTGTCAAATCAGTGTGTATGTGTCAGTAAATGTATGTGTCTGTCAGTCAGTTGGTCTGTTTAGATGACCAGCCTCCCTATGATTGCATGGGAAAGGTGTTTTTACCCTTTTTTCCTTTTTTTTCACACTGTGTTCGTCTTGCTGCAGCTGGCCCTGCCTCCATGACTGAGATAACCAGTCGTGATCATCTCAAAATCGTAAACACTCACAGGAAATCACTGGGAGGCTATTGTGCAGGTGCAGCAAAATGCCACTCTGTGCCATTCGGCATCTACTCTTAGGGATGCATCGAATAAGTGCATCTCTAAGGGAATTCTTCACTGCTTTCATGCAGAGTGTGAAGACACTGAATGTAGCTGCAGCACTGGACTAGAAAGCACCTCTAGTGGCCGTCTTAGTGACTGCCACTAGAAGTGCTACTAGACAGTAATATAAACACTACCTTTTCTCTCAAAAGGCGGTATTTACATTGAAAAGCCTGCATGTACAATCTATAGACACCAGATCCACTATATTAAACTGTAGTGGTTCTAGTGACACTAGTGTCCCTATACACGTTTAAAGCTTTGTTAGTTTAAAAAAAAAAAAAAAATCTGACTTCTAGATTCAAAGTAAATTTGTCTAGCTGTGTACTACATAATTTCAATTGGAAGAGAAAATATATATATTTTTTTGTAATTGAGGAAGATTAAACAGGAGTGGTCTCAACATTCTGGCAGTTTTTAATTATCCACCCAAGGAATCATTATGGTTTGATAGAGGGCTAAAATGCAGCATAGGTGAGTAAACAACTGTGTACCTGGAATACATAAACCAATTAATGGCTGCACCTATGATTACTCTACATGGAATCCATGGAGTTTGCATAATACGCATCTTTCTTTTGCAGAAACTGTGAAACTATGAAGCAAAAGTTAAAATAACCTTTAGTGTAATTTTAGTAAAATTGTTTTGTCTATTTTACTTTTTGTCTCTGTAATTTCTATCTTGGTTAACTCTGTCACAATCTTTTCTGTCCTTCTACTTTCCTGGGTGTTCTTGGGAATAGTAAACAGTTTGCAAGAAACACACTGAACATTTGTAGAAAAGTGCTGGGGATTTTGGCTTTTATATCAGGACATTAATCACCATTATGAATATTTGACCATAGAGTAATAATGAATTAGTAGTCAACATAATAGTTATGACATAGGATTGAAAGGAGTAATACAGTGTTAACAGATAACTTTATGTAACAAGTTAAACTGGAAAATGCTTTGTCATGCTGATTTCTAATATGGGGTAAGAACATTTGCTGTCTGTGGCCTATTCTCCTGGCTTGTCTACCCTATTTGTGGTTCTAAAATCTGCAGTGATGTGACTCTAACTGCATGTTGGTGTTTGCATGACTGACTCTGCGTTTCTGTTTTTCCTTCCCTGCTCACCCCTTCTGGACAGGACAAAGTTTGTCTTCCTTCAGATATCCTCCAGCTAAACTTCTGCAGCGTTATGGGGACTCTGGAAAGTCTTCTCTCTTTTGGAGAAGGCTCACAAGCACCTGCTCTTCCCTCCCACCTCCTGGGTTTTGGGGTGTTTTACTGCACCCTTATGCTTCTTCTCTTCCTGCTCTATCGCTGGGTTTTTACCTTCTGGACAAAGGCTTGAAGAGGCGGGGGGTACGCTTTCTACTAACTTATGAGATGGGTTTTATTAAAATCCTAACCGTTTCTATTCTTCCACAAAAATCTTGCTCATAAAGCACAATTTCAGTGTTGAGTTGCTACTGTAAGAGATGGTCACAAGTATTGTTAATAA
The DNA here is from genome assembly GCA_933207985.1 of Pelobates cultripes. NCBI lineage: Eukaryota > Metazoa > Chordata > Amphibia > Anura > Pelobatidae > Pelobates > Pelobates cultripes. The sequence goes on along the minus strand of OW240913.1, from coordinate 130,897,295 downwards.
AACCTTCATTAAGGGACAAAGAAGAAGCCATAATCTGAGGCTTCAGAGAGTATTTTTTGCAAACATCTAGGAAATGAAGGTCAGCCTCAGGTACCACAAAATGATTGTTAAAGAATACACTGGAAAAAAAAGAGACCACCTATATTGCTTACATGCTTTGACTGTTAATGAGGGGTAGAACTGTATTTTCTACCCTCCATGCTACTAGGTGTCCAGTTATTTGCACAAATACCTTATTATATGCTGTATTTACTGAACATTAACAATGGAAGCCTTAAACCTTCCACATCAGTTTATTCCAAAGAATAATACAAGTATCCCCACTAAGGTTTTGCCAGTAAAATGAAGCTCCACTTGTACTGCTCAAATATTTTGAGGAAATCCATGTAGCATGTCTTCACCTATTAACAGCTGCCTATAATATTTACGAGCTGTTATACCTATGCAAAGGAATGTCCCTAGATAACTAGATTTGGTGCTTCAGACATCCAAATTGGATTTATTTCTACCAAAGTTTTATACAGTTTCTTTCTGATTCTCTACCACAGCAGGTAAGACATTGAGAGTATCTGTGAATCAACATGCACCAGATATTTCAGGAAAGAAACTGTGCTATCTGAGCTGATGTGTACTGAGGTGTTCTTCTAAATCGTCTTCTGCATCACTACTTGGAATAGTGACTTAACTGTGATAATCCAGTGCCTTCTTTGCTGGGGTTGTTAATGCTCTGCACTACAACCAAAATTGTCCTTAAATGTTAGACTGATTTAACGAAAGGTTGTGTGATATTATAAAGGAGGATAGAAAATGTAAACCCATCTTAAAGCTTTTCTTCCCCCTCTGGATACTACTTGAAACACATCACAGTGGCATAGAGTGTTAAAGCATTGGAAAGCATAACAATTCTTTATTTCTTCTTTTAAATGTATATTTGTGTGTATGTGTTTCTAACTTTTCAGTGATGTACATTTCCAAGGGAGCTAACCAGAGGAAGACTGTATTCAGTATATTTTTCATGCAGTTAACCTTGTGTGTTTATGTGAGACTGTAGCTAGTTGTATGTTTGCGTGGCTAATAAGGTATGATGGGGATAAGCTTCTTGAACCACAATTTACTGCACAGTTTAAGCGACTGTAACCTTATTTTAACATCAAGTCGTTATAAGTTTTGAATGCCCTACTATTATAACGTTTCTTCAAAACTCACATAAATTCTAGAGCGACACTCCAATCACCAGAACCTATCCTCCTTAGATAATGGTGCACTGTCTAATTGCACACTGCTGCTTATTACAGAACAGATTTGCAAAATTCACTTCACCCATGAGCCTGCTGCAGTATTTGTATGGTGTGTATACACTGTTCCAGAGTAGATCTTTATAGTCCCTACCTCCCTTTACAGGTTCTCTGAGTGAGGCAACACAATGATAGTGCCAGCAGCTAACAATTTAGGTATCTATCCATTGTATCATCATATATATCATTCAAACCCCTGCTGGTTTGGAATTTATTGGAAAATTTGAGACTCTATTGAGAAAAATGAGACCCTCTGGGCAGAGTCTAATACAAAACTTCAATGGTGAGGTTTGTGGGTGTTGTTTTATCATTATTGGTAATGCCTTGTTTTTATAATGCATTAAAAAATAGGTATCACTGCCATTTTGGTGTGTCACTTTAAAGAATGATGAGTGGAACTCTGATGGTTGATAAGTATTTATCCCTTAAACTGCTGCTGGACAGAGGTTTATGTAATAAGGTCAGGCCCATAGATAGACCAGCATTAAAGGCTTCTTATATGTGGCGCATCATCCTGCCGAGGATAATGTCTGTGAAGTAGTTGATTATCTTAGCTGTATGGTGTCTTGGTGTGGTGATCTTGAAAAGTATTTTATTTCAAGTTTATTTTCATGCATTATGAAAAGGTTACAAGTTTAACCCTTTGTTTCTCTTTAATGTAAACATTTTGTTTGGTGACTAGTCTTTACCCGTAACCCATATCAGAAGACAATTCTCAATTAAGTCAGTTAAATTTCATTCAGCAAAATTCCACAAATTAAAAATTCTAAGGTGTCTTGACACTTATATTTTTACATTTTGACAAGGGCTTATTATGTTTCATGCTTTTATGAGGCATAAGAAATGGGTTTGACGGTCTTCTTTCTTCTCCTGTCTTTGTAAAATATGTAAATATCCCTGTCTGTGTTCTTCCTTGTTTTCTCTCTTGAAATTGACAGCAGTGAGAGGAAGAGGAAACTAGTGCATGTGTTATCTCAGTTTTACAAAATAAAGTGATCAGTACAATGCCACCTTTATGCCAGTGGATGTGTTCTTTCCATTATGCAAATTGAAAGTCAAAAATTGGTAAATAGGTGTTTTGCTAACTTTGTTTACATTGCCTTACCTATTCCATTAGTCATACTGAATTTCTCATTCCAGTTGTAGCAATGATTTTTTGATAATTTCTTGTTATGGATAAAATTAAAATGTATTGGATTAACCATAAGTCAGAGCATTGACATGTACTGTTCCCTCCGTCTTTTTATGCCAACTGCACTTTGTTTTTTTGCTGAACTTTTGTAAATAAATTTTGCTACAGACTTCAAAGGATGCTTATCTTCTCTGTGTGTCTTATTCTTTCTCCTTGGCTGAGATTGATGTGGCTTTCACTCATACTCTTGGTGTCTGTCTGCTGTAACCCTTTCCTGCTTTTCACCACACATGGTCATCTGGGTGTTTTTATGCCTAATGAAATCTGTCACTGACTCAAATTTATATCTTTCCTTACAAGTTTGATTATTTATTATTATTGTTTTGCAGTGCAAAGGAGTTTTGTGATTTTATTTATTTTTTTCGTTTTGTTTTTTCACTTATGCTTTATTTTATTTGCTATATTGTGTTTCAATGTATTATTGCATTTATTTAATGTTATCATTATTTTCATTTAGTTTTTTTTGTTTTTTTATTTTGTTTGTCTTTTGTTGTCCCTGTTTCCACTGCTTTCCTGTATAGGACCGTCTATGTCTGCCTCCCCATATTCTTGAAGAAACTGGTTTGGTGGAAGTAGCAGGAACCGTGCAGGCCCTGCTGGATTTAGCACCTCCAAAACATCTGTCCCCCACCACAGTTTGATTCCACAACCTCATCTAGGATCTGGAACTGATGCACTCTCATGTTTCCCATCACTGTTGTGCAGGATCAACATTGCATCATTAAAATCATGACACACAACACCCTAAAGCTTCAATCAGTCCACAACAGTTTTTTCGTTAAATTTTATGAATTTTTTATTTTTTTTTAAATAAGCACCCAGACACTGCCCTGTTACCACACCCAACATCTGAAGCACTTTGTTTTTGTTGTTCGTTTTCTTTGTCATAAGAAATCCCACTCTATGCCCTGCAACATTCTTGTGTACTTGTGGTTGGCTCAACCAAGAGGATGGGCTAATAGACAAATAGAGGAGGTACAATGAGAAGCTCTTTTGTCTGCAATACTGAAGGCTGGTTTTATTCACCTGAATAGAATTTTGAAACATTTGTTTAATGTTTTTTTCTCTCACCAAACTTGGAGAGTACCCAGATGATTTTTATCTGCTTGAGAAGAACCTGCATTGTCAGTGACATTGTGCATATCTCTGTGTTCTAGTATGCCAACTCTGGACAACTTTAATACATAACCAGCGAAGAACCAGTATTGATAACACAAGACTAGACTGTTGCAGAAAAAAAATATTTACAAATGCAAACATCAATCCTGTTATTGCTGTGTGCCTAACATCAATAGACTTCTGCAAAACAGTCTGCAAGTGGTGGACAGGACTAGTATGGGAAGATTGACTATGCATTTTCATGTTTGTGGAAACTGGGGCAGATTACTGACATTGTTACATGTGTACACATTACATCCATTTCCTTTTGTGGATGTTTTGGCCAGAGATGACACTTTGGGTATGCTAGCTCTGAGTCCTTAATCAAGTTTCTGTGATACATCAGGGACCGAGGTTTTTTTTTTTTTGGTTTTTTTTTAATTTATGATTTTATTTATTTTGTTCTTTTAAAGTTTTAGGACATCCCAGTTCTGGGAAACACAAGCACGGCAGGAGACAGAAACAAGTTTATAATTGGAGCTAGAGAATATATGTATAAAGAAATCTTTGCTTCAGACATCCTGCATATGTATATATTTTGATTGGTAATGCATACTTACAAAGATTGAAGTAGAAGAAAAAAAAAAGGGGGGGGGAGGGAGTGGGGGGATGAGTCCTGGATCACAAAACTATTTGTACAGTGCAGTGTTGCAACCCCTACAAACTGACAGGATTCCATTTCGTTTTAAATGAAAATATGAGAAAAAAATATATAATACTAGGTAGATTGTAACTTTCTTGTGAATTTCTCAAATATTTGGTCTTTGTAAATGCACGTGTTAAATATCTTTCTGTACAAAGCCATCAACATCACATTTCTGATGTCCCTTATGCTTCTTTAAATATCTCTTTTGCAATGTTGCCTAAAAACAGCAAAATTAGAAATTTAGTAACTTCCTAATATGCACGTTATAATACAAATGACTAAGGGCTATTGTACGAATTAAATTCATGCATGTCAACTTGTGTGAGAAGGCATAGCTCAGTGAATATAAAGAAGAATTAAGTTCCATTCTACTGACTTGTCATATTCTCCAATGAATATCATTTTTGTTAAATTGCCTTCAGACACATATTAATCACAAGAATTGCCATTTGAACACAATTTAGTCTAGCATACTGCATAAATTCCTCAAGCATTTGAGGTATACCTGTAATTGTAAGTCAACCAAATGAGTCTTGAAACCCATATTTCTCGTTTTTATTAAGTTATTACATTTCTTAAGTATATTTTTGCAATGATATGTTACAAACTTAATGTCCATGTGTCATTCTTGTGAGTAAAATATGAATGAAGTGTGAGCTTGTGTGTTTACACACTTACACACACACACACACACACACACTCCTAGTTGTGATTCAAACTGCATTATCTGAATTTATATTCTAGGTTTTGTGTCTTTTTCTATTTGCGTGAATTAAATATTATTACATTGGCCCTGGCCATTGGCTTACTTTACAAAGGCAGATGTGAGGAAGCTTCTTAGAAGTTGCAGCCAGTAATATCCAAGATCTGACATTAAGAGCATATGATCTTAATCAGGGCCATCTAACATTTGTCTCTTCAGTTGTATGTTTCCTGCAATGCTGTCTGCCAGTGATTGGCAAATATTTGTAGGACAAGGCTAACAGTCACTGGAGCAGAAAATGTTGCTAAAGCCTGGACTGGAATTGGTTCTACCTGCAAACTTTCAAAGCCTGTGGAGAGTGTAAGGCCAATCCAGTTTCTCCCCAATACACACAAGAGAATTTATTAACAGTAGTATATATTGTCATGGTGTATATGCGGTTAATTTTCTGAAACTCTACTTCATTTACAGTTTCACGTTAACATTTTGTAAGTAAAATGCATAAAATTTCCTACAGAATTCACAGTTCTAGTGTAGTCTAGAAAATGTTACTTTGTTACAAAAGGGCTTTATGCACACAATTCTGAAATGCAGTGAGTTGAAATCCAAATGATAACATTTAGGCTAAAATAACTGAACTGTGACTGTAGCTTGGAGTTGGAGAGGTTTTTAAATCGGTTAATTTTACTAAATGTTGATTGAATTTTGGCTCACAAAATATACTCCTAAGCGTTATCATTTTCTGTTTTTTCTGACCATCTAACTTTTGTTGACTAGGTCTTTTATTGATTTATAGATTTGTAGAATATAGTTACATTTTTAATGTGTTTGTTGAAGTCATCACTAACCGTGAAAGGTTCATTGGGGTTATTACATTAAGTGCCCTGACATTTATGTAAACATGATGGTTAAATAGTTCATTATTGTTATTAATTTATGCCAGCAGTTCCAGAGTTCTACTTGACATTTTGGTCACATCATGCTTTGTGTACAATGAATTACAATTTAAGGGGAGACCAAAGACACAATGTTCAGATCTGTAGAACTTTGATGTTTGATGCTTTCATGTTTTTCCTAAAATGTCATCCTTTAGGAAACTCCTGAAGATGTATCTATCATGTATGGAGATCTCCCCATTGCTGGATACCTTAGATTTCTGTGTCCACTCTGACTTTTTAGTTTTGTATCATTAAAGCAATATGTATATAAATACAAATAAACACACATAGGTGTAAGTAGAGGATATTCATTAGTGGAATGTGTATTATGGAAATTGAATGCCATTTGGCTCTGGACACCTCATAACACACAATACCAAAGTGTTAAATGTTTCAGATTACATTATTATTAAAAAGTTTTTTATTATTTTTTATTTTTTTATTAAGGTCTTAATGACTTTCCAGGACTGTCAGGATTTCATATAACTTGTCTAATTTAATTTTCTCAGGGGTCTAATCATAGGACAACACTGGGACATACAAGTTTGTTGTGTCTGAGATTAGTCATTTACCCTCCCTTTTGTGATATTCTGGGATTTCAGGTAGCACTGAACTTGTGTATCTCAGTATCAGTCTCTGTGCATTATGACTTTATTGAACTTTATTATTTCACCCATTGTATTTTGCAGGATTTGTAAACATGGCTCATGGTGAGAACAAGCAGACATTTAAAAACAAAATACATGTAGATTTTTGTTTTTAATATCTAATCTGAATAACTGAAAATGCAATACACTAGTAATACATTAAACGTGTAAAGATTATATAAAAACAAAAGGGGAATCGTATCTGATGTTGCACCATTTTCAGAAAATCCAATGTACAATAAAAACCATGTGCAATGTTTGGCAGGAGGTGTTATAATTATGGCTTATAAGACAGTCCATGGGATTCTCTCTTGTCCATTTATACTTAAACGTTAAAGGGGAACCATCACAATCGAATACAATTATTTGCGTTAACCTATTTTACGTGATGCTACATTTTTCTGTAGAATTGTTGCTTCTGTTTTCTATGTCCACATACTATGCACAGTGATAGAAAATGGCAAAGTTTAAGACAATGATTGACAGGATGCCAAATTAATGTTAAATAAGTATAAGAAAGTTAAAAATCCTAGTTTTTGACGGTTCCCTTTACTATGCATCTTAAAACATTTATATGCACTAGTTTAAAAAAAGCAGTACAAACCACTTACATTGCAGCAAGATTATTAAGAAAGGGAAGGATTGTTGGCTGACTAGGTGATTAGCTGTATTCTTCAGATTGCTCTTACATATGAATTTGCAAAACACTGTCCCAATAGCGGTTAATAGCATTTTATATGTTGTTTTTAGACGGTTGTCTTAATTGGAGTAATTTTATACAAAGTCATACATCAAATCTCATTTTCTGTAGACAGATTGGTTTGCTACAGACTGCCTTATGGAGCTTTTACAACTGTGTGGTGTATTACAATGATTTCAAAACCAAATTGCAAAATATAGATTAAAAGCTTTTAACAGAATCAGAGGTATTTCCCCCCCCCTCTATATTTCTATATAAACTCTGCAATTGTGTTTTCTGTTCCAAACTCACTGTTTAATGAATGGAACTACCTTGTATAGTATATGTGAACCAAGGTTATCTTCCCAGATCTGCGGCTTTAGTACGCTGCAGTGAAAGAGCTTGTTTAAAATATATCTCCTTATTGCTATCTGCATCTATATAAAACAGTTTACTATAAATGTTAACAGTGTAACTGCACTGAGTTAATGCAAACATTGCTATGTTCAAAATGTACAAATTAAATATCTGATTTTACTGTAAAAATAGACTGTTGAAGAAATATTGATGTAATATATTTGTTGGAGTTTTAAATTGTAAATTGTCTATTAAAACAAACATGTTTATTCTTCCACCCTGAATTGAAATCACTGCAGAGAATGTTTTTTTGGGGGAGGCTAAATTTAAAGTGGCTCAGTCACCTTCTGGGGTCTTTGCATATTTTGACATCGTCACTTGTGTTGCCGTGGCCAGAGGTGATTTATACATACCTGATGCTGTCCCCCACGGACGCTGCACTCTCTATATCTTCAGCTTCTGGTGCTTCATTCACCACAAGTCCATGTCAGTGCTTTACTCTCAAACATGCGCGAGAGTACAACACTGATGTCTATTGAGGATCCCACAAGACCACTGAAGCCTCTATAGATATTTCATAGCAGCTGTGGGAAGTGTCAAAACTTAGCAATTTAAGTATTGTCAAGTTAGGCATTTGCCATAGGATAACGTAAGTCTTATGACATCTTTTGACTGCATTGGAATCTCAGTTGAAATTCTAAGACATTCTATTATTAGCATTTTATAAACTTTTTATTTTTTTGTGTGTGTGCAACAGAACAGAGACTCTTTGAAAAGTGCCTTTTTTAATACTGAAAAAAAATAGTGTAAGTGCAGTTTCTAGGAAGGTTTGCTGCTGCTGTTCTCGCATTAATTCCCTTATGTAGTCGTGCTTGCTGATCTGCTTTAGAGTTAAACTGCCTGACACTGAAGGCTTATTTAATAAAGGTGCGGATTTCAGGAGAGAATCAATACTTTTAGAAAACATCTGTCACATCTTCCCAACTGCCAATAAGGCATCTGTGAAGGGTGTCCTTTGAATTATAGCTCAAAGTTTAAGTGAAGGGCTTTGCCGATCTTGGCACTTGTCATTCATACTTAATAAATGATAATATAGTTCACAGATAAGTGAATGACTGTGTAGATTGCCTGTGTCCATGCAGGCTTTTTCTTCAAGGCTTCTCATGAGTTTCTTTCGTGTATTTTATAGGTTTGGGTCTAATATGTTGCCATTTTTGTGTGGGGTTGGAAGTGAATTGAAGAATGCTGGACCATTTGACTACCTCTGTAGCCACGCCTGCATATTCTTAGAAAACTTCCTTATTTGTGTATGTACACACTCAGCCATTTGACAGCACTAATTGAGTTGAAGACGCCTGTTTATGGTGCAACATTGTAGAAATACCCCTCCCTCCCCCTCCCACTCCCCTTAAAACTCTTTGATCATGCACTTAATTTTCTTGATCTGCTTACATACTACTTTTCAAGTAATAGGTCCACCTTAAGGGAACAAGTGGTGTTCGTCTGCCTAAAAAAACATGTGTCCAAAACTAGACTTTGACTACATTTGGTTTTCCTAAAATTTTATATAGCCATGTCTGTATGTCATAGCTTCTAGCATCAGTTTCACGAGTATCCGGAAGCCATTGGGCAAGGGGGAAAAAGGGTGGGTTAGTGATGCAAATCTCGTCACTGGCACTGACCAGAATGGGGGTAGATCTGCCTAAATTACTGGCAAATCAACCATGTGTATATTCACCAATCAAACAAGCTGTCTCACTGAGAATTGTCTATGCAAGGAGTGTTGTTTGTTCTCTCTACATGGTCCTTGTGCCGACAGTGTAACATGAACGTATCTAATGATGCATTCTTGCTATGCTTTTTGGGGATAGTTCCCTAAACCCCAGACAGGACCCTAAAATTTGGATTGTCCCAATATCGGGACAGTTGAAAGGTATGGTGTGTATACAATGCACATGAGTTTATAATAGTACTATTTGTTGTATTTCTGTACATATAAGGATGTTTGTGACAAGCCTTTTAGAGAAATATATATTTTTAAAGAAAGTGTAATGCTAAGTTATAACTGGGTATAACTTCCTTTTCATGGTTCAAAAATGCAGTCCAGCTTCTTGTAAACAGAAGCCTGCAGTATCCACGTTAATAAACAGAAATTGGGTCAGCAAGATGTGACATAAAGAATGACTTTTATGTAATCCGAAATTAAATTCTTCCTTCAATTTGTTCTATAAAATTGTAAAGACAACATTTTCTGGGAACAGAGTGCCTTCTGTTTATATATCACCCTTTGACATAAAAAATATAAAATAAGTTGCTCAAGACACAAACTGACTGGGGCGGGGCCGGACCGCCAAGCAGAGCAGACTCATGGCACTATAGCTCCTGCTATTCTCAGGCAATTTGGTCCCAAAAACGCAACTTCTGGAGCCGAGTCACGACAGGAAACTGCACTGAGAAGTGCCAGTCGTGGAGAACAATCAGCGACCTGAATCTGGGCCCCTTTTGGGGGGAACACGGAACCCTAAGACCAAGGCCTAGTCAAGCCTATCCAGGTGGTGGGTAGGGTGGACGGCCGCCGCCCTGCTATCCTGCCTGGCTGCAACATGGGGGTCCCCTAACTCAGTGGGGTGATGGCCCTGCTTCCCCCCCTTTGGGCTGGTGGGTGTCATCCCGGCCTACCCTGGGGCTCTTACCCAAGCAGAGACTTCACTCCGGGGACATCACCTAAGATGGCGGCTGGGCCTGACCGGCACGCTATGGAGGAAGAGGCCCCTCCTCAGGGCTCTTGGCGCTCACTGCTGACTACTTGGGGAGAAATCATTTGAGCAACCTACCTAACCTGAGACCTGACCTGGAGTGCTCCAATCGACACCAAGGACCTTGAGTGGAGACCAGCTGACTGACAAAGCGGCTCCAAGGGTATTCAGGCTGCAAGCTGGCACGATCCGGTGAAGCAGAGTCACACACATGACGGCCGCGGTTCACTATGAAGACCTCACACATACCCAGCTCCCAACCGGCTGATACTTGGCTGCTCTCTGCACAGGAACCGGGGCTGCCTACTCTCTGTCTCCTGAATAACCACAATCGGGAGGAGAGTCTCTCTCCGGGGACCCAGGGTTCTTTAACCACGGTGGCATAAATTTTCCTTTTTTTTAATTTTTTTTAAGCAACACTAACCATGCCATCTTGCCTAGAAAACGTGTCCATCTCACTCAATCTATATTAACTATGATTTCAGTTTTAGCCTGCACTTCCATCTCTCCAGCCTGTTAATTTAGCTAATATGTCTAAACAGATTTACAATTAACCTACTCAGGCAAATATAACTGTACTGCATGTATACAATCTGTTAGCTCTTGACGCAAAATGCTAATAATATGATCAGATAGTGCAGTGATGTGACCTTATGTACCAAGCAGCAAGTCTCAGCTATGTTCAGCTAGCATGTTAATCCCCATAGGCTGCATGATTGACCAGTTTACTGTATTACGAAATATCGAGACAGGCAGAACTTTTGTGCAACCATGATTCAATGTTTAACCTCTAACATGTTTCCCATCCTGAATATAAAAAAAACTGTGCTATGTATTTTAATGCCATACCTATGTTAATGTATGTTTCCATACCTGCTTGCACCAATTATCGTGGCAGTGCAAACATGATTGTTCACGCTAAGCACAAATAAAATAAATAAAAAAATTTTAAAAAGACACAAACTATTTATTGTGTCATCCATTAAAAGCAAACACCATATAGAATCAGAAGGTCTTAAATGTTCACATAAATGCCAACTACATTACAGAACACTATACGTTGGTTAGAAGATAATAAAGCACTTGTTTTTTTGTTTTTAGATAAATATTGTTTCTTTCATACAATTACATTTTTATTTTAACCTTATAAACTTCTAAACATTGTAAGCAGAGGCAAAACAACTTTATTCCACATTTTCTCAAAACAGCATCACTGTTTAATAGGTGGAGGATTATAGCAACCATTCCGATCAGGGTTCCATTCTATAGAAAAGGGATGTTCTGAACGTCTACCTAGCTCTTTGTATAATATTAAAAAGCACAACCAGTATTCAACATCACCGAGATTTAGTTGCCTTTTTAAATAGCATCTCTAAAATTGTGAATGGTTAAAATGAACAGATATTGGGAATTTTCAAATTGAATGCATTTGTGTATGTACATTTTTTTTTTTTTTTTTTTTAATGGAACGACGGTTCAAAACTTGTAAACTAGACACAATTTATAAGAAACCTCCAGGCTGTTTATTTCTGTAAATACATTCCATATTTTTAAGAATGTTATATATATATAAATATAAAATGTTGCTGTATATGTCTTTAAATTGCTTAATACTTGTTTAGAAAGTGTGGCAATTTGAATTAAAATCTACCATTTTGAGAACCCACTGTTGTTTTTTGTTCTTATTTAGCCACTATAATTATTTTGATCGAAATAAAATGTATTTCTAATGTTCTACCACATAATTTTCTGCATTCTCTGCAGTTTCTTAACATTTCAACTATTAAGGGCTTATTCACTTAATTCTTCAATTTCAAAATAGCTAAATTCTTCTCCAACTCATCTGTAGTCACAGCAAGCCTATTTTCCCCTCTGTTTGCTATTTTCCTATCAAGTTCACAATTTCCTACTCTCCCCAGCCTGCAGTGTCTCCTTCCCTCCACCCCCCCAACCCCCCAAACCCTTTTTTTAAAACTTAAATAGTCCTGTGAATTGTTATGGGTTGTGGGAGTTCCTGATCACTTGTCAGTTGCAACTCACAGAAACCTTTGCTTTATTTATAATACATTGATTATTGGATAAGCTCAGCTCCATGCACCAACACAACTATATTGAATTGAAGATCTAAAAGACTACTTGTTTTTTAAACTTAAATAGTCCTGTGAATTGTTATGGGTTGTGGGAGTTCCAGCTCACTTGTCAGTTGCAACTCACAGAAACCTTTGCTTTATTTATAATACATTGATTATTGGATAAGCTCAGCTCCATGCACCAACACAACTATATTGAATTGAAGATCTAAAAGACTACTTGTATTTAATTTTTTATGGTTATAGTCTTACAAAACAAAAAGCAGCTTTATGCATCCTCCTCCATTATTAAATACTTTCTTCTTGCAAGTTACAACTCTGTCTCTCTAGTGTCCTATAATGCAATGGTTTTTGAGAGTTGTAGGTTTACTAACATTATTTAAAAGTGTACAGCGCTGCAGAATTTGTTGGCGATTTATAAATAATATCAGAAAGCTAATGAAAGTACACGTCAGAGAAACACCTGCTTCGCGGAACTGAGGATATGCAGCCTCAGCTAGTTTTCTACAGAATGTGATGTTAAACAAGCATATTGACAAATGTATAGTGTTATTGGAAGCACATGTTAGTGACTGCCACCGGTCCAATCTCTGCAAGGAGAGTTAAACAGCTAGTGTCCATGTATGCATATTAACATTTACGGGGTTATTTACTAAAGTAAGAAGTCAAAGTTAATTTAAAATATATGGCCTGGATAAATGCGGCCGCCTACTGGCCAGAATGCGCCAAAAGAGGCGACGCATGTGTCACATCACTAAAATCAGAACTAAAGAACAGACACCAACTCAGATGCCGAACAGAGTAGTGGAATCCTTCCAGGAATTCTACGAAACCTTGTATAATCTACCCACCATGACTACCCCAGAATCGATGCACCATAGGGATTTGCCGATATCTGAGTACTTGCGAGAGCATGTCTCTAAAACGCTAAGCCAGGAGGAGGCGGAGGAACTAGAAGTGCCCATATCGCTGGAGGAGCTCCAGGCGGCACTAAAAAGATCCAAGCTTAACAAGGCCCTGGGCCCGGACGGGTTGCCGGTCAAATATCTCAAGGAATTTGGGGATGTGCTTCTGACCAGACTCCTAAATGGCATTAACTCCTTCCTGGAGGGAGGGACGCTCCCTCGGGACTCCCTAGCAGCGACAATAGCCGTCATCCGAAAGGAAGGTAAGGACCCAGCCAGCTACTCCAGCTACAAGACCGATCTCGCTTCTAAATGCAGATCTGAAGCTCTTCACGAAGTTACTTGCCACCCCCATCAGTGATGCTCTCCCGGGACTGGTGAGCCCCGACCAGGTTGGCTTCATCCCTGGCCGAGAGGCTAGGGACAACACCATCCGTGCCCTAAACGTCATCCATGCGGCCGGGAGCTTGGCACAGAAGCTCATACTGCTTTCTACCGACGTGGAAAAGGCTTTCGATCGGGTGGACTGGCGGTATATAAAGGCTACGCTGCAGGCTATGGGCTTCAGACCGCACCTGATAACCTGGATTTCATCACTATACACGACCCCAACTGCTAGGGTACGGGTCAATGGCGCTCTCTCCGCTCCAGTTTTTATACGAAATGGGACGAGACAGGGCTGCCCGCTCTCCCCCTTCCTGTTTGCCCTCTCCCTGGAACCGTTCCTGGGGGCGGTCAGACGGGATGGGAGAATAGGGGGGTACACCCTGCGGGGGGGCGGCACACAAGGTGGCCGCAAATGCTGACGACTTGCTGTTCTTCATCAGCAAACCCCCCTGGTATCCATTCCGAATCTACTGCGAGCCTTTGCGGAGTACGGGCTAATATCCAACATGAAACTGAATGCAGATAAGTCGGAAGCCATGCCCATCTCACTGACGGAACCGGAAATTGCCCATCTACAAACTCAGTTCGTGTTCACATGCTGCCGAACGAAACTTAAATACTTGGGGATATGGCTCTCCGCGGACCTGACCCAATTCTACACACACAACTTTGCCCCAATGCTATTCACACTGAAACAATGGGCTAGCCTATGTGTGTTGTGGTTTGGCAGAATGAACGCCATTAAAATGAACTTCCTCCCGCGCCTGCTGTACCTCTTCCAGACACTCCCGATAAAAATTCCGACGTTGTTCTTCCGCACCATCGACACAGCCATCTCCGGATTCATATGGCAATCTAAGCCCCCCAGACTTAAGAGCGCTCAGCTGCAGCAGCCAAAAGCGCAGGGAGGAGTGGGACTCCCCTCAATTTTGACCTACTACAGGGCAACACACCTACACCACGTAGTGGACTGGCATGTACTAAAGACTGACAAGATCTGGATACGCATGGAGCTGGCGCAGACGGAGAAGACGCTTCTGGCGGCTGTTTGGTTAGACGGGCCCCCGAGGAGCGTGCAGACTCGGACTCACCCTTTCACCCTTTGGGCAACTCTACAGACGAGGTACTCCATAAGAACCAAACTCTCGTTAACCACGACACCAGGGCCGCTGACCCCAATCATCCACAACCCCAATGTAGCTGGGAGCCTCATGCCACAGGACATCAAGACGCTCGGAGCAATGTATTTCACACACATGCACCAATGGTGTGTGGCAGATGCCCTGAAACAACTTCCAGACCTCCTACCGGATAGAGCCCCGACGAGTCTGGAGAGACTCCGCCACTTCCAAATAAAAGCATACTACACATCCCATCACGGGAGACGCCTGTTTCACAGGAGCTTGACGGGGTTCGAGGAACTCTGCAGGGACCGAACACACCTATGCAGGGATGTCTCCACGCTATGCGCTCTGCTCCAAACGGCAATCCGCCTTGAACCCACGAAATACATGGCACGCTGGGAGGAAGCCACGGGCGTCACACTTACAGAACAACGGTGGACTAAAATCCACATACTTGCGCATCAAAGCTCTATGAGCTCCAAACATCAGGAGCTCAACAACAAACTGGTGACTGTATGGTATAGAACCCCTGAGAGGCTACACCGGATGAATCCTGATGCCACCGAACTATGTTGGAGATGCGAGGAGGCAGTGGGGACGGACCTACACATTTGGTGGTCCTGTAGAAAAATAGCTCGATATTGAACCCAGGTCCACACGGATCAAGGAAATACTGGATACCGACCTCCAGCTACAGTCACTTCAGATGCTCCTTCACCATACAGAGATGCCCCTATCAAGATATAAAAAAATCACTCATGAAACACCTCCTAAATGCAGCCAAACTGCTCATCCCAGCCAGATGGCGCACCACACAGGTCCCCAATCTCCAACAGTGGATGGATAAGGTGGAAGAGATTCACGGGATGGAGACACTCACAGCATCCCTGAGGGGAACCACAGAAAGATACCTGCAGACGTCGACCCCGTGGATCTACTTCATATACCGAAGAGGGAACTAGGACCATAAACCCATGCACTTGAAATAAGGAAACTGAGACTGCTGGCATTGCCTTGGCCCCGAGGGGGGAGGCGAGGGT
The DNA here is from genome assembly GCA_933207985.1 of Pelobates cultripes. Classification (NCBI taxonomy): domain Eukaryota; kingdom Metazoa; phylum Chordata; class Amphibia; order Anura; family Pelobatidae; genus Pelobates; species Pelobates cultripes. The sequence continues at coordinate 130,881,378 of OW240913.1, read as the reverse complement.
GACTGAAGAGGAAAGACGCTGGCAGGTGCAAGGGGGCACGCTCCTCCACCTGGGGGGGCCATCCTTCTCTCCCCACACCCTTTTTATCCCCCCATACTCAACCCCTACCTGCCCGGCCGCCCTCTCCACCTGCTCTGTCACTGGTACACAACCAGTACACCAACCCCCATGCCTGTAGCCATCTTTCCAAAGAAAACTGATCTCTTTTCCTAGCAGCTGCACCTGCGCGAACGCAGTGACACTGGGAACAAGGATAGGCCCGAGTCGTGCGCTGGGCCAACTAAGGGTCGATGACCCGGCACACGAGTGCACCGACGATGACACACTGAGAACAGATAAGGAAACAGGAGGCACCATGGGTCTTGCTGCTCCCTAGACTGACACTCAGCCGACCGATAACTTAGACAGGATGCACAGGGGGGTGGGGGGTGGGCCGGGGACAATGGACACAAGAACCTGAACGCGACAACATTCGACACTAAGCCCTGGAACCCAGACGCTAGCGGGGAGATGACCACTAGAGGAGCTATAATCACAGCGACCCACTTGAAACACGGTCAATATCCCCTATAGCTACTAGATCAGACACCGGTTAACACCCTAATCATAGAACGCACGCCATAAGTGCAGCAAAGTGCACAATGTAGGCAAGAGGAGACATGAGCCTCGAAACCTGATCATCAGTTGCACTACCTAATGCATGTACTGGAAACTACTGTTAGAGAAGCCTGACTGGAGAATTATTGTAAAAAGGTTACGCATGTTGTTACTGTTTTCAGAAATACGATGTTACAATTGATGTTTTACCACATTCACACTACTCTGTGACAAAATGATAAAATGAAAATAAAGATTGTCAAAAAAAAAATATATATATATATATATGGCCTAAGTGGCAATATGTCCAACAGAATTTTTCTAGTCCTTAATTTTTATTTTATTTTTTAAACCTTAAATTTAAAATATACTTTGAATTGACATTGAATTCTCATTTCAGTGAATAACGCTGACAGTGCTGGATTAAACAGTTGTGGATTGTAGGGAATTGCAAAGTTATGCTTAAGCCAAGGTGCAGTTGTGCAGCCCTGTAATGTGTATGGCATTGGCAAGGCAATTCTTTAACTATGGCTGTAAAATTAAACAGTGGGGTCGTTCCTTTCACCTTACATCTTTATTACAGATAAATCATTTGCAGGATTTCCTGTGCAATGCTCTTGCAGCTATGTGATATAGCTTATTTTTTCTTCCCTCCTTTCTTGGCTTTGCCTTTCTTTCCTTTTCCTTTTCCTTTCTTGCTCTTGGCTCTCTTATAGGCTCCTAACCCTTTCCGTACCATCATGCCTCGCCACCAGGCTTGAATCTACAAAGAGAGAAAGTTGTGAACTTAAGTTGAAATACTTTTAATAAAGTTGGTAATTAAATGAACACTTGCACTCTGATGCATTTATTTCAAAATGTCTTCAATAATCATTTGATACTGGACTCAACAAATGCCAGGTCACCATGGCAATACTAGGTATTTGTCAGCCCATTTAGTGGAGAGGGGCCCAGGTCAGTGGCGTCACTAGGGTTGGTGTCACCCCAACCCCCTCCATGTCCCTTAGTGTTCCTCTCTTACTGCCCCCCATTCCCATTAATATTCCTCTCACTTCTCTTTTAGTGCCCCCCCACCTGTGTTTCTTTTCTCTTCCTCCCCTGTACCTTAGTGTCCCCCCTTAATGTTCCTCTCTCCCCTGTCCCATAGTGTTCTTTCTCCCCTCCCCTGTCCCATAGTGTTCTTTCCTCTCCCCTGTCCCATAGTGTTCTTTCCTCTCCCCCCTCCTTTGTCCCATAGTGTTTAAGACACTTCCGGCATAAAAGAGTGGAACCGCTGTTTAGTACATCTTCCCCTTCCAGAGACACAGGCACAGCTACTGCAGAACACCAAACTCCCGAACTGAATACAAGGAAATGCTCCAAACTCCCGAACTGTATACAAAGTAGCACTCCAAACTCCCGAACTGGAACCTAACGAATAGCTGCTAGGAGACGAACAGGAAAAGCACCAAAGCGGCTTACACTCCTGGCAATCAGTCTCTAACAGCATACAGTAAATCCCAAAGACTAGACAGAGATCTGTGTTGAGGGTCAAGCAGTGGTCTGATTTATTCAGGGCTACCTGCCCAGTATTTATGGGGACACTCCCCTAGAGGACCAGATGGGAGACTGTAACACAGACAGACATGTATCACATTCAGACACACAGAAGTAAAACATCCCCACAATGCATCCTAATTTCCCTCCCTCTATCCTGGAGATAATTGGGAAGTAATCCAATTATCTCCCAGGACAGAGGCAAATCGCCATTATACACGTGGGGACACAAAGACCGTAAAATACGTCAAAATATACATAGTTGCATGTAATACATAAAATACAGACATGTCACATATCCCCAGATAGCTGGGATCTGAGCGCACATAACTACCGAATAGCGCTCAGATCCTATACACACAGTTCAATTGCCATGAAGCCAAAGTCTTTAATTACACGAATAGGCTCCATGGCATAGCTATCTGGGTTAAAACATTCACATAGAAAAAGTCCCGATCAATCCAGCGTTCGGCTAAACAGCCATGAATAGAAGCAGGGAAGGCTGAAGTCTCAGCGGTGCCTGCACGTAAAAGTGTCCGCTTTTAGTGCACTGATTCCGGGCTGAGCACTGCTGGTTGTCCGGGGAGCTCCATAACACCGCCACCTAGCGGCCGCTAAGTGTAACCGCGGCCACCCAGTAACAGTCAATTAAGCTGTGGTTAACCGCAGCAACTAGGTTGTCAATTGACGGCACACGCTAGCTTCAGGGAGGTGAATTGAAGGCACACGCCAGCTTCCCAGTGTTCGCGCCTTCGGTATTTTGTTCAGTAGATAAAATCTACCGAACGCCCTGGCAGAAAGGCATGAATAAGCCTTTCTGCAGGGAAAATAAAGTATTTTAAAAGTCCGGTCCATAGTCTAAAGGGAGCGGGCAGGCAACCAGGCTCCTCCAATGCAATGTGGCGAGATTGCTCTCGTCACAGTGTTATTTCCCTCCCCGTCCCCTATCCCATAGTATTCTTTTCTCCCTCTATCGCCTGTCCCATAGTATTATTTCCTCCCCCCTCACCCTGTCCCATAGTTTTCTTCCCCCTCCCCGTCCCCTGTCCCATAGTATTCTTCCCCTCCTTCCCTTGTCCCATAGTATTCTTCCCCTCCTTCCCTTGTCTCATAGTATTCTTTGCTGCCCCAATCTCCTGTCCCATAGTATTATTTCCTCCTCCCTTCACCCTGTCCCAGAGTATTCTGCCCCATAGTTTTCTTCTCCCCCCCACTTCCCCTGTCCTGTTGTATTCTTTCCTTGCGATCCAATCGCACAGGAAACTTGTTTTTACTCCCCATGCTGTGCCTGTCTCCACCTTTATGGCTAAGATCAATCTCGATGGTCTCAGCTAAGCCAATGCTTTCCAATAAGAAAACATTGGGAGGCTATTGCACATGCGCTGCAAAATGCTGCGCTGCATCAGCAGCGTCAATCAGCATCTCTTCATACAGATGCATTGAATCAATGCATCTCTATGGGAAACATTCAGTGCCTCCATGCTGAACATAGGTGCTGTCCAGCACTGGACTAGGAATCCCCTTTGGTGTCTGTCTCACTAGAGACTAGAGGTGTTCCTAAGCAGCAATTTTATTTATTTCATTTTTTTCTCTGAAAAGGCAGTGTTTACATTGAAAAGCATGCAGGGGTCGGATATGGACATCAGAACCACTACATTAAACTGTAGTGGTCCTGGTGACTATAGAAAAAAAAAACCTGGCTCCTAACTTTTTTAGCCGACTGCTAGATTCCAAGCAAATTTGACAAGCCTTAACTTGCTAAATCTAATCCAAGAATATTTTCCTGAGTTGTTTACCTTGATCGTACTATCCAGCTCTAGCTGTGCTTGTCTCTTCTCCTGTCGCGCTTTCTCCTTTTCTAAACGATCTTCAGTAATCACTCTTTCATATTCTTTATACTTAAAGACAGAAGTTAAACTTATTTTCCATGTCTTAGGAACAGCAGTTACACGAATAGCGAGAGCATGGAAGTCTTTGAAGACACCTCCTCGAACAGCTTTACTCACACAAGTAACACTAAATTGGGAATATGAAACCATGGTGGACAAACACTTAAGGCCCAAACCAATAAATACTACAGTGAAAATTAAGTGGAATGAACACCTAACGGCTCAAGCTCCTGACACAAACACTTGATACAAAAAGTTGTTTTTTTTTATTTTTTTTTAAATACTTAAGGCCATCAATAGGCAAAAATGACAAATACTCTAACGTATGAATTATGACACGATATATACACGCAGTGAACCATAGCCATTAATTGACCTAAGAAGTAGGTATGATAACACTATTGGTGACACTTTTTGTAAACCAGTAGGCCAAAATACTGATGGGAATTTCATGAAATCTTTAATGTGTTCAATACTTCAGAGTGTTGCATACTTCAATATCCTTTGTACAAACAAACAAACAGAAGTTTAATACCTCAGCCTGGTCTCCCCGCATATACTGAAAGCTATGACAAATATTAATATAGGGCTATATACACTAACTATAAAGCAGATAACCCTTCCAAAATCAGGCAGAGAAATATGTACAACAAAAGAAATAAAATTTGAGTCAAAAATAACAGAATAAAAGTGTCTCTTCAGGGCAAACACATGAGTATGATACTTGCTACTATACCTGTTACTATATATCAATATAATTATGAAATTACACATCTATTTTTTTTTTCTCTTTTGGGGAAACTACTACTACTGTGAGACCTACAAGCAACACTGCTGTACTGTGTTTTGGTGCAACTTTTATTTCTTTAATTGTATAGTGAAGGCTATTTGCAGAGCTCCATGGATGTGAGACTTTATGCAAAGTTTTCATTATTAAAGGCCGGTTTGATCTATCTGTCCCTCTTCGATAGTGAAATATCCCTTGGCTTTCGTTTTTTTGGTTTGTTTCATGGCTTATATTCTTGGCTCACACTAAGATTATAACAAGTGACAGAGACTCACTAATGTATTATTGCATTAATAAATGTAACTGTTTTGTTTTTTTTAACCTGCTCAGCCAGTGTTTTCAGCAAAGCAAGATCCTTATCTCTAGCTTTCTTCATAGACTGGATTTCATCCTCTTTCCTTTCAGCGTCTTTATCACACTTCTCCATCCAGTGTTCAAGTTTGGCTTCCAGCTCCTGCAAGAAACATGTTCATCAAATGGTTAAATTCTAAGCAATGGTCAAATACAACCTAGTATATCCCCCCCTTTAATTTTCCATACAAGGCTTTTGTCTACTCACTTGCAGATGTTGCCTCTGGAAATTCTCTATATCTAAATGTGCTCTAATTTCTTCATCCGTTTTAATTTGAATAGTCTGAAATTGATTAAGATACAATGCATTGAAAACACAGCAAGTAAATAGTAACTAAAAATTAACTACACCTTGTGCTACAGAAAACATATTTTCAGATATAAAGATTGAAAAAAAACAAAACACCCTGGCAGAGCTAGATCAAGCTGTAGTAACTTATTATATGATTATAATGCAGTAAAGTGGGTACACTTTTTGTTGAAGTGTTTTCGGGTACTTTGACAAAAATGTCAGATTCCCCAGTCTGGAATTAAACAGGCTTGAGTTGATATCCATGGAGTCTGTATGAATAGTGATTCTGTTTGCAATGTCACACATTCCAGGTTAGATCTCACCTAGTTTGCCATCTCGCTGAATGTCTGCAACTATCAAGGCAAAAAGTCTCTCCAGCATCCTGACGCCTGCAAGTTGTATCTTATTGTACAAGCTGGTGTTTGTGTGTGACCGATTGGTATTACAATTCTTTTTAGAATGGAGATACTTCAGATTATTCACTTGATGAGTTTGCAGTAGTAACGCTGAAGAATATCATTCACAAGGGGAAATTTGCAGGCTAAATTTCAAGATTCACAGAATTTGCTCTCCTCTAAACTCTGCAAATCATCTAAAGAATGATCCTTAGTGCCACATTAGAACACACTCAAGTGTAGCCCCTTTGGGCTGTAGGATCAATTTGGGGTCCACAAAACCACCAAGGCCTGAGAAGAGTTCATGATGAATGATTCCTCTTACCTGTTATAGGTAGACCATTAAGCTACCACAAATCCCCTAGACCTCTTAAAAGAGGGACCTCATTAAGTGTTCCTGCTAACTCATGTGTAACTGGTAAATGATAAATACATCCAGGGTCTCAGTAAATCCCATATCAACCATACTCTAAAACCTTGTCTATACCATATCAGGGGAAGACCAGGTTCTTGCCATTATACAGGTACCATCATCGTCCCTCACACTATTGGGCGTTATTCATTAAACAAGCAATTATGTGAAATTCCCTTGTTAATTCTCCACAATTCCCAATATAGTGAAAAAACTTTGCACGTTTAGGTACCCAGTCCCTCTCTGTTACAATCAACCCTGCCCCGATTATGCTAGGTGATACACAGTCATTGTGGCTCTATAATTTATTTTTATATATATATATATATATATATATATATATATATAAAATGTTAGTTCCTGGATCATAAAATAATTTTATTCCCACTCCGTGGGATAAAGTTACCTTCTACAAATGGATGAGAGGATCATGGTGGAAGCCACTGATCAGTTTCCCTTAGGTTTAAGAAGTCCTGAGTATATTCGAGATTTACCTGTATTAAATAGATCTTAATTTTGCCCACCTCAATCTCTTGCTGCAGGTTAGTTTCAGAAATGTTACACCTTTTCTGTGTCTGGGAGATTTGCAGCTCTGTGTCCTTCTTGGCATACTTGTTGTCTATGTTGGTCTTTGCTATTGTCTCTTGCAGTTGATCATTCAGGTGAGCAATTAGTTCATTTCGATTCTAAGGAAGAAATCCTGACCTAAGAATTACAGTATCCAACACCAACTTTCTCTCTGGCACACACACACACCACAAGACCTCTCTAGTGAATAAAGTACTGCAGAGCAACACAAAACAGACAATTACATATTTATTATTTTCCAAAATGTTTGTGAATCGAAAACTAAAAGGCTTAAATAGCGGTTATAATATGACTCTGGATTTCCCCTCCCCCCCCCCCCAAAATAAGCACTTTTTACTTTAAATATTGTGATTCAGTTTTCACTTTGACCATTTGATTTATAGTCTTCATTTTTTCATAAGCCTTGATTTAATAAACGTTCCAAATTAACCAATATTGTTAGAAAATTTTTCTAAATAATTTATATACAGAAGTCACCATAAAAGGGAAACTGTCACCACTTACCTGGCCCTCTGCTCCCGTAAAGATCTCATTAAAGAGATGGGTAACACCCACCTGTGGTCTGTCCGTGCTCCTCCTGTGCTCTTCATTGATTTGACCTGTTTGGGGACCCTTCCCTGCCAGCGTCTAAATGGAGTGTTGCCATGTCACTTCATTCCTATACTCCCTAGCCAGCGCTAGCAGCATCCGCTCCTGAGTTGCCATAGCAATCACTGTGCATACATGGAGGTTGCTATTGGTAGACAGCTGTGGGACGTCTTGTCTGCTCTCCCTGTTTCTGAATTCCTCAGCATTGAGTGTCTGCAGAGGAATTGAGAGTCAGGTTGTAGAAAAGACTTTTAGAAGACCCAAAAGGTAAAATCTAACAGTATTAAATCATTTGGAAAGCTTATTATATGGAGGCCATAGACTGTATCTACTATACAGCAAATTTTCAGGAATTCACCATTGAACAAAAAATAGCCACATTTTTTTAAAAAATACCTAATTTAAGTGATTTATTCTTATGAATGCCCTATTTACACACAATTCATCCAATGTACTTAAAAAGGAAGTTTAGTGGCTGAAGTCTCTCGATCCAAAAAGGTCGAAGATCTTCAAAACCACAAAAAGTCACAGTTTACATAACCTTTATAGAAAAATGTTACAAAACACTCTCAACGGTCCTCCAGCTTACAACTTTGCACTACCCATTGCACTCCCCACCATGTTTTAGATGCTATGAATTGGAAGGCGCTCACATTCATATTTACATGTTGTAGGCCTTCCCCCAGATTGAAACCCTGTCAAGACAGATCACAGAATATGTACCATCGTAATGCTTAGTATTGAGCGACACTGGAAGCCACTCATATACTCTAACGTGCAACACAGATTGTAAAAAAAAATGTGGGGTCATTAGTTCCAAATGAATCCAGAACAGAAACTCACAGACCTCACCTATGTTAAGTACATTTCACGCAAAATAAAAATATCTAAAAAAAACAAAACAAACAAGCACAATTAAACAGTTGTTGGTTCAATTAAACAATTTGAAACTTTTTTTTTCGTAAGTATACAGGGAGTGCAGAATTATTAGGCAAATGAGTATTTTGACCACATCATCCTCTTTATGCATGTTGTCTTACTCCAAGCTGTATAGGCTCGAAAGCCTACTACCAATTAAGCATATTAGGTGATGTGCATCTCTGTAATGAGAAGGGGGTGTGGTCTAATGACATCAACACCCTATATCAGGTGTGCATAATTATTAGGCAGCTTCCTTTCCTTTGGCAAAATGGGTCAAAAGAAGGACTTGACAGGCTCAGAAAAGTCAAAAATAGTGAGATATCTTGCAGAGGGATGCAGCACTCTTAAAATTGCAAAGCTTCTGAAGCGTGATCATCGAACAATCAAGCGTTTCATTCAAAAAAGTCAACAGGGTCGCAAGAAGCGTGTGGAAAAACCAAGGCGCAAAATAACTGCCCGTGAACTGAGAAAAGTCAAGCGTGCAGCTGCCACGATGCCACTTGCCACCAGTTTGGCCATATTTCAGAGCTGCAACATCACTGGAGTGCCCAAAAGCACAAGGTGTGCAATACTCAGAGACATGGCCAAGGTAAGAAAGGCTGAAAGACGACCACCACTGAACAAGACACACAAGCTGAAGCGTCAAGACTGGGCCAAGAAATATCTCAAGACTGATTTTTCTAAGGTTTTATGGACTGATGAAATGAGAGTGAGTCTTGATGGGCCAGATGGATGGGCCCGTGGCTGGATTGGTAAAGGGCAGAGAGCTCCAGTCCGACTCAGGCGCCAGCAAGGTGGAGGTGGAGTACTGGTTTGGGCTGGTATCATCAAAGATGAGCTTGTGGGGCCTTTTCGGGTTGAGGATGGAGTCAAGCTCAACTCCCAGTCCTACTGCCAGTTCCTGGAAGACACCTTCTTCAAGCAGTGGTACAGGAAGAAGTCTGCATCCTTCAAGAAAAACATGATTTTCATGCAGGACAATGCTCCATCACAAGCGTCCAAGTACTCCACAGCATGGCTGGCAAGAAAGGGTATAAAAGAAGAAAATCTAATGACATGGCCTCCTTGTTCACCTGATCTGAACCCAATTGAGAACCTGTGGTCCATCATCAAATGTGAGATTTACAAGGAGGGAAAACAGTACACCTCTCTGAACAGTGTCTGAGAGGCTGTGGTTGCTGCTGCACGCAATGTTGATGGTGAACAGATCAAAACACTGACAGAATCCATGGATGGCAGGCTTTTGAGTGTCCTTGCAAAGAAAGGTGGCTATATTGGTCACTGATTTGTTTTTGAATGTCAGAAATGTATATTTGTGAATGTTGAGATGTTATATTGGTTTCACTGGTAATAATAAATAATTGAAATGGGTATATATTTGTTTTTGTTAAGTTGCCTAATAATTATGCACAGTAATAGTCACCTGCACACACAGATATCCCCCTAACATAGCTATAACTAAAACAAACTAAAAACTACTTCCAAAAATATTCAGCTTTGATATTAATGAGTTTTTTGGGTTCATTGAGAACATGGTTGTTGTTCAATAATAAAATTAATCCTCAAAAATACAACTTGCCTAATAATTCTGCACTCCCTGTATAGCAAACGATCTTACAGCTGTAGATGAAAATCACTACTATAAAAACCTTACAGTAAACATGTAACTGAATGGAGACAAAGTGCTAAATAAATGAAAATAAAAAAGGAAACAAAGCTCCATATGAAAATGTGATAGAACTAGGGGTACTTGGGGAGCTTCGTTCAAATCAGTTTTGAAGATTTTTTCCTTACCATTGAATTGGAGGAAAAGAGACGTGGTGTCCATATTAAAAAAGAGATGAAAACCTCAGCCCAGAAATTACATACCTTTAAACGTAGTGGTACACTGTAGGCATTGTGACTGCTTCATCTCATTAAAGTGGTTATAGTGTCTGGAGTCTTTGGCACTACCCTTCCATTTAGTCTTAAACCATTTTTTAATGAGACTCCGCAGCAGCCCATCACCTCTCTGCTGCTTGGGCTAATGAGGAAACAACCTGAGCAGCAATGGACAGTGGCGATTGGGAGAGTATCAGCTGACCATAGCTGACATTGCCAGTATGAATTGGTATGGCTAAAAGGAAAGGTGTGACCTATGTCTTAGCCATTCCTCCAGTGGAGTCTGGGCTGCGTGTGGGCAGGGACCCTTATTAAGTGTTATAGGGAAATTTCAGTCTCTTAACCCCTTAAGGACACAACTTCTGGAATAAAAGGGAATCATGACGGAATATTTAAGTGGCCCTAAGCTCAAGAGGGAGGTGTCAGATATTGTGTAGGAAGGAAATATGTATATATTGTGAGATCAAAATAATACATGCAGAATAGCAAAAATGCAATTTAGCTAATATGCCATGAGGTGCTAAAATGAAGAAACAATATGTTTTTCTCAAAGTATTACCCTGTCAACTAAAAGAGCCAGACAGTGAGTAAATGCATCTGTGTCAATAAAAGATAAGACAAGTATATGTTAATTAAAACTACATGTTAAGCAAAAATAGGAGGTATGTGACAAACTCCTCTTTTCAAGTGAGTTTGCCACGAATTCCTGGAGGAGCATGCTTGCCATCTTCCTGCCCACAGACTATGGACCTTGTATAATGTGATAAAAAAAAGTCTCCGTTCGTGTAGTTGGACTATGTGGTTCGGAAACCAAACAGCCGCACGGACTGGAGACCACCCTGGAGCTTGTTAAGCCTAATTGCTACACCGTAACAATTTCCACCTCAGTGTTCTAAGTGTTCGTCTGGGTGGCCGCAATTTCTATAGACGACCACGAGGTGGCGGCCATCTTGTTCCCATGAACGCAGGCAGCGGTGTTTGGGCATGAATCTCATGGAACTAAAATCGGACACACAAACTCCCGAACACCGCTGGATTTCCATCATCGCCTGTGTTCGGTTTTACACAAGTTAGAAGGGCACTGTTCGGTGAAATCGTTCATCTGAACAAGGGGAGCAAGCTCCAGGGTAAGACTATTGACTATGTTCAGTAGTTTGTTTGTTTTTAAACTACCGAACTAAACCAACTGCAAGCCCCTGATTCTCTGGAACTATTTTGGGCATGGGACAATGTGTGCGGTCGGTTAAACTAATGACTTCCAGGAAATTCCTTAATCCCTGAACTGACCTGGATGATTTTTGGATATGTTGGTCACCCAGATCAGGGCTATCAGGGGATGTAACTTGTGAGGTTTTATGTATTTGTAGGGTACTTTTGGTATGTTTTGGAAAAAGTATATTTTTTTTTGTGCTTGGAGATAACTGGATTAGACTAGTACAGTTCCTGATCCAATTATCTCCCAGGCACAGAGGAGGGATTATCTGATTTTGTATGGGAGTGTCCTGGACCTGAGAGCCAATGTAATTGTGTATTTGTTTCTACTGTGGTTTACTCTCAGGTCCGGCAATAGCTTTGTACACAGACAGAGTTGTCATCATGACCCTTGGCTCAGAGGAGTCGCTAAAAGCCAATTCACTAGAGTACGTCGCAATTGCTCCAAATCAAATGAATTTCAAATCCAAGCCACTGTTGTTAAAAACAAATGAATCGCAAAAGGATACGATAAAAATCACTTAGAAAAGGAACTCAGTTTCAAGTATAAATAGGAGTAATAGGAGCAACCTATTAGAGGACAAACCTAAAGAAAAGAATTATATAGATAGAAAAAATATAAAGAAATATGATCATACTTTCATCACAAAATATAATACAGATCATTTCAAGATAAAAAGGGCAATATCAAAATATTGGTCTATACTACAGGAAGACATATTTTTAGGACCTCTCCTTCCAGACCGCCCACCCATAATTAAAAAAAAATAAAAAATACCCTAGCACCTAGCTATAGTATTAAAACTGTCAATAATCAGAGAGAAATATCTAAATCTGCAGTGTGTGTAAAGGATGCTTAACATGTAAATCATGTAAGACCATAGGGAACAAAGTGGGAATAAAAAAAGATTTCATCAGTACAGCAACCGGAAAAAATATCTGATTAGAGACTATAGTGGATGACACACGGACTATGTGGTGTATATACTCCAGTGTCCGTGTGGCAAACAGTATGTCGGCAAAACCAAGAGAATACTCAAAATCAGATTTTTAGAAAATCAGAATAATATTCGAAAAAAAGATATCAATCACACAGTTCCAGTTCACTGTAACAACTGTCCCCTCTTTAAGTGGTAGACCATGATGTGTTTTGGTATAGAACATATAAGACCCCATTGGAGAGGTGGCAACAGGGACAAGAGGCTAGCACAGCGAGAGACCTTCTGGATCCATCAATTAGGCACCCTGGAACTCAGAGGTCTCAATGCTGAAATAGACATTATCTGCTTCCTTTAATGTAAATGGGATTATGGTACGCCCCTCATAAGGACCCATTGTAGGAACGATACCACTGTAAATTAAAAGTGGATTGGAACATTCATATTACTTAATTTATTCTTTCTATCAAATTTTTTTCATTTTTTCATTTTTATTCTTTATTTTTATTACTATGATTGTTTATTTGTATTTAATTTTATTTTTCTTATTATGTTTTATTATTTACATTTTTGTAATATTTTATTTTTATTTTATATTTATTTATCTATTTATTTATCCTTATTTATATTCTTTTCATTATATCTCACTACATTTTTCATGTATATATACATTTCTTTCATCTGTATATATATATATTTTTTCAGTGTGGAAAACATTTTCCATTATGTATATTATATCTGTAATTTTGAATTCTTAAGTTAAGATCCATAATTAAAATTAAATCAATTGTTTATTTTTTTTTTATTAATAATCATAATGGGTACAGTATTCCCATTTTTAATGTGAAACTATGTATATATTAAAAAAGTGAAAATTCATATTGATTCCCCCATCTGGAAGTAACTTACATACAACATGCACAGCAATTTTTAAATTATAAAGAATAAATAGATATTAACATTGTGCTTCTTTTTACATCAAAATCTCAAATAAATGCACTATATCTTATAATAGACATTCTTCCATACATGGGGAGAAATATTTAACAATAGACCTTCTTAGCACTAACTACATATGGAGTTATTGCCATTCCGTTTTCATTTTTTGCTTTTATGTTTTTTTTTGAGTCTTCAGGGCTCCCAATAGTAATCTGTTTACTGTGTAAGTCATAGGTGGAATGCATTGCATCCGTGCAAATCGCTGCACCGGAAGTGACATTCCGTTATTGCCGAAAACCGGAAGTGACATCAGAAAATCGTTGAAACCCGGGAAATTTGATTCTCTACAGCTGGAACAAGTGAACAACGCCCAAGGGAACACCAATGAAGAGACCAGCCACCCATATAAAAGAAGGGACTCTGGAGGGAGGGATTATACTGCTTACTTTTTGTGATTGTTACTGCTGTTGTAATTCTTAAGATAAGGCTTGCCCATTTCATTTTTTTCATTGAAATTTGCCAAATTGGTTATGTTGCCTTTGAGACGTATGGTAGCCCAGGAATAAGAATTACCCATGATGGCATTACATTTACAAAAGCAGACCACCCAAGATATTGCAAATAGGGTATGTCTAGTTTTTTCTAGTAGCCACTTAGTCACAAACACTGGTCAAAGTTAGTGTTCATATTCTTTTTTTTTTTGCATTTTTGACACACAAACAAATATAAATGCTAACTTTGGCCAGTGTTTGTGACTAAGTAGCTACTACAAAAGACTGGACATACCCCATTTTGAATACCATGGGTTGCCTACTTTTTCAAATGGTATGTCATGGTAGGGTTAATTTTTATTTCTGGGCTGCCATACTGTCTCAAAGGCAACATAGCCAATCTGGCAAATAGCAATTTACAACAATAGAAATTGGCAAATCTTATGTTTGACCCTGTAATTTTCCAAATCACCATAAAACCTATATTTGAGGGGTACTGTTGTACTTGTGAGACATTACTCTACTTGTAGAATGTAGAATGTGTGTGTGTATATATATATATACATATATATATATACACACACATAATATATTATAAAATAAAGCATTTTATACATATATAATGCATATGTATGATTACATTATAGGTGTATTTTGAGATATATGTGTATATATCTCAAAGTACACTTATAATGCAATCATATATATGCATTATATATGTATAATATATTATATATCATACCTATGTAATATATGTATAATATATATTTTTTACATTTTTGGTGGCTGGAGACTGCCTGATTGCTCAGGCAGTCCCCCTGCTGGCAGCTCCATGAACTTCCATTGCAGCCATGTGAGCATGGTGATTACATGGCCATGGAGGGCCAGAGAGGACGGAGCTGCAGCAGGGGGACTGCTGGGATCTCGGGCAGTCCCCCTGGACCGGGATTGCCGGTCCAGGTCGGGAAGGGGTTTAATATCCTGAAATTGCCATAACACTTAGGTGAACAAGGACACATTGGTTGAACAACCAAAGTCCACATAGAAAGAAGAATTGCTGACCAAAAGTATCTTGAAATGAAACATTCCTAAATTGTCCTGAACAAAGTTTAACCCTATATGATAATAGCTGATAATACTCCTGATGTAAGCCAACAGCTCCACCTACTGTTTGAGACATATAGAAATATATATCAAAAATTATGTCAAGGGGCGTGGCTTGGTCACCGGAGTGAATGGCCGCATGAGAGCTGAGCTCCGTCCAGAACAGGCCTTATAAGCAGCATCCCCGGCAGCTAAGACAACATGGCATCAAAAAAACCTCGAGCACAGGCAAACACTACCCCAGCGGTACCACTTACCACGTCCAAAACTTCCCTCCGACGGTATTTCGGAGAAAAACCGGAGCCGGAGAGCAAATCCAAGATGGCGGCGGTAGAGAAATCTCCCGCGCACAGCGCACCTTCTAGCCCTGCACCCTCAGAAAGCTCATTAGAGGGTAACGACCTAAAAACCCTACTCTCACAACTACCATCTAAACTAGATCTGGAACTGATGTTCTCCAAGATGGAGAGGAGCTTTGGGGACAAACTACAATCGCTCCACGAAGAGGTAAGCCAAATAGGCCACAGGGTACAGACACTAGAAGAAGAAGGGGAGGCAAGTGCCCTGCATCTCACAAACATACAATCCCTCCAGCAAACCCACAATGAAGCCATCCTATTCTTACAAAGAAAAATAGAGGATTTAGACAATAGAGGCAGGAGAAACAACCTCAGGATAAGGGGTTTCCCTGAAACACAGCAGGGGGAGACAGAAGATATCATACTCCTACTCACTGGCCTCTTTAACAAGATACTGGGCAGGCCTCTTGACACAGTCATTAAATTTGACCGCGCACATAGGGCGCTTAGACCTCGGGCACTGCCCCAGGACAAACCGAGGGATATTATCTGTAAAATCCACCACTTCCCACTTAAAGAAGCAATCCTGCAAAAAGCTAAGCACCTCAGAGAAATCAAACATGACGACCATAAAGTGCTGATTTTCCAAGACTTGGCACAATCGACCCTCATAGCGAGGAGAGCACTCAGACCCATAACAACAGCCCTTTCGGACATGAACATAAGATACAGATGGGCATATCCCTTTGCTCTTGTGGTCACACAGCAAGGGACGACGTACTCTATCTCGACACCTGCGGAGGTCCAAGCATTCCAGCAAGCCCTAAAACTACCAAAGGCCGCAGTGGAGGACTGGACTGGGCTAACACTGGGACAGACATCACACGCCTCTCAGAAAAATAAATGGCAAAGAACCCCGAAGAAGCGCAGAAGGCGTATCCCATCGGGCAATGAACAGACCACATCACCCAGAGGCACCACAAGCAGACCCACCTGAGGGATCCAATATATCCTTTATTATGTTAAGCAGACCTCTGAAGCACCTGGACGCTCTTTCTTATACGTTTGAAAGTTGTATGCCGTTTGTTATGACTTGAATATTGATTATCATATTGTAGATTAAAACTGCCTTTCGTGCGACCACCGCCTACACCCTCCTGGGGTTCGGGCCCTGGCTGCGCGAAATTAGGGGATAAAAACCCACATTTCAACTTTATAACGAGTTAGCATAAGAAAACACAGGCCACACTATAGGAAACGCTTTTAGAATGTTAAATTTACCAATCAGATTACAGGCCAAGTTCTGGACAACCAAGACCCCGTAACCCCCTAGAGGAGTCGCAGAGAGCACGTAGGACTCACACAGAGCCTAGCGCGCTAGACACCATCTGGTAGATGCATGTTACCCACATGCTCATTGTACATAGCATTCCAAGTTTACATCCCCCCATATACCCCTTTGACCCCCGAAGGTACAAGTGTAAGCATTACTACCCAGAGGAGACACGCCATCACTACCACCTGACCCCCAATGGCTGATCTCAAAATAATGTCCCTAAATGTCAGGGGACTTAATACTCCAGAGAAACGTACAGTACTAACCCAAGAAATAGACAGACAACGGGCTGATGTCGTTTTTTTACAGGAAACGCATTTAAAGGGGGATCAAACCCCTAAACTAAGGGCAAAAACAATAGGACAAGCATTCTTCAGCAACAATCACGGGGGCAAAGCGAGAGGAGTAGCCATCCTACTATCACCACGCATAGTCTTCACCCCGAGTGAAATCAAAACAGACCACTTGGGAAGATACCTATTTATCAAGGGCTCACTGAATAACACACTGGTGACACTAGCAACTATATATGCCCCAAATACCAAACAAGTATCATTTGCCAACTCATGTCTTAGGAAACTACACAAGTTTGCTAATGGGATAATAGTTTTAGGGGGAGACTGGAACATGGTCCTAGACCACTCTATGGACAGCTCCACAACCAGTAAAGACACACAGAAACACCAAAGGGCTTTATTTCAAAGATCCCTCCATGCCCACCAGCTGGTGGACTGCTGGAGAATATCCCACCCACAGGAGAGGGACTATAGCTACTATTCACAGGTGGCCCATAGTTATTCCAGATTGGATATGTTCCTCTTAGAACATAGGCATTTACACTTGTTAAAGGAAGCATCAATTGGCCACATCACATGGTCAGACCATGCCCCGGTGTTCCTCACACTATCCCTTGCAGGAACATGCACACCCACCAACAAGTGGCGGTTAAACGAATCGCTCTTGGACGACCCAAGAGTGACTGATGACCTCAATAATTCCCTCCCTAGATACTTTCTTGAAAACAAAAACAAAGACACCGCAGACACCTGGGTATGGGAGGCACACAAAGGTATCACCCGAGGCATACTGATTAAGTGGGGTGCACATATAAAAAAAGAACGCCAAGCAAAGATCAAATCACTCACAGAAGCAATAGCTAGAGCAGAAATGGAACATAAAACCGACTCCTCAGTGGAGGCGTATAACAAGCTAACGGCATTGAGAATGGATCTACGCAATATCCTTACGATGCAGGCACACAGAGCAGTACTCCTAACCAGGGGAACATATTACGCACACGGTAATAGGAGTGGGAAATTCCTGGCCAGAGCCCTAAAAGAAAAGCACCAAAAAACATACATATCCCACATAAAGGCGCAAGACGGTACACGCAAAGATAAAACCGAGGACATAGCCAAAATTTTCCGGGAATACTATAGTAATCTATATAACCTAGAGCACCATAGAGGTCCTTCCCATGACATTAAAACATATATCTCCTCCCATATCCAAAAAACAATAGACTCACACCAGTCAACCATATTAGACTCCCACATCCAGCTGGCAGAATTGCAGCGAGCAATTAAAACACTTCCTAAGGGTAAAAGCCCGGGACCAGATGGCCTAACGGCCAGATATTACCAATCTTTTCAACACATCCTATCTCCCCACTATCTAGAAGTGCTTAACAATCTACTAACCACTACCGAATTACCACCCCCGATGCTGAAAGCATCGATAACAATCCTGCTGAAACCCGGCAAGGACCAGAGCCTGTGTGGTAGTTATAGGCCCATCTCCCTAATTAACCTCGATGTAAAATTACTTGCAAAAATCCTTGCCAATCGACTCAAGACACTACTGCCTGACTTGGTCCATACAGACCAAGCGGGTTTCATCCCTGGAAGGGAGGCGAGAGACAATACCACAAGACTACTCAACCTCATATATGGTGCCTCTACCACCAGGGTACCGACAATACTCCTCTCGGTGGACGCTGAAAAGGCGTTCGACCGAGTAGACTGGACCTTCCTATTCACCACCCTTGAAACCCTAGGAATCGGCCCCAATTACATACGATGGGTGAGAACACTATATAAAGGACCATCAGCCACGATTGGAGTCAATGGGCAAGACTCTCCCCCCTTTGCCATAGGTAATGGCACAAGACAAGGGTGCCCTCTGTCGCCGCTACTATTCGTTCTGGTGATGGAACCATTTCTGAACGCCATCAGGGCAAATGCCAACATTAAAGGCATCAGGGCAGGAGACCAGGAAGTAAAAGTATCTGCTTTCGCAGATGACGTACTCCTAACACTCACACACCCTGAGCGCTCCCTCCTGCATCTTCAGAGCGAAATAGAACACTTCAGTACATACTCAAATTTAAAAATAAACGCTGATAAATGCGAACTAATGGGCATCAACCTAAAACCGACCCAACACAAACACATAAGCCACAACTACCCTTATCGATGGGCAAACACAGGCCTAACATATCTAGGCATCAAACTCGCACCCACAACGACAAGCCTCTATAGAATGAACTACATTCCCCTACTGGATAACATTAAATCACAACTCAAACACTGGGACAAACCCCACTTTTCCCTTTTTGGAAGAGTCAACATCATTAAGATGATGATACTACCAAAAATTTTATATACATTTCAAACACTTCCCATCGAACTCGGACGCCAGTTCTTCCACATACTGAAAAACATCTTCCTTACGTTTGTTTGGGGAAATAAAAAATCCCGACTGGCATATGACATACTCACGCGGGATAAAAAGAAAGGAGGTGTCGGGCTACCCCATATGTACAACTACTACATAGCAGTCCTTTTCACTAGACTCAGGGAATGGATAGATATAAAACACAAAAAATCGTGGTACGACATAGAACAAATACATGCACAGGCTCCTTTACCATCCCTCCCTTGGCAGACATGCCAACCTCAGCAGCTGACCACCATGACACACCCCCTTATTCCCCACATCCTAAAGAAGTGGAGATTGCACAAAAATACCTGGAAACTGTCACCGGGCATATCCCCATTATACCCGTTAAACCATAACCCGGATATATTAGGAGGCAGAGGGGCAGATACTATACTAAAACTATGGGGAATACAAAACCCACAAATAGGAGACTTGCTGACAGGAGATACACCCCCTAAACTCAAGCAACCCCAAATTCCGAGAGGCCACCATTCACTCATGGAAGCAATGAGATGCGCACAACTAAGACACACTATCACTCAAGCGGTACTACCATATTGGACCCCAAGAGGTTCAACCCCCTTTGAGCAATTATGCACGACCGCACAACCAATAAAACGCACCTTATCACAAATTTATAAACTCATCCAAACTAATGATAGGGCCCAAGAGACCCTAGCATACCAACGTAAATGGATGAAGGAACTTCACATACATATGTCACACCAGGACTGGGCATATGTCTTCACAAAACCCATGCACACCTCCAGTAGCCTATCAAGACAAGAGTCATTCTATAAACGTATCACTAGGTGGTATAGAACCCCGGAGGTACTTCATTTATTTTGGCAAACAGTTAGCGAACAATGCTGGAGGTGCGGGGGAGAGGTGGGCAGTATGGAACACCTGTGGTGGTTTTGCCCACTCATGAGACCATACTGGGCAGAGGTGACCTCCAAGATCGATGAGATCTTAAAACTACCACACTCCCTAACCCCCTCCCAAATTCTACTAGGGTGGCCACACTCCTTTCAATGTATGAAGAGTCAGCGCCTACTATGGCTCCTTCTGGGAGAAGCAAACAACCTTATACCGGTCCATTGGAAACAAAATGTACCACCCACAGCCAAACAATGGATAGAAAGGGTAGAGCACATGAGAGAAATGGAAATGCTACATTGGTCCACAATAGGCAAATACACTACATACCTAAACATATGGGAACCATGGCTAAAACACTGGGCACTAGTACAGAATAATCCACAATAGACGGAACAGTAATAACAATAAAAGATACCTTGTACCTCCCCCCCCCCCCACCCACTTCCCATGTATATAGTACTTCCCCGCTCTCCCCACCATTCCCTACCCCCATCCTTTCTGGGGACACTAGTCACCAACCCTGCACCAAGGTTTCGTGTAATACAGAATGATGAGACAATATCAGCGGTACCAATATGCAAAGAACAATGGGGATTGATGTATATTTGTCTATATTTGTCTATATCGACTTTACTGTATAAAATGTACGAATCACAACCGCATACCTTACCCTCCCTTCTTGCCTTCTGTATCCCCGTTATACGTTGTGAAATAACAATAAAACTCGAATTAAACAAAAAAAAAAATTATGTCAACAGCCATTAACATAATGACTTGCCCCAAAATGTAATTGGACCAGGTCACAAGGTTAATATATAAGGAATGACATATAACCCCCATGATGTACACAAAGAAAAACACACATAAATGGAGAGACAGAAATACACAGAAGGAGAAAGGAGATATGACACAAGACAAGAGATGGACAAGACGACATCCTGTTACAATCTTAAAAATAACATCCAGATCTATCGGTAAATATAAGCCAATTGTACTAACTATAAAATTAAATAACTAAAAGCTAATATTTTCTGGGTAAAAGCTGGTACGAAATACGCCAGATTGGATTTCTTTTTTTTGTAAATCTGTTTATTGAAGGAAAGAGAGGGTTACAGAAAGAATTCGGCTCGCAGGCCTACTTAGAAGATAAGGGTATTGTAGCAATATTTCCATATTTTGAGTCACATTTTTTGTGTCCACATAACCAAGTCTCCTGACAGGATTTAATTACAGCGATAAGTTACGTAACTAACAGTAGGCGTACATAGGATAACAGAAAGGTAAAGTATGTAGAGTGACAACCGTCATTGTTTTGGCGTACGTACATATGTATAGTATGTAACATCCTTATTGCTAGAAAGCGGTCTTTTGACATAAAGCGTGGCTCTAAGTCGGGTGCATTCATAAAACACAGTATACCTTGTAGCAAGAGTGCCTAATAATAGGCTGGACATAGTTAACTAGCTCCTGACATGAAAGGAGCGTAGGTGCTTTGGTCTTAAGGTTAGGCTTGGTTATCCTATGGGTGTGTTCCCATGTCCCGCAATTCGATGTACCGATAATAGTGCCAGTATTATGTATTCCTTTTTTTTGGTTTTCTTGACTCTTGGCTTCCCCCTCCTCCCCCTATCCCCCAGGCGTGCGCACTGTGTATTAGACATGTAAGAGGGGTCAGCATGGGAAAGAGAGTCGAAAAGGGAGAAAAGAAAGTAGCGGTCCTATCAGGTTCCCCCCCCCCCTTGTCCCCATATCGCGCTCCGTGGGTGCCCAGTGGTTATAGTCGCGTGCGAGAAGGGAAGTCTCAGTTGGGTCACGTATTTTCAGCGTTTCGGAATGTGTGCGGGAGGGTTGGGTCGGCGGGCCGATGTTGGTTTCATCTGCCCAGGGATTATATTTCCAGTGATGGAGTGGTCCCAACCCCCACAGCTTTGGCGGGATAGGCGCGTGATCTGTCTCCCCGTCCACCGTCACTCCCTCCCCCCTCACGAGACGTTTAGTGCCCTCCAGCCTGGTAGACGAACCATGGTTGCCACATCTCCGCGTGCCTGGTCCCCCGACCCGTCAGGGATGCCTGTAGTGCTTCCGCCAACTGTATGTCTCCGATCCTGTTTCGCCATTCTGCAACCGTGGGGGCCTCAGTTCGCTTCCAATATACAGGGATAAGGGCTTTAGCTGCATTCAGTAGGTGACGTAGGATGGACTTCTTGTAACCAGATATGGATCGTGAGTTGATGTGCAGGAGAACTAGTTCCTTGGACCATTCCGTGTCCTCCCCTAGTACCTCCTTGATTTCAGACCGGATTCCTTCTCAATATGGGATAATGATCTTACAGTCCCACCAAAGGTGTATGATCGTGCCTCTCTCCTCCTGACATCTCCAGCATGTTGGGGACGCCGTTGGGAAGATCCTGTGTAGGGCAACTGGTGTTCTATACCACATGGATATCAGTTTGTTTACTTCCTGATAGTGTGAGCTGGAGGAACTCTTGTGTTGCCATAAAAGTGCTGCGTCCCACTGTGGTTGCGATATCGGTTCGCCCATTTGTTCTTCCCATTGTCTCCTGAAGGTGTTGTTAGTTGGGGTAGCTCCCAACAGCAGGTGTTGGTAGAGCAGTGAGATTGCTTTGTCGAGTGTGGCGCCTCGTTGGCAAAGACCCTCAAACCATGTGAGGTCTCTATGTAGGTGTTCCCTGCGTGGAATGGATCTATAGTAGTGTGTTAGTTGCAGGTAGCGGAGGGACGCCATGGGCGTATTAGGTCTGTCGGCCATTAATGTGCTTAGGGGTCGAATTGCCCCTTCTTGGAGGACCGTTCGAATCGGGATGTAGTCCCCCTCCTCCAGAAATATCCAGGCCTTGGCCGAAATGCCTCCCGCCAGGTTTGGGTTGGGGACTATGGGGAGCAGGGGACTAGGGGTCGGGGACACATGGCTGGTTTTCCGTATCGTTGCCCAAGTCTTTAGCGTCTGCGTCGTCGGGTTCCCTGCTCCTTCGCCATCGCGACATCCCGTTCCCCCTTGCCATACCACCGCTTTAAGTGTGGCCCGCGATTCTCCCCCATCCAGCACGACCCATTGTTTTGGGGAATCAGCCGCGTGCCACTCCAGGATTCGTTGAAGTGTGGTGGCTTGATGGTATCTTTTGAAGTCCGGGAGCGCCAGGCCACCTCCAAGTCTAGGTAGGCAAAGTACGTTGTGGCGTAGTCGAGACTTCTCTCCTCTCCAGACATATCTAATTACCGCCGATTTCAGGGTGGAGAAGAAGGTTGTCGGTGGTGCCACGGGTATTGTCTGAAATAGGTAGAGGATTCTCGGGAGCACGTTCATCTTGAGTACTGCGATTCGTCCGTGCCAGGTGATGTGCGGATATGCCCATCTGTCAAGATCTGAGGTTACCTGTCGCAGGATGTTGGCAAAGTTATGTCGATAAAGTCCCTGCGGGTTTGTGGTGATCCACACTCCAAGATATTTCATTTTCTCCGCGCACCAGCGGAATGGAAAGACTGTTCCCAATTCCAGGTATTCTTCCGGTGGAAAGGTTAGATTAAGTACTTCACATTTTGAAAGATTGAGTTTAAATCCTGCGATTTTCCCGAATTTTTCGAATTCTAGAAGTAAGCAGGGCATCGTGACTCGTGGGTTAGAGATAAAGAAGAGAAGATCGTCCGCATATGCGGCCACCTTATGCTCCGTTCCCCTCCAATTGTATCCCGAGATGTCTGGGTTATGGCGGATCGCGTGTAGCAGTGGTTCCAGAGTCATTGCAAATAGTAGTGGCGACAAGGGGCATCCCTGTCTAGTTCCATTTTGAATCTCGAAGCCGGAGGTAAGGGCCCCGTTCACCCGGATAGATGCGTGTGGTTTATCATACAGGGCAGAGATCCACGTCAACATGTTCTGTCCTAGACCCATGGCCCTCAGTGTGTCCATCATGTATGACCAATTAACACGGTCGAAGGCCTTTTCGGCGTCCGTGGAAAGGAGTAAGATCTTGTCCCGCGTCTCCCGTGCTCTGTGTTGTATGGAGAAGAGGCGCAGTGTACTGTCTCGCGCCTCCCTCCCCGGTATGAACCCCGTCTGGTCTTCATGGATCAGGCTTGGCAGTATACGTTGTAGCCTAGTTGCTAGTAACTTCGTGAGCAGTTTCGTATCCACGTTTAGTAAGGATATTGGTCGGTAACTGCTGCACTGTTCCGGGTCTTTCCCTGGTTTGAGCAGGACCGTGATAGTGGCGGCTAGTGATTCCGCTCCGAATCTTTTTCCCTCGGTGATGGTGTTGACCGCAGCAGTTAGTCGAGGTAGGAGAGTTGAGGAAAAGCGTTTGTAATAACCTATGGAGAATCCATCAGGTCCCGGTGCCTTGCCCGCCTTAGCACTCTTCAAGGCTGCGGCCATTTCCTCAATGCTAATCGGTTCGTCCAGCGTATTCGCTGCTTCCCGTGATACCCGGCTACCTACGTTGTCTTGTAGGTATTCTTGAATAGGTGTGCTGGCGTGGCTTCCCACCGTCATATTTCCAGGGCCATGTAGATTATACAAGGCGTAGTAATATCGTTGGAATTCATTGGCGATGTCCTCAGGGAATTGGGACACTGTCCCTGTTTGTAGACGTATTTTATGTATCCGTGTGCGGGGGGTATCGCCTTTCAGGACGCGGGCTAGGTATTTGCCTCCTTTGTTAGCATGGATATAGAAAAAGTTCTTGGAGTGTTGTAGTGAGCGGTAGTATCGTTTCGTGAGAAGATCTTTCAGTCTGCGTCGGGCATCTGTCAGGTCTTGTCGGACACTGGCAAGTTGGTTTTGTTTGTGTTGGAGTTCCAGCTTCGAGATAGTTCCATATAGGTCCGCCATTTCCTGCATGGTTGCCTTCCGTCGTCGAGAGGCTATTTTTATAAGTATACCGCGGATGGTACTCTTATGAGCTTCCCAGAGTACAATTGGAGAGGTGTCTGACACATCATTTTCTTCGAAGTAAAGGTCAAGAGCTCGTGCAATTTCGCTTTCCACCTCGGGGTCCTGTAGCAAGGATTCGTTCAGACGCCAGGTCCATGTTGCCGGTTTGAACAGTGGCGATTCCAGTTCCACTGTAACCGGACCGTGATCCGACCATGTAGCGGGGTCGATTGTGGCCTTCTTCAGTCGCGACAGGCCTTCCTGTTGGATTAGTATGTAGTCAATCCGCGAGTAGCGGTTGTGGAGTACGGAGTAGTGGGTGTAATCTTTGACATCCGGGTTGAGTACTCTCCAACAGTCCACCAGTCCCAAGTCACCCATCGACTTACGTATCGAGTGAATGCTAGACATAGGTATATAACAGTGTCCCGTGGATGTGTCCATCTGAGGTTCCAACGGGGTATTGAGATCACCCCCCACAATGAGTGTGCACTCCGAGAATCCGCTCAGTTTGTTCATTGTTCTCCGAAGGAAACGTGCCTGGTTTTTGTTGGGCACATAAATGGAAGCCAGGGTGTACATTCTGTCCGCTATCGTGCCTTTTAGGAAGAGGTATCTCCCTAGCTTGTCAGTTACCTTATCTAGTTCTTTGAAGTCCAGTTCTGCTGCAAGGGTGATAGCGACTCCTGCTTTACGGGTTGTGGGATGATTGCTGAAGAAGGTGTTGGGGTATCGGACCCCTCGAGGAAGTGAGTTTCCTGGAGCATCGCTATGGAGATCCGTTTTTTCCGTAGTTCACGAAGCAGATGGGTGCGTCGTTCCGGCACGTTCAGGCCTCGGCAGTTGAGAGCCATAGCAGTTGGCGGAGCACCGAGGTACGCCATCGTCAGTCCGCCAGCCAGGAGGGGGCACGCGGAGATCCCAGCACCAGGTCTTATATTACAGCTAGCTGGAGGCCTGTCCACGTTCCCTCAAAGTCACCCGGTAGTCAGTCCACAGTGTAGCCGCAGGTGCGGTGGGTCAATTGGCGTGGGATCACCGAGTGCGCAGGGCTCCCACCCCGCGACCGGTGCTATGTCGAGACGTCAGGTACGTCGGGTTGCGGGTCGATATGCGTCGTCCTTATGTGGTAGGCTCAAAGCGACTAGGGTAGTAGGGGCGATAAGTGTACTCACACGCGGAGCACACCCCTGAGTCGGGGGGGTTGTCACAGGTCCGTCAAAGTAGGTTGTAGAGTGAGGAAAGTGTGTGGGTTAAAAAAGTGGGGAGTTATAAAGACCCCCAAGTAGAGGTGGCCCCGAGAAGGGGAAAGGAAAGTGTCCACCTCGGTCCTCCTTTGTGGAAAGGAGGGTGTAGCCGTGCGACGGCGGGAGGTGCCCGGGCCCACCCCGGTAACCAGACCGATGTGTGGGCCTACGGGAAGCCCCGACGTCTAAAACTGTGCACGGTTTTTGTTAGGGGTTAGCAGCCCCGCCCCAATCCTTCTTGGGCCGAAAGTGAGAGTGTTGTAACCGATCAATACTAACCAGCTCCCCCCCGCCGGCCCTCCAGCCTGGTGCCGGTATCGGTACATGGAAAGCCAAACATATAAACAGTAGCATACATACATTTCAACATTGTAACATATGAGGACAATACCCAGAGTCCAATCGGCTTGCCCCCTCCACCGTCCCGTCTCCCGCCCTCCCCGATTCCCCGGACCTGGATGCGCCTCCTGCATCCTGGACGTTAGTCAATGAAAAACAAGTAACGTATAAGTGACAGCATCACGAACATTAGGCATGCATACATAATATGAGGTTATTATTATGTCTCATTCCCCTTCCCCCTTCCTTTTCCTACCTTCCCCCCATCTGTCTTCCCTCCCCCCTCTCTGCTTACCCTTTGTGTGGCAATTGGGGAATATATTCAATAATGTGTCTGCGAAATATGGCCCGGGTGTCTTCTATGTCCCAGTACTATCCCCCTCCACATCTATCTATGCTAAATCCTCCTATCTGTTTCTGCAGATGTGTTGTGGCGAGTGCCCCCTACCCCTGGGTGTGGCAGCCCATCGAATGACTATCCAGAGTATAATGTGCCCCACCCTCTTATCTGCTGGTACTTGACGGAGGAAAAATATCACGTGGTGGAGCATGGCTTAACTAATGAAAGGCCTGCAAGATCCAGGGAGGTGTCATGTATAAGGCTATTGATGCGTCTTATTCCCTGTGTGTTGTGCAGATACTATAACCATTAATTCTAGGTGCAAAACATGCAGATCAGTGGGGTCGAGCATAACCATTAGCTTATGTGCAGGGGTAGTGTCCTGTACCGTAAAACCGTGGTGAGCTTCTCCTGAGTTGACAGCGTAATGCTGGGGATTCCGTTCCTCGAGTGATGGAGCTTCGTGTAGTGGTGTATGTTCATCCCCCAAAGTACTTAGCTCGTCATGTCATCTAGAGCTTGTGTTATGCCGCCCTTATCCGTTTGGTACGGCAGCTCCACTTGTTTCGTATAACGAGTGCCCCCCAGTTTCCCCACCCCAAACCTTATTCCCGTGTGATGGTATAGCAAGCTGTGTTCGAGCTCAGTCTCGGCAGGAAAAAAAAAAAAAAAAAAAGGAGAAAAATATACATGTACGTTACATCTTCGTTATCAAGCTGTGTAGGTCCCCGGATCGTCCAGCAGGGTAGCATGTTCCGTGAAATCTATGGCAAGTGCAGGTCTCCCAGGTGGGGGCGAGGATCAGGGAGACGTGCCCGGCGGGGGCGGCGACATGACCCCTTATTCTGGTGCCTCCTGGTTGTTGCGCCTTCATTGCGCTGGTCCCTGTGGCGGTCCTCCTCCTCGCCTCCTGGGTGCTCTTTGCGGCTGTGGTCTCCCCCCTAGGGGGCCCAGGATCCAATCAGGGACCGAGATATGCGGTAGATCCATTTCTTCCAGAAATCTCGGAATCTCCTCGGGCCAACGTATGGAGGACCATCCATTCTGGTGGCGGGCCAACAAGGCAAAGGGATAGCCCCATCTGTATGGGATATTCCTCTCTTGAAGGGCTGCTGTTATGGGCTTCAGTGCCCTTCTGGCCTCTAATGTGATGGGGGAGAGATCATTAAATAGGGATACCATTGTGTCCCTAAAATTCCAAGTAGGCCTGGATCTGGCCGCTTTCATGATGGCGACTTTGTCACGGAAGGAGCTGAGGCAGCATATTATATCCCTCGGGTTGTCGTCCGACGACCTGGGGCGTAGTGCTCTGTGTGCCCGCTCATAGCTGAATGTGTGTGGGGCATCCGCTCCCAGGATCATGTGAAAGATGTCATTGAGGATGTTTTCAATAGTTTGCCAGATTGGATTTCATGATAGATCATGATAAAGATTGATATCTCAAACTGCAGACTGGAATATTAATCAAAACCATGAAATACAAATAGAATATCAAGAGTTACCCAGGAATATTAATCCTATAACAATCTAGGAAATATTTATCAGATAAGAACTGCTTTAACTAAACCTGCAAGAATTTAGTTACTGGATGAATTAATTAATCATAATTAATTACTCTGAAAACAGCACTGAGCTGGTTATAATTTGGTGCTAGCTGGTAAAACATTGTCATAGAACTTTGTGTACAGATCACCTGAGTAAATAACGAACTATGTCCAGCTAAGTCTTATGAAGGGTGTTTACAATAAGCAAACAATCCATATGTGTTTGTAAATCGTACTAAGAGCAAAAAGCGAAGATTGTATTTTAAGATCCTGAAAAATTCTGTCTTTAAATTATAATAATCCATATGCTGATAAGCTCATATGGTTCTTCATAATTTAACAAATATTAACATTCTATTTGCTAATTGTCTTAATCAATAGTATATGAAGAAAATATTCCATATACTAACACGGTTGATTGAATTATCATGAACTAACAATCCTATCACTCTAAAGAGTTTGAAATTGTTACTGAGATTGTGATACTGCGCTATGCCATATCTAATTCAATATTAATGAAAAACTATTCACTTACTACCATGTTTAAATACACTTATTGACAAAAATAAATTATAATTTTTAAAATATATGAAATATTACATTCGAACAACGTGCTCTAGATCTAAGAGTTAAATAGTGGGAACTCTTCGCTATAGATGGGAGTTCGCACCAACAGAATATCAACCCCTGATATTTTAATAAAGATTATAAATTTTTATAAAAATATTATTTTTAATTAATGAAAATTAATAATAATAATTCATCTCCATAAATAACCTCACAGAGGCCATTGCTCAGACTTTTTATTGAGCTGCATTGGCAAGTCTTTGCTGGTTTAAGGGAGGCAAAAAGATCTGCAGCTTTTGCAAGTTGTTTTTAGATATATTCACAATGAAAAATACATTATTAAATTAAACCCACCAGTGAATTTTTGTATTTGGGCAGTGGAGTGTCCCTTTAACCCCTTAAGAACACATGACATGTGTGACATGTCATGATTCCCTTTTATTCCAGAAGTTTGGTCCTTAAGGGGTTAAACTGCACATTTTTTGGTGGTTTAACACCGAATGAAGAGACAGTGCCAAGAGACTACAAGAAATATAGAGTTACAGTGCCTGCATTGTTTCTGTGGCTTGAGAATGCTATTGAAGGGTTACTAATCATGAATTTATTGTGAACAGCAATGATGCTCTCAGCCAATGAGCAAACCCTGTACTGAAGAGAGCTAACTCAAGTCCCTGCTTAGGAACTTCTGGTTCTTGTGTGTTAGTAGTGGAGGCAGGTAGCAGCATACAGCCATCCCAGGTAAGCAGTCTAATTGTTAAAAAAAAAAAAAAAACTTCTCAAAAACTGACTACTTACAATGGAAGGGGGGCAGGGCACCAGGTCATAGCACCATAATCACTACAGTGCTGCAGTAGTTATGGTGTTTGTTGTGCTCCTTTAACCACACTTATTTCTTATATTTTAGGCTCATCTCTTACCCCTTGTATGTCTCTAAGCCCATGTTAATCCCCCTTACCCACTGTGTGTCCATTAACCCCACTGAAACCTCTTCTTCTAGCATCCTATCTCTTTCGCAAGCATGGCTGAGCAGGACTGCAGTAGAAGTAGAGGACTTTAATGTTTCTCTGTCCAGTTTGAAATAGGAGCTGCAAGCAGCGTACAGTGAGCAGCCAGAAGAGTATAAGATTAAATGTCTTATCTCCGCCTCCTTAAAGGTCCTCTATCGCTGTCCCGCTCTGTTACACTACAATTAGTAACAGTGCTGTGTGCACCCACTTCCATCGATTTTCAGTGCAATGCTACTGCTCTCTCATTAAACTCTACTGCCGTGGTCAGAAAACTATGGCACATGAGGCTGCTGACCCAAAAGTGCCAGATGGGGAGACATCCAACCAGCCCAGAGTGCTTCAGCACTCAGAGCCCAAGCAAGCCTGTGATGTCCCTCACTATCTGAAGTCAGTGTTGCCATGGATACCATGGCAATGCTTCAACTCACTTGCAAAGGGCCAGAACATAGTGAGAGCCAGAAGGTGTCTGCAACAATGGAAATTCCACCACGAACCACCAGGGATTAATAAGGATTCCTGACCCACCCTCCCTGCCCAAAGAAAAGTAAGGCGGCTGGGCAATAACAGTTTCTATCTAGTTTTTTTTAGTAAAAAGCAGTGTCCAGGAGATTATGCTTTAACATTTGTCTGGTTCCTACAGATGACATCTAAGAGAGAAATCCTAATTATTGTGAAATAATTCTAGCATGCACTTGTTGGAGATCACACAAATCCATTCTCATGCAGAGGTTGCATCAGGTGGAAAAAAATACATTACAAGATGGAGACTCCAAAAATCAAACAAGTGTTTTAGCAAGATGACCTACAATGACCTGTTTTAATCCATATTCATCTCACACAATTTACCTGCAACTCCACTTCTTTCTCTTTTCTGATCTCTTCCAATTGCTTCTGCAGTAAATGAATCTTGTACCTTCCCTCCTCTTCTCTGCAAAAAATATAGAACCGTAATAAACTGGCTACAATGAGAAATTGCATAGTCCATGCTAATAATATAACATCATTAGACTCTAAAAACCCACCTGCCATCAATCTCTACTTTCTTCAGACCACCACATTCTCTACCATATTGTCCTATGCACAGTTCTACAGTGCTTTCACTTATATCCATCCAGAACAGCTCCCTGTTTAGAGACCTTTGGGGTTAATCACTAAAGTGAGAATAGTTACGAATTCCAAGTGAATTTCAAATTCAAGGCCAAAGAACCCACACTAGAAGCATAGCTGACTTAAATATGTTTTTCAATTCGGCTATTTTGGCATTATTTGAATTCTCAACAAATCTCACTTTGTGAATAATCCTGCCTGTTTTCTCTGTTTCCCACATGAGCTGCACATACCATGAGATTTCAGTCCTCATTGCTAATGACAACGTTTTCCCATCAGACAAAATATCCCCAGTTCCTTCTCCTCCTTCTCCTTATCTTTCTCTGATCCTTTCTGGTTCTTTTTTTAAATAGATGCACTAATTATGAGGTAATGTATAGTAACGTATAACACTGTTGTGCGCTGACAATTGATGCAAAGCTGTAAAGTGGTGTAATTACTGTGTGAGCAGACTCCATGCTTTCCCTTTTCTCACCTCTCTATTGTCCTGCGGAAATGGTCTTTCCTCTCCTTCTCCTTTTCCACGGCTTCCTGGAGGCTAATAAATGTCCTGGAGTCTTCCAGCTCCTTTAACATTTCCATAATGATATCAGCTGCAAACTGCCTAATATATAAGAGAAATAATGACATTTACCAAATGTGTGAGCAATGTATTGAACCACTGATTAATAAAGACTAAAGCAATTTTAGCACCCAAGAGAATTTTACAAGTAATAGAGCATAAAAACTGTTTAGGCATTGTCTGAATATATTAAAACAAGCCTTAAAAGAGCTTTGTATGCCATATCTAGGTCTTACTGTCATTTCACAGATTATGAAATAGGTTACTACGATTTAAAAAACAATATATGGACAAGGCTAACACATTAAAGGGAGAGTAGTAAATGTTACACCCTTGAGCAACAGTGGGCGGTCATTACATTTATTGTTGCCTTCCTGTCATTTGAAACTGCTCTGGTCAGAACTCAGAACTACCAATCACTGGATGTTTGGTGGGGAGGGATATTTGGGGGGGAGGGATAGGAAAGGGGGTTGAACCACCTTCTGTAATCCGTAGAGATTGTTTTATGCAAAATCCTAGGAGGTCAGCCGTTTTAAAAGACCACATCTATCAGTAACAATCCATAGTTAAAATCACTTGAAACACTTTTGTTTCCCATTTTAATGGATGGTTCAAACAAAAACTCTACCTGCTGACCATGTTCCACAGCATTTCCAATATTGTCTGTTCCCTGCTAGTACAGCTTCTTTAGAACATAATGCACATACAATACACAAACTTGTTGGGGCTTTCCTCCAGGTTGCAGCCACAGCTCTTGCTTGGTTGTGTCTCCTATCATTAATTCAGTCCTTCTGGCTTACTAGTACTATGCAAGGTGAATAAGACATTGTGTCACTTTTTGGTGATAATCACTCTGATAGATAGTGACCAGGTAGGTTTTATTCCAGGCAGATCCTCCCCTAATCATATTAGGAAAGTTATAAATATATATGAAAGAATACATAAGAACAAAAGTCCCTTTATAACACTACCACTTGACAGAGAAAAAGCCTTTGACAGGATAAATTGGAATTTTCTGAAAGTTGTATTAAACGCTTTTGCTTTCTCAGGGAAAATATATTCAGCCATCTCAGCGATGTATTAATTTCCCTCAGGCAGAGTGGTCGGCGGGGAATAGATTCTGATTGGTTTGAAGTAGCCAAAGGAACTCGACAAGAGTGTCCTCTATCCCCCCTTCTTTATGTTTTGGCAGCAAAACCATTAGCTATCGATATAAGAACAAATCTCGATATACAAGGATTTAAGCTAAGTAAAAAAGAAATTAAAATCTGCCAATATGCAGATGATACATTGCTATTGTTGTCTAATCCCTACCTCTTGTTTAATACAGTAATGTAAGTTATACAGAAATATAGTAATATATCAAATTATAAGTAAAACATCAAGAAAACAATAGCTATGCCCTTCTATATGAATCAGTATGAAATAAAACAGTTATATAGTAACTATAGTTTCAAATGGACGAGAAAGAAATATTCTATAATAATATTATTATAAATAAGAAATATGGAGGGATTGATTTCCCCAACATAGAACTGTACCATAGAGCCTCACGATTGATGCATATAGTGGTGATGCATCTAGGTCAATACAAATCCCTGGGATGGTATGAGATGTAAGAAGGGATGAGAGCTCATCCAATGAAAATGATCAATTATTTGTGGCCACATAGTTGCAGCAAATATAACAATAAACAGAAAGAAAATCCTATAGAAAACTCGATTGTACAAAATCTGTTGTGTAACTGGAACCTTTTTAAGAAACATTCAGACTTAAAGAGAGAATAAAGAAAGACATTGTGTAACTTTCCCCAGATTCTCCTGTTCAAGAGGGTATGAGAAAGACAGTAAAATGAGATCTGCAGCCTGGATGTGTAACTACCCTCAACCTCAACCAGTCTGGAACTATAAATATACCCTGTGTCACTAAAGCCTTTACACCCCTACCATACCTTGTGTAGATGTATGCATATTGTAACCCTTTAAGTAAAAGCTGCATATATGATTTTGTTTTGAAAACAAAAGTTTTTGTCATTTCTGGCAGCAGGGGGTATATTGTCCCGTCCCTTGAAAGGTAAAAAAGCATGCTTCCATACAGTAGATGTTTGAAACTGTTTGCCTTGTTGTTATGTCTTACCTGTCAGCCTGTACCTTCTTCAGATTCTCAGCCTGGATTTTCTTGAGATTATCTGAAGTCAAGGGGCCTTGTTTCACAGCCCGTGTAAACTGTTCATTGCTTATTTTCAGCTTCTCACTGGTTTCCTGAACCTCGTTTGTCAAGTCCGCCAGCATGCTTGGTGAGGAAGGTGATGTTAACCGAACAGCAATGCGTGAACCTATTAGCTCCTCAAAGTTTTTCCCAAGCTGTCTTTGTTCCTTCATAATGTTACCAATTTCATTTATAACAATCTGGAGTAATATGAGAGAGGGAAATTTGTAAAACTCTAGTAAAAACAGTTAAGGAAGCGTTAGGAATATAAATATGTATTCCTAATGCTATAGTGCTCTAATTACCATTTAGGTGACCAGGCCTCCACTGCTAGGCTTATAAACGGTAAATTACTTACCCTGTCTCCCTCGCAGTGCTGGTCTCCTCAGTGAAGCTATGCCTCTTTAAAATCAATGATCTTAGACAATTCAAAGCTTTCCCATAGGAAAGCGTTGGGAGGCTAGTATGCATGCGCATTAAAACAATCAGATGGTCTCTGTCAGTTTTATTATACAATTTTACAAAACAGCATGTATAGTGCATTGGTCGGTAAACTACAGCAATCCAGATGTTTTGGACTACATCTTATTTGATGCTTTGCCAGCATTACGGCTGTAAAAGCATTGCAGGAGATGTAGCCCACAACATCTGGAGTCTCGCAGTTTACTTACTTCTGCTCTAGTGGCTGTCAGTATGACTAGAGGCAAGCTAGCTCATTGAAGTGGTCTGGGTGCTTTGTGCCTTTTGCACTTAGTGCTGCAATGTTAAACATTGCAGTTTCAGAGAAACTGCAATGTTTACATTGCAGTTCTAAATCTGCCCTCAGTGGCTGTCTATCAGACAGCCACTAGAGGGCTTTCTGAATTGAAGCGGATCTTTGATCCAGTATCTGATGCTGGACATGCTCATGCTCTGCATGAGGACCTCCAGCGTCAGATTTTTCCCCATAGGAAAGCATTGATTTAGTGCTTTCCTATGGGGAGGTTTAATGTGAGCGGCATTTGCCGCGCATGTGCATTAGAGCCAGCGGGACGTCAGAAGGAGTGAAGCTTTGACCCAGTGCCGAGGGATATAAGCACTGTGTTAAGGTAAGTAAATAAATGGGTTTTAACCCTTTATTTACCGGGAGAGGTGAGTGGGGGGGCGTGAGGGAGGGGGAGGCAGGGGTAGCGATGGTGCTAGGAATACAGCTTACCCGGACATTTGTAACACATTCTTTTTACACAAAATTGGGGCTGAATGCATTTGGTAGGATGCACATTTGCAAATTATTGGTTACTTGCTTTTTGTGTACTTACCTTCACTGCAGTCCTGCATTGCAGTGACTTTCCTGTCTTCAAACTTTCAGGCTTTTAATAAAGAAATGCTAAGCATATGCATGCACAAATGCCATTTCCTTCAGCAATGACATATGCATGCATGTACTGTGCATATGGCACTGCAAGAGATACATAATTTACATATACTTGCCTGGCATGTAAAAGAATATAGAATCTTTAAGGAATTGCATTTTTTTTTTTTTTTTTAGTACAACTAATAGCTAACTTTTAGTTAACTATTAGCTTGTGCTAAAACTAAAGCAGTGACAGTTCCTGATTAACAGAAAAAAAGACATAATGAGTGAAATTAAGTTTAACTGTCTACAGCAATCTTCTCAACAATACTCATAAGACACATAAGACATAATTACATAATACAAGCAAAAAAAGTTGATGAAATTATGAAAAGTGTAAAAATACGTACCTCTAAAATACAAGAAAACTCATGGGGTAACATTGAAAGGGTGGCACTTTACATACAGCACAAATAAAGACTTGAGCCAAGATTTCTTTGTTTCTTTTCTGTACAGGTCCTCCTGTTTATTTTTGGTCTTATTTTCTTTATGTACTTTGGTCAACCACAAGCAGATATTTATTTTTTAGATAACTAAAACTTGAAACTAATGCCATTACAGGGCCACTCTATAGTTAGGATTACAACCACCCACCTCCTCACACCTGAAGGATGATTTGTTTTTATGGAGTGGTGCTTTCTGCTTTCCATGTCTACCTATACGTCGATAAGTATTTGTGTCTCGAATGGGCTTAGTAATGCTGAGGATCCATAAAGCTCTCAGGTTTAATAATAATTCACAAAGCATACACACATATGTGTATGTGGTAAATGAGATAACCATGAAGCTGTTCTAAATATTAAATGGGCACTATAACCATTTTATCTCGCTAAAAGCGGTCAGCTGACATTCTCAAATGATCATTGTCACCTATTGCAGCCTAAGTTGATCCTTCCTCTAAAAGAGGATAGGCTGCTGGGGACCCATTCAAAATAGTTTAACACTGAATCGAAGGACAGAGTGAAGGGATTCCACTTTGACACTATGAAATGAAGCAGTTACAGTACCTACAGTGTCTATTTAAATATTTAACAGTCAATCACACAGATTAAGTAGCCAATTGTAAAAAAAAAACAAAAAACAAACGAATGTTGTTCTGGCTCTCACACTAACCCTAAGTATTAGAAAAACTTAACTAGGACACATATAATCTACCATAGATTTTAACAGAAATATGCTAGTAAGAAAAATTCAAATGAGAAACAAATTTAAACACAAAGGTGTCTGCCAATAACTACTTACATTAGGGGATGCCAGGACACTATCATAACCACTACGGTTAGTGGTACTTGGATTGTTCCTTTAATACATTTCTTGACTTTCATTCCCACTCCCCCTCTCTGACTACCTACCTTAAAAGATTCCTGCATTCTTCTTTTACTTATGCTTTTTTTGATTCTGTCTATACATTGTATATATGTATATGTCTATACAAATGTATAATTTAGGAGAAACCCCTATTTAAAAATTGTTTTTTTTCCTCTTACCTCTTAGTCAAATCTGAGTATCTATGCAGACAATGTGACTTACAAGGGAGAGCAGAAAAGACCTCTCATAAGAGGTCTTCCTGCTATTTCAAGCAAAGCAACCACAGCCCATGTGTTGTAGCTGTAAGAAAAACTCCCTAGCCAGCACTGTTAGTGCTGCTAGGGATTATAGTAACTGACTGATGTGACTCCATTCAGTTGTCGGCATGCTGGCAACGAGACTAGCGTGCTGACATCACTGAGGAGGTTTGCCCTGCTTCGGTAAGTGTTCCCAAGAAGGACAAAACAAAAAAGACTGCAGGAGGAGCTGACAACAGACTGATGGTGAATATTACATGAAAAGTCATATCCACAAAGCTGATGAAATGGTGGTGCTGAAATGAAGTATAGTGAGTAAATACATACTGTATCTCTGTGATATATGATGTATTCAATCTATTTGGGGCTGATTTTGTGAATGTTCAATTTTACAATACAGGTTCACTTTAATGTACCTTCATGCCAATTGTCAGTTATACGACCCAACTTTTACTATCTTCTATTCTCTCAGCAGGCCAGGTTAGCCACAGCTCTCTGTGGTCATCCTTGCCTCCCCTGTGGTTTCCCTGCAATATGTTGCTTATTTTTGCAGAATTTCAAGCTGAGGTAGCAGTACTGTATTATAAAGTCTGCTCCCAACATTGTTAAACACTTCTTCTATGTATATAAAAAACCCGCAAAAATAATTAATTTTTTTTAATGACTTTGCTACTTTAAGAAACTGCCTATATAAACTGATAAATGGGAAAGCCTATTTTGTAATGTTACTTACGTTTCTGCGGCCATGATAAGAGACTGGAATCATTATATATCCAAGGATGGAAAGTTGGTCGAGACTGTCCTCGAGCACTGTGCATACATGCAGTATGTCCATTGTTGATAATGAAGTCATCTTCGGGGCTACGAGCAGCTGGATCTGCCTAGAACTAATTTAATTATATATATAATCATAATATGACTGTAAAAAGAGTAATTACTATACACATGAAAAAAATTTGTGTTTTTGAAAGGTGCGCGTATACATAATCAATGCATGCCCATAAATAAGTGATTACAAGTTTAAATTCTAACAAACATAAACAACCATTTCAAGCAGCAATCAAATATTAAAGATAGAAATGGTGTCAAAAAAACACAAGCTATCACACAATTTTGGACATATGATAGAAGATGATTATTATTTCTTCCACTTTATGACTTATATACACACCCTACTATGATAAAGCATGTCCTGTATCAAGTGATACTCTGAAGTAGAGATTGTAGTCGTATTAGTCCAGTGATACTATGAAAAAGCTACTCAGCATGTTAGTTGAAGCCACATGGAAGTAGTTATTACACTACTTGTGTTTTCATTTTTTCCCCATAAACTAAACTATCTTTGGTAAAACCAAAAATGTTACCAGCGCACTTCCAAACACTAACTTCTATTTAAATAAATAAGGGGTTTTTGGTACAATTGCAATGATCATTAAAAAGTATGCTCATCTGCCAATGTCAAGTTGAAAACACTCTTTGAGATAGTGTGCTGATAACTTTTTTGTTTTGTTTAGTTCAACATTGAGGCTGATGATTACCAGTGACATTGTTGATGCCCACGTGGTGTTACCTTGAGCACAGAGCAAATTTCTGTATTTTAGATGAACTTCATGGAATAGGATATGCATAGCATGCACTATTAAAAGAAAGCTAGAACCAAGCTTATCTAAAAATCACAGCTAATTACAGGTCTCTGCAGAGCTTATAAATAGAAAACAATGGGCACTTCTTTATTTCCTCATGCACTTTGATAGTGTTTTCTGCATATTAAATTCAAAGGGAGTGCCAGAGTCTACTGATAATTAGATCTTGTTCCTAATATCATGTGTTAATATCATTTTTTTTTTCCGTTTTAAAAATTTTGTGGTTTGCATGATTGTTTCATAACAACAAAAATTTCAAAGTTTTAAAATAAGTCCAAGTCAGCTATGTCTACAATTCTACGATTCAATGTGAATTCCAAGAGAATTTCAATTGTAAGGCCAAACTAGTTGTATATGCTTCCAGTTTAGCTACATTGGCCTAATATATTTAAAGGTACTTTAAATTAATATTGAATTCTCGCTTGACTGAATATCCCTGTTTGTGAAAATCAATGTCAGGTTTATTAACTAAACTCTGAATGGTAGCAAACTGAATTCTAAACAACAAAATTCGGGCATACGTGGCTGATTTGGAAAATTCTTCAACTTAACCAAGTAACCAAGCTGTCAATATTATTATTATTATTATTTATATAGCGCCAACAAAATTCCTTAGCGCGGTACAATGGATATAGCTTGGTTATTTTTACATCAATTTTGCCATTCATGATAGAATTCACTGCAATCTGGAATTAAGTGAACAGACTCCCTGTGTCCCCTGACACCCTAAACCTGCCTTACCCCTCCTCTAGCCCTCTCCTTAACCCTTTCAATGCCCACCCTTACTATTCAAAGAGAATAAGAGGCTCCCACAAACAGTAAAGTGTATCCCAGACTGGCAGCATTAGTGACAGATTTACTAACACACTGTCCAGACATCTCCCTGTTATACACAATGTGTGTGACTAAAACTGGCCTAGCTTCAAAGGACAGAGCTGGTTACCTGCCTGTCTGCCAACATGGAGGGAATGTTTGTTTACATCGTGTTACTATGGAGACCAGCGGGGGCCTCGGGTCTTTTAATGGCCACTATTCGCCGGTTTGATTGCACTGTCCAGACATACGCCTCAGAAATATCACCGCAATGCCATGTCGATGTAGAAACCGCTTTTAATGCACGATTGCCAGAATAGATTATGCGCATTATTTTCCTCAGGCATATCCGTGGACACCTCACGTCATGGACGCTGATGATTCCCCAGAATGCAGCGCGCCGCCCCTTCCTTTTCCTCCATCTTGGATGCCAGTGAGGGTGAGTGTACACGGCGTCTCTTAATACATTCAAATATCGCCGGTCTGGCTCTCGTGGCTCCGGTAATAGTCACCGAGCCGGGGGCAGCACTTCTCGCAGTATGTCCTGGGGCGGGTGGTTGCTGTGTGCGGGGCTGGATGGCCGGGATGCAGGGCGGATTGTGTTGCCGGGGGTGGTAGGGGTTCTCTCCAGCCGTGTCTGACATGGAGACTCGGCCTCTCACCGCGAACACAGTGACTAACGCTGACCCGTAACATTCCATGCAGAGACTCCATGTAGAGCCTGGTGTAACACTCCATGTAGAGACTCCATGTAGAGCCTGGTGTAACACTCCATGCAGAGACTCCTGTGCAGGAATAAGCTCCATGCTTCCCCATGCAACACGTCCCCCATGTAACCTCAAGGCAGAGCTAGTCTGTGTGTGTATAGATTACTGTGTCATTTCCATGGTCTCTGTGCTCGGGGTGTTTACATGAGCCTGTGTGTGTGTGTGTGTGTGTATCGCAGCTCTGTGATCAGCTATCAATGAGATATATAATAGGTGTAGTGAGATGTCCAGACATACCTGACATTATTTTACTGGTCTATATTTATCTTCATAAAGTGCATTGTGTGTCTCTCACATACACACACAACCCCAGTGCCAGTTACTGTATTATGTTGTGTATATGGCTAATTATGTTGTGTTCATAATGTCATTATGTCATAATCTGTCATTTGTAATGCTGTGCTAGAATACTGCATTTACATTGCCAACCAATTGGCTTCCTAAATATTTAGGCTAGCATTGACAATTCACATTTGGAAATCCTTCTTCTTGTGTATAAGTTGCACTTTTCTAACTGATCGCTATTGCTCAGTGTTGTATTCCAGCCTGTGACAGTGGTCTTTTGCTGTTATAGTGTGGGTGGTAGGTTAGAAAAGTGTTGCAGGTGCTGATATGGTGGGTTAGGAGATTTGAGCACAAGCTATTGAGAGCTTTAAATGTTTTTGTATTGAGTAACCACTTAGTGTAAATATGCAGTTTTCGCAGTGTAATAAAATTGTTTTAAAAGTCAACTGATAAATCCAAGTATTGCTAATATAACATTCTCCCCCCTCTCCTTTTTTTTTTTTTTCAGTACTGCACCAGGATAATATAAACCCAAGATGTCTGGGAGGTATGTTCTTAAATCATATCACTCTGGAGGTTTTGAAAGGTTACTTGTAAACATGTCCTTTTGGTAACTTCATTCACTGTCCTTTCAGACTCTGGTGCAAAGCCACCTTTGCTGGCTATAAGAGAGGTCTCCGAAATCAGAGAGAACACACAGCTCTCCTGAAAATTGAAGGAGTTTACGCTCGTGATGAAACAGACTTCTATCTGGGCAAGAGATGCGCCTATGTGTACAAAGCAAAAAAGTGAGTTTTTATATATATATATATATATATATATATATATATATAGTTTTTTTTTTTTAATATACATATGTATGCATGTAAATGCATTTATGTAATATCTTATGAGATGTTTTTTGTTTGAGTTCTCTTCATTGCAATGGTTAATTTAAAAAATAAAACGGAACCTGTCCTGTTGACAAGTTCGTTCAGGTAGGTATAGCCTTAGTCTATAATATCTGGTAGAATAACAATAAAAAATATATATTTTAGTATTACAAGGGGGGTTGGCTGCACTCACCTGAACATGCATAAATGGGGGTGCTGCTGGGGGCCAAATTATAAAATACACAAGATCCAGCGCACATAGTCGATAGGTGAGTGCGCTGGATCTTGTGTTTATATATTCGAGAATTCACTCTAAACTTCAAATTTAAGGCCATAATGGACTAGGAAAATGATAATGTTTAGCTACTGTGGCCTTAAATTTGAAGCTCAGTTTGAATTCCTAATAATTTTCACTGCTATTGTTACACTAAAACGTTGCATGTTTTCATTACGAAGTCAAGCCCCAATATTTAATGCTAAATGTAACTCTGCTAGTGACATGCTTAAACAGTATGTTGTGCTTCATACTACTGTCCATTCTTATCGTGTTTCAGTTTACTTCACACTGAGGTGTCAGATCCATACTAATTGCACAAGGTGCATTTCTTTTCATAGAGTAGCAACAAGAGCACTGCCTTAGTTATGTAGAGTCAATACAGTAAATAACTACAGATTTTGGAAGGTGCAGTAGTTCAAATTGTTTTATCTGCTTGACCGTTATTCCCATTGCCCACTACTGTATGTGAAGTGCTAAATGGTAGTCATCTTTTTGAATTAAGAATACTACATGAACTCCGGATTCCGCCACGGGGGCCCTCACCCCTTCCTCCCCTCCCCCTTCCTTCCCTACCCCTACCTTATCTACAACACCGTTGCTAGAAATGGGACCAAGGATATCAGTACCTAACCACACAGGGCTCAGGTCGATATCAAACAGGTCCCCCTGCAACGAGAACGGTCTCACGCCTAATAACACGGCTTACTATGAGCTGAAACCAAAGCTTGACATTTGCGGTAATTATAATACCCAGTTATTGTATGTTTTCCTTTCTTTTTCCTTTTTATTGTATAACTCTTATAATTTCTCACAAAATGTGTGTATGAAAAATGACACCAACTAGCACATTCTTACAAAACGACCACAATCACGCGAACTGTAACGATGGTATAATCAGATGTAAACTGGATTTACGGATTGGTTACCAACCAAAGCGGATTAGTGCCTACACCGTGTAATGCATGTGGTTCTTCATCATTGTATCACACTGTCATGCCAAAAATAAAGAATAAAAAAAAAAAAAACTACATGAAGCTTTAGAGTGGTTTTTGTTGAGTCCTACAAACTACCTTCCCTACACAGTGCCTACTTTAAAGTAACACTATAGAGCCAGGAACACAAAATTTCTGACCCCTATAGTGTTAAAATCCAATTTCTCTGGGGGAAAAAGGTGTTTACTGCAAAAAGCCTGAATGGACTGATTCTACTCACCAGAACAAATACAATAAGCTGTCGTTCTGGTGACTATAGTGTCCCTTTAAGGATAGTTTGATCCATCTTAAAGTGGCACTGTTGCCGTCTCCCTGCAAATTGACTGTTTCATAAAAATAAAATCTTCAATTTCACTGAAATTACAACCCAGTCAAAAGCTATACTGAGACAAACCATGGACCAGATGTCCCCACTGTCCAATGCAGGAAATTGGTTCGATCTATTG
The DNA here is from genome assembly GCA_933207985.1 of Pelobates cultripes. Classification (NCBI taxonomy): domain Eukaryota; kingdom Metazoa; phylum Chordata; class Amphibia; order Anura; family Pelobatidae; genus Pelobates; species Pelobates cultripes. Next base: position 130,838,354 of record OW240913.1, on the reverse strand, counting down.
AGGGTCTCGTGGAATCCACCATAAACTTTAGTGCTGTACCCCCGCATATTTAACTGCAATTTCCATACTTTTTTTTTTTTTTGTAATGTTTTTGGCCCACTGGTCTATTTGATATGACTCTGTGCTCTTTGTCAATCAAGTTCAATGCTTTCATAAAGCCATATTTTAAACATTTATTTTTATTTTTTTTAAGCAACACAGTAACTCCAGGTGGCAAGCCCAACAGGACCCGTGTAATCTGGGGAAAGGTGACCCGATCTCATGGTAACAGCGGGATGGTTCGTGCCAAGTTCCGCTCTAACCTCCCAGCCAAGGCCATTGGACATAGAATCCGTGTGGTAAGTCTGAGGGATATGATCAAAAAAAAATTGACTTAAGTAAAACTTGAAATTATTTTTTGTTTAAGACAAATCTAACACTGTCATTTTTTTCTCCCCTTAATAGTTTTAATTACAATACAAATAGCTGGGTCTTGTCTGTTACCATTGTAGCAAGTCACACCAACATACCAAATTTATGTCTAAATGTAGATGTGTCCCATTACGAAGAAAACTATTACAGCCCTCTCCAAGTGTACATATGAAGTAATTTAACACTTTCTAGTAAAGTCCATTAGCTGATGATGGTGGCAAAACAAAAAATGAGTGTTGGAATTATTTTCTCATTGAAATGTGCTTTGGTCAGACCATGACTTTGTCCTCCATTTTGTGTCATCATTGCACCTATAGGTCTATCATGGCTACTGCACACACTTAGTTTAACCAGGTTTTTCAGATTGATGTGCTTTTTATAGTCTTAATGAGCTTCAGTTCTATGCTGTTTTTTGTTTATATTGTTGTGCTTAAAAAGTGATGTTCTATGCTACTAGACAAGTCATAAAACTTTTTTGCCACTGCAAGGTATAGGGTGAATTTCTACTGCCAGAGCTAAATTTCCATTTGCCAATGGTCTGCACCATGTAGAAATTTTGAGCCTTGTGTACAACTGTACTGCCATTGTGAAAATGTTCTGTCAAAACCTGTGGTACTAATTATGGCTGTAAATGGCTTAGAGTGCAGTCCCACCATTGTTGGCCTATCGTAGCTGTCTAAAGCTTATTTTAGACTTTACAGTGCAGTGTGTGCCTTTTAAATTATCCTTGTTATACCAGTTGTATTCGAACCATGCTTATTGCTGGATAGCATATTTTCTAACAGTGTAAATGTCAAACAGGGTTGTTTACGTAAAGTGAATTTTCAAATAAAAGTCCAAAATAGCTAACTTTGCAGAAATCTCAAAGCTTCCAGGTTGGCGCTTTTGGTCTAATATTTTTAAATTCTTTTTGAGTTCCTGCCAATTCTAGCTTTTGGTTTCTGGTTAGTGCTCATTTTCCCCATTTATTATGGGCATATACATTTTTCAAATCAGATTGAAATTTAAAGGTGCAGTCTAAGCATTATGACCACTGTGTGCATTGTGCTTATGGTGTGAGTCTCCTCCACTGGTTCCATGTTAAAATGCTTTCAAGTGAATTTTTTTTTTTTTTTTTTCTAAAGCGAGAGGTGGTCCTGTAATACCCATTGTATAGCACTTTTTGTGTTGCTCATGCTGACCTTCCATTTCCACATTAGCAATATAAACTTTGTTGGCATTTAACAGGCTGAGTGCATTAGCTGACAAGTTTTTAATTCTGAGCGGGAAGGAAACTTGATTCACAGCCTGCTAGCCCCATCATCACGTGCTAGCAGGCTGCTCCATAAAACGTTTTTTTTTTTTCTTTTTCTTCTTCTTCTTGATGTATTTGGTATTCATTATGTCCTATGTCAACCTTCAGTATTTATGTGAATTTCATAAGAGGGCTTGCATGGTGATCAGGGCAGTGCTTTTTTTTTGTTTGTTTTTTTGGTCCGAAGGGCATCTCTAGGGTGTTTTCATGCAATAGATTCTGCATGAATGGGGAAACGTTAGGATTGTATAATACACTTAATGTTATTGATACACCGTACACTGAAATTGTGTGGCTTTTACTAAACCTTTTTTTTTTTTTTTCTTATATTTTACAGATGCTTTACCCATCAAGGATTTAAATATTACCATTTGAAAATAAAACCATTCTGGATCTTGATTTTTGAGGCTTTTTTTTTTATGTTGAATGTATGTTTGTGTTAAAGAAGTAAGTTCAGTTTGTATAAATGCAATGGCATGTGAGTGAAAACTGTGCAGATTGACTTATTGATAATAATAATAATAAAAAGAAATCTCACTCCTAGAGTGTAGTGTGTTTACAAAAGCCTTGAAGTTGCCATTAGTTTACCTGGGGTACGCCAGGAACTTTTCCTGCTGAAAATGTCTGGCTTTCTTGAGCTAAATCCTGCACTACTGGGCATAGGTCTTTGCAAAGATCTTCCTGCTCTTATGGAGGATGTGACCAGCACCCAGCAGATTCCTATTTTGTTGTTATACATTTAGGAAAGGTTTTGATTACTTATAAACACTGTATAAATAATTGAAATGGAGTTGCAATACATTTAATGAAATCAGTATTGTAACAAAGCTAATATTGGTGTAAAATATAACCTTTTAAAACTTTAGGCTGCTTCAACTGTCTGATTTAAAGAAATCTGTCAAGCACTGGATTGCTCACTCCTTTCCTATGCTCACTAGCAGCACTGTGGTTGCTATGCTTGAGAGAGCAGAATAGTTGGCCTGTAGAAAGTCTCTTCTGCTCTTGCTTAAGTTCATAACTTAAAGGGACACGAGTCACCAGAACAACTACAGCTTATTGTATTTGTTCTGGTGAGCAGAATCTTCTTTTTTTTTTTTTTTTGCTGGAAACATTGTCTTTTCAGAGAAAATGCAGTGTTTACATTACAGCCTAGGGATACCTCCACTGGCCACTCCTCAGATGGCTGCTGGAGATGCTTTCTGGGGCAGCGCTGCTATTCAGTGTCTCCAGCCTCTGCATGCAGACACTGAACTTTCTCCATAGAGATGCATTAATTCAATTCATTTCTGTGAGGCTGTTTGGCTTGCTCTGCCTCTGCCCCTGATCTCCTTCCTTGACAGTCTCAGCCAATTCAATGGAAAAGCATTGTTATTGGCTCATAAAATCACTTCTGATATCAGCCAAGCAGGCAGATTAGAGGCAGCAGCTGCAGACTTGAATGCAGGTGGTCCTCGTTTTGCGACATACCTGTTTTACAAAGGCTCACACTTACGACCAGCTCTCTTGTGGGGTGTGAATTAGAGGGATTCCCTGCTCTACTGCGTTCTGGGATATTTCCTTCTCTTGTGCATTCGTCTATGTTCATGGACTTTTCCCTGAACATAGAACGCAGCATAGCCGGGAATTAACTTCTTCTTAACTTCTCACTTAACGACCAATTCGTTCTACGACCGGGTCATAGGAACGGAACCCGGTCGGTAAGTGAGGACTGTCTGTACAAGTAAAATTTTACTATGTATGGAGGGGTGGGGGAGAGGAGGCAGGTGGGCTAGTTGTTAATTTTAATGCTATATGGTCAGAAATACAAGTTTGTGTTCCTGACCCTCTAGTTTTTCTTTAAAGGGACAATATAGGCACTAGAACAACTACAGCTTATTGAATTTGTTCTGGTGAGTAGAATCATTACCTTCAGGGTTTTTGATGTAAACACAGTCGTTTCAGAGAAAATGCAGTGTTTACATTACAGCCTACTGATAACTTCACTGGCCTAAAATGCATCCAAACATTCAGCGTCTCCTCCCTCTGCTTGCAGACACTGAACTTTCCTCATAGAGATTCATTTATTTAGTTCATCTCTATGAGGAGTTGTTGATTGGCCAGGACTGCGTTTGAATCATGCTGGCTCTGCCTCTTTGTCAGTCTCAGCCAATCCTTTGGGGAAGCATTGTGATTGAATCAGGCTACCACTTCTGATGTCAGCAGACTGCTTGTTTTTTTTATTTGTTTAGGCAAACCGCATTCAGAGCTACAGCTTCTGGCTTGAATACAGTAAGATTTTGCTATATTTATCGAGGCATGAGAGGCGCGGGGGAGGGGGCAAGATGGTGGCTTTGGCACTATAGGGTCAGGAATACATTTTTCTGTTCCTGACCCTATATTGATCCTTTAAGCAATTTTTTTAAAGAGCTTTAAATTCTAGCTATGCATTGTGGATTCATATTTTCCAGCAAATGTTTAGACTGCGAGAAACACCTATTTAAAAATAGGGCTTTCTCCCACATATTAATTCTTCGGTATAGACTGTGCTAAAGTTTTTAACAGCCTTCATTTAAGGAAGCATGCAGTAAAGAGCAGTTCGTACAAAAGCGTACATACACAAGTCTATCAGGTCGTGAGTTTGTATCCAGTGAGACAGTCCAGATGTGTGTTGTCCACTCTGTATCCAGATGTAGGAAGGACAGCATAGGACTGCTACATTGTATTTTCAGCTTCACCCTGGGTCCAAATATTGGTGCCATGTGACCTCCAAGACCCAGCAAAGGTTCTGATGTTATTAACTTTACAGAGTTGCCCAGAGCCAGAAGAAGGTGAGAAAGATCACATCTGGTTGCTGAAAGATTGCCATCTGAGTAGCAAAGGATATCTTTTTGGTACTTTTACCACAGAAGTGACTTATTTGAGACAAAAGCCCTGTGCAAAGTGTTTTCAAGAAAAGTGGGCATACCACCCCATTTGGGTCCTATCTGACACATTAAGGTCAGGGTTAATGACAAAGCAAAACTGAAAATAATAATGCAAATATGAACTGTTCATTGATTAAGGTTTCCAGAGTTGTAGAAACGTTAACATACCCTCTCCAGTGTGTATTGCGAGTGCTACTATGGCAGACCTGGAAGTGGGAAGGCTGATATTGCTGCCATGTTGTAATACAAAAGAGTTGTGTGGACTTTTGCAAGTCCTCCCCTTCTAATCCTGCCCACACTTTCTATGACTCTCCACTCACAAACTTCCCAATGCAGATCAATGAGAAATATTTGCAAGGCAGGTGCTCTCGACAATTGCTGCCTTTTGAGTTCAGCACATTTAAGCTAACCAAACCAAAAAGTAACAGGTGCTGTTGTCTGCTTGAAAACCATAATTTATTAACGCCGTTAAGGCGTTCTATGATGTCCCGGCTTTAAAGCCGTTGCAGCGGCATAGAACACCGTAACGGCTTTCAGCCCCAGGAGACTGCAACTACTTACATCCGTCGCGATCCTCTTCGGGAGGACTGCCTGACAGCCCAGGCAGCCCTACCCCGGCAAAGAGCGATCACATGGCTCCCTATAGCTGGCTGTGGATCTGCCAGCAGGGGGACTGTCTGAAATATCAGTCCCCCTGCTGGTGGGTAGTGTTAAAAAAAAAAAAAAAATATGTTTTTGGCCAGTGTTTGTGACCAAGTGGTTACTAAAAAAGACTGGACATACCCCATTTGCAATACCTTGGGTTGTCTTCTTTTGCAAATGGTATGCCATCATGGGGGTAATTCTCATTCCTGGGCTACCATACGCTCTCAAAGGCAACGTAACCAACCTGGCCATTTTCAATGTAAAAATATTTGACCCATATATTTGACCTTGTAACTTTCACAAATGCTATAAAACCTGTACATGGGGGGTACTGTTTTACTCGGGAGACATCGCTGAACACAAATATTAGTGTTTAAAAACTGGAAAACGTATCACAACAATTATATCATCAGTAAAAGTGCTGTTTGTGTGTGAAAAATGCAAAAAAAGTAACTTTCACTGACAATATCATCGCTGTGATATGTTTTACTATTTTGAATCACTAATATTTGTGTTCAGCGAAGTCTCCCGAGTAAAACAGTACCCCCCATGTACAGGTTTTAGGGTGTCGTAGAACGTTACAGGGTAAAATACAGTGCTAACAAATTAAATTCTCTGGAATTTCGGCCTGGGTTGGCAGGCAGGTCCCTCAAATTGCAATCAATAAAATTACTGAATTATGTAAAAATATTACATAAATACGCACGTAGAATTTAAATATATATGCATATTTATATATTTGAAGTCTACGTGTATATTTATATAATTATTTATGTAATTTTGTATATGGACGTATGTATATTTCTTATTATTTTTATTTATTTTTATATACATAGATAAATATACAAATTCATTCTACAGGGAGTGCAGAATTATTAGGCAAGTTGTATTTTTGAGGATTAATTTTATTATTGAACAACCATGTTCTCAATGAACCCAAAAAACTCATTAATATCAAAGCTGAATATTTTTGGAAGTAGTTTTTAGTTTTAGCTATGTTAGGGGGATATCTGTGTGTGCAGGTGACTATTACTGTGCATAATTATTAGGCAACTTAACAAAAAACAAATATATACCCATTTCAATTATTTATTATTACCAGTGAAACCAATATAACATCTCAACATTCACAAATATACATTTCTGACATTCAAAAACAAAACAAAAACAAATCAGTGACCAATATGGCCACCTTTCTTTGCAAGGACACTCAAAAGCCTGCCATCCATGGATTCTGTCAGTGTTTTGATCTGTTCACCATCAACATTGCGTGCAGCAGCAACCACAGCCTCCCAGACACTGTTCAGAGAGGTGTACTGTTTTCCTCCTTGTAAATCTCACATTTGATGATGGACCACAGGTTCTCAATGGGGTTCAGATCAGGTGAACAAGGAGGCCATGTCATTAGATTTTCTTCTTTTATACCCTTTCTTGCCAGCCGCGCTGTGGAGTACTTGGACGCGTGTGATGGAGCATTGTCCTGCATGAAAATCATGTTTTCTTGAAGGATGCAGACTTCTTCCTGTACCACTGCTTGAAGAAGGTGTCTTCCAGGAACTGGCAGTAGGACTGGGAGTTGAGCTTGACTCCATCCTCAACCCGAAAAGGCCCCACATGCTCATCTTTGATGATACCAGCCCAAACCAGTACTCCACCTCCACCTTGCTGGCGTCTGAGTGGGACTGGAGCTCTCTGCCCTTTACCAATCCAGCCACGGGCCCATCCATCTGGCCCATCAAGACTCACTCTCATTTCATCAGTCCATAAAACCTTAGAAAAATCAGTCTTGAGATATTTCTTGGCCCAGTCTTGGCGTTTCAGCTTGTGTGTCTTGTTCAGTGGTGGTCGTCTTTCAGCCTTTCTTACCTTGGCCATGTCTCTGAGTATTGCACACCTTGTGCTTTTGGGCACTCGAGTGATGTTGCAGCTCTGAAATATGGCCAAACTGGTGGCAAGTGGCATCGTGGCAGCTGCACGCTTGACTTTTCTCAGTTCATGGGCAGTTATTTTGCGCCTTGGTTTTTCCACACGCTTCTTGCGACCCTGTTGACTATTTTGAATGAAACGCTTGATTGTTCGATGATCACGCTTCAGAAGCTTTGCAATTTTAAGAGTACTGCATCCCTCTGCAAGATATCTCACTATTTTTGACTTTTCTGAGCCTGTCAAGTCCTTCTTTTGACCCATTTTGCCAAAGGAAAGGAAGTTGCCTAATAATTATGCACACCTGATATAGGGTGTTGATGTAATTAGACCACACCCCTTCTCTTTACAGAGATGCACATCACCTAATATGCTTAATTGGTAGTAGGCTTTCGAGCCTATACAGCTTAGAGTAAGACAACATGCATAAAGAGGATGATGTGGTCAAAATACTCATTTGCCTAATAATTCTGCACTCCCTGTAAGTGTATTTTGATATAAATATATATATATTAATTTTAAAATACAGTTAGAATAAAATTTCATATAGCTATATAATTTTTGTAAATTTTTATTATTTAAAAAAAAAATTATTTAATTTAAATTACTTACTATTTATATTTTATAATATATACACACACTATATAGTTATTATATATATATATATATACACACACATACACACGTGTAATTTAATTATAAGTGTATTTTTATATTAATATAAGTACATATTAATATAAAAATACACTTAGTATGACATATATATATATATATATATATATATATATATATATATATATATATATATATATATATATATATATATGATATATAGACATATATTATATAGATATAATATGTCTATATATCATATATACACCTATATAATTATTATTATTTTTTTTATTAACATTAACTTTAATTTATTTTTTGATTTTACACTAGCAGGGAGACTGCCTGTCAGCACAGGCAGTCCCCCTGCAGGCAGCACTATGGACACCTATTGTGACCATGTGATCGCTGTGTTAAGCGATCACATGGCCACAGGGGTCCTAATCTGCCGCGGGGAGACTGTCTGGGCTGCAGGCAGTCTCCCCACAACCGGAGCCACGCTGATCGCCGCCGGGGGAACGACGGCGATCAGGTAAGTAGCTCAGACCGTTAGGACGGTTCAGGACCGTCATCGGTCGGCAACGCAAAAATGCCGATGACGGTCCAGGACCGTCCTCGGTCCTTAAGGGGTTAAAACACTAATATTTGTGTTTAGTGGAGTCTCCTGAGAATAACAGTACCCCCCCATGTACAGGGTTTATGGTGTTTTGGAAAGTTAGAGAGTCACATATAAGGCTTGCATTTCATTTTTTTGACATTGAAATTTGCCAGATTGGTTATGTTGCCTTTGAGAGCGTTTGGTAGCCCAAGAATGAGAATTACCCACATGATGGCATACCATTTCCAAAAGTAGACAACCCGAGGTATTGCAAGTCCAGTCTTTCTTAGTAGCCACTTAGTCACAAACACTGGCCAAATATTAGTTTTTTGCTTTTTTCACACAAAAAAAATATGAACACTAACTTTGGCCAGTGTTTGTGACTAAGTGGCTACTAAAAAAGACTAAACATACCCCACTTTCAGTACCTTGGCTTGTCTACTTTTTCAAATGGTATGCCATTATGGGGGTATTTCTCAATCTTGGGCTACCACACTGTCTCAAAGGTAACTTTACTAATCTGGCAAATTTCAATTTGAAAATGGAACGTTCCAAAACACCATAAAACCTGTTAATCGGGGGTACTGTTGTACTCGTGAGACATCGCTGATTACAAATATGTGCATTTTTTTTTGCAGTAAAACCTAACAGTATTATGACATTAACAGCTAAAATGTCAGACGGAAATACAAATTAAAAAAAAATCCTATTTTCTCAATTTTAAAAAAAGTTTTATTCATAAGAAATTATGTTCCATATATGAATAGTTAATGATAAATTAAAGCCCTGTTTCTCCTGAAAATAATGATATATAAGAAGTGTGGGTGCATTTAATGTGACAGCGGTGAATTACGGGTGAACAGACCTATAGCGCAAATTCCAGTTTTTGTTTTCATTTTGTTTTGATCAGAACATGTACTATGGACTCCGTCCTGAAGGGGTTAAAGTGCCAATTTCTAGTGAAATATAGACTCTTTAAAAAAAAAAAACACTTTCCATATAAAGCTTTTCAGCAAGCTAAAGTGCTTTAGGGATCTGAAGTGAAGGGCGTTTGAATGTCCTGTATAAGTTCCAGCTACTGCCACTGCGGTTCTTAAACAATGTTAAAAATGTGAGACTCAAAATAAACGGAACAAGTGCAGAAGCATGCTTGTGTAACAAAGAGCTACTTAAAGTGGCTCGATCACTTCAAACTTACCTTTCTCTTATTGCTTTGTCTTTCAGAATCTATTCTTCGTTTTTGATCTGTTTCTTTTTAAAACATAAGACAAACACTTGTGTATTTTTCCTTCACGTGGCAATTTTGACAAATGGTGGATTTTAAGGTTAACTTCACTGCATTTATTAATTGAGCATGAAAGTGGAGCCTGCTTTACATTCCACCCTTTGTCAAGCAAAGGAAAAATACAGAATGGTAAGTTTGAGGTGAAAACACAAAATTAAGTTTGATGAAGGACATCCAAAGTTAGAAATGATAGGGTGAGAGATTCTTTGTCTGTGTATGAGACATTACATACAAAATGTCTGTAACTTTAAATATCCGTCATGAAACTTAATTAGTACTTGATTGCACCAGCATGCTTGCTGCACTTGTTCCATTTTTCTGCTTGTTTCTTACCTGCAATATAAGTATAATTTGACAATTTAAACATAAATACCGCACTCAATGCATTTATTATGCACACTAAGAAAAAATTCAAATATACGTATGTGGGAAAAATTCATTTATTAATCATTACTTCAGTGTATTTCATTGGAGAAAAGGGCTACTATAGACAATTGGTGATCCCTTCATAAATTCATATATCATACACATAGCACAAGTTCATGATATATACTAATACTGTTTACAAATATTTACAGTCCTAATATCCCATACACGTTGGCAGTCCAATAGTGCACTAAAAAAATATTTGATAAATGGGTGGATCTCACCAAAGGTGGTAGTATCTTCATAGGGATGGACTATAATGATATTGAAGGTGTTCTTAGGCTGTAGAGGGGATAAATCAGTGGAGCAGTAGAGGAGAGAGTCCTACTGTGTCTGTTGTTCATTTGAGACTTACAGAATTATATCCAGCATAAAGGACAATGAACTTATGCCCCATTGAGAAACCTAGCTGCAGCAAATAAGATCTTTAAATGGCCAGGGAATACAGTTGATTTCTGCTCATAATCTTTTTAGGAAGTGTGATAAAGTGGATGACTAGCAACAAAATAGAGAAAATTTATAACAAGCTTAACGTAATTTTCTTTTCCTGGCTATTTAATATCAACGGGATAAAGAAACCGTAGACAGGACACTCTTCCCAAAGGAGGTGGAAGGAGAGTCTACATTCAGTTTGTAGTGTTTCAAGAACGTCATCGGGGAAGACCAGGTGGCTGCCCTGCAAATATTGTATGGAACCTCTGCCCAATTAGCCCATGAAGTCGACAATGCTCTAGTAGAATGAGTTCTTATCTTCATTGGAGGAGATCGACCTTGAGAGGTATGTGCTTTCCTGATTACCAGTGAAATCCAACGTTTTAATGTAGATTAAGAAGCCGCCTCACCTCTCCTGGCTCCCGACGGTAAAACAAAGAGTTGGTCAGTTTTTCGGTAAGACTCAGAACACTTAAGGTACATAGACAGGCAGTTCATGACATCCAAACGTTGCCATCTAACCTCCTCTTGTGAAGAAGGATTGGGGTAGAACGATGGAAGGACCACTTCTTGAGAGAGATGAAACTGAGAGACCACTTTAGGAAGAAACTCAGGTTTTGGTTTCAGACACACCCTATCCTGATAGAATTGTAAACAAGATGATAAGGTAGAAAATGCTTTGATCTCCGAAATTCTTCACAAACTAAAATAGCTAATCTAGAATAATTTCTCCAACTCAGCTATAGTCCCAATTTGGCCATTTTAATCTGAAATTTTTAATTTGGATTTCAATTTACAATTTGGTTAATAACTGGAGAGCTAGGGAACATGTGGACTATGTCACAAACTGGAGATCAAACATTTACAAAGGTTATTTTTCGATTGTAATGAGATACATACATATAATTATTACCTTGACTCTGTCTTTTCTGCCGCCAGACTTGATTTTCACATTGGGATTCAGTGGGCTGGGTCAACCTCTGTGGAAATTACAAATGCACGCAATAACATTTATATACACACACATTAATATACAGACACGTACATAAATACACACTCAAATTTATATAAACACACATAGTCATATTAATACACACATTTTGTTTTTTAGTGATTTGTTGCTGGGATCAGCCTGTACATTGACTGCATAGCTTTCTGCAGCTCTGTACTGATGCCGTGTCTTCAGCACAGGTAGCAGTGCCTGCACAGGAGACATATGGATTCTGTGTGCAACCCCCTGCCACTTGTAACCTGAAGCAGACTGCCCCTCCCACCTTTATTATTATTATTATTGGTATTTATATAGCGCCAACTAATTCCGCAGTGCTCTTGTGGAAGTAATTGCCACCAAAAACAAAGTTTTATACGTCAGGAGGGTAGCATCCAAACTCTCAAGAGGAACGAATAGATCCTCAGTTAGATATCTGAGCACCAGAGGAAGGTCCCAAGGAGGGGTAGTAGATCTGGAAGGAGGTCTCAACCTGAAAGCTGCCTTGAAGAACCTGGAGATCAAAGGATCCGAAGTCCATGAGATGTTGCACAAAGCTGAAAGTGCCGAAGACTGAACCTTAAGAGTGCTGAGGCTAAGGCCCTTATCCAGACCCTCTTGCAGGAACTCCAAGATCTCAGTTTTGTGAGGATGCAGGAAGTCAACATTTTTGGCCGAAGCCCATTCCCGGAACACATCCCAGATCCTATGGTAGCATGGGGAAGTAGAAGCTTTCCTTGATTGCAAAAGGGTATTGACCACTGCTTCTGAGAGACCTTGTAGTTGAAGTCTTTCTTTTTCAAGACCTATACCCCCAATTTGAGGCGTTCCGGATGAGGATGGAATATTGGGCCATGCGTTAGCAGATCTTCCATAACAGGAAGAGGCCAAGGCTGTTCTTGGCTCATCATAGCCAACAGGGGGAACCACGGCCTCCGAAGCCAAATCGGAATTATGGCTATAACCTTCTTTCCCTCCGACCAAACCTTCCGCAGGAACCTGGGTATCACGGGTAGGGGAGGGAACACATACCCAAGATCGAATGACCAAGGAAGAGAGAGAGAATCCTGGCACATTGCCTGACTGTCCGGGTTGGAGGGAGAAGTAATTCTCCACCTGATGATTCTGGGAGGACGCCATCAGGTCGATCTGGGGCATGCCCCACCGATGGGCAATTCATGCAAAGACTGCCAGGTGAAGTTTCCATTCTCCCGGAAGAATTTCCTTCCTGCTGAGGAAGTCTGCATTCCAGGTTCTCCGAACCTGGAAGATAGATCGCCTTCAGACCCTGGAGATTAGTCATGGTTATTGTCATCAAGGGAGCTAGTTCCTTCAAGAGCAATCTGCTTCTTGTGCCACCTTAGTTGTTCACATATGAAGCAACCGCTCGGTTGTCCGTTTTGATCAGTACCCAAGAATTTAAGATCCTTGGTAGGAACACCAAGATGTCCTTGGAAACAGCTCTCAGTTCTCTTAGATTTGAGTGTAGCTGACTCTCTTCTCGGGTCCACTTCCCTTGAGTCCATGTTGAATTGAAGTGGGCACCCCATCCAAAAGAACTGGCATCTGTTGTAATAACCTTCCAAGGAGGTTCTTCCAATGGGAAGCCTGCTGACAAATTCTTCTTGTTCTTCCACCAGTTCAACCCTTTCCTCATGGGCAGGAGTAGAGAGATCCTTTGCTCCCAATCTGTTCCCACTCTTTCGAACTGGAGAAGGAAGCAATTCTGGACCGGACGAAACTTCCACTGGGCCCATTTTACTAACCTTATTGTTGATGTCAAAGAACGCAGGAGACTCATGACTTCTCTTGCCGAGGCAGTCTCGAGACCTTGCAGCTTCCCTACTTTGTCTCTGATTTTTGTGACCCTTTCCGGAGACAGGAACACATGGGCAGATATGGTGTTTATCACTGCTCCGAGGAATACGATAGTTTGTGAAGGAATCAGGGAGCTTCTCGCTACGTTCAGAAGCCAACCGTGGTCTTGAAGAATGTTTATTGCCACCGACGTATGATGAGCTACTATCCTTTGAAATGGACTGAAGATAAGGATGTCGTCCAAGTAATGGAAGATCTCAATACCTTTCTCCCTTATGAAGGCTATCAAAGTGACAAGAACTTTCAAGAACGTTCTTGGCGCCAAGCTGAGACCAAACGGTAGTCCCCGGAACTGAAAGTGCCTTCCTAGCGCCCAGAACCTGAGAAACTGCATATAATCTTGGTTTATAGGGATTTAGTAGTAGGCGTCCCTCAAGTCTATGGAGGTCATCCAGTCTCCTCTTTTGACGCTCTTCAAGATGGTCTGTAAAGATTCCATTTTGAATGTTCTTACATCGAGCATGGAGTTCACACCCTTCAAGTTCAAGATGAGATGCCACTTTCCCTGGGGTTTTGGGGCCAAGGACCCCCAGGAACCTTTCCTGTCTTGGAACTTCTTCCACCAGTTTCTGTTCCAGGAGAGTAGAAATGCAGGTCCTCATGGCCCTTCGTTTGATACCTACCGACACCCTGGATTTCTTGAAGAAAGCGAATTTTGGGCGAGAGGAAAATTCTATCCTGTAACCCTCCTTTATGATGGATGTGACCCACACGTCCGTAATATTTTTGGCCCACACGGGGTAGAAGAACTTCAGTCTTCCTCCCACAGTCCCCGAAATTCAAAACACAATCCCCAATAAGAGGCAGAAGCAAACCGACAAGAAAGGAAAAAAACAAACAAACAAGCAACACAGAAGAACTGGAAATCCTACCTAGGCAAATCCTCTAGGCAGCCAAGCAAAAACAGCAAAGGCCAAACTGCAGAGAAGTCAGGACCGATATACAATCTCCTGAACAGCTGATACAGCGCATAGGAAGAAAAACTGTATCACAGAGTTTAAATAGAGCCGGGGAATGTCCGGTCCGCGCATGCGCAGACCGCTGGAACGCACGCTACAACTACAAACCTGTCTGCTAGAGCGCATACTGCGTTCCAGCCAACAATGTCTGAACCCCCACTAAGCCATAGGAAGTCGGGGACGTGCCTCCACGTCCCCGGGCAGACAAAAAAACCAGGAGACACCTCAGGGAACCACATAGTATCCAGGCAAACAGTAAAACACTACAGGTCTGTGCAGGGTCTCCCTACAGGATTCGAAAGAACCGCCATCAAGGGATGGGGGGGGTTTAGACCCCAATTATTAGGGGCAAGCTAATAACAAGGGGAATTTTTAAGGATAACCAACCCCATAATAAACAGGAACAGTGTCTCCCACGCTGCAGTTCAGCACTTACACTGAACCCGACCCAGTTAGTCCTGCTCATGCAGGCTGTTTACTGGGTCCTTCAAATAAAGAGAGGCTCAACTTCATTTGGAACGAACCCACCACAAACGCAGGAAGGTGGCCATAAAATAAAATGTAAAAATTCCTGTAGAACTTGCTGAGGACAGGAAAAAAGACTGAGGTGTAAGGGGAGGAGGGATTAATCAGTCTAATTAATTAATCTATTAATTCCTGTCCTGTGACTGCTAAGGGAGGAGCTACCCATAAGTGATGCTGCCATGATTAGCCAGGAAAAGCATTTTAGAATTAAATAGGTAGGAAAGGAGAAATCAGGGTAAAATGCAGAATGCACCAAATATCTGTTTTCATGCAAACACTATACAAAACTGAGCATGCAAAAACGACTTATTTAGGCCAAATGCTAAAAAAGAAAAAAGGTGTTTGCACCTGTAGTATCTTTTTTTTTTTGTATAATATTTTATTGTTGCATCATGTGAGTTTCATATATTTCAGGCAGAAATTTGACATACCTCACGTCGCGCAGGATTGTGAGTCCAAAACAGAGAGAAGGAGATAACATAGGAAATACAAGCTATGTCTTAAGATCATATGTATATCTGTATTGGAAACAAGTGGTGCAAGCATTTCCTTACTGAAAACACAGATATATAAAATTTCTAAAAAAGTGGGGGGTAGCAACGGGTCATAAGGGAGGGGAAGTAGTCGAGGTCCTGCAGTGTTATTCTGCACATTCTGTACTTAGGAGAGGAGTACTTTGCTCCATGCATTTCCCAAGATGATATACATTGAGGATACGGATAAGTCCCTTTTAGTTAAGTGTGTTAGTGTGTGAGTCCCACCTGTCCCAGGCTATTTGCCAAAAGAGGTGGGTCATTGGGGCCTTTCTAACTAACTTCTCCAGTTTGCTAGTTTGTGTGATATTGGTAACTAGTTCATTACGGGAAGGGCTAGTGGTGGCCAGCCATTTACGTGTTATCAGAGGCGTGCGCAGCCTATTGCATTAGGGTGTGCACCCTAAAGCACAAGCACACGCCGCGTATATATATGTATGTATATGTATATATATATACACATACACTGCTGTGTGTGAGGGTGCTGTTAGTGTGATGTGTGTGTGTGTGTGTGAGGGTGCTGGTAGTGTGCTATGTGGGTGAGGGTGTTGTGTATATATATACACACATACACTGCTGTGTGTGAGGGTGCTGTTAGTGTGATGTGTGTGTGTGTGTGTGAGGGTGCTGGTAGTGTGCTATGTGGGTGAGGGTGTTTGTGTGTGGGCGCTTGTGAGGGTGCTGTTTGTGTGTGTGTGTGTGCGCGCGCTTGTGAGGGTGCTGTTTGTGTGTGAGGGTACTGGTAGTGTGCTGTGTGTGTATTTGTTAGGGTCCTGTTTGTGTTTGTGAGGGTACTGTTAGTGTGCTGTGTACTATGCTATTTATACCAATTGTGGGGGTTCTGGCCCTGCCAAGGCCACTATAATATTACTAAGGATGGATGCTTGATAATACTGCTTTATATTCGGCATCCCCATCCCACCTTTATGTGGTGGAGCTGTCAAGATTTGGGCGGCCGCTCTCTGACGCCTCCCATTCCAGATAAACTTGTCTACTGCTTTCTCTAGTGTGGTAAAGAAGGATTTGGGACATTCAGTGGAAGTGTTCGATAAACATATTGGCGTTTGGGTAGTATAGACATTTTCAAAGTGGCAATTCTGCCTGTCCAAGACAAGAATTTACCTTGCCACGCTGCCAGGAGCTCTGTCACTGTTTTTAAAAAAGTCAAGTAGTTCAGGCTATACAATTGGGAGATATCTTTGGGGAGGGCTATTACCAGAAAGGTAAGTGAATCAGTCCTCCAGTCGTATGGGTAGTTTGATTTGAGGAGGGTTGTCTGTTCATGAGACATATGTGCTGTGATGGTCTAGCTACTACATGATTTCCAGTTATGTCTTGGTTTGAGCGGATTAGCACTGCCAGCAGCTCTAAGGCCAATATGTAAAGCAGGGGTGACAAGGGGCATCCCTGCCTGGTCCCATTTGTAATGGGGAATGGCTCAGACAGGAAATCTCCATTGAACACCCAAGCTGTGGGAGAGCTGTATAGGACTTTGTAAGCGTCCATAAATGCGAGAGGAAAATTGTATCTCTGCAAAACTGCTTGCAGGAACCCCCAGTGAAGGCTGTCAAAACACCTTCTCGGCGTCAAGGGAAAGAATCACAGTTACCTGGCGTTGTTTATGAATGGTATATAGTAGGTTAAGTGCCTGATGGGTTCCGTCTGTACCCTGTCGTCCACAGATGAATCCCACTTGGTCATAAAAACTCTTGGTGGGAGGCAAGTCTCAATGGGTTAAATAATTAGCATGTATTGTATTGCTTGAATTGCATTATGTTACCAAGAACAATATTTATGTTGGCTTCTGCACAAGCCCAAATGTTAATGTACACTTGCTATGCCTATCGAGTGAAAAATAAAGAATTTAAAAAAATAAAAAGAAATAGGACGTTCGGTCATTTGATGGGGGCTTCCATGGTTTAGGAAGGGTTGCTATATTAGCAGCTAGAAGGTCCTTGGGGACAGTTTCTAAAGATAGGGCAGTTTGGAAGAAAGCTGCCATTTGAGGGGCTAAAGTGTGTGAGAAACATTTGTAGTAGTAGTTCATAAAGCCATCGGGGCCTGGGGCTTTGTGTCTAGGATGGAGTTTTATAACGTATTTCTAATGCTGTTACGGGTGTGTTAATGGATTCGTACTATTCTTGGGACAGTCAGGGCAAGGATATCTTATCTAGAAAGCAATTTATGTCCATTTTCGTTGGTTGGTGAATTGTGGAATCCGAGTTAAAGGACCACTATAGTGCCAGGAAAACATACTCGTTTTCCTGGCACTATAGTGCCCTGACGGTGCCTCCACCCTCAGGGTCTCCCTCCCGCCCGGCTCTGAAAGGGGGAAAGGGGGTAAAATTTACCTTTTTCCAGCGCTGGGCGGGGAGCTCTCCTCCTCCGATCCTCCTCCTGGGCTGAATGCGCACACGCGGCAAGAGCTGCGCGCGCATTCAGCCGGTCACATAGGAAAGCATTCATAATGCTTTCCTATGGACGCTTGCGTGCTCTCACTGTGAAAATCACAGTGAGAAGCACGCAAGCGCCTCTAGTGGCCGTCAATGAGACAGCCACTAGAGGATTAGGGGGAAGGCTTAACCCATTCATAAACATAGCAGTTTCTCTGAAACTGCTATGTTTATGAAAAAATGGGTTAACCCCAGCTGGACCTGGCACCCAGACCACTTCATTAAGCTGAAGTGGTCTGGGTGCCTAGAGTGGTCCTTTAAGGTTGTATAGTTTGCGATAGAAGAGTGCAAACTCATTACAAATGTTTTGGGGTTTAATTATTTTCTGTCCAGAATCATTTAAAATGTAGGAAATCTTAGAAGAGGATTGTCTATCTCTAAGTGTAGCCGATAGGACACTCCCTGGTTTGTTGCTTAGGGAATATTGTTTGGATTTAATTTTTTGTAGCATATGGGTGGTTTTGTAATTCTGCAATTTGTTTAGTTATTTGTTTTATGGTATTGGCTAGGTCATCTGAGGGTTGCAAAAAGTGTGCCATAGAGGTATCCTGTAGTTTCCTGAGCAGATCAAACTCATGGTTTTGAGCTTGTTTTTTCAGGTAGAAGCCTTTACTAATAAGTAGGCCTCTTTCTGCTGATTTATGGACCTGCCAAATTGTGGAGTGGGGTGTGTCTCACAGTTCGTCTCTTAGGATGGAGTTAAATTATGCTTCTTTTAATAGATTATCGTTCAGACGCAAGGGGTTACTACTTCCAAATTTAAAATTGTCAGCTAAGGTAATGAGTAATTGGGCATGGTCTGACCACAGTATGCCTCCATATGCGCTTTGGCGTCTGAGATTGAGGGAGGGCCCGTGAACTAGGCCTATGTCTATTCTGGAATGAGAGGCGTGTACCGCAAAGTAATGCGAGTATTGTTTATCTGAGGGGTGTAGAGTTCTCCATACATCATAGAGCTTGTTACTGAGCAGTAATTTGGTTGATGCTTGGCAGGCTACTTTTATTCTCCTGTTCCTGGGAGATCTGATTGGGGCAAAGGAGTCTAATAAGGGGTCAAGAATGTGGTTTAAGTCTCCACATAACAGGGTTACACCTTTCTGGATTGGGGAAAGCTTAGTTAAGAGGTGTTGTAAAAAACTACGCTGTCCTGAGTTTGGCGCATAAACGTTAACAAGCGTATAGAGTGTGTCATTCAGTAGGAAAACTAAGATATAGTAGTGGCCTTTGGGGTCGAGCAAACTCTGAAGCAGTTCGAAAGCCACAGATCTCGCTTGGAAATCCCTCTCGCTTTAGTGATGTAAGCAGCGTGGTGTTGGACAGGGTAATGTGATAGACCAAAGGAAGGCAGTTTTGTTTTAATGAAATGTGTCTCCTGCAAGAACACTATATTTGATTGTGCACGATGTGTAACTTTGAGTAACATGAGTCTTTTTTTAGGTGTTTTAAGATCTCGTACATTATGTGAGTACACTTTTATAAATCATATGGGAAAAGTAGGCTAAATATATAACAAATGTGTCTTTCAGTTGAAGGACTGAGGGATTCACCCAGGTTTTGGAGGATACAATAGTGAAGAGATTTTTCAATGGGGTTCTGTACCTCATAAGAAACCCGGTAATATGGTTGTGATGCATATGTGGTTGCAGGCTATGCAGAAAAGCCCATCTGATCTTGTTCTTATGGTAAGCAGTTGGAAGAACCATTTGAGTTAGTATTTGAGCTGGTGCAGGTACTTTAGGATAAAAAGTTGGGGCAGGATAGGTAAGCCCAAGGGGCAGGTGTAACATAGAAAACACGAAAAACAAAAAGTATATACATCTATACCCATGGGTTTGGGCACATTGTTGGAAAACTTTCCATGGGGGGCATGGATGATGGCCAGGAGAGACCCAGGTTAGGTAGGGCTGACCGGACATACATATCTATATCTGGTTAATAGGTAACAACGCATATCAAAGTATTTCAATGCAATATTTCAGCCATAATAGGAATGCATGACAATAGGGTATCCTGACTCCACACCAGAACAACCCACAAGTCACATGTAATTACAGGCGGTACATAGAGATGTTGTGAACTGTTCGCGAACTTCCCGCGAACAGCTCGCCGCGGTTCGCCACGAACCGTTCGTGGCGAACTCCGGTCAGCTGACACATCCCGGCCAATCTCCAGCAGACCCTCCCTCCCAGACCCTCCCACCTTCAACATGGATGCTGTCCAGGAGGTGGGAGGGTCTGGGAGGGAGGGTCTGCTGGAGATTGGCCGGGATGTGTCAGCTGACCGGAGCTCGCCGCGAACCGTTGGGCGAGCTGTTTGCGGGAAGTTCGCGAACGGTTTGCAACATCTCTAGCGGTACACACATGTAGTTACATACATCATTACTGTGCACATGAAGGATACTGACAAACTCAACAGCAAACCATTGAAAGATATAGAATGTCGCTATAACAAAGATTTTTTTTTTTAAATATATATATATATATATATATATATATATACACTGCTCAAAATAATAAAGGGAACACAAAAATAACACATCCTAGATCTGAATGAATTAAATATTCTTCTGAAATACTTTGTTCTTTACATAGTTGAATGTACTGACAACAAAATCACACAAAAATTTAAAAATGGAAATCACATTTTTCAACCCATGGAGGTCTGGATTTGGAGTCCCACTCAAAATTAAAGTGGAAAAACAGACTACAGGCTGATCCAACTTTGATGTAATGTCCTTAAAACAAGTCAAAATGAGGCTCAGTAGTATGTGTGGCCTCCACGTGCCTGTATGACCTCCCTACAACGCTTGTGCATGCTCCTGATGAGGTGGTGGATGGTCTCCTGAGGGATCTCCTCCCAGACCTGGACTAAAGTATCTGCCAACTCATGGACAGTCTGTGGTGGATGGAGCGAGACATGATGTCCCAGATGTGCTCAATTGGATTCAGGTCTGGGGAATGGGCGAGCCAGTCCATAACATCAATGCCTTAGTCTTACAGGAACTGCTGACACACTCCAGCCACATGAGGTCTAGCATTGTCTTGCATTAGGAGGAACCCAGGGCCAACCGCACCAGCATTTGGTATCACAAGAGGTCTGAGGATCTCATCTTGGTACCTAATGGCAGTCAGGCTACCTCTGGCGAGCACATGGAGGGCTGTGCGGCCCCCCAAAGAAATGCCACCCCACACCATTACTGACCCACTGCCAAACCGGTCATGCTGGAGGATGTTGCAGGCAGCAGAACATTCTCCACGACGTCTCCAGACTCTGTTACGTCTGTCACGTGCTCAGTGTGAACCTGCTTTCATCTTTCAAGAGCACAGGGCGCGAGTGGCCAATCTTAGTGTTCTCTGGCAAATGCCAAACGTCCTGCATGGTGTTGGGCTGTAAGCACAACCCCCACCTGTGAAAGTCAGGCCCTCATACCACCCTTATGGAGTCTATTTCTGACCGTTTGAGCAGACACATGCACATTTGTGGCCTGTTGGAGGTCATTTTGCAGGGCTCTGGCAGTGCTCCTCCTGTTCCTCCTTGCACAAAGGTGGAGGTAGCGGTCCTGCTGCTGGGTTGTTGGCCTCCTCCACGTCTCCTGATGTACTGGCCTGTCTCCTGGTAGCGCCTCCATGCTCTGGACACTACGCTGACAGACACAGCAAACCTTCTTGCCACAGCTCGCATTGATGTGCCATCCTGGATGAGCTGCACTACCTGAGCCACTTGTGTGGGTTGTAGACTCCGTCTTATGCTACCACTAGAGTGAAAGCACCGCCAGCATTCAAAAGTGACCAAAACATCAGCCAGGAAGCATAGGAACTGAGAAGTGGTCTGTGGTCACCACCTGCAGCACCACTCCTTTATTGGGGGTGTCTTGCTAATTGCCTATAATATCCACAACAGCATGTGAAATTGATTGTCGCTCAGTGTTGCTTCCTAAGTGGACAGTTTGATTTCACAGAAGTGTGATTGAGTTGGAGTTACATTGTGTTGTTTAAGTGTTCCCTTTTTTTGAGCAGTGTATACAGGGAGTGCAGAATTATTAGGCAAATGAGTATTTTGACCACATCATCCTCTTTATGCATGTTGTCTTACTCCAAGCTGTATAGGCTCGAAAGCCTACTACCAATTAAGCATATTAGGTGATGTGCATCTCTGCAATGAGAAGGGGTGTGGTCTAATGACATCAACACCCTATATCAGGTGTGCATAATTATTAGGCAACTTCCTTTCCTTTGGCAAAATGGGTCAAGAGAAGGACTTGACAGGCTCAGAAAAGTCAAAAATAGTGAGATATCTTGCAGAGGGATGCAGCACTCTTAAAATTGCAAAGCTTCTGAAGCGTGATCATCGAACAATCAAGCGTTTCATTCAAAATAGTCAACAGGGTCGCAAGAAGCGTGTGGAAAAACCAAGGCGCAAAATAACTGCCCATGAACTGAGAAAAGTCAAGCGTGCAGCTGCCAGATGCCACTTGCCACCAGTTTGGCCATATTTCAGAGCTGCAACATCACTGGAGTGCCCAAAAGCACAAGGTGTGCAATACTCAGAGACATGGCCAAGGTAAGAAAGGCTGAAAGACGACCACCACTGAACAAGACACACAAGCTGAAACGTCAAGACTGGGCCAAGAAATATCTCAAGACTGATTTTTCTAAGGTTTTATGGACTGATGAAATGAGAGTGAGTCTTGATGGGCCAGATGGATGGGCCCGTGGCTGGATTGGTAAGGGCAGAGAGCTCCAGTCCGACTCAGACGCCAGCAAGGTGGAGGTGGAGTACTGGTTTGGGCTGGTATCATCAAAGATGAGCTTGTGGGGCCTTTTTCGGGTTGAGGATGGAGTCAAGCTCAACTCCCAGTCCTACTGCCAGTTCCTGGAAGACACCTTCTTCAAGCAGTGGTACAGGAAGAAGTCTGCATCCTTCAAGAAAAACATGATTTTCATGCAGGACAATGCTCCATCACACGCGTCCAAGTACTCCACAGCGTGGCTGGCAAGAAAGGGTATAAAAGAAGAAAATCTAATGACATGGCCTCCTTGTTCACCTGATCTGAACCCCATTGAGAACCTGTGGTCCATCATCAAATGTGAGATTTACAAGGAGGGAAAACAGTACACCTCTCTGAACAGTGTCTGGGAGGCTGTGGTTGCTGCTGCACGCAATGTTGATGGTGAACAGATCAAAACACTGACAGAATCCATGGATGGCAGGCTTTTGAGTGTCCTTGCAAAGAAAGGTGGCTATATTGGTCACTGATTTGTTTTTGTTTTGTTTTTGAATGTCAGAAATGTATATTTGTGAATGTTGAGATATTATATTGGTTTCACTGGTAATAATAAATAATTGAAATGGGTATATATTTGTTTTTGTTAAGTTGCCTAATAATTATGCACAGTAATAGTCACCTGCACACACAGATATCCCCCTAACATAGCTAAAACTAAAAACAAACTAAAAACTACTTCCAAAATATTCAGCTTTGATATTAATGAGTTTTTTGGGTTCATTGAGAACATGGTTGTTGTTCAATAATAAAATTAATCCTCAAAAATACAACTTGCCTAATAATTCTGCACTCCCTGTATATATGAACGTGTCTTATCCTGCATTAAGGAACAACCGAAATATGGCCCATTTTTTCCTCAATGTGTGAGGTTCTTGTGCCTTCGTTTTGGATGTCTCTGCAAAAAGTATCCATATATATCAGTTTAGCTGAGAGGGCGTCCAAGGAGGACTGGAAAATGCTCCTAGTTAGCAGGTCTACTTCTGTGACAGAGTCAGTCACTTGTGACTGGTTCGTGGCTGGGGGCCCCTCAGCGCCATCTTGCATTTTTGGTGTTGCTGCAATTTTTGGTGAAAAAAATTACGTTTTTCAGCGTGTTCTTGTTGGCGCTTGGACTTTCTCTGTGACATTGCTCAGCACAGCGATTTGTAGGTAAGTGCTGCCGTTGTATTCTGTTTAATCCGGTGCCCGTGTTGCAGAGCTTTTACAACAGCATCCGATCAGCACGGCTTCCAGTCACGCCCCTGTAGTATCCTTTTAAATGCATGATTTTCTCATTCAGCCCAATAGGTGTCAGTGTTGTTAAAGGAAAATTCTTTGTAAATGTTCTATGTCATGTTTATATAGCTATATCACCTTATAAATTGTTTAACAGACATTGCTTGCATGCACACCAGACTAGATTCATGCATAGTGTGATATAACATGAAAATATAGTTAAAGGGTTACTAAAGGGGCCAGGAATACAAAGCTGTATTCCTGGCACTATAGCTCCCTATGCCTCTCTCCTCCCTCGTGCCCCCCACTGCAGTAAACGAAGGGCTGAAAACCCTTTATTTACTTACCTTATACCAGCACCAATGTCCCTTGGCGCTGGGTTGTGGCTCTGCCTCCTCCTCTTTCCAGCAACAAATGATCATGCGCTGCCGCTCATGTAGGAGACCTTCCCATAGGAAAGAATTGAATCAGTGCTTTCCTGCGGAGAAAAATCTGACGCTGGATGTCCGTTTGGATGCAGGAAGCGCCTCCAGTGGCTATCTTGGAGAGAGCCGCTAGAGTCACACTTAGTGCTGCAATGTTTAACATGTTTAATATTGCAGCACTAAGGGCAACAGGGACACTGTACCCAGACCACTTCAATTAGCTTAAGTGGTCCGGTTGCCTATAGTGTCCTTTTAATCAGATTTTTTATTTATTTATTTTTTTACATATATTTTCTTTCTTACAAAGAAGTTGTTCCTGACACAGGATTTGCTACCCAATTTAAAATTTACATGTAATCGAGGCCCAGAGGAAGCTCCCTTCTCTGACCTCCCTCCTCTGTCTGATGTCACAGGGGGCGTCACACAGACTGATCATAGAGAAGCCTGTCCAAGAGTGTCTGTGTGTGAGAGTGTTCATAAGAGTTTGAATTTGTCTGTGAATAATTTCTCCCACCCTCATTAAATCAGTTCTATTATGTTATTGATTTTTCGGCTACACCCCACCCCCAAAATTTTTTTACCCTGGACCAGTGTATCTGACTTTTTCTGATGTTTTTCAGATCCCTCCAGATCTTCTTTCATCTTAGAAACTTTAACATGGCAGTGCCCAGACATCAAATCCTTTGCCCTACCCTGGGTGTACTAATGAAATAGCAAGTATACCCCGCACGGCAGCTTACAATACCCTCTGTGTTGATTCTCGCAATTGCATAAATGGGGATCAGTGACATACTAAAGCAGCGTTAGAAGGAGGTGACCGTGAGTAAGCACACAAACATTCAATGGCAAAGTTGTCCATGGTGCTTGACTATAGTTCCACCCTTTGTCAGTTTTTGTCAGCCTACATAAGGACCCTTAGTTCCTACTTTTCCTTATAAATAACTTTGCAAAAAAAGGTCAAAGAAGGGGGGATTTGGGACATGTCTATTTAAAAAAAATATATAGTGACATGGCTGCTTTAACAATTATTGTAAGTAATTATTAAAACAATAATTTGTAATATTGCTAAATATCTGATTTTTCCTGACATTTTTATTTTATTTATAAAATATTTTACCAGGATGGATACATTGAGATTTCTCTTGTTTTCAATTATATGGCAGCAGGGCCGGCGCTACCTGTTAGCACCGTCCCCATCATGATGCAGCCGCCCGAGCGCTCTGTAGAGAGCACAGCCTGAGGAAAGGGGCTGACAGGAGGGAAGCGCTCAGCGCTCCCTCCTGTCACTCCCTCACTGTAGCGTGGCCGAGCCCTGTATGGTCCGCGGGGTACAGGGAGCATCTGTCTCCTGTACCCAGCCGGACTAACAAGAAGTGCACACTGAGTGTGCACTTCCTTTCGGTCCGGCCAGGTACAGGAAACAAAAGCTCCCTGTACCCGCGGACCATACAGGGCTCAGCCACGCTACAACAGGGACAAGGAGGTGGGGAATAACTGAAAGGGGAATAAATTGAAAGGGAGGGTGGGGAATAAATTGAAAGGGTAGGGAATAAATTTAAAGGGGGGGGGTTGAGGGGGAAATAAATTAAAAAGGGGAATAAAGTGACAGGGAGGGTGGGGGGAATAAATTGAAGGAGGGTGGGAATTGAAAGGAAGGGAAAAGAGTGACAGGGTGGGGTGGAAAATAAATTGACAGGGAGGGGAAGTGACGGGGGAGGGAGGGGGAATGAGAGTGGGGAGGGGAGAAGAGAGGGACAAGGGAGGGGGAGGAGAAGAGAGGGACAAGGGGGGGAGAAGGGAGTGAGAGGGGGGAGAAGAGAGTGACAAGGAAGGGGGGAGAGACTGACATCCATCACACACACACACAATGCACCCCTTGCACACAGGAAAACACACAATGCATTACACACACACACACACACAAGCAATGCATCCCTTACACACACACTCAATGCACCCCTTACAGACGCACACACTGCATCCCGTACATACACAGAAACACACCTTGCAGCCCTTACACATACAAACACAGATTCACACAATGCATTCCTTACACACATATCAGGACATCCCCCTACTCTACCCCCTGTGAACAAACTCATTGGTGGAACATGAAGGTGGACCTTGGGACCCAGACCTTGAGCTGTGTAAAGGGCCTTAAAAAAATGTACTTCCTCCAATGGGACGTGCGGTCTGAAAGATATAAATTAAATAAAACAAAAAGGTCCCTCCTACTCACTGTATTAAAGCCCCCTCAGGAATTTCCCTGTCAGTTCTTCTTTGTCCTATCGCAGGACTGATGAGCTGTCATCTGTTTTTAAGGTGAGATTAATTTTAGTCTCTACTTTAAAAATCTTTGATGTTTATTACTGTCTATTTATGATGTTTTAACTATGTATTGCAGAATTGTCACAACGGACAAGGCCGTAGTACTGGCAATATTCCATAATGGAAAAACTAAAGCTGTTTTTTGGAATTGAGGATAATGGCTATAACATACTGGGACTTTCTAGTTTCAACTTAGCTGATAGAGAACAAGGAACTACCTCTGGAAATCATCCGAATGTTCAAATAGACAGCATGGCTGCTGCAAGGTTAAAGGGACAGCTCATTGAAGTGGACTGGGTGCAGTGTCCCATCACTCTTAACCCTGAGCATGTAAATATTGCAGTTTTTAATAAACTGCAATAATTACCTGCTAGAGTTAACTCTTCCTCTAGCTGTCTATCAGACAGCCACTAGAGGGACTTCCGGGTCTTTAGGCGACTTTTGATCGCCTGAATGACGATGGATGTCTTCATACTATGCTTGAGGACTTCCAGCATCACTGGAATTGTCATGCATTTCCTGTGAGGAAATCCTAATACGAGTGCGGCAAACAAGTTTGTTTTCCTGGCACTATAGTTTCCCTTTAAGTCTGCAAAATCATGGTATTCAGAAGAACAGATTTATTCTACTACTTGACTCTACTTGGAAGTCTACATCTAAGATCTATTTGAGAATTTGGACAAAATGTCTTCATTGGTGTATGGACCATAGTTGTCTACAGATTCATTCATCTATTGACACCATTCTTTATTTTCTTCAAGATGGGTTCTCCTCTGTACTGAGTGTCTCTACTCTTAAAGTTCAACTGTCTGCATTGAGTCATTTCCTGATTCAGGATTTGGCTACTAATATCCTGATTGGTAGATGTTTCTAGCCCAGTGATGGCGAACCTATGGCACGCGTGCCACAGGTGGCACGCCGAGCCCCCTCTGTGGGCACGTGGCCACAGGTCGCCGGAGGGAGGGAGGGTGCACTTCGCCGGTGCATCCATAAGGCGGCACATAGCGCATAGCGCTCCCTCCTGCCAGGCACTCTGTGTAGCGTGGCTGAGTGCGCTGCGCATAGCGCTCCCTCCTGCCAGGCACTCTGTGCGGATGGAAATGAAGTGCTCACAGAGAGAGCACTTCCTGTCCAGCCGGGTACAGGAAACTGAGCTCCGCGGTGCGCTCGGCCACGCTACAAGGTAGGAGATCAAGGCCAAGTGAGGGAGGGGGAACTGGGGGGGGAACTGAGGGAGAGATGGGGGGAAACTGAGGGAGAGATGGAGGGGAAACTGAGGGAGAGATGGGGGAAACTGAGGGAGGTATGGGGGGAGAAAACTGAGTGTGGGATGGGAGAAAAAAAAAAGGGAGGGATGGGGGAAAGAAAACAGTGGGGGGTGGGGAGGGGGGACGACATACACACAGCACCCCTGCCCTACACACATCACCCCCCATCACCCCACACACACACACACACACACACACACACATCACCCTACACACAAACACATCACCCCACAAACACATGCACTGTACCCCTCAATGCAGTGTGCGTACACTCAGCAGTCTGTCTGTGTGTGTGTACTCAGCAGTATGCGTGTGTGTGTGTACTCGGCAGTATGTGTGTGTGTATTTAGCAGTCTGTGTGTGTGTGTGTGTACTCAGCAGTGTGTGTACTCAGCAGTCTGTGTGTGTGTATATTTAGCAGTTTGTGTGTGTGTGTATTTAGCAGTCTGTGTACTCAGCAGTGTGTGTGTACTCAGCAGTCTGTGTGTGTGTATTTAGGAGTCTGTGTGTGTGTGTACTCAGCAGTGTGTGTGTGTGTGTATTTAGCAGTCTGTGTGTGTGTGTGTGTGCATTTAGCAGTCTGTGTGTGTGTGTGTGTGTGCATTTAGCAGTCTGTGTGTGTGTGTATTTAGCAGTCTGTGTGTGTGTGTGTACTTGGCAGTCTGTGTGTGCATTCAGCAGACTGTGTACTCAGCAGTCTGTGTGTGTATTCAGCAGTCTGCTAAATACAGACAGACTGCTGTACACAGACAGACTGCTAAATACACACAGACAGACTGCTAAATACACATACAGACAGACTGCCGAGCACACACACAAACTGCTTAATACACACACAGAGATGTTAATTAGTTCGGACAACTGTATGAGTTGTTTTTTCTAAACTTAAACCTCAGTATTCAGGTTTAATTGCCGTTTTGGCACTTTGAGGGGAAAAAAATTGGCATGTATTACGGTTTGGGCACTCGGGCTCAAAAAGGTTCGCCATCACTGTTCTAGGCTATCTGGTTAATGAGACTCCCTCGCAAGTCCTTTTTCCCTACATGGGATTTATCTGTAGTGCTAAAGGCACTCTGTGAACCTCCGTTTGGAAGGTATTTCAATGAAGCTCCTGTCTCTGAAAACTGTATTTTTTGGTGACTGTCACTTCAGTCAGGAGAGTTGGTGAAATCCAGGCCTCTCTTCTGAGAAATTCACAAAGTATCATCCAGATAAAATCATCCTACATCAGAAGCCTTCCTTTTTACCCAAGGTGCTTTTTAACATAGCTGTTAACCAGCCTATTTTGCTACCTTCTTCTTGTAGTGCTGCCTCTTCCACTCAAGAAAATAAATGGCATATGTTGGATGTTAGAAGGGCATTGCAGATTTACCTTGCCCGATCTTTGACTTTCAGAAATTTGGATCACCTTTTCATCAATTGGGTGTAAGGTGCTACGAGCTGTGGTTGAATAATATCCACCCTTTTATTCTGGGATCTTGCTATATCTCTCCAGTCTCCACCATAAGTTAGGAAAACAGAAGTTTTACTTACCGTAAATTATGTTTTTCTTAATATGGTGGCATTACAATTATCCTCTTCATTCACTCACCTGAGCTCCAAAATGGCACGTTGTAAATGCTGAACTCTAGAGGACATGCTCCTGGGGGCAGGTACCTACTTTGCCTAAAGGGAAACAGAGCCGTGGCCGGAGTTGCTGAATGGAAAGCATAGCTGAGAGAGTACTTTTCCAGGTCAACTATTGTGACCTTATATATTAAATTTACTTTGAATTCTCACTTTTTAATGAATAACCCGGTTAGTGTGTGAATACACGTAATGTTAGCGAGAAGGTACCAAAATATTTCCAGCCCACTGACCACTCTTTAAACACTTTGACAGTCCTTTTTGACCGTCCTTGGTGGTCCTGAATCAAATACTTGCCATATTTAGAGGATGTTTAAATAGTAGGTGTGCCTTGATCAACAAAAGAGAGTCACTTTTCTAGAGTAAGGTTTGAGCAAGGCCTCCAAGCACAGCTTATTAATATTACGAAAGTATAACGCCTCATTAAAGGTGTCAAATCTTCAAAAGGAAAACACCACCCTTCATAAAACAGTGACCCAGCCCTGAAGGTTTTATTTGAAAAATGTGCATCATCAAGAGGGAAGAGCAGAAAAAATAAAATGGAAAATACATTATAATCTCAGGTATCTGAGATTATTGAGAAGATAAATGAAAGTGGGTATTGAGATATAAGAGTATATTGCCCTTAATGCTCAGTACTATAACATGTAGGAGTTGAGCCTTGCAATGGTTACAAACACACTTTTTTTTAGTAACAGGAGAAGGTGTTGCTCTATTGGTGAAAGCTTAAGGACAAAAGCCCTTTTTGCATTTTTTGCTGTTTGTTTTCAAACGCAATTTGCATCTCTGTCATTTATTGCAACAACACATATTATACATCGGTTTTTAGAGGGCAAACAGGGCTTTAATTTTATGTAACATATACATAGATACGTTCTCATTAATTAGAAAAAAAATGCCACAAAATGGGGAAAAACCCCAAATATATATATGTTTTTCACAATTTTGGCAATAATAGCATGTGCATAATATGTCCAGTGTAAGGAAACCTAGTATATCCAATCCTCATTCGGTAGTTTCCTCCCGAACTGCCAGAACATCAGTAAGTATAGCTCTCCGTTCAGTAGATGGGATAGACGAAATCCATACGAATACAAATAGCTTTACAAGATGATTCCCTTAATAAAGCATACGAATCCCCAAACATCAGCCAAAGTCAAGAAGAAGGGTACAACAGAGCTGGCTTTTAATGAACACACAGGCTTTTATGCAAGACCCCATGCAAGGGGACATCCCACAGGGAGGGACACAGTACAACCAATCAGTTACAGTAAAACTGTAAAACACACCCGGCACAAACATACAATTCCCTCCCCTAGTCCTGGAGATAATCAAGTCTGAAAGTAATAACTGATTATCTCCAGGCAGAAAAATCTAAATTTTCACCAATATATAGAACACCCCTTTAGGCATGGGGTATCCCCACAAACAATATGTCCCCTAATAGCCCCGATCTGGGTGACCAACATATTCAAATTTCACCAAGATCGGTTCAGGGGTTCAGTGGTGTCTGTGAGTGGTGCAATGTATGAGGGGGGCAGTGTGTGTGTGTGTGGGGGGGGTGTAGTGTGTGAATGTGTAGGGTGTGTGGGGTGTGTGGGGGAGTGTGTGGGGAGGTGTGTGGGGGGGGCAGTGTGTGTGTAGAGGCAGTGTGTGTATAGGTGCAGCCGCACCAGCCCCCAGCTAGCCCCCCTTACCAGGGCCGGCGCCACCGGGATGTTTCCTGGTGGGCTCCCCCGTCTGGGGCCGCAGCACTGGGAGAGCGGCTCTTGAGCTGCCCCCAGCACTGGGCCGATCGTCAAGGTACCTGAAGGTGGGGGCGCCAAGAAGAGCGCTGTCCCTGAACCTGTAATAGATAAGGCAGAGCAGACTCCTGCTTACCTTGATGGCAGGTGCTTGCTCTGCCAAAAAACACCGGTGCCCAGAGGAGAAGGGGAACAGTGCAGGAATGCAGCGAGGGAGGCTGTTCTTGCAGCCTCTCACTCCTCCCCCGTGCGCCCTCTGTAATGCCGGCCCCAGCATACTAAACGGCGCACTGGAGGAGTGAGGAGCTGCTCCACACTGGACCCCAGCAGGGAGGTGAGTGTTTGAGTGTATCAGTGAGTGTCTGCCTGTGTGTGTCAGTGAGTGAGTGTATATATGTTAGTGAGTGTCTGTGTTTGTCAGTGATTGAGTGTATGTCTGTGAGTGAGTGTGTGCTTGTGTGTCTGTCAGTACGTGTGTGTCAGAGAGTGTATGTATGTCAGTGTGTGTGTGTGTTTGTATGTGTGTGTGTGTCTATCAGTGACTGAGTGTATGTATGTCTGTGTGTGTGTGTGTGTCTGTCAGTGAGAGAGTGCGTGTATGTATGTATGTTTGTCATTGAGTGTCTTTGTGTGTGTGTGTGTGTGTGTCAGTGAGTGAGTGTATGTATGTCAGTGAGTGTCTGTATGTGTGTCTGTCAGTGAGTGGGTGTCTGTGTGTGTATGTATGTCAATGAGTGTCTGTGTCTGTCAGTGAGTGAGTGTATGTCTGTCAGCGAGTGTGTGTCGATGAGTGAGTGTATGTTTGTCAGTAAGTGTGTGTGTCAATGAGTGTGTGTCTTTCAGTGAGTTAGTGATATGAGGGGGCGGCAAAATGGATCTTTGCCTAGGGCGGCAGAAATCCTAGCACCGGCTCTACCTCTTACTCCCCTCAGACTGACAGGCTGGCACAGTCCGAGGGGAAATATTTGAATGTCTTTATCATGCTGATTATTAGGGCTGTCTGCTCGGCCCCAGCTTGCTGTGGCCCACAGGGAAATTTCCCGGTATTCTGGTGGGCCAGTCCGACACTGGTATGGGGCAATGTGTGGGCAGTGTATATGTGTGTGGGGCAGTGTATGTGTGTGTGTGGGGGCAGTGTATGTATGGAGGGGCAGTGTGTGTGTGTATGGGGGCAATGTGTGTATGGATGGGCAGTGTATGTTTGTGTGTGGGCAGTGTGTGTGTGGGAGGGAAATGTGTGATGGGGGTATGGGGGCTTTTTTATAAAAAAATTTTTTAAATAAAAATAAATACATTTATGTCCTCCCTCCCTTCTTACCTTTACTGAGGGAGGACATTTGTCGATTCCTGGTTGTCGCAGTGGTAAGAGTGAACTCTCGCCCGCAGCTCCAGGGCTAGCGTTCACTCTCGCGAGATCCGGAGCATTGCCATGGTAACTGCAGTAACGCTCCGTGCTCACGAGAGAAGGACCCGGAGAAGCTGCAGGCTGAGCTCCGGGGTCCTCTCTCCCTCCCTCCCCTACCGGCTGCCTGCGAGATCTCTGATCTCCCCTCCGGTCTGTGAAGGCACATTGCAGGGCTGGCGCTTGGACAGTGCCAGCCCCACATTAGCCGGCAGTGGAGAGCCTTGGGGGGGGCAATATCCCCCTTGCCCCCCCTGGATCCTCCAGTGATATCAGGCCTATCTTATCCCTTGTTTTGCTAATGATGCCAGGGATCCTAACCATGTTACCCGATTGCTTTATGTTAAAAGCATGATTTCTAAAAGTTAAACCAGACTCTGCGTGATTACATTGTGTCAGAGGTAAAGAGTCAGGGACAATGGTTGATGATTTACCCTCTGCAGTGCAGGCACATCATCTGTGCACAATTAGGGAGACAGACTGTGGTCAGTTAATTGGGTTAATTGTTTCCCTCTCTGTCTGGAATTACCTGCACCTGATGTCTTTTGTGAATTAGAGTTTGATGTTTTTAAGAACATTACCTGTTATTTGGTGTACCTGTATTTGAATTACCTGATTTAAATTAGGCTCTCAATTGTTTGAGATTTACCATGTTATAATTGATCTACTATTTCCCTGGGCCCCCTATATATTCTGTTTTAGAACCAGAATAAATGTGTTTGTGATTTACCAAGGAGTTTCTACACCTCTTGAAGCATCCAGGTATATTGCTGTTTGTTGTCCACTGTTAAAAGTGCTAAAGTGTGTAGGTAAGCCTTTTTTTTTTTCTTTTTTTAAACAAGGGGTACAACCTCAAACCGATGTGCAAAATCATCTCAATAAAATAAAAGGTAAAAATAGAAAATAATAATTAATACATTTATGATATAGTGAAACATGCCTTATATGTAAGTGAGTTGGCAACAATCAAGAAAATGGACAACTAAAGATGTATGTCCAATTTGGCTAATTAGGCCTATATTCTGCAAATCTTTTGTCAACTTACCCCAGTGTACTGTTTAACAAATAACACCCCGGTTAGGAGAGCAATGAGAGGTATACACAATAGTTCTAGCTGTTATCTTATCTCTTTGAGGAATCTTTTATAGGACTGCATAAGTAATGGAAAGCAAAGTGTCACACCTTCTATAAAACTGGGGAGTCAATTATGTATTTCTGACTCAAAATTTACGGCATTCTCGTCACGCAGCCTATCCCTATAGATGAGCACATTATTTACTTCCTGATCCCATATTATATGGAGTTGAAAGGATCATGTTAATCTCCATTTATTATTAACCCTTACTGGCCTGGCAGATCAGTGTTTGAAAACATACACCACACACAAAAATCCAATTACAGTTTTGTAGGTCTGGACTGCCTATTCAGCACTACCACTGTTGTGATCTATTACTCCAGTTAAATTCATAGTTTTAAGGTGGCAGCAGACTAGATGGGAGGTGTAGAGGTGAGGCAAGAATCAGATAACACCAAGACAGCAAGCTTGCAAGGACAGGTTGATGCGGGTACCATCAACTTGCATGGACAGGAGGATTGGTATTATGAGGAGGAAAAATAAGAAGCTCTCTTTTAGGGAAATTGAGTTTCAGAAAGCAGGACATCCAGTGGAAGAAAGGCAAGTGGTGACCTCTTGTAGGACAGCAGGGGAGGAGAGATATAGCTGGGTGTCATCAGCATACAGGTGCTAGCAGAATCCAAAGGAATGAATACATTTACTAAGAAGAGGGGGTAAGACCATGTCACAGAGACTGAGGGAATAAAGAGTTTGAAGAGGGAGGACATGGTCAACAGTGTCAAAAGCAGCAGAGAGGTCAAGAGGAATTAGTATAGAGCAGTGGCCTCCGGATTGAGCCGAAGTTAGATCATTAGTTACTTTAATCAGTGCAGTCTCAGTAGAATTGATGGGGCAGAAGCCAGACTGAAGAGAGTCGAAGACCGCGTTCTGGAAAGTTTGAGGAGAAAGGTAGCAGAGATATGGGACGGAAGTTAGACAGGGAAGATAGGTCAAAAGATGGCTTTTTTTAGGACAAGTACAACTGTGGCATGTTTAAGGGGAGCAAAACAATGCCAGAAGAAAGAGAGCAGTTGAAGATATGCGTTAAGGGTGGCACAAGACATTGGAAGAGAGATCTGATAAGGTTCCATAGGACAGGATAAAGGGGACTTGTGGTAAAGGAGAGGAAACGAGAAGCGCATCAACCTCCTGTTCATTAGACAGGGAGAAGGCCTGACGGGTAGGAAAGGCACAGTTCAAGTGCGGTTGAGATAGAGAAAAGCAAAGGAGGGAGAATTCTTTCCTTAAATGGTCAATCTTCTCAGTAAAATAGCAAGCAAAGCTATGTGAGGTTAGATTTGTGGGGTTGCCACAACAGGGCGAAGAAGAAAATTGAAGGTATCAAAAAGATGCCTGGGAGTATAAACTAATGATAGTGGTAAAAAGTATGATTGTTTAGC
Organism: Pelobates cultripes; assembly: GCA_933207985.1. Taxonomy (NCBI): domain Eukaryota; kingdom Metazoa; phylum Chordata; class Amphibia; order Anura; family Pelobatidae; genus Pelobates; species Pelobates cultripes. The sequence goes on along the minus strand of OW240913.1, from coordinate 130,803,180 downwards.
AAGGGTGAGGGCTACACTGTAGGAACACAAGATGAATTTATAATGAAGAAAGTCTGACAAGATGCACAAATTCCTCCAGCAGAGTACAGCGAATGGGAGCATCTCTGTAGGTAGTGGGTTGACTGAGTGTGCCTTGGTTGGAGTGTCCTCCTTGAGGTGTATGTTTTTAGTGGGGCTGCAGCGTCCAGGGCAGAGGTGAGGGCAGCATTATATGAAGAGATAGCCAGAGAGGGACAGGGGAAGGTAGGGATTATTGTTTTTTTTTATTAAGCACCAACAAATTCTGTAGCGCTCTACAATAGACATATATTTGCAACAAAACAAGTTGGATACACAGGAACCGAGGGTGTTAAGGGTCCTGCTTAAATTATGGACGTGAGTTGAGAGCGGACATCATCTGACAGTTGCTGGAGGTCAAGAGAATGCAGGTTCCTCAAGATGAGGATTGTTAGGCTGACGATGTTGGGCTCTCAAGAACAAATAATAAGAGTCGGTGATCTGAGAGCGCACATAGAGTGTTGCAGAGATTAGAGACCATCAGTGGCATACTAAGGGGGGTGCGGTCCGCACCGGGTGCCTCTCACTTGAGGGGTGCTCGGGGCAGACTGCAATGCCCCTCCTGCGTCCATTGCAGAGACCGGTCTGCAGCTCCGCAGTGTGCAGAGCTGCAGACCATGTGTCTTGCGAGCACTGCCCAATCAGAGCGTTGCCGCGGGTTACCACAGCAACGCTCTGACTGGGTCTTGCGAGATCTATGGTCTGCAGCTCTCGGAGCTGCAGACCGGAAATGATGGCCACCGGAACACCAGGCAGCCCCCACTGGACCACCAGGTATTTAACGTAATTTTTTAGTCCCCCCTTCTCACAATCACCCCCCTCCCTCTCACAATCACCCCCCTCTGACTCACTATCACGCCCCTCCCTCTCACACTCATCCCCCTTCCTCTCACAATCACCCCCTCTCACTATCACCCCCTCCTCTCATCCTCTCCCTCTCACAATCACCCCCCTCTCACTATCACCCCCTCTGATCCTCACCCCCTCCCTCTCATCCTCACCCCCACCCTCTCACAATCACCCCCCTCTCACTATCACCCCCCTCTCATCCTCACTCCACCCTCTCACAATCACCCCTCTCCCACTATCACCCCCCCCACTAACACCCCTCCTCTCTCCTCCACCCCTCCCTCTCACAATCAATCCTCCCTCTCTCCTCATCACTCCAGCCTCCCTCACAATCCTCCCTCTCACAATCCACCCCACAATCCTCCCCTCCCTCTCATAATATCACCTCCCTCTCACAATCATCCTCCCCACAATCATCCCCCACAATCATCCCCCTCTCCTCATAACTCCCTCCCTCTCACAATCACCCCCCCTCTCACAATCACCCCCCCACTCACAATCACCCCTCCCTCCCTCTCATAATCACCCCCCCTCCCTCTCACTATCACCCCCTCCCTCTCATCCTCACCTCCCTCCCTGAGCTCCCTCTCACTTCACCCCCCCCATCACCCATTCCCTCTCATAATCACCCCCCCCTCTCTCTCCTCATCACCTCCCTCCCTCATGCAATCCACCCTCCCTCTCACAATCACCCCACTCTCACAATCACAATCACCCCCCTCCCTCTCATTCTCACCCCCCTCCCTGAGCTCCCTCTCACTTCACCCCCCCCATCACCCCTTCCCTCACACCATTATCCACTATACAAGCACACACACTGCATTCACTATACAAACACACACAGACACACACTTATACATGTGTGTCTGTGTATCTGTATGTGTGTTGGTATATATGTATCTGTATGTGTCAGTGTGCATCTGTGTGCCTGTCTGTGTATCTGTTTGTGTGTCTGTGTTTGTATCAATGTGTCTGTATGTGTGTGTCTATCTGTATGTGTGTGTGTTTTTATCTATATGTGTGTTTGTATCTGTGTGTCTATCTGTATGTGCCACTGTTTGTCTGTGCATGACTGTTTCTATGTAACTGCATGTGTGTGTACCTCTGTGTATGTGTGCCAGTGTGTGTATATGTAAGTATATGTATGTATATGTGCATACATCTCAGCATTTCGCCTACACTACACACAAATACAACCCTGCATCCAAATGTCAACACTACAAAAAAAAAAACACCACCATATTCAAAAACCACACTACAGAAAAATGCACTCCTGCATTCAAATGCCAATACGTGCAAACACACCTGTACATTTACCACACATACTCCATACAAAAACATGCTTACATTCAAACACACAAACAGTGCTTGGTGCTAAATACATAAAAAATAAAAATAAAAACACTGCTCAGTGCTAAAGACATTAAAACTATTTGCAGGTGTTTTTTTTTTACATTTTTAAGAGGGTGCCAAATATAGGATCCACCCCGGGTGCCAAATGCTCCAGGTACGCCCCTGGAGACCATGCATCTATATGAAAAAACAAGATCAAGGGTAATGCCAGCAACATGTGTGGGAGAATTAGCCTACTGGGAGAAAGTAATTGAAAGAAATGTTGTCGCTACTGAGCTCAAGGGTGGCTTAGTTGGAATGTTGAAGTCCCCAAGAATCAGAGAAGGAATATTGAAAGCAAGTAGGGAAGCCAGGCAGCAAAATAGTCAAAGAAGAAAATTTGGGAACATGGGAGGGGGAGGAGGTGGAAAGGAGGGGAGAGGGGGGAGGGAAAGGGGGTGTTAAATAACAGCAATGTTTGCTTCAAATTAGAAAAAGAGAGGGAAGGGGGGTGGGGTGAAAACAGAAACCTTAACCCGCACCCTTAAAGGACCACTATAGTGCCAGGAAAACATACTCGTTTTCCTGGCACTATAGTGCCCTGACGGCGCCCCCACCCTCAGGGACCCCCTCCCGCCGGGCTCTGGGGAGAGGAAGGGGTTAAAATCTTACCTTTCTCCAGCGCCGGGCGGGGAGCTCTCCTCCTCCTCTCCGCCTCTTCTCCTCTTCGGCTGAATGCGCATGCGCGGCAGGAGCTGCACACGCATTCAGCCAGTCTCATAGGAAAGCATTTATAATGCTTTCCTATGGACACTGGCGTCTTCTCACTGTGATTTTCACAGTGAGAAGCACGCAAGCGCCTCTAGCGGCTGTCAAGGAGACAGCCACTAGAGGCTTTAGAGGCTGGATTAACCTATTTATAAACATAGCAGTTTCTCTGAAACTGCTATGTTTCTAAAAAAAAATGGGTTAACCCTAGCTGGACCAGGCACCCAGACCACTTCATTAAGCTGAAGTGATCTGGGTGCCTAGAGTAGTCCTTTAATGTCACATTATCCTTGGCTGTGAGTAAGATAAAGACCACCAAAGAATAATGAGGCAGGGTTAGCAGTGTCAAAGAGAGAAAGTCATGTTTCTGTTACCGCTAGTAACTTTAGGGAACGTGAGACAAAAAAGTAATGGATAGCAGTTGATTTAGTGACGTTACACAAAGAGTGTGCACTCCAGAGGGCAGTACGAAAGGAGGATTTAAAGGTGGAATTATATGGGATGGGTAAAAGATTGGTGTGGTTTTGGGTGTTAGCACAATTTAGCGATGGACAGGGCTGCCACCAAAAATATTTGGGCCCCTGACACAGTTTAGGTCTGGACCCGTGGGGCCAGACTCTGAGTCCACCCACAGGGCCTGCCCCAAGTCCGCCCACAAGGATGAGGTGTGTGTGTATAGTGGATGTAGAATGTGTGTAGTGGATGCGGTATGTGTGTCATGGATGCAGTGTGTACAGTGGATGTAGATCGTACATTTTGTGTAATGTACGTAATGTTTGTGTGCATTAGATGCAGAGCGTGTGTGTGTAGTGAATGCAGAATGTGAGTTTGTGTAGTGGATGTAGTTTGAGTATAGTGAATGCAGAGTGTGTGTTTGCATAATGACTGCAGTGTGTGTGTTTTTGTAGTGGATGTAGTGTGTGCATAGTGACTGCAGAGTGTGTATAGTGAATGTAGTGTGTGTAGTGACTGCATAGTGTGTATAGTGAAAGCGGAGTGTATAGTGAATGTAATGTGTGTATACTGAATATAGTGTGTTTGTAGTGAGTGCAAAGTGTGTATAGTGAATGTAGTTTGTAGTGAGTGCAAAGTGTGTATAGTGAATGTAGTGTGTGTATAGGGAATGTAGTGTTTGTCGTGAGTGTAGAGTGTGTAGAGTGAATGTAGTGAGTGCAAAGTGTGTATAGTGTGTGTGTGTGTGGTGAGTGCAGAGTGTGTGCTTGTAAGGATGCAGTGTGTGTGTGTAAAACAGGGGGGAAGCATAGTCCAAAGAGTGTGACAAATAGTCCAAAGAGTGTGTTCTTTTCTTGTTGGTAGAATCAGGTAATGCTTCTTATCAGGGTATAGAGCTGTATAAACATGTAAAAAGAAGCAGAGAAACAGGAAAATTCCAATAGTGTGGTATGCCAACTTAAATAGAACACAGATGACACAGAAGTAAGCGATTGCCAACTCACGTTTCTTAGAGCTAGGACCAGCTCTAGAATAAACAGCACATAGTGGTATAAAACCCCATTTGCAGGTTAATGCAGATGTATTGCACTTGCCTGTCTGCAGCAGAATATTGTGTAGATCATAGGCGTGTGCACGGGGTGTGCCGGGTGTGCCTGGGCACTCCCTAATCCCCGCAGCATGCGCTATGTGCCTCCCTCCATGGGCCGGTGAAGGAGATCAAAGATCTCCCTCACCAACCCACAGGCAGGGAGGGAGGCAGGAGAGGACCCGGGGAGCTCTTGTTAGCAGTTCCGCCAGGTTCCTCTCGCTCAGATCTCGCGAGAGTGAACTCTAGCCCCACAGTGGGCTAAAGTTCACTCTCTACTGGACCACCAGGGATGGCAGCAGCACGGTCCCCCCTCCCTACATAAGGTAAGAAGGGAGGGGTATATTAACTAAACGGCCCCCACACATACATCACCCTTACACACACAGCACACACACTAACCGCACCCTCACACTAACAACACCCTTACACACACAGTACCCTCACACATACACACACATAGCACACACTAACAGCACCCTTACACACACAGCACACACTAACAGCACCCTTACACACACAGCACCCTTACACATACACACACTAACAGAACCCTCACACACACAGCACACACACTAACAGCACCCACACACACACAGTACCCTCACCCACACACAAAGCACACACTAACAGCACCCTTACACACACAGCACCCTCACACACACACACACACACACACACACTAACAGCACCCTTACACATACACACACACAGCACACACTAACAGCACCCTTACACACAGCACCTTCACACACACAGTGCCCGCACACACACACACAGCGCCTGCACACACACAGCACCCTCACACACACAGCAGTGTGTGTGTATATGTATGTTTATGTGTATATATATACGCGGCGTGTGTGTTTCTGCTTTAGGGTGCACACCCTTATACAATAGGCTGCGCACGCTTATGGTGTAGATCATCCAAAGGAGAAAAGAAAATAGTGTTCTCCGTAGGTAAGTATGGGTATAAGTAAAAAGATAAAAACCTTACTCACAATTTTTGGAGCAGAAGGACCTCTCACAATTTTCAGTGTGGTATAATCCAGCCCTAGGATTCTTTGTCCAATCTCCTCAGTTAGTCAGGATTCCAGGTAGGAATAAAAGGTGAAACAATAAAATAAGAAACGTATATTTCTACACAAGATAAAAGGTGGCCAAACATACTTTTAAATTAAAAATACAGTTAAAAAGCTTCTTTATCAAGTGGAATCAAGATGGATGGACCAAGTTTGAGAGACTTCAGCAGTTGCTTAGAACAGAAGCACAGAAAGGAGAATATGAAGGTGGGAGAAAATGTTAAATGTTTGGGGTGAGAGCTTGTATTTGGAGGCTTTAGAAGGAGTTGGTGTTGAAAAATGTGGATACGTATGAGAAAAGTGAGTTGGATGAATAGAGAGGGGAGGGAGGTAAAGCTGGGACAATAAAGGTGATCACAGCAGGAAGAAAGATTTTAGCAGTGAGAGAAGTGAGACTTAAAGAGAAAAATAGAAGGGAGTACATTATTAGGACAATAGGGAGTTTATATTATAGTTACAGTGATTAGATTGGAACATTAAAACCAAAGGAGAGAGTGGAGGGATTAAGGGTTAAAAGATATGGAGTGTGGGATTTGAGCAGGTGAGGAGACTTTGTTAGACATTATTGGGGTGTTTCTCGAACAATTTAACACCTAAGTTGCCTCCAGCGCTGGTCTCCACTCCTCCCTTGGCTTCTGGCTTTTGAATATATTGGCTTCTGGCTTTTAAATATTGAGATTCACCAGGCAGTGGCCCCAGCTAGTTGGCTGAAAGTGGTCAGCTTATGCTTTCAGCCAATCAGTGACACCTCATTCACTAAAGATACTTTAGATGAAGTGGTTTTGATGCCTGGAGTGTCCCTTTAAGGTGCAAGACTTTGTAGTTCTGAGTGCAATTTATGAATGCTGTTTGGGGAACAAGCTCTAGAGAGCGTTTGGGGTTAGATAACACAGTAATTATGGATAGAGAGTCATTCAGATATTGAGGTGAGAAAAATCATTGAAAGAAAAAAGCAGAGGAGAAACTATTCAGATTTCAAGGTATGAAGGGAATCGGAGAGATCAAGTCTCCCCATAGTTTCGGGAAACTCCCGCATGTATCTTGTGAAGCCCCCTCCCTAAAATGCATTTTTGCACGTTAGGATGTTTGTAAATTGTGAAGATAAATTAAGAAGACAATAATTGCAATAACTCTCACACTAGCAAAAAAAACAAAACGCTTAATGTAAGAGCTAATAACTTATTCCGCTGTAATATAATGCATAATTCATCACTTTCTGGATCTCGTGTACTTTATTGTTACAAGTGAAAAAATTACAGTTAGTATGATTTGTGGGTTTGTATTTAAAGTGACATTGTGACTTTTGAGTTCTTTAAAAAAAATAGGGTTATTCACTGAAGGGAGAATTTTTATTTGTTGTAATTTTTTTATTTTTGTAGGGCAATGGTAATATCACAAACATATAACCGTGAGATATAGAGAAAAGGTATCAAAGAAAATGTGTTATACATTTTAAAATATTCGCCCAATTTTAAATCATGTGATACAGCACATGAGTAGATCGAGGACAACACTAACCATGTTATATGCTAGAAACTGGATTACTCTGACTTCAGAGAAGTTACAGCAGTACTACGAAGACAAGCTGAGTATCTTGCTTAATAAACAACAGACAAAACTAAACATTAAATGCTAAGAGCTTGGCTACTCTCACTTGAGAAATAAAATGAAACTGAATACTCGATTGAAAATCACAGCTGAGAACTGAGTTTTTAAATAACGAGTTTTGCCTAAATAGTGAAAGGCAGCGTAACATAGTCGCTTGCATGTTGCAGTAATGGCTGATATCTAAATTGTACTGCGCTTTTAGAATGAGAATATAAAATTAATGCTATGTATACCGCAGGAAGGTAGACTGCAAACCTCATGTAACTAGTGCCAAAGGTAATCTTCACATGTAAATTTAAAATTAAACATTAAACAGAACCATATGTATGGCCCTATACAAACAGAGTTCACTCCAATTACCAAGCTAGCAAAAAGATTCCCATATAGAGACATGTTCCCATTTATCCAGAACTGGCCACTCTGCAAACGCCGAGCCTCAGTAAGAGCCCTTATGTGTTGCTCACTAATCCAGTTGCTCCTGGTGCCAAGATCAGGGTCCCATGTGGATCTGGACACAAAATGGTGTTGGTTATAGAGCCACCAAGATTGTGAGTTGTGCACAAGGGGTAGTCTCTTCAAAACCCTAAGCCCAGGTATGGGGCAATGTATAATGGACAACCTGGTATCTGGTATTCAGTAGATGGGCATCCATCATGGTATCTTAAGACAATTAAGTAACACAGCTATCATCTGGTCAGACCCAGACACAGGTTATTGGACCACAAGAGGTGAGTTCTGTAGTTAGGCACTTCCCATTCTGTCCTCACGGGCGGTCGCTGTCTGAGGTTTTGTTTCTGCCAGAAATCCTCAAATATCTTATCCAGCTGTACTAAACTGATATCGGGCAGGCCACCGGTGGTGGAATTGCATGTAATGTTTGCCATCTTAGAGTAAGCGGTGCTCCAGGCTATGTGTTGATAGGGTCCCAGTCGTTCCAGTGGTTGGTAGAGAAAGCCAAAGAGCTAGAGGGATAATCCTTACTGGCAGGGGGTAAAGGGGTTCTGTGTTGTATCCTCTGAGTCCAGGAATAATACTGGTGTGGAGAGAGTTCATGCCTCCCACACCTGCACTGTCAAGTAGACCTCTGGATCGCCTCAGACTCATGTTGCCTGACGGGCTCAGAAATGCCTCCAAAGTCAGCTTGCTGGTGTGTGCAAGTTGTCCCCAGCTTGTAAAACGCCTGTTTTTAAGGGCAAACAGTTGCACTATACAGTGGGACCTCGGTTTACGAATTTAATGCGTTCTCTGGGACATTTCTTATTGCGAAAAATTTGTAAACTGAAACGCGGTTTCTCATAGGAATGCATTGAAAACCAATTAATCCGTTCTGGAGGTCAGAAAAAAGTCAAAATGAGCTGGCATGGAAACCAACCCACAATGCAAAAAAACACAATAAAAGGCATGCAAATGACAAAGCTCAGCTCCCTACCTTTCCACAGTTTACAAATGCACCAAAAAGTCCCAAAACAACTGAAAACAAGTCCAGAATGCCTCCAGAACTCGATGCAAAAGCCGCTCCAACACCTCCCCACTCGACGCCACGCGCTAACCACAGGCTCCAGCATGCAGGGGGCGGTACTATAAATCTCCCAGGTGCAATGCATCTTGGGGAAACTTGCTTTGTATTGCAAAAAAAATTTGTAAACAGAGGCATTATTTTCAATGGACTTTCATTTGTAAACCGAAAATTATGTTAAAGGGACACTGTAGTCACTATAAGCATTTCATCTCTTTGAATTGGTTATAGTGCCTGGAGTGCCCTGGCACTGTCCCTCCATTCAGTGTTGCACCATGTTCGTGCAGTATGCCACAAAATAAGAGTCCCTGGCCACCCACAGTCCGGCCCCTTCAGTATGTGTAGCTAAGGCAGAGATTACACACTTCCTTGTTGTCATACCCATTCATACCGTCAGTTGGAACTCTGACAGGCTAAAAGCAGTCAGCTGACACTCTCAGCCAATCACAGCTGTCTATTGCTGCTCAGGCTAATACTTCCTTATTAGCCAAAGCAGCATAGAGGGGATGGATTGCCGGGGACTCTTGTTTAGCATTAAAAGTTTAAAAACTGTTTAATGCTGAAAGAAATGATGGTGTCAGAGGACTCCAGACACTATAACCAGTTTAATGAGATGAAGCAGATACAGTGCCTACGGTGTCCCTTTAACCGAGGCGTTTGTAAACCGAGGTCCCACTGTACTGGGTTTTGTCATCAAGCTCACTAGAGATGCAACCGATCAGTATGGCAGTCAGGTCCTGCCCCACTAATGGGAGAATTCAAAGAGAATGCAAAATGAATTAGGTCAAAATAGCCAAACTGGAAAAGTCAGCCATGCTATCAGTTTTACTAGTCTGGCCTCAAATGTGAAAATGTATTTAAATTAACTTTGACTTCTCACTTTAGTAAATAAACCTTTATGAAAACCCAGGGGCTGCATTGGAATCTCAGTTATATATCATAGACAAAGCAGGGACTATTTTAGCCGCCCTCTGTGGTGGCATTATGAATGATTGTGATGATGCTTCAATTCTACTAATGCAACACCAACACTGTTCCGTTCGAATAAACTCAACACTTTTTCATCATCTAACATGAAAGTTCTAGTTATTCAATTAAAAATCATACTGTAAACAAATATGATGCTGGTGATGATGTCCCCAAGGAAAGGTGTATACTTGCTCAAGTCTCACTAGTACGTCAATTCGGGATCAAGGGAAAGATAAAAGAAATGTATATAGATTATGCAGTGAGATTACTATTTAATTAGTCCTCATGGACAGTAGATGGCCATGTTCACTGGACTTTGGATGCTAGTTGAAATGTTTCTAATTCTGTCTTGAGATGTTTCTATTTATTAGTATCTAGTGCTATTGTAAAGTACTTTATTCTTCCTCGCATGTTAAATAGGAAGCCGTTTCAGTTGTGTCTGGACCTCCATGAAGCACAGTTTAGTTCTATTCTGTTCTGGGTTTTACCTTTGTTAATGAATGCAGGAATGTACATAAACTTGAACTCTATATGCACTATATTCCCAATCTCCAATTTACACAACATTCCTGTGACAAACTCCAATTTTCAAGTTTTCAACGAGTTCCTGGAGGAACCTGCTTGCCAGCCTCCTGCCCACAGACTATGGACCTTGTAAAATGTGATGTAAAAATCTCAGTTCGTGTATTTGGGCTATATGGTTCAGTAACTGAACGTCTGCATGAACCGGAGACCACCCTGGAGCTCCGGTTCGTGCAGGTTCGTCCACTAAAACCTAATAAGTACTTAGACATGTTTATTATTAATTATTATAAAAGTCCTTGGCAAGGGATCGGCAATCTGTCAGAGGCATGGAACTGTTTGGAGAATGCCCACTGGGTTTTGTGAAAGGGACGGATTTACCACATGGCAACAAAGGCAGGAGTGGGGTGGCATGACCGGTGAGGGAGATCTTGGCTGAGGCTGACAAAGGAGATTTTCCAGGGCCGGCCACTCACCTATGTTATATTGGAGCGTTGCTGCAGGTTACCGTGGCAAAGTTCTGATACAATTTCCTGGCGCTGGCCGGAAACAGCGTGGGCCTCAGGGAAGGGTATACTTTTATACAGCCTCTGTTATCCCACTATGGTCCTTGTCACTGGATTTAAGCCCCTGTCACCCCAGGATAGCCTGTCACCCCACCACAGCATCTGTCTCCCTATTATAGCCCCTATACTCCACCAATGCCACTGTCATCCCAGTATAGCCCCTGTCACCCCAGTCAGTGGCCTAACTACCATTATTGCAGGGGTCGCAGCGGCAACCGGCCCATCACTCCAGGGCGGGCCTGGTTGCCACTGCGATTTCTGCGGGTCACCGGCCAGAGCTGACAGGCAGGCTGACCAGCAGGAGGGGAGCACTGTGCTGCTCTCCTCCTGCCTCTGTTTGTAGTGTGGCCGATGTGTGTAGGGTGGCCGCTCAGTGAGAGAGCACTTCCCGTCAGATGGGTACCATGACCATGTCGAACAGGTACAGGAGGAGAGGGAGAGACAAATGGAGGGGCTGCAAGGGAGGGAAGAGAGAGACAAATGAAGAGGTTGCAAGGGAGGGGGGGAAGAGACACATGAATGGGCTTGTGGGGGGGGGGTTAGTCTCATGGAGGGGCTGGGGAGAGCAAATGAAACACATGGAAAGACTGGGGGAGCAAATGAGACACTTTGGGGGAAAGATGCACATGGAGGGGCCTGGGAGGATGAGATACATGAGCACATGAGGGAGCTGTGGGGTAGGAATAGAACACTTGAGGGAGATTGGGGGGACACATGGAGGGGCTGGGGGGAATGAGACACTTGGTGGTAAATGAGACACAAGGAGGGTCTAGGGAGGGAAATAAATATTAGGGGGGTGACACACATGGAGGGGCTGGGGTGAATGAGACACGTGGAGTGACTTGAGAGGGAATGAGACACATGGAAGGGCTGGGGAAAGGAATGAGACACATGGAGGGGCTGGGGGGAATGAGACACTTGGTGGTAAATGAGACACAAGGAGCGTCTAGGGAGGTAAATAAATATTAGGGGGGTGAGACACATGGAGGGGCTGGGGTGAATGAGACACGTGGAGTGACTTGAGGGGGAATGAGACACATGGAAGGGCTGGGGAAAGGAATGAGACACAGTATAGCCCCTGTCACCCTACAACAGCCTATGTCATCCAGTATAGCTCTGCTTTGCACTACAGCCCCTTTTACCCCACTACAGCCCCTGTTACCCACAATATCCCTATCCTCCCTCTATAACTCCTTTGTGGCAGACCCTGTCCTTGTACCAGCACTGTCCCCTTGAAACTTATTCTCTAACTCCCTGGTTCGGTACTTTCCCTTCTACCGAACAAATTGCCAAAACATACGCTCCCTGGCAGACAGCAGTCATTTTGTTAACTGAATGGAAAGTACTACAACCTATTTGGATCAATCACTTCCAGAGAAGCAGGGGAAGCCCCCTTTTGTTTGGTCACAGGAGCTCCCGATGTTTGACCGGCCAAAGCCACCGTTGCGCTTGGTCAAAACTTTACCACAGCGGTGATCGGACAATTCCACATGGATCTGGGCGCTGTTTTGCTAACCTGGGCGCTCGGACCAGAGCTATTCAGGGATAGAAGACATGCTGGGGTTCCTGTGTGTTTTAATTGTATTTTTGGGTGTATTATGTTCATGTTTTATGTTTGGCTCTCTGCATTCAGGAGATAATTAGTTTACTGGTCAGTGACTCAATTATCTCCCGGACACAGAGATGCCTGGGCAGGGACTAAGTACAAGACAATGGAAACCCCATACTGGGGTCTGTGCACACAAAACCCCCCCCCAAAAAACGAGTTTGGCTGAATAAATAAAGTTGTACTCCCAGAACTATGTGTCATCTAGTTACTGGGGGAGAGTTATATTCAATGAGCATCGCTTCTTCTAGCTTCGAGGAGAATTCGACAGAGATACCTAGTTGAGATATTGGAGCTCTGCTACACCCTTTCCCCAATATAGCCCCTATACTTCCAATTTAGCTCCTGTCACGCCAATACAGCCTGTCACCCCAGTATAGCCATGTCACTTCACTATCCATGCCGCAGTAGTCCCTATCCTCCCACTTTAGCCCCTATACCTCCACTATATGTCACCTCACCACAGCCCTTGTCAGCCCAGTATATCCCATGTCACCCCACTACTGCCTCTGTCAACTCACCACAGCCCATGTCACTCCACTAAAACCTTTCTCACCCCACCACAGCCAATGTCACCTCAGTATAATTCCTAGAACCCCAGTCTAGCCCCTATCAAACCACTATAGTCCCTATCCTCCCACTACAGCTCCAATTCCTCACTCAGGTCTCAAAATAGATTTTGCTCACATGTGTCATTACAGAGAGAACCAATTATTTTTCTATAATTTTTATTTTACTTTGTATAATTTAAATCTAAGTTTACGTGTGTGTGTGTGTGTGTGTGTGTGTGTGTATCTGTCAATGGAGCCAGGTTATAATCTCAATGTCAACAGTCACTGTGTGAATTGCCTCAGGAAATGCAAGGTTAGCTGGTATATGTGGTTAATTTCTTAGACTATAGGTATGACATTACGCAGTAGATGCAACACAAGCCACACACAGTATATTATATACAATCAATACACGCAGTATACAAAGTATATAAACACACAATCCATACACACAGAGTATACACAGTATATAACACACAATCCATACACAGTACATAACACAATCAACACACAATCCATATACACAGTATATAACATAATCCATACACACAGAGTATACACAGTATATAACACACACTCCATACACAGAGTATACACAGTATATAACACACACTCCATACACAGAGTATACACAGTATATAACACACACTCCATACACAGTATATAACACACAATCCATACTCACACTATATAACACACACAGACAGGTACTGACTGCACTCTCTGCTCTCCCTGATACATGCCTGGTGAAAGGTCTCTGTGTGGGCGGGGCTTTGTGTGTTTCCGTGTCGTCCTATAGGATTGCTTGGTGTGGGGGCGGGGCTCGGTGTGTTGGTGCTTCTGCCTCGTCCTATTGGATGGCGGTGTCTGGGGGCGGGGCTGAGCCGGTGTGTATGGAGCGCCCCCCCCGTGTCCCGCTGTCAGTGGGATTATGGCCCGGGATTGCACGGAGAGCCGGTTCTGGGAGGTCCTGGCTCGGTGCGGAGGCCCCCAGCGGGTGCTGCTGGTCGGGGAGCTGTGGGAGCGGGCGGAGAGCCGGGCGGTGCTGGAAGGCTTCCTGCGGGCGCTGTTCCCGGACCAGTCCCAGGATCCGGTCGCCCACCGGCCGGCTCGGTTCTCCCTCGTGTTCTTCCTGTGCCGGGCTGAGTCTCTCCGGCTGCGGGAGGCCCGGGGGCAGCTGCGGGAGATCCTGCGGGATGTGAAGGAGCGGACTCCGGGGGGCGGGGCGGTCATTGGGGTCATCATCCCGCCCGACAGCCCGGACAGCGAGACCCCCGGGCACGGCCCGGCCACGGACAGCGAGCCCCCCGGGCACGGCTCGGCCACGGACAGCGAGCCCCCCGGGCACGGCCTGGACTCGGCTCCCGGGGAGCTGTCCGCCATGCTGGACCTTCTGCAGTCCGTGTTCCCGCCGGGGAAGGGCCGCTGGCCGGAGGTCCGAGCTGCAGTCCTGCTCCCGGGGAAGGAGGAGAGCCGGAGGGAGGTGCAGAGAGCGGCCTGCGAGGCTCTGACAGCGGCAGGTACTCCCCGAGATCCCCCAACCAGGGGCTTTATAGTGTCCGACCGACCATGAGTTCCTGCACAACCATCACCACTTAATGCTGACAGGCTGTGCAGGAAAAGTGCTGCCCTGTATTGTTTTCTATTCATCACATGCTGTATGAGGGAAACCAATCCATTAATCAAGGCTGCCCACTGTCCATTAGTAAACTTCATTCCCGCACCACTGAAATCTACAGAATACAGGGCAAACTTTTCATGTGGTTCCCAACATGTGGTGTGTGTGTCCAGGAAAATAGAGTGCTGGCAGCAGCTGAGCAGAATCTCGAATTTCCCAAATTGTGATTATCAGCCATAGTACTAGTTATATATATTGGCAGCCTAATCGTGGTAATGTCAAACTGTGTATGTGACTACTAACAGGTCGCAAGAGCAGGTTATTCCTGCTATCAATAGTGATAACGGTTTAAAAAAAAAAAAAAAGTACCTATTGTCTTATACCACTTAAAATTCGCAAAAGCAAAATTGTCACCAAATGAATTCTCTCTTCCACTGGCATTCCTTATCCCTGCACTACTGCTTACATCTGTATAGCATTGCACAGAGTGAGATGGTCAACATCTGACTCAATTATTTTAAAATATCACACATCCTCATCCTTATTTATTTACATTTTATTTGTCTGAGTAGGTAGATTAACAAAGCCACCTTTACACATCCATTGCATTTGGGAGAAGTGCTTGTTGAATATGCCGTTTGCTGGACCTGTATAACTGTCCCAAAGTCTGTTTGAGTTAAGTCCTCATTTCACTTAAATGGGGCTTCTGGTGGGGGTTGGTTAGAATTCATTTGAGGGAGTTGTTACACTTCGCAATGTAAATGATTGACTCTTCGGCCAAGCAAAACTGAATTCTCTGAGAGACTTCTTTTTTATTTAATAGCTGTGTTTATATTTCTCTCCTACTAATCCTGAATTATCCCAATAGGCTATGTGGCCCAAGTTCAATAATTTTGAAGTATACGTGTTTGCTGAGCTGCAATGGTATATCTTTATGCCACAGTACTGCTTGAATGTCAAGACCTGGCTCAAAGTCTACCCTTGAGCCAGGTCTAGATAAACCTACACATTCTGTTGCCAAAATCAAATCAAATGCAGTTTAAAAGGTAACATTGGGTGCAGAGAGAGACCACCTCCTCTTCGCACCATGCTGTGTCCTGAAATGAGACCTCATATATCAATATTAAATACGGTAGTAATTCTTTAACTTTAAGTGCAGCTATTTCACAATTCCTAGGGTACAGGTGCATGTTAAGAGCTGAGATGCTGCTACAACAGTACAGCATCTCATTCTTCATACAGGGAGTGCAGAATTATTAGGCAAGTTGTATTTTTGAGGATTAATTTTATTATTGAACAACAACCATGTTCTCAATGAACCCAAAAAACTCATTAATATCAAAGCTGAATATTTTTGGAAGTAGTTTTTAGTTTGTTTTTAGTTTTAGCTATGTTAGGGGATATCTGTGTGTGCAGGTGACTATTACTGTGCATAATTATTAGGCAACTTAACAAAAAACAAATATATACCCTTTTCAATTATTTATTATTACCAGTGAAACCAATATAACATTTCAACATTCACAAATATACATTTCTGACATTCAAAAACAAAACAAAAACAAATCAGTGACCAATATAGCCACCTTTCTTTGCAAGGACACTCAAAAGCCTGCCATCCATGAATTCTGTCAGTGTTTTGATCTGTTCACCATCAACATTGCGTGCAGCAGCAACCACAGCCTCCCAGACACTGTTCAGAGAGGGTGTACTGTTTTCCCTCCTTGTAAATCTCACATTTGATGATGGACCACAGGTTCTCAATGGGGTTCAGATCAGGTGAACAAGGAGGCCATGTCATTAGATTTTCTTCTTTTATACCCTTTCTTGCCAGCCACGCTGTGGAGTACTTGGACGCGTGTGATGGAGCATTGTCCTGCATGAAAATCATGTTTTCTTGAAGGATGCAGACTTCTTCCTGTACCACTGCTTGAAGAAGGTGTCTTCCAGGAACTGGCAGTAGGACTGGGAGTTGAGCTTGACTCCATCCTCAACCCGAAAAGGCCCCACAAGCTCATCTTTGATGATACCAGCCCAAACCAGTACTCCACCTCCACCTTGCTGGCGTCTGAGTCGGACTGGAGCTCTCTGCCCTTTACCAATCCAGCCACGGGCCCATCCATCTGGCCCATCAAGACTCACTCTCATTTCATCAGTCCATAAAACCTTAGAAAAATCAGTCTTGAGATATTTCTTGGCCCAGTCTTGACGTTTCAGCTTGTGTGTCTTGTTCAGTGGTGGTCGTCTTTCAGCCTTTCTTACCTTGGCCATGTCTCTGAGTATTGCACACCTTGTGCTTTTGGGCACTCCAGTGATGTTGCAGCTCTGAAATATGGCCAAACTGGTGGCAAGTGGCATCGTGGCAGCTGCACGCTTGACTTTTCTCAGTTCATGGGCAGTTATTTTGCGCCTTGGTTTTTCCACACGCTTCTTGCGACCCTGTTGACTATTTTGAATGAAACGCTTGATTGTTCGATGATCACGCTTCAGAAGCTTTGCAATTTTAAGAGTGCTGCATCCCTCTGCAAGATATCTCACTATTTTTGACTTTTCTGAGCCTGTCAAGTCCTTCTTTTGACCCATTTTGCCAAAGGAAAGGAAGTTGCCTAATAATTATGCACACCTGATATAGGGTGGTGATGTCATTAGACCACACCCCTTCTCATTACAGAGATGCACATCACCTAATATGCTTAATTGGTAGTAGGCTTTCGAGCCTATACAGCTTGGAGTAAGACAACATGCATAAAGAGGATGATGTGGTCAAAATACTCATTTGCCTAATAATTCTGCACTCCCTGTAGTTGTAATCCCTGTTGCTATGCCAAAGCCTATGAAGGTTAAAACCATGTATAGTAATAATATCACTAAAATATATGTGTGTGTGTATATGTATGTGATATTTCGGTTAGCACAACACATACATTACACTTTTTTTTCACTAGTAATTTCTAATTAATGAAATACAGAATTGTTGCTAAACATTGCAAAGTTTGAAGAACTTTAACATGTTGGCTGACAAAGTTTAAAATACGCAGTATATTATCCATTCACATTGATAATTATGTTACTTTTTATTTTTAACAAGTCACATTAGACCTTATTATTATTATTATTATTATTATTAATTTACCCCTTCTCCCTACCAGTTGTAATGGCAGTTCGTTAAATAAATAATGAAAAATGTATGCAGACATGTGAATGATGAACAAACGTGAAACTCCTTGCAGACACTAGGTGCAGATTTAACTATTGATAGATATGCTACATATAGGATGTTTTCAAATTAGGTCTGTTTTCTAATTGTCAGACCTACATCACTGGAGGAGGGGGTCATGTTCTTCGTTTCTGTCCTTCTCTTAAACACAATATTGTTTATTACAGCTCTTTTAAAGTACTCCTATAGGGAAAACTTGGTGTGTTTGTGTCCGTGTCCCCAGCTAGTGCTAGATCTTTTTTTAGTTGTGTTCAGTCTGAATTTAACTAAATTTCCCTTCTTGCTCAGATCTACAGAGAAATCAGAAGAAAGAGTCTTTTCTTCCGCGCTTCTTCTCATGTAGACGGAGGAGGAGGAGGCGGCGAGACCCCGTGCTGAAAGGTAATATCAGCAGCTAAAAGACGTAAGGAATTTGGATATCTTTTCCAGTAAGACTCTCTAATTCTGTCTATATATAATTACAGATAATCCAGAAGAAGGAACTGCACTAACTGTTCTAAACCATTCCAATGGAGACTATGCCAAGAGTACCTCTGATGCTTAATTCCTGAATGAAAGCCTCCAATGTAACTTATCGATGGAGTTGGACATAAAAATATTTAAGCTTGGGGTTATGACCTCTCAACTATTAGACGGATAAGCGGACATTCATGAAGCCTCCGATTGTCGATAATCCGTTCCTGTAAACAAATATCCTTTATAAATATCAGGCCAAAAAGTTGTTGGCTACATCCTGTCGTTGACGGGAAGGAGAGAAACTGGATTACAAGCCTGAATCTGCTTGTAAAAGTGGACCTTGTGACTTAAACCTCACAGAATGAGATTAACTCTTTTTTGTTTCGTGCCTTACTATATAGTTTATAAAACTAGACTGAAATGTTTTATTGTATTCTAGCTTCTAAAAGTAGACAATGCACAGGCTGTGTTAGCTGATTATCTGTTAATTGTAATGCAGTTTTCTAAAGTGTCATAGGTGCGATCTGGTGTCTTCAAGACATATGTTCAAGATAATTTAAGACAATAATACTATTTATATGAACCAGGATAAGCACTCTCTTTGCGTTTTACTTTATATTTCCTTGCACATCTACTTTCCCTCTCTGATTGCGGACACTGTTAAGAACACTAGCATTAGGAATACAAACCTGTATTCTTAACAACTTTATAGTGCAGGGATAGGCAACCTTCGGCACTCCAGTTGTTGTGGACTACACACCTCCCATGATGCTTTGCCAGCATTACAAGTGTAAGAGCATTATGGGGGAAATGTAGTCCAAAACATCTGGAGTGCCGAAGGTTGTCTATCCCTGTAATAGTGCCTCTGTCCTTAGTCTTGGCAGGTGTACCAACACCCTTTGAATTAAAATTAACATTTTATCACTTTCTTTCCATCCGTCACCAAGACTCTATGCCTTCTGTGATGTCATCGAGGAGATATGCCCTGCTCGGTGATGGTCAGAAGCAATGTTCCTCACAGACGATCAGTGGGCACCAACTGTGCTTGCGCAGTGAGCACTACCCGCGCATCCAATGTTTCTCATAAAGCATTGAAGAATGCAATACTTTGTTATGAGCTTCTGCATCATGTGACCAAGTTTTACTCTGCCAGCGCAGTTAAAACGCCTCTAGTGGCTATTTGTGAGGCAGCCATTAGATGTGTGTTTTTAATTCTGTAATGTAAACCTTGCTGTTTATACAGGACTTATTCACTCTTTTATGGTAATGGATAGACCAATCACTTTTCCTTCTGATAATCCTGACAAGTTATCTATCACAAAGGTGTTAAACTTAAATAACTGAATTGAGATTCCTTTGGTGGGAAAAAAAAAAACCACATCAACAAACAGTCTATGCCTTAACTGCTTAAGGATGGTGGGCTTTCTACTATGCTGTCCTTTTCGGAGCGGTCCTAAATGCCGGCCATGAGATCGCGGGGTGGGGTGGGGGGATCGCAGAATAGCCGGTTTATGTAGTGTCTGCAGAGGGCCTACATGAGCTCTCAAGCAGTCCCCCTAATGCATGTAAAAAATGTTTTTATATATTTTTTTTTTTTTAAAGTTTATGAAGTTGTGTGTTTTGTGTGGGTTTTATTTTTTATTTTTTTTTTAAACTTGGATTATTTTTTTTATATATACAAGTGTATTTTAATATAAATTAAAATACACTTAGAATGACGTTATATATTTTAAAAAATTATACACAAGTTTTAATTTGTTCTAACTGTATTTTGATATTAATATACATATATTAAATTCAAAATATGTTTAGAATGATGTAAATATATTTATATTTATATAATATTTTTACATTCATTTTTATTAATTGCAATCTGAGGGAACTGCCCGACAACCCAAGCTGAAAGTCCAGAGAGTTTGGCTCACACGCCCTATATTTAACCCTGTAACTTTCCAGGCTACCATAAAACCTATACATGGGGGTACTGTTTTACTCTGGAGACTTCCCTGAACACAAATATTAGTCTTCAGTAAAACATCACAACAATGATATATCATCAGTAAAAATGCAGTTTTTTGCATTTTTCACACACAAACTGTACTTTCACTGACAATATTGTTGTGAAATGTTTTACTATTTTTAAACACAATATTTGTGTTTAGCGATATCTCCCGAGTAGAATAGTACCCCACATGTACAGGTTTTATGGAGTTTTTTTTTTATTGAGTTTGAAATTTGACAGATTGGTCATGTTGCCTTTGAGACCGTATGGTAGCCCCGGAATGAGAATTACCCCCATGATGGCATACCATTTGCAAAAGTCGACAACCCAAGCTATTACAAATGGGGTATGTTCAGTCTTATTTTAGTAGCCACTTAGTCACAAACACTGGCCAAAATTAGCGTTCAATTTAGTTATTTGCATTTTTCTTACAGAAAAAATATGAATGCTAACTTTGGCCAGTGTTTGTGACTAAGTGGCTACAAAAAAAGACTGGACATATCCATAATTTTTATTCCTGGACAACCATGCGCTCTGAAAGGCAACATATAACCAATCTGGTGAATTCCAATGTGTATAAACTGAAAAATGTGCTATATTTGACCATGTAACTTTCCAAAACACCAAAAAACCTGTACATTGGGGGTGCTGTTTTACTCGTGAGATATCACTGAATACAAAGATGTGTATTTTATTGCAGTAACCGCTAACAGTATTGTGACATTCACAGTTAAAATGCCATGCAGAACTAAAAGAATTTCTTAATTTCTCAAATTTCTTTTTTTTTTTAATTCATATTAAATTATGTTTAATATACAAACATGAAAGCCCTGTTTCTCCTGAGCAAAATTATATATGATAACTGTGGGTGCACATAATATGAAAGATGTGAATTACGCTTGAACAGACATATAGCACAAATTCAAGGTTTTGTTTTGATCACAACTTGTACAACTGCCTCAGACTTTAAGGGGTTAAAGGGACACTATAGTCACCTGAACAACTTTAGCTTAATGAAGCAGTTTTGGTGCATAGAACAGCCTCACTGCTCAATCCTCTGCCATTTAGGAGTTAAATCCCTTTGTTTATGAACCCTAGTCACACCTCCCTGCATGTGACTTGCACAGCCTTCCATAAACACTTCCTGTAAAGAGAGCCCTATTTAGGCCTTCTTTATTGCAAGTTCTGTTTAATTAAGATTTTTGTTATCCCCTGCTATGTTAATAGCTTGCTAGACCATGCAAGAGCCTCCTGTATGTGATTAAAGTTCAATTTAGAGATTGAGATACAATTAGTTAAGGTAAGTTACATCTGTTTGAAAGTGAAACCAGTTTTTTTTTTTTTTTGGTTTTTTTTTTATGCAGGCTCTGTCAATCATAGCCAGGGGAGGTGTGGCTAGGGCTGCATAAACAGAAACAAAGTGATTTAACTCATAAATGACCGTGAATTTGCAGGGGAATGATCTATACACTAAAACTGCTTTATTTAAAGTAATTTAGGTGACTTTAGTGTTCCTTTAAGCATTTTGTAGTGTGGTTGTGGGTTTTGTTTTGTTTTGTTTTTTTAAATGCACCCATTTTCAGTAATGGCCATGCGCTTAGTTGGTCATGACATCCATTTCATAACGCAATTCTTATGTCTCAGGTTTTTTTTTTTGGTTTTTTTTTAACTGCTTTCTTCAGATCCCAAAGCAATTATTTTGTTTTTGTGGTGTCACGCTGTTGCACAATATTTTTGCACTGGGGTTGGTAGGGACCATAGTCCGTTATTTGTAATGGTGTAATAAATAGATTAAACACTTTGGTATAGTTGGCAAAAAGTGAAATGATAAGGAATAGAAATTAAACTGTGTGCATATTAAAGCAATAGTACGTGTAACATTTACCATCTTGAATTATTATATATGTAACCTCTGCATAAACTGCCTTATGGGGAAGTGTATATAAATTCTACCAAAGTATAAGCTTGCTGACCGTTAAAGGGGCACTATAGTCACCCAGGCCAATTCAGGGCATTGGTCTGGGTGCAATATCACTGTCCCTCTTAGTCCTGCAATGTAAATCATTGTGGTTTAGAGAAATTATTACATTGCGGGACAAGGACTGCCTCTAGTGGCTGTTATTTCAGACCGCCACTAGAGGCGCTTCCTGGATGTTAACAGACCCCAGGTTGCCGGGGTCTGTCGCTGGATATCTTTATGCTCTGCATGAGTACATCCAGTGTCAGTGAAATCCCCATAGGAAAGCATTGCCTCATAGGAATGCTTGCTGTGCATGCACATTAGTCCGTCATGTTGGAGGAGGCAGAGCACTGACCCAGTGCTGAAGGACATTGGAGCTGGAACCGAATAAGTGTAAAAAGGGTTTTTTGAAGACTTTACGTGCTTGAGGAATGGGGAGGCCTGATGGCACTATAGTGGTAGGAATACAAATCTGTATTCCTAACTCTTTAAAATCCCTTTTTAAAAAGTGAATTCACTGGTTCTAGTGAGAGGCACCAATAGTTTTACGGGTTTTAATAATTGCCCAAGATTTTGGCCTGAAAACCTTAAGCAGACCTTTCCCCAGTAATGCAGATCTACTTGGTTGCTGGGCAACTGCTTTGCAATCCTACTACTAGTATGTGACGTGCTACATCAGCCCAGTCAGTCAGTATTGACCTACAAGGAAAAGATCATGCAGAGAAAGAATGCAGACTTAGTCATGCTTGTCACTAAGAAGAGGTAAAGGCACTCCATGTGCCCCATTTTACCACAAATCTAAAGCAGGACTGCATGAATGTTTGTCTGATCTACTGTTAGATTCCTTCATTTTTTTTTTTTTCCTTCAGTTTTGAATTTTAATTTTTTTTTCCTTCTCTAAATACATATCTTTTTGTGGCTATTGCTAAAAGTGCTAACCTCTATAATATGGCATTCAAATGCTGCAGCAAGCTCTATTAAATTATTACAGGAGTATTTTTGGTATTCTTCCTAGGTAAATTTATTTCATGTGCGTGGTGTCTGCTCACACATTCTGCAAACAGTTTTCACATACTGCCCTTTGGCCCAAAGTAATTTGTGTTCAGATCTGACAATGTTACATCCAATGCAGAAGGCATATCCCAAGATTGAAGAATGATTACTTGTGCTGTTAGAAGTGTTCATGGAGGAAATAATGTATGCTGAATTTAGAGAACTATCTGCAGTTTTATGCTGGGGGCTCCTTACACCCATGGCCCTTGCCTTGTGACTTTGAGTTCTGAACTAATGTCAGTTCTGTGAAAAAAAATAAGTTTGTCATTAGAGAACATGTGCTCTGAGTCTGGAGATTGAAACACAGAGAGGAAGAGGGAGTGTTGCAGCATGATATTGAACGGGGCGTGCAATAATCTCGCCCAGCTCTGGTAAGCTTATTTATTTTATTTTTTTTACTCAAAACAAAGTGGGTGGAGGGGACAAGATACTAATGCCCAATAAAGCATTACAATTTTTTTTTTAAAAACTTCAAATAAAAAAAATGGAGTAACACCTATAAGTCCCATGTATTACTATTTTTATTTTTTTAAATTTTTTTTAAGGACCTAGCCATAGTACTGTTGAATGACTTCAAGGGTGTACGATTACTATTGTTTTTAATTATTGTTTATAAAGCGCCAACAAATTCTGCAGCGCGGTACAATATTTAATACATGAAACATCTGAAATAGAGGGGGTGGATATCATAGGTAATCAAAGGTCATTTTGTGGGTGTGCCAGGTCTGGTATGTTTACAGTGTGTTACTGTTTGTTGTCGTGTGTAATCACGTAGTTTATTGCTTTATTCTAAAATTCTCTATAGATAAAGAATACCTGAATTACTCCACACACTGAATAGGAGTCTGGGAAGTGTTTGTTTCCTCTGAAAGTAACTGCCTGAATAGTTAATTCTGTGTATTTTCTTTGTTTGAGTTTTGGTTGAACCAACATCAAGATGTGCAGGTATTTCATGACGTGTTTTTCCAGTTTGCTTTTAGACCAAAGCAAGGGCCTATTTTATAGCAGAGTTCTTCAAACCTATTTTCAGGAGCCACCAACTGGCTACAAATGTAAGGATGTACTAAAATGCACAGTCATTTCAATTAAAATGGGTGAGCCTATGGTTAAACAGCAGAACATAGCCTGTTGGTAAGTCCTATTGTTGGGCTTGATTTCTAAATACATTTAAGAAAGAAAGATGCATGCTACTGTCCTTTATTGATGACATTCTGCATGATTATTACCGGTAATGCGTTTTACTGAACAGTGCTTTCCAGATTTTAGGTCTTTATATTGTAAAGTGTGTTTACAATGTTCTATATTATACTTGTGCACCGCCAAAATGTCAAATAAATTCGGATGGAAAAAAAGTGGTTTCATCCAAAATAAATTTAAGCCATTAGTCTGGTCGTTTTCAGATGAAATTCATCCATTATTTTTGTTTTGGAAATTCCATTTGGACAAATGGAATTTCGCAACTTGAACTCAACAGCCAGCCAGTCAGTCACAGTCGGAAAGTACAGATTAAAGGACCACTATAGTGCCAGGAAAACATACTCGTTTTCCTGGCACTATAGTGCCCTGTGGTGCCCCCACCCTCAGGGTCCCCCTCCCGCCGGGCTCTAGGGGTTGGAAGGGGTTAAACTTACCTCTTTCTCCAGCGCCGGGCAGGGAACTCTCCTCCTCCTCTTCGGATGAATGCGCATGCGCGACAGGAGCTGCGCGCACATTCAGCCAGTCCATAGGAAAGCATTCACAATGCTTTCCTATGGACGCTGGCGTCTTCTCACTGTCAAAATCACAGTGAGAAGCGCGGAAGCCCTCTAGCGGCTGTCAATGAGACAGCCACTAGAGGCTGGATTAACCCATTTATAAACATAGCAGTTTCTCTGAAACTATGTTTATAGAAAAAAGGGTTTATCCTAGCTGGATCTGGCACCCAGACCACTTCAACTTAATGAAGTGGGCTGGGTGCTTATAGTGGTTCTTTAAGAAATGGATCGCACAAAATGCAGTTTGAGGCTACCTAAAATCCCCTATCTATATTTAAAGGAACAATGTAGTGTTAGGAATACAAACATGTATTCCTGAAACTACAGTGCTGGTGTAGCTGGTGACTGGCCCTGCTCCAATTGCTCTGCAAAGGTGATTTTACTGACTTTTTCTAAATTGCTGTGCTGGTATCGCAGCGGATGGCCCCATCTCCATGTTGGATTTCAATCTTGATTCTCAGCCAATCCAGGTTACCATAGAAAATCAATGGGAGACTATTGTGCATGCGAGGCAAAGCGCTGTGCGAATCAGCATCTCCTCATAGAAATGCATTAAAGCAATTCATCTCTATAGGAAACATTCATTGTCTCCATGCAGAGCTTTGGTGACTGCCACTGGGGGTGTTCCTTAGCAGCGATTATAAACACTCTTTTATTCTGAAAAGGTAGCATTTACATTGAAATGCTTACAGGGACAGACTAGAAGCCAGAACCACTACATTAAGTGGCAGTTTGACGGCTGAGGCCTCCAATTTATTGCGGCCTGGTGTGGCTTGGACGGGAGACGCGTCTGGTGCTGCCCGGACCTACTTGCTGATTGCCAGAACCCCGTATTGCCCCCCGCCCCTGGACCAGTGGGGGTCATCCCGGTTCCCGACAAGCAAATCCCTCCACAGCACGTCTTTGCAAAGCTTGTGAAAGAAGCTCTCATGCAGACCAAGATGGCCGCCGACAATACAGCTAATGAGCATGGTGAGCAGGTGACTGCTCGAAACTGGGAGGCTGATTTCTTGAAGGCTTTCAATAATATCTGCCAGCCGCTTTGGATGGGCTTGGAATTGGCTACCTCCATCACCCGCTCCTAAGGCACAAACACCAGTCAGAGCTCCGTCCCGGCACCTTTCCCCTCTCCTCTCCCCCCTTCCTAGGCGGAGAACCAAGAGGGTCTCATGAAAGATTAAAAACAGAAGTTCACTTATTCCCACACTTGGCTCCTTAAGTAATTTTTGTACATGACAAAAAAATGGGACTGAAAAAAATGTTTAATTTTCAATCAGATGTTAACTTACTAAGTTTTTATTTTTTTTATTTTTTATCTCCTCTCTGTATAAAGAACTTTACATACAGGAGGCTCCTGCAAGGTCTAACTAGCTGCTAACAGAGCAGGAGATGAGAGATTTTTAAATAGACTGTGCAATAAATAAAGCGTAAACATTACATCTTATTTTACATGAAGTGTTTAGGAAGCATGTTCAAGTATTTTTATGGGGGGAAAAAAGTAATTTTTTTTGAATATTTATTTTTTCCCTCCAACTTATACATAAGGGGCATGACTAAAAAAAAAGCACAGCTTCTCTTTTTTTATTACTTTATCTGTCCGTTTTCTTTAGTTGCTTGCTTCCTATTTGGTACATTGAGAGTGTTCCCCAGGTCGGTCTTGAGTGCCAGGTTCTGTTTGTAGTCCTCTTCCATCTCCACCAGTCTTCTTCATATTCCTTCCAGTTTTTTTTGTTTTTTTGGATGGGTCAGTGAGTGTGTGATTTGCACAGTGTGTCTCTCTATGTACAGTGAATGCACTGTATACTGTCCACAACATCACAAACTCGCTGTGACCATCGTGAGATTGGATTGTATGTGAGTGTCATGATACGGTTATGGTATAAATGTGGATTGGGTGGATTGGTTGTATTGTGGTTGTACTGGTTTTTTTTTATGTGCAATGGAGGTGTGCCACTAACTTTTTTTTGTTTTTGTTTTTAGAATTTTTGTTTGTGTGTGTGTGTTTAAGTGGAATTTAAATTGTTAGAAAGAAATTGAAAAAAAAATAATAAATGAAGATTTACAAAGAACGTCAACTGAATTGAAAACAAAATGAAAGTTGAAAGGACAGTGAATGGGCAATTGATGAACAACTCAAGTGTTTTATCCCCAACGTGCAAAGCATCCAAACTCCTTGGCACACAGCGGACTTTTAGAGCTTAAACAAGGGGAGAAACCAGAAACACTTTTGGGCAGGAGCTTTATAGAAAGTAAAGTAAAAGAAAAATGGAAAACAGAGTGGAAGGGAGAGTGAATGGCCAATTAACAACCCACTTCTTGTTTCAACCACAATGGCCCATTTACGAGTGCTGAGCATTCTGTATATTCACTATTACTGAAAACACATGCTCACTGTGAACATTAGATGGTGGACATGTTTGGAGCTCTTGAGCATCCAAGGAACGTGGCAAAGGAGCATCAGAGAGGTAAACTCTGACCATTTTTAAGGCAGTACTCTCCTTTCTGGTGCTTGGTGTATCAGTGAGTTCAAACTCCTCCACCCAAAATGCAGATGTTCCACTCACATGTGTTGTGGTGGTTCAGCTGCCACTGGGGCAGGGATTTGCAGACATCTCAGGCTCCTGCTGCACTTCTCTCAGCCAGCATTCTCCTCTTCTGCTAAAGTCTGGCAGACTTTGGATGAGTTATTGCCTCCAAATTGAGTCTGAGGGCTTGTTTTCCCTTAATCTTAGGTTCTCACAGACAAGCTAGTATCAGTTTGAGAGAATTATCTATTCATTCGGGTAGACAAAATCTCAGCTGATCATTCATTCTGACCAGTGCTATTATGTCCGGATGTAGAGGGCCACCTTAAACAACATTTTAGTTTTTTAAGGAAGGCATATATCTTGCTCCTTAGATTGGTCAACACGGGGATGACCTGTACCAGACTGACAGTGTTCTAGCTCAAGTTTTCAGTTACATCCGTAACTTGCCATTGCTGACTTGACAATAAGTTGGGGGATGTGCACTGCACAGTGCACACCAACAATGTTACCACTGCTTAGAGCTTTCTTCATGTTTTAAGCATCATTGGTTATCACAACCCCCCCTTATATTGGTGCCTGGCTTGGCTCATACCTAAACAGACACCATATTACCACTTCACCGTACCACTTCAGCATGGAGAATAAAGGATCAGTTCCACTTTCTGCTAGGCCCTGCTGCTGCTGTTGAACTTCCTTAGACACATGAAGCTGTCACCATTGTGCTGTCAAGGAAAGAAAGGTATCGTGGGCACTAGGTGCACACCACAAATCTGTAGTAAAATGCACAGACTGACAAGCAGCTCCTCTTTCACAACTCCATTGCAGCAACGACTGAGCGAGGGAATGATCTTCCTGCTAAAAGTGGTGTGTGAGGGAAAATGGTATTGTGGAGCCCAGTGGCGGATCCAGGGGTGGGGGGCAGCAACGGGGCAAAATAGTGCAGCTGCCATCTGTGGAGCTACCTCATTAGGGGCTCGGTCGGGAGCTGCAGCCCTTTGGTAGACCGAGCCCCTTTAAAGTTGCAGGGAGTGCTGGGAGGAAGTGACTGTTACAGACCGCGCGGGCTGAGAAGATGCAGGCAGCTGGGAGTGAAGAGAGAGAGCTCTGCAGCTTCAGACTTCCACCAGGATCAGCCAGCCCCAGAAAGTCACCTCTCTGCAACCAAAAGGTATGGAAGCAGGGTGGGTGGTTAACATTATGGAAGCTGCAAATTGTGTGTGTGCCAGAGTGTATGTTTAGGTATGTGTACATCTGTGAGTGTCAGTGTGTATCTGTGAGTGTAAGTGTGTATCTGAGAGAATCTGTGAGTGTCAGTATGTATCTGTGAGTGTCAGTGTGTATCTGTGAGCATGTGTGTGCATCTGGGTGTGTCAGTGTGTATCTGTGAGTGTGTTAGTGTGTATCTGTGAGTATGTATGTTTATCTGTGTGTACCACCGCACTCATGTTCCGCTTTTCACTCTGGCCCACAGCCTCAGATGTGTTCTGCATTAGACAGAAACTGCTAATCTGTCCAACAATACAAGGTAATAGAATATACAGGCAACAGTCTGGGTACTGAAGGTGTATTTATTGAAGGGTAGAACACCACATAAAAGTGCAACTTTTCAGCCCTAGACAGACTTAAACATGATTAAGGCCCTCTAGGGCTGAAACGTTGCACGTTTGCCCTTTTAAGGTGTTCTATACTCCAATAAATACATCTTCAGTACCTGGAGTTTTGCTTGTATATTCTATTGTCTTGTATCTGTGTGTATGTGAAGGTATGTGTGTCATTTTGTGTATATGTAGGGATGTGTGTGTGCACTAGTGTGTGTATAGGTGTAGGTATGTGTATCTGTGTATGTAGGTATCTGTGTGTGCCTGTGTAGGTATAGGTTTGTATCTGTGGGTGTGCCAGTGTATGTGTGTGAAGGTATATGTTTGTATCTGTGTGTATGTGCCAGTGTGTTATTGTGTTTCCATATTACTGTGTGTGGTCGTATATGTGTACAGCCGCCTATCCCCTAAACAAGAGTCCCCTATTCCTCCGCTGCAGCCCTTTTCACCCCGCTTTAGCCCACCACCAGTGCCCCTCCCGAGATTTGGTTCTGGATCCGCCACTGGTGGGGCCACAGTCTCTATCAGTTGTTTGAAAAGCTCCCCTTCTAGCATAGAAAATGAAGCACCCCCAACCGCAGACTGCTGGCCAATAAGTCCCGTGATTTTATCGGTCTCCTGTTTGGACATAACCCTGGAATGGGATTTCCCAAATAATTACAGGGTGGGATGGACACGTTGCGATGCTCCAGCTGGCCGTGATCATTGTCTGGCAGTATCACTATCCCTTGGCTCTTCAATACCTACCCTGACATTCCTTACTGGGACTTCTACAAACTTTGTTGTACTAACTATAGCTGTGTTGCCTGCCCTACTACTTTATGCCTCTTCCCTCCATAAAACAGCCTTGTGATAGCTGTGTAGGTGATGGGTCATCTTCCTAGTGCCAGGATGAACTAACACTCTCCCCCTGCTAATTTTCCACAATGTTTGCACTTTGCAAAGAAATCACTCATCTCCAATGCTTTCAAAGTGGTCCCAAAATTTGCATTGGTGCAACACATTGGCCTCTACCCTTTGGCCTGCTCCTGGAGAAGCTGTGGGTGGATAAACAGCAGAAGCATGACCACTGGAAGTTGGCACACTCCTAGCCTCTGCACTGTTACTAATACCGCTAGTACTAGTGGTTACTGTGCCACTGCAACGAGGAGAAGTAGACCTGGCAACGTTTTTACAGACTCCAGAAATAGGCGGTCCTCTACACTTTGTAGTAGCGGATGCAACTACCGGAGAAAGTAGAGAGGCAGCGGAATAGTACATGATAGCTAGTTTTTTTTAGCTAGTAATTTTTTTTTAATTTCAATTAACTAGAAAAATTCTTATTAAACAATCAAACTAAACTACTAACGTAACGGCAATGCTCCGAATCTCGCGAGAATGAACTCTAGCAGCTCCTGAGGATGATAGAGTTCACTCTCACCACTTGGACCACCAGGGCTCCCACGGACCACCATGGATTAGTACTGTGCCCCCTCCCAGGAAAAGGTAAACAGGGAGGGGGGATATCAAAATGATTATTTTTGTTTAATTAAAAAATGTTTTTATATTTATTAATCTACCCTCCAACCCAACAGACCCATAATAATACTCTCCCATACACACACACAGCCCTCACGCGTACACTGTATCCCTCAAGCACACACTGCACCCTTCAAACACACAGACACACTCAACATCCTTCACATACACAATGGACCCTCGTACATTCACTGCACCTCTCACACACACACACTTAACCCCACACACATTGCAACACACATAGACCACTGCCCCTGTCCTGGCAGACCCCAGGTAACTTGTCAAAATTTTCTTAAACAGTTTGGCACTCCTGGCACGATATTGCGATGCATATTGTGCCTGGATTGTTTCTTTAAATAATCTAATAGTACCCCTCCCGAGATTAGGTTCTGGATCCGCCGACAGGGAAACATTTTGTGCAGTATATGCCGCAGCGCTGTACATGTATACAACCTAGAATTAAAAAAAAAAAAATTAATATTGAAATATTAAGGGCGCCTTAAACCTAAAAGGTTTGGGAACCACTGGTTTAGAACATTTTCCACAGTCACAAAATTATTGATGTTGATTTCATAATGAAAGAGTTTTTTTTTTTAAATTTACCCAGCTTTTCTTTGCAGCTTTCCAAGGGACAAAATTTTGACAATATTCCAAGGTTCTGGGTCTAGTGTGTTTGCAATTTCCAGGATTGTATTATCACTCTGTTCTGCTTTATCTCCTGACTTCACCTGGCTTGCATGTTGCTGATAACTGCTTCCAGCAGTTTTTGACAGGGAAGATTGACATATTTTTGATTGTCTACAAAGTCAATATTTTTAAAAACATCAGATTATATTGTAGGTTCAACTTTATTTTCACATTTTCCACAACTTTTTTCAAGTATTTCAGTACCCTAATTTTTATTTTTATACATTTTTAGCTCTTACAAAAAATTTTATTTGCTTTGATGGATATTGGAAACTAAGGACATTTCTTGTAATATATCTATTTTAGTAATGCTAGATCAACCATAAAGAACCTGTTGTCAAGACAAAATATTTTTTATGTGCAGAAAAGTATTGGCATATGGCTGGATAAGCATGCTAATCAACAAGAGTTCATCATCTTGGCCCCAAAACTCTACCAATCTTTATAATTTCAAGCCCAAGTTTTTCATAAAGTTCCATTTGATTTTTGTTTAATGTGTGAAAAATAATATAGACTTTATATATAAACATTTTGAAGTGATTCAATTGTTTTACTTGAGTGATAGAATCAACTGAAATAAATTGCAGACGGTGATTTAAACAATGCCAATTAATGATGCCTGGGAAACCTCTTTTTCAAATCTGGTGAGAGTGGAACCCCCCTCCCATATTCAATCCATTTTTTTACTTGCAGTTTGATTTCATCTTCAATTAAGACAATAGCCTTTTTTTTGTTGCTATTTCATCATCTACTGGTGACATGATAGGTGTGCAGGTAGTGCGGACCGTGTAGTGCATCCATATGACCCCCAGACCCAATGACGAACATGAAACTTAACTGGTGATAAACAGGCCACAGCACTATTAACAAAATATTTCACCAATAAACATTATTAATAATATGTAATATATAGCTTTATAACTTAACAGCAGAAACACATCCATTCTTGCCAACCTATATCAAGTGTAACCGAACTCTCTAGGGTGCCTGCCCTCTCCCCTCGTTCCAACCTACACTAGTCTCAAAACCTGGCAATCCATCAACACCATGATAGCCAGCCTTTGGTTTAGTGGGCAGGTCATTGAAACCAATACATTTCTTTACCAGTCTAGGGGAGGTAAGCCCCGGTATACCTGTATTTCCCATTTGACTCCCAGTCCAACCCCGATTGGCAAGGTCAATCCCCACCTGCTGCGACAAGAAAGTCAAACAAACGCACACCGAATGAGACCAAATAAAGGCAGGAGGGAGGGGAACTAATTCTCTCTTAAAGGGAGTGCTACTAATCTCAGCACGTTACCTGTATAAAAGACACCTGTCCACAGAAGCAATCAATCAGATTCCAAACTCTCCACCATGGCCAAGACCAAAGAGCTGTCCAATGATGTCAGGGACAAGATTGTAGACCTACAAGACCATCGCCAATAAACTTGGTGAGAAGGTGACAACAGTTGGTGCGATTATTCGCAAATGGAAGAAACACAAAATAACTGTCAGTCTCCCTCTGTCTGGTGCTCCATGCAAGATCTCACCTCGTGGAGTTTCAATGATCATGAGAATGGTGATTAATCAGTCCAGAACTACACAGGAGGATCTTAATGATCTCAAGGCAGCTGGGACCATAGTAACAAAGAAAACAATTGGTAACACACTACAACGTGAAGGACTGAAATCCTGCAGCGCCCGTAAGGTCCACCCGCTCAAGAAAGCACATATACGGGCCCGTCTGAAATTTGCCAATGAACATCTGAATGATTCAAAGGAGAAATAAATGAAAGTGTTTGGCATCAATTCAACTCGCCGTGTTTGGAGGAGGAGGAATGCTACCTATGAACCCAAGAACACCATCCCCACCGTCAAACATGGAGGTGGAAACATTATGCTTTGGGGTGTTTTTCTGCTAAGGGGACCGGACAACTGCATTGCATTACAGGGATGATGGACGGGGCCATATACCGTCAAATCTTGGGTGAAAACCTCCTTCCCTCAGCCAGGGCATTGAAAATGGGTCGTGGATGGGTATTCAAGCATGACAATGACCCAAAACACACAGACAAGGCAACAAAGGAGTGGTTCGAGAAGAAGCACATTAAGGTCCTGGAGTGGCCTAGCCAGTCTCCAGACCTTAATCCCATAGAAAATCTGTGGAGGGAGCTGAAAGTTGCTAAATGTCAGCCTCGAAACCTTAATTACTTGGAGAGGATCTGAAAGAAGAATGGGACAAAATCCCTCCTGAGATGTGTACAAACCTGGTGGCAAACTACAAGAAACGTCTGACCTCTGTGATTGCCAACAAGGGTTTTGCCACCAATACAAAGTCAAATACTTATTTCACTCATTGAAATGCAAATCAATTTATAACTTTTTTGACATGCGTTTTTCTGAATTTTTTTTGTTTATTTTTTTGTGTATTAAAATTATAAACTGATAATTTCTTTGTCAGTGGGCAAACGTTCAAAATCAGCAGAGGATCAAATACTTTTCCCCCTCACTGTATGTATTATGAAATATCCACTTTTAAAACTATACAAATCATATACAATTCACAGATGAAGATTCAGCAGCTACAGCTTCAATTTGGAGTAAAGATCTCGGTGAAAGAACCTAAGGAAGCGTTAGCAGCTAGCTTGATAAAAGGGCATGTGTGAGTGTGGGGGGTGTAGTATGGCTAATATGATGTAGATTTGCGGACTAGGTGTAGATAGAAGGGGAGGAGTTGTATAAATAGGGAGCCATTTCCCCTTGGCCCTTATATAATCGGCTAGGAATTAGTTCCCCTCCCTCCCGCCCTTTGGTCTCATCCGGTGTCCGTTTGTTTTATTTTTTTCTCTCACTGTACACAGACTGCTGAATACATGAACACACACACTGCTGAATACATGAACACACACACACAGACTGCTGAATACACACACACGTACCTGCTCTCTGGTCTCAGGTCCTGCTGCCATGCTTCCCCTTGGCCTATAGCTCCTCCCACGGGGACTCTGTCAGTGGAAAGGACAGGGGCAAGCTGTGACTTCTATCCCTTCTAACCCATAGCATGAAATACCGGCTATGCCGGTAAAATACAGCCAGATGGCAACCCTAACTCAGCCACTCACTCACTCAGTCTCAGACACACCCATCTCAGATTTACAAAATAAAGAAGTACCGGTACATTTTGTCATAAACAGGAGGCAGCACCAGTAAGCATAATTTAAAAATAAAAAAATATTTTCCTATAGATTCGCAATTATAATGCCCAGCCCCTGATTAATTCTCTTTTTACAGAAGTAAAATTTCAGTTATCTTTGACAGGCATCCACATATTTTAGTACCTTACCTTCATAGGGAAATTTAGTCTATCTTAAGTCATCGTCTTCATTATTAAAAATATTTTTGAAAATTCAAGGTAATTTTCACAATATGCAGATTGAGCCATAGAAACATAGAATGTGACGGCAGATAAGAACCATTCGGCCCATCTAGTCTGCCCAATTTTCTAAATACTTTCATTAGTCCCTGGCCTTATCGTCTATCCCAAAGAACTCCTTCACTGTGTTAAAGTCTACCACTTCAGCTGGAAGGCTATTCGATGCCTCCAGTACCCTCTCAGTAAAGTAATACTTCCTGAAATTATTTTTAAACATTTGCCCCTCTAATTTAAGACTATGTGCTCTTGTTGTGGTAGTTTTTCTTCTTTTAAATATAGTCTTCTCCTTTACTGTGTTGATTCCCTTTATGTATTTAAATGTTTCTATCATATCCCCCTGTCTTGTCTTTCCTCCAAGCTATACATGTGAAGATCCTTTAACCTTTCCTGGTAAGTTTTATCATGCAATCCCTGAACCCGTTTAGTAGCCCTTCTCTGAACTCTCTCTAAAGTATAAATATCCTTCTGGAGATACGGTCTCCAGTACTGTGTACAATACTCCAAGTGAGGTCTCACCAGTGTTCTGTACAGTGGCATGAGCCCTTCCCTCTTTCTACTGCTAATACCTCTCCCTATACAACCAAGCATCATGCTAGCATTTCCTGCTGCTCTATTACATTGTCTGCCTACCTTTAAGTCATCTGAAATAATTACCCCTAAATCCCTTTCCTCAGATGTTGAGGTTAGGTCTATTAAATATTCTGTACTCTGTACTTCTGTATTCGTTTTACGTCCAAGATGCATTATCTTGCACTTATCCACATTAAATGTTAGTTGCCACAACTCTGACCATTTTTGAGTTTACCTAAATCATTTGCCATTTGGCTTATCCCTCCTGGAACATCAACCCTGTTACATATCTTAGTATCATCAGCAAAAAGACATACCTTACCATCAAGACCTTCTGCAATATCACTAATAAAAATATTAAAGAGAACGGGTCCAAGTACAGATCCCTGAGGTACCCCACTGGTGACAAGCCCATGCTTCGAATATACTCCATTGACTACGACCCTATGTTGCCTGTCACTCAGCCCCTGCCTTTCCCATTCAAAAATATTGGAATCTAGGTAAGCAATCTAGGTAAGCAATGTCTACTGCACCACCCTGATCTATTATTTTAGTTACCCAATCAAAAAAATCAATAAGATTAGTTTGGCATGATCTCCCTGAAATAAACCCATGTTGTCCCTGATCTTGAAATCCATGTGATATTATATGCAGGGCTGTATTGTTTACCACAAGGCAAACAACGCATTTGCCTAGGGCGGCACTTTCAGGGGGGGTGGCGGCAAAAAATGCCACCCCAGCACCCAGGCTAATGCCTTGTTTGACTTGTGTCCTGGTGGGCCCAAGAGCTGGCTGGCTGGCTACATTAACCCACCTTCCCCCCATGGTGTTAAACTACTAATATTCTACCTGGGTGGTAAGGGAGCATTATCCTCCGCTATTCTTGCTCCCTTGCGCTCCCTTCTGTGATGCCAGGAGCCAGAATATGATGTCACTCTGGCCCCGGCATCACTAAGCGGTGCAGAGGGAGCTGAGCAATAAAGGCTCAGTTCTCTCGCAGCCTCCACTGAGAAGCCCCAGCAGAGCCAGCCCAGCCAGCAACCCCAGCAGAGCTTGTCCAACCAGCATTCCCATTAGAGCCAGCAGCCCCAACAGAGCCAGCCTAGTCAGCAGGAGCCAACAAGGAGCCTGCCGAGCCAGCCCTCCAAAAGTAGGGAGGCTGGGTGTATGTAATTTGTTTTTTAAATTAATAATTTGTGAGTGTAATGTGTATGAGAAAATGTGTGTGTGTGTGTCAGTGAATGTGTGTGGATGCCTGTCAGTAAATGTGTGTTTGCGTCTGTCAGTGAGTATGTGTCTTTAATTATCAGTCTGTGTGTCTGTCAGTGAGTATGAGTGTCATTGTGAGTGTCAGTGAGTGTGTGTATGTCTGTGAATGAGTGCATGTAGCTGTCAGTGTGTGTGTGTCTGAGTGAGTGAATGTGTGCGTGTCTGTCAGAGTGTGTCAAATCAGTGAGGATGTGTGTGACTGTATGTGTCAGTGTGTGTCTGTCAGTGTATGTATATCTGAGAGTATGCATCTGTCAGTGAGTGGGTGTGTCAGTGTGTGTCTCAGTGAAAGTGCGTGTTGGTTAAACAGGGTGTGTGCCAATGTGTATCTGTCAGTGGATGTATGTCAGTGCATGTATCAATGAGGGCGTGTGTCTGTCAGTCAAAAAGTGGCCCTGACATAAATTGGTGAGGCAAATTTAGATTAGGGGGATGCCCAAATTTAGTCGTGCCTAGGGCGGCACAATTCCAAAATACACCACTGATTATATGTTCAACAATCCTATCCTTTAACATGGTGTCCATTACTTTCCCCACTACTGAAGAAAGGCTTACTGGCCTATGGGTGCCCGACTCCTCCCTACTACCTTTCTTGTGAATGGGCACAACGTTCGCTAACTTCCAATATTCTGGGACTACTCCTGTTAACAATGATTGGTTAAATAAATCTGTTAATGGTTTTGCTAGTACACCACTAAGTTCCTTTAATAACTTTGGGTGTATTGTATCAGGTCCCATTGACTTATTTGTCTTTACTTTTGAAAGTTGAACCTTTTTCTCTCTAAACTCAGGTCCTTTTCCTTTATTTTCATCTGTAAATACTGAACAAAAATATTCATTGAGACAGTCAGCTAGACCTTTATCCTCTTCTACATACCTTCCTGTACAGTGTGCCAGATAGCTTGAAAATTTGAAATAATAAATGATGTGGTGATGTGGACGGGAAAATTATTATTACCAGAATAGCAAGTATTCTTTTCTCTAACTTCTGTTGTTTTACTCCACAAATTCAGCCTCTTCACAAAAATATTTAGCCTTTTCAGGCACAAAATCTGCCAGACTGGCAGAGCCTCTATCACTCTCACAGTCACCACGTCTGCTGGTCCAAGCTGGTGCATTTCCAAGGCCAAGGCGACTCTGCTCTCCCTCTCAATTGCTCAAACTGAGCAACAACCACATATGTAGCCTGCTACTACAAGCCTACTCACCGACTCTCCCTCATCATTTTACGCACACACGCTGTGGAGTGAGCACTCGGACCCTGCAGCGAGCTATTCATAGCACTCTCTGCGTGGTCCTGAAGGCTGTGGACTGGCCATGCCCTTTTTGGGCAAGAGAGATCCTTTTCGAAGTAGACCTGTCCATTGTAGGCGTCACTAATGATGTGGCTCACGTCACTGGCAATGCCTCCTCAGGACTCCACCCATCCGCCCCAAGTTGCAAAGGCAATATGTTGGGAGGTATTCTTTATATGAGCTAGACCAGTGGTTCCCAACCTTTTTAGGTTCAAAGCACCCTTAATATTTCAATATTTTTCCAAGGCACCCCAAGTCAAAATTTCTAGGTTGTGTATCTGTACAGTGCTGCAGCATTTACCGGCACTTTGGTGTTATGTTCAGTGTTGGTGTTTCAAGTGGTACTTGTATTTAGCTTTAGTGTTTTAATATAGGGGTGTGTTTGTATGTAATATTTGCGTTTGATTGCAGGGGTGTGTTTGAATGTTATGTTCACTTTTAAATGTGGGTGTACATTTGTGTGAAGTATTTTTGTTTGAGTTTGAATGCAGGGGTGTGTTTGTATGTAATATGTGTGTTTGATTGCAGGAGTATCTTTGTATGTTGTGCTGGTGTATAACTGCTTGGATGTATGCACCTACACTACCACACACAACCTTGCACAGATATACATACAGACAAATTCATATAGACACATACACACACATAGATACACACCGACACATACACACACTGACACATACACACACCTTAACACATGCATACACCGACATATACACACACACGCACCCTGACACACACAAACATTGATACATCCACACACCATGATACAGATACACACACTGACATAAAAACACACACAATGACACACAGATGCACATACACAGATACATATCCTGACACACAGATGTGTGCGCACACACAGACACACATTGACACAGAAGCACACTGACAAATATACACACACACACATACATGCACAACCTGACACACACACACAGATGCACACCCTGACACACACACACAGACACACACATACACCCATACATACACACACACACAAACGATATTTTTAATATCTACAGCCACCCTCCTGTTAGCTTACCTTGTGTGCCATAGAAACATAGAATGTGACGGCAGATAAGAACCATTTGGCCTATCTATTCTGCCCAATTTTCCAAATACTTTCATTAGTCCCTGGCTTTATCTTATAACTAGGATAGCCTTATGCCTATCCCATGCATGCTTAATCTCCTTTGCACTAACCTCTACCATGCTTAATCTCCTTTGCACTAACCTCTACCACTTCGGCTGGAAGGCTATTCCATGCATCCACTACCCTCTCAGTAAAATAATACTTCCTGATGTTATTTTTAACCCTTTACCCTTTAAGACTATGTGCTCTTGTTGTGGTAGTTTTAAACACAGTCTCCTCCTTTACTGTGTTGATTCCTTTTATGTATTTAAATGTTTCAATCATATCCCCCCTGTCTCGTCTTTCCTCCAAGCTATACATGTTAAGATCCTTTAACCTTTCCTTGTATGTTTTATCAAGCAATCCATGAACCAGTTTAGTAGCCCTTCTCTGAACTCTTGGAGTCCTGGTCCTGCTGCTGCTGGAGGGAGTGAGGGCCCTTGTGCCTGTCACATAGTTTGGGAACCGCTGAGCTAAACTAAAACAAACTAAAAAAAACATTACTTCACTAGCTGCTTAAAAAAACAACTAATTGAACTAAAACCAATTTACAAAATTAATCACATTTGCAGTTAACTTCATTGCTGCATGAAGTAAACTTTACTCGCCAGTTGGAGTAAACTTGGAATAATAATAAAATTTATAACTAAAAATAATAACTTAAAAACCGAGTGTAAAGTCAGAGTCCACACTCCTTGCTTTCGGCAATTCAATAATATTTATTAATAGAGGCTAAATAAACAATACATATACATTTGAATTAGGCTAGTATATGTTGCCTCAAAACCTGGTCATTGATTGAATGGAACGTTACCTAAATTAACATAATGAAACAGGCATAGACACGTGATTCAGCTACCACTCCATTGATCATCAGCTGAGAGTAAGATAAGAGAAGGTGTGTATAGTGGGGAAAGGGGATAGAGGGGGTGAGAAGAGGAAATTCAAAGAGAGAGAATGTGCTGTTCACAGGGTTTTTAACAGGTTAGGTCTTCCTTCTGTTTGACACACCTCCCTCAGTCAGTCCCTTAGGACAGGGAATACAAACCCATGGTACGCATACCCCAGCAGTACAATTCAGTGCCCCAGGGGCATACGTGAAAAAAAGTCGGCAGTGACGCAACCGCCCAGCATGGGCTAGGAACCGCATGGTGAGCGGGTCCATAGGGTGGCCCATGCACTCAGGGCAACCCGAAGGACATGTGCTGTGAGGGGCCCGGTCATGCGCTGCAGCGCTTTAATAGCACGACCAGGCCCCTTCTAACTTGCCCTGGATGCTGGGAGGAAGTGAGAGCGAGGCGCACACTTCCTGCCAGCTGTGACACATCAAGCGCGCAGGAGGGGGGCTGCGAAGGGGGGCGGGACTGACTGGACCAGGAAAGGAGATCTTCTCCCTTAACTCCCAACAAGCACAGCCAGCAAAAGCCACCCAAAAGGTATGTGTCTGTGTGTTTTGGGTTTAAGATTGTATGTAGTGTTTGTATCTGTGTATGTGTATCTGTAGATCTTTATGTCTGTGTGTATCTGTATGTTTGTTTATCTGTGTGCGTCTGTGTGTGTGTATCTATAAGTCTGTGTATTTGTG
This sequence comes from Pelobates cultripes, assembly GCA_933207985.1. NCBI lineage: Eukaryota > Metazoa > Chordata > Amphibia > Anura > Pelobatidae > Pelobates > Pelobates cultripes. Next base: position 130,762,554 of record OW240913.1, on the reverse strand, counting down.
TGTGTGTGTGTTGGTATGTCTGTGTATCTGTGTGTGTCTGCATGTCTCTGTATCTGTATGTCTGTGTGTGTGTGTATCTGTATGTCTGTGTATCAGTGTGAGTGTCTGTGTATCTGTATGTCTGTATATCTGTGTGTATCTGTATGTCTGTGTATCTGTGTGTGCCAGTGTGTGTATCTGTATTTCTGTGTATGTGCGTGTATGTATCTGCATGTGTGGCAGTGTTTGTGTCTGTGTATCTGTCATAGCTGGTTCGTCCAGACGGCACTTTGACAGTGGCGGCATTTTGCCACATCTGTCAATGTGCTAGGAAAGCCTGGTCTTCTCTGATCAGCTGGTCCGCCGGGGAGGGCTGGGAGGCCGTTCTACCATAAAAAAATTTAAAATCATAGGCGTCTGGAGAGGGAGGCTGATCTGAGGTTGGCCGAGTCCACAGGGTTATGATACCACTGAAGTTCTGGCACTCTCATTATACTAGCTATGCGTGCCAGAACTTCATTGGGAACTTTACTCACAGCAATTTGCAGCTGGGCTGCTGGTGTGGGCTTGCTCTCGAGAGTGGCAGAATTCCCCTTTTTGTCTGGCTATGTGTGCTGAAAGGGTAAGTCACGGCTCGACTGAGATTTACCAGCTATTTAGTAAATGTGGCCGCCGGAGCTTTGAAGGCAGCTGTCAGTGGGAATATTGCAGCCGGCTGCCTGTGGGAGCATGGAGGTGGCTGACCGAAGCAGTAAGAAGGAGGCCGGCAGCCCTGAGGAGCATGGAGGTGGCCAACGGAGGCAGCATGCAGCCGGCCACCCTGAGGAGGATGGAGGCGGACGGCTGAGGCAGGACTAAGGGGGCCGCCTGCGGGAGCATTGTAGGCAGCGTGAGAGGGAGCAGCAGTCTGCCTGTAGCTCCTCTCTGCTCTCTCGCGCTGTCTAATGATCCTGGGAGCTGGAATATGACATCACTCCGGCCAGTGGTGTATCCTGGTTTTGTGCTGCCCTAGGCAGGACAAAACTCAGGCACCCCCCCGCGCCACCGCCACCCAACCTTCCCCCCTGCTCCGCCTTCTAAATACACACACACACATTCACTGACAGATACGCATTCACTAGCTAACAGAAACACACAGTCACTAACAGACACACACTCACACACTCACTAACAGACACACACACTCACAGGCAAACACACACACACACTAACAGGCAAACACACACACTAACAGACATCCACACTAACAGACATCCACACTAACAGACACACACACACTAACACTAACATACATACACTAACATTAACATACACACTAACACTAACATACACACACTAACATACACACACTAACACTAACATACACACTAACAGACACAAACACTAACATACACACACACACACTAACAGACACACTAACATACACACACTAACAGACACACACTAACACACACACACACACACTAACATACACAAACTAACACTAACATACACACTAACAGACACAAACACTAACATACACAACACTAACATACACACACACACACTAACAGACACCACACACACACACTAACACACACACACACTAACACTAACACATACACACACTAACAGACACACTAACAGACATCCACACACACACCACACACACATCCACACACACACACACTAACATACATACACACACTAACACTAACAACATACACACACTAACATACATACACACACTAACATACACACTAACAGACTTCCACACACACACTAGTGTTTTTTTTTTGTTTTTTTATTTAACCCCCCCCAGCCTCCTTACCTTTGGTAATGCTGGGGGGGGTTCTTCCTCTCCCTGGGGTCCAGTGGCTGCAGCGCTGGGCGGGCGGCCGGCGAGGGAGCTCTTCCCCTGAGCGCTCTGCTCAGCTCCCTCGCGCGCCGCCAGCAGAGTGAGGCTGGGAGCCGGGTTGATGACGTCATATTCCGGCTCCCAGCCTCACTCTGCTGGCGGCGCGCGAGGGAGCTGAGCAGAGCGCTCAGGGGAAGAGCTCCCTCGGCGCCGCCCGCCCGCCCAGCGCTGCAGCCACTGCCGCCCAGCGCCCAGAATGTCTGTTAGCCGCGAGGCTAACAAGACATTTGCCCTGGGCATTTGGGGGCGGCGTTTTTTGCCGCCCCCTGAAAAATGCCGCCCAAGGCAAATGCCTTGTTTGCCTCGCGGCTAATACGCCCCTGACTCCGGCCCCAGCATCATTACAGAAAGCACGAGAGAGCAGAGAGGAGCTGCAGGTAGAGTACTGCTCCCTTGCACGCATGAAGAAAGAACATCCACTCAGCTCTCAAAGGTAGGGAGGCAGAGTGAGGTTGAATTAAACCAAAATGTAAGTGTGTGTGAGTGTGTGCCTGTCAGAGTGAGAGTGTGTGAGCCTGTCAGAGTGTGTGAGCCTGTCAGAGTGTGTGTATGCCTGTCAGAGTGTGTGTGTGCCTGTCAGAGCATGTGTGGCTGCCTGTGTAGAATATTGCATATTCTATGTTTCTATTGATTATATATGGATGTCTGGATTGGCATAAGTAACAGATGGTATCAATAAGTCACAAGGCTTTCTTTGTATGAGAACTCTGGAATGTGGATTGGGGGTTTTGTCCTTATATGGCTAGAGTTATAGTCTGACGTCATTATGGTCATATCTATATAGTAACTGAACACGAGGTCTCTCGCTCTCTTGGCTCTCTCTTGATGTAAAGATGTAAGGATGTAACACTCCCTTCAGGAGTCCAGCAATTACCATCTGCTGTTGAAATCCATTATCCTGTAACATCCTTTGTTATTTTATTATGTATCCGTAACTAAGAATAAACTTGAAGAAACCTTAAGTCAGATTGCGTATTAGTACTTTTCATTAATATAGACATATATTAATGTGGCAAGCAAATTTGGCCCAAGACTATATATACAAAAGACGTATATATCAATCAACTGAAGAGAAGAAGAAATTAAGAAGATTTAACATCGATCATTCTAAACAAGATTTTACAGCCTGTCAGTGTGTGTGCCTGTTTGTCAGAGAGTATGTGTGTGCCTATTTGTCAGAGAGTAGGTGTGTGTGTGCCTGTCAGTGTGTGCAAGCCTGTCAGAGTGTGTGCGTGCAAGGCCGTTGTCAGCATGAGTGTGTGTGTGAGCTTGTCAGAGTGTGTGTGCCTGTCAGCATGTGCGAGCCAGGCAGACTTTGTGTGTGCAAGCCTGTCAGAGTGTGTGCGCGCAAGCCTGTTGTCAGGGTAAGTGTGTATGTGAGCCTGTCAGAGTGTGTGTGAGCCTGTCAGAGTGTGTGTGTGTGTGCGCGTTTAGGTACTTTCCCCCACTCAACCTCACAAAGATAGGGAGGTTGAGTGGGGTTCAATTAAAACAAAAATGTAAGTGTGTGTGAGCCTGTCAGAGTGAGTGTGTGTGAGTCTGTCAGTGTGTTTGCCTGTCAATGTGTATGTGCAAGCATATAATTAATATATATATATATTAATATCAAAGTTATAATAAAATTATTATATAGATATGATATATGTATATATATATATATATATATACACAGTATCTCACAAAAGTGAGTACACCCCTCACATTTTTGTAAATATTTTATTATATATTTTCATGTGACAACACTGAAAAAAATGACACTCTGCAACAATGTAAAGTAATAAGTGTACAGCCTGTATAACTGTAAATTTGCTGTCTCCTCAAAATAACTCAACACACAGCCATTATTGTCTAAACCGTTGGCAACAAAAGTGAGTACACCCCTAAGTGGAAATGTCCAAATTGGGCCCAACTAGCCATTTTCCCTCCACGGTGTCATGTTACTCATTAGTGTTACAAGGTCTCAGGTGTGGATAGGGAGCAGTTGTGTTAAATTTGGTGTTATCACTCTCACGCTCTTTCATACTGTTCAATGGAAGTTCAACATGGCACCTCATGGCAAAGAACTCTCTGAGGATCTGAAAAAAAGAATTGTTGCTCTACATATAGATGGCCTAGGCTATAAGAAGACTTCCAAGACCCTGAAACTGAGCTGCAGCACGGTGGGCAAGACCATACAGCAGTTTCACAGGACAGGTTGCACTCAGAACAGGCTTCGCCATGGTAAACCAAAGAAGTTGAGTGCACGTGCTCAGCATCATATCCAGATGTTGTCTTTGGGAAATAGATGTATAAGTCTTGCCACCATTGCTGCAGAGGTCAAAGGGGTGGGGGTCAACCTGTGAGTGCTCAAACCATATGCTGCACACTGTCTGCATGGCTGTCATCCCAGAAGGAAGCCTCTTCTAAAAATGATGCACAAGAAAGCCAGCAACCAGTTTTATGAAGCCAAGCAGACTAAGGACATGGATTACTGGAACCATGTCCTGTGGTTCAGATGAGACCAAGATAAACTTATTTGGTTCAGATGGTGTCAAGCATGTGTGTAGCGGCAACCAGGTGAAGAGTACAAAGACAAATGTGTCTTGCCTACAGTCAAGCATGGTGGTGGGAGTGTCATGGTCTGGGCCTGTATGAGTGCTGCCGGAACTGAGGAGCTACAGTTCATTGAGGGAACCATGAATGCCAACATGTACTGTGACATACTGAAGCAGAGCATGATCCCCTCCCTTCAGAGACTGGGCCACAGGGCAGTATTCCAACACGATAACGACCCCAAGCACACCTCCAAGACAACCATTGCCTTTCCAAAGAAGCTGAAGGTAAAGGTGATGGACTGGCCAAGAATGTATCCAAACCTAAACCCTACTGAGCATCTGTGGGGCATCCTCAAACAGAAGGTGGGGGAGCACAAGACATCCACCAGTTCCGTGATGTCGTTATGGAGGAGTGGAAGAGGACTACAGTGGCAACCTGTGAAGCTCTAGTGAACTCAATGCCCATGAGGGTTAAGGCAGTGCTGGAAAATAATGGTGGCCACACAAAATAGTGACACTTTGGGCCCAATTTGGACATTTCCACCTAGGGGTGTACTCACTTTTGTTGCCAACGGTTTAAACATTAATGGCTGTGTGTTGAGTTATTTGGAGGGGACAGCAAATTTACACTGTTATACAGGCTGTACACTTTACATTGTAGCAGAGTGTAATTTCTTCAGTGTTGTCACATGAAAAGATATAATAAAATATTTGGTGTGCACTCACTTTTGTGAGATACTGTGTGTATATATATATATATATATATATATATACACATATATATTTATACTTTGATTTAATTAACATATTTTATTAAAATTTACAGCAGCAGGGAGTTGAAGGGCATTGAATAATACTTTCCTATGGGGAAAACCTAATGCGAGCGCAGCCATTGGCAAACATTCGCATTAGGCCTCCCCCGCCGGCTGCCAAAAATGTTTTTTAATCCCCTTCTCCACCAGGGGAGATGGGGGGGGGGGGGGGGGGGGGCTTCACTCTGATGGGAAAGCTATAGTGCCAGGAAAACGAGTTTGTTTTCCTTGCACTATAGTTTCCATTTAAGTGATAGAATTATATGAGCCAAGTTGCAGATGGTGATTTAAACAATTCCAATTATTGATGCCTGGAAAATCTTTTTTTAAATCTGGTTTGAGTTGAATCCCACTCCCATATTCAACCCATTTTTTACTTGCAGTTCTATCTCATCTTCAGTTAAGACAATTGCCTATTTCATCATCTGCTGGTGATAGACATTCACCGGATCTTTACTCCAAATTAAAGATGGAGCTTCTGAATCTTCATCTATGATTTATATAGTTTTAAAGGTGGATATTTCATAATCTGTTCCTGCATTATTGATGCAAAGCCTAAAAAGTTTACACATTTCAAACAATTGCTATTGTTTCTACTGCTAATACTATTACTAACAGTAATAATGTTTTAGTGTAATATAAGTAGTTTAATATAAATTGGTATGGGATACTCACAATCGTGAATTCTGTGGTCACTGCAGAACACTGATGCCATTTTCAGGATTGTTCCAAAATTCCAAATGATCACACAGGAAATCATCTGGCCTAGAAATAAATTAATATTGCACCACTCTCTGCTTAAAGGGAAACTATAGTCACCAAAACAACTTTAGCTCAATGAAGATGATCTGGTGTTTAGATCATGCCCATGCAGCATCACTATTCAATTTTATGCCATTTAGGAGTTAAATCAATTTCTTTACATAGCCTTAGTCAAGCCTCCATGCATGTGACCTGCACAGCCATGCTAAACCAGGGCTGCCATCAGAAATTTTGGGGCCCCTGACACAGCTCAAGGTCTGGGCCCCCCAGTGCTCGCAATCTGAACTGCTCAAAGTGCGCTCCCCCCCCGAGTCCGCCCACAGGGATGCAGTGTCTGCAGGGCCGGTGCAAGGATTTTTGCCGCCCTAGGCAAAAGTTTGCCGCCCCCCCCATGTGACATCACAATGCCCCACCCATATGATCTGCCATGTTAACTAACACCAGTGCTGCAGTGCTGCTGTGTTTACATTAAAAGGCCTGCAGGGACAGGCTAGACACCAGAACCGCTACATTAAGCTGCAGTGGTTCTGGGGACTATAGTGTCCCTTTAATGTGAGGAAAATTAGAGATTAGTGCCACAAATAATATACTAGATTGCCTACTTACAACCAGATGAGGATGATGATGGGCTCTAGCTGCCGTCTGGCTTCACTGGTCTGGTGTAGAACAGGCTCTCTGGAGGCGGTTTGTAACTGTGGTCACAAAAATCAATGTTGTGGGAGAACGGGAAGCAGCTCCATTTTTTGAGGGCCCTTTACACAGCTCAAGGTCTGGGTCCTAGGGTCCACCTTCATGTTCCACCAATGAGTTTGTTCACAGGGGGTGGAGTGTGTGTGGGGGGATGTCCTGATGTGTGTAAGGAATGCATTGTGTGAATCTGTGTTTGTATGTGTAAGGGCTGCAAGGTGAGTTTGTGTATGTATGGGATGCAGTGTGTGCGTCTGTAAGGGATGCATTGAGTGTGTGTAAGGGGTGCATTGTGTGTTGCTGTGTGTAAGTGATGCATTGCTTGTATACGTGTGTCTGTGTGTAATGCATTGTGTGTGTGTGTGTGATGGATGTCAATCTCTCCCCCTCTCCCCCATCAATTTCCTTCTCTCCCTCCCCCCGTCAATTTCCTTCTCCCCCCTCCAATTTCCTTCTCCCCCTCCAATTTCCTTCTTCTCCCCCTCCCATCTTCTCTCCAATTTCCTTATTCTCCCCTCTCTCCAATTTCCTTATTCTCCCCCTCCTCTCCTTCTTCTCCCCCTTCTCCAATGTCTTTCTTCTCCCTCTCCCTCTCCAATTTCCTTCTTCTCCCCCCCTCCAATTTCCTTCTTCCTCCCCCCACCCTCAATTTTCATGCTTCTCCCCTCCCTCCAACTTCCTTCTTCTCCCCTCCTCTCAACTTCCTTCTTCTCCCTCCTCCAACTTTCCTTCTTCTCCCCCCCTCCTCTCCAGCTTCAGCTGCTTCTCCCCCCTCCACTCCAGCTTCCTTCTTCTCCCCGCCACTCCAGCTTCCTTCTTCTCCCCATCAGTTCCTTCTTCTCTCCCTTCAATTTCCTTCTTCTCCCCCTCCAATTTCATTTCTTCCTCCCCCTTCTTCTCCCCCCCCTCAGGTCACTCCAGCACCAGCTTCTTCTCCCCAGCCTGCTTCTCCCCATCCCCTCTCAAGCTTCCCTTCTTCTCCCCCTCAAATTTTCACCTCTCCCCCTCAAATTTCCTTCCTCTCCCCCTCCCTCAGTTTTCCCCAGCTTCCTACCTCAGACCGGCTGCTCTCCCCCTCAAGAGTTTCCAGCTTCCCACTCCCCACCTCAGTTTCAGCCACTCTCCCCCTCCTCAAATTTCCTTCCTCTGCCCCTCTCCCTCAAACTTGCTTCCTCTCCCCCTCCCCCAAATTTCCTTCTTCTCCCCCCTCTCTGTCATGTTACCTGTAATTTCAACCTCTGAGGAGGTCAGTCTCTCTTCCAAAGGGGCTCCTATGCCCAAGCATTTCGGCATTTTCGGCCGTTTTCGCGCCGGCCGCGCTAGCTCCTCCCCCTTTTATGACGCGACGGCCAATCGTCGACGTCATGACGTCATCATCAACGTGAACCGCTGGGAACCGCAATTCCGGACCTTTTGGGGGCGTGGTCATAATTAAGGTGACAGGGTATTTAAGGGAAGCTTTTACTACTGCTCATTGCCCTGTCGTGGTTCTAGCATGCTAGTCACTCAGCGCATTTCTCTCTTTGTGTTTTTTTCGGTTTTGACCTGGCTTGTACTTTTGTCCTGCTTCTCTCTCCTCTCCCTAGACCCGGCTTGTTCCTCGCTTACCTGTCCTCCGGCTCCCTCGACCTCGGCTTACCTTTTGACCATTCTTGTCTTGTCTTTACGTTAGTCCGGCCATTCTAAGGTCCGGTATACGTACCTCCTCCTGTCCGCACTCTGCGTATTGGATCCCTGTCACGATCCTGACACTCTCTTCCTCAAATTTCCTTCCTACCCCCCTCAAATTTCCTTCCTCTTCCCCCCTCCCTCCCTCAAATTTACTTCCTCTCCCCCCCCTTAAATTTCTTTCCTCCCCCCTCCCTCAAAATTTCCTTCCCTCCAAGCCCCCTTAGAATTTCCGGCTGCCTCTCACCTCACTCCATACAAAGTTTCTTCCCTCCCCACTCCACCATCAATTTCAGCTACTCTCCCCTGGGCACCCGACCTGCTGGCGGGCACTCTCCCTGGCTGAGTGCTTCTTCTTCAGTTCTGATGCCGGCGCCAGAAGATGACGTCATCTTCCGGCTCCGGCATCAGTGCGGTGTGCGAGGGAGCTGAAGAGGAAGCACTCAGCCAGGGAGAGTGCTCCCTCGCGCGCGCGCCCGCCGGGTGTCAGCAGGGCCAGCCTCTGGGGGGCCCTGAGGTGACCGGCTGCTGGGCCCCCCAGGAGAAGAGGCTGACCCTGTGGGTACATACCGGGGTCGCAGGGCCCCCTGCGACCCGGTATGTACCCACTGAATGTGGGGCCCGGACGACCTGAGCAGTCCGGGCCCCCCAGGACTGCTGGGCCCATGACAACCGTTATGGTTGTCATGCCCTGATGGCGGCCCTGCTTCAGGGAGATCATGACAAACTAATCTTATTGATTTTATTTAATTTTGTAACTAAAATAGTAGATCAGGGTGTGCAGTAGACATTGCTTACCTAGATTTCCATAAGGCTTTTGACACTGTTGCACATAGAAGGCTTATCAATAAACTGCAATCTTTAAGTTTGGATTTCAAAATTGTCGAATGGGTAAGGCAGTGGCTGAGTGACAGTCAACAGAGGGTTGTAGTCAATGGAGGCTATTTGAAGGTCTGTCACCAGCGGGGTACGTCAGGGATCTGTACTTGGACCCATTATCTTTAATGTTTTTTATTAGAGATATTGCAGAAGATCTTAAAGGTAAGATATGTATTTTTGCCGATAATTCAAAAATTTGCAACAGGGTTGATGTTCCAGGAGTGATAAACCAAATGGCAAATGATTTAGACAAACTAGAAAAATGGTCAGAGCTGTGGCAACTGACATTTAATGTGGATAAGTGCAAGATAATGCATCTTGGACGTAAAAACCCAAGTGCAGAGAATAGAATATTTGGTACCTATGAAGTATATTGTAGGTATATTTTTATAATTATACAAAAATATATTAACATCACTACACCAATAAAGGGGTTCCAATTCTCCCTTCACCCCCTTCATCTACTGGTCTTCTTTCCCCCCTTTACTACTGTTTCATAAAGACATTTTCTTAATCCCTCCATAACAGGTTTATTGTTAGCTATAAACAAAATAATAATATAATGATGTAATTGTATTATTCTGATTGTATTTTAGAATATTTTATCTATTTAAATGTATACACAACTAAATATCCTTTGTAATAATTATAACGTAGTGCATATATTAATATAAAATTTTAAATTTTTAATAAAATATATTTGAAAAGAGTCCTAACTTCAACATCTGAGGAAACTGATTTAGGGGTGATTATTTCTGATGACTTAAAGGTAGGCATACAATGTATTAGAGCAGCAGGAAATGCTAGCAGAATTATTAGGTAGAGATATTAGCAGTAGAAAGATGGAAGTGCTCATGCCATTGTACAGAACACTGGTGAGACCTTCTCATTCTGGGGGTACCATACAGCTTCAAAGGCAACATTACCAATACAGCGAATTTTAATGTGAAAAAATGGAAATGCAAGTCTTATATTACACTCTGTAACTTTTGAAAACACAATAAGACCTGTACATGGTGGGTACTGTTATACTCAAGAGACTTCGCTGAACACAAATATTAGTGTTTCCAAACATTACAACAATTATATCATCAGTGAAAGTGTCACTAATATTTGTGTTCAGTGAAGTCTCTCGAGTAAAACAGTACCCCCCATGTACAGATTTTATGGTGTCTTGAAACGTTACAGGGTAAAATATAGGGCTTGGGACTTTCTGCCTGGGCTGTCAGGCAAGTCCCTCAAATTGTAATTAATGAAATGACTTAATCATGTAAAAATATTATATATATATATATATATATATATACATATATACACACACACACACACACACACACACATAAATGTATTTATAACGTCATTACAAACGTATTTTG